>JARYHS010013631.1:125471721-125988521 GCA_031002005.1 Vandiemenella viatica | reverse complement strand
ATATGTGTTAATCAGTCCAACCTGCACCTTTACAGATGGGGAGGACCGATTATCCACAATTTCGCGAACTTTACCGGCAACAAGTTTAAAGCAAGCATCAATGAAATTCATTGGATCTATGAAATTTTGAGAATTTGAAATTGTCCCGGAATAAATTCTATTTTTAAATGCACTATGCCTGTCTTCAAGGACTAAGCGCGATGCTGCTGACTCACCCATCGTTGCTGCATGATCATGACTGCATAAGGCTGCCCCTGCACCGGCGTACTGCCGACTTGGCCCTGGCGATGGACTGGCATACTGCCGGCTGGAGCCGGGCGATGGGTTGTTGAAGTGGCGGCTGGAGCCGGGCGAAGGACCGGCGGACTGCCGGCTGGAGCCGGGCGATGGACCGGCGTACTGCCGGCTGGAGCCGGGCGAAGGACCGGCGGACTGCCGGCTGGAGCCGGGCGATGGACCGGCGTACTGCCGGCTGGAGCCGGGCGAAGGACGGCTGGAGCCTGGCGATGGACCGGCATACTGCCGGCTGGGTCCCGGCGATGGGTCGGCGTACTGTCGGCTGGGTCCCGGCGATGGGTTGTTGAAGTGGTGGCTGGGGGGCCCGGCTGCTGCTGTGGCGGGCGGTCGGCTAGGTTCCGATGTCTCCCATGGTCGCCATATTGGTGGCGGAACTGCCTCGTTGGCCGGGCGTCCGACCGCCCCCTCTGAAACATAAAAAAAGAAGAAAAATATTTTAGTATCATGAAAAACATAATTTTGTACGCATAAAATAATATAGGTAAATTACTGATGTACTGGACTTACCGATATTCCAGTGTGCTGGTGGTTGCGGTGGTGGTGGAGTTGGTGACATGCTCTGCGGCACATCCACGTCAATGCTCCATAGTGAGCAATCACAAGCTCTTTTTGGGCTACTTAATTCTTCAGAATTGCCCTTACGCTTCTCTGGGCGTGATGGTTCATCTGAAAAAGAAAAAAATAATGTATTAGCAATAGTTATAAAGACATGGGAAAAAAATAATCTATAGATAAATACGTACTGAAATAAAAAAGGTCACTGCAGGAAATATCCAAATCACCTGCGAACAAATAAATTAATAATATAGACTACTGCTTCATTTTTTCATAAATCTAGTTACGTTAAAAAAATATTATCATTACCGAAATCATCCGCAGCGAGAATTTCATCAAAGTCTGAAGCAGAGAGAAAAAAAAACTCATCAGTATATGTGAAAGAATTTAAAACAGTCAGAAAAACAAGTTAAATAACAATAATTTACTTACCAATATCGGCGAATAAGCTAAGATCCTCAGAAGACATTGTGATGATCGAAGTGTTCAGCTCGGCCGCTCAGAGGAGACTGGATGGCTGAAGGGAGGTCTCTGCCCTATTTATACACGAGTCTGGAGCCTTAGCGTGGGAAGACTGCGTCCCCGGGCGCAGCTGCACGCGGCGGCGCGGGAGCCTTTGATAGCGTGGGAACACGACGCTTTGCCTGTGTTGTCTGGTGACATTAATCTCCCGAGGAATCTAAGACCATATTTCTCGGGGTAAATTATATTCCTCCCGCACAATCGTGAAAGTTGAAAAAATGTTTTAGCTTTTAACACACACACATACCTTCCGAGGAGGCCAGGTGGTATTTATGAAGCCTGGCGCGCGGATAAGGGAATATTTATGAGTGTGGGCGCGGCGAGCCGACTACTTAAAATTCAGGCCGGGAGGGGCTGGCGCGGCGGCGTGGGAGCCTTTGATAGCGTGGGAAGCGATAATTAATGGCTTGCAGCTGCGCGCGGGCGGCGCGGCGGCCGGCTACTTAAAATTCAGGCCGGGAAGGGTGGGCGCGCCGGATAATATTTATGATGCAGGTGTGCTGTATCGGGCGGCTATCCCTGAGAAGCGTTTAAAAAACATACGCTAATACTAAAATTCATATCTCGGAAAGTACTTATCCGATCTTTTTCGGATAAATACCGCTGTAACGGCCAGAAAAAATCCTTATTACTTGACATGTAATAACGCTATTTTAAAATTGTGTTATAAAAATATTGAACCAAGGTCCTCAGAAGCGAATATTATACGGCATTTCGAATTGAATTTGAGGTTTATTACTCTGACCGCGTGACGCCACACCACAAGAATGTAATGTAAAGTGAATATTGTACCGTAATTGAGGTTTAAAAAATAATAAAGCCATTTAGACGATTTGGTCACACGACACTCATTAGCATACAATTTATGATCTGAGGCGAACACCTGCGCGACGTGGGTGGTCTGGCGAACACCTGCGCGACGTGGGGGGTCTGGCGGCACGTGCGCGGCGGGGGGAGGGGAGGGGGAAAATCCAAGATGGCGGCGCACAGACATAAGAGCACTACTGTTGTGACAGCGGAATTATGTGTAGTGTGTAAGTTGCGTTATTTCCAAATTTAATCGGACTGTACAGGACTCCTTTCCCACTCCTGACATAGTTACGCATTGTGCAAGCTGATTTTAGTGTATTAATCACTTTTTGTTAGTCATTACATCGTATGTGACTGTAAAACACTTGAAATTTTTCCATTATGACAAATATAAATTCTATAATTGAACGGGAAATCTGTATTTTCATCACTTCGTAGCTTTCCAAGCAAAAGCTTTTGTTTATAAAATAATTTTTTGAATCTCCTATTCCTTCTTTGAATAATATAACATTCTCATATGAATCAGAAGAAATCGCCGCCTCGCTAAAATCTCACGAGTGACTGAAATTCCAGAAATTTGAGTAGCATCGTGTGCGAACATTGGTCAGTAACTAGTTAGCAATTTCAGTCTGTGTTCAGTTCCGTTTCCTTTGAGTAGCGTCGCGTGAGAAGGGCCTAATACTCTCGTTATGGTCATAGAAAAGTCTGGCTCACAACATCTCTTAGCAAATAGTCCAAACAACCTAAGTACCAAAAAAATTATTTATTCCTCAAAATATTTCGTTAGGCCTATGTGAAAAATAAAAATGTTATCTTTTAGGCCCTTCTCACACAGCGCTACTGAAAAGAAACCAGTTACGAACTAGGATCACAAGTCAGTTTCTTTCCAGTCACAGCACTAGTATTTGTATGGAGGCTCTCACTCGGGGCGATCGGTTGGAAACCAGTCCGCAACGCGTCCGCGATTAGTTCGAAGCGACGCAGCATGCCAGTTGCCGCGCTGCTAGTTTTCAACTAGTTTCTCAACAAAAATGGCGGATCAGATAATAAATTTAAACCTTGTTGCTGAAATCGAGAAACATCCGTGTTTATGCAACTACAGGTTGAGTGAATATTCACGGAAAGTTGACACAGAAAAAGCATAGAGTGTTATCAGACAGAAAGCTAATTTTTCAGCTATGTAAACATGTTTTTAACAAAGAGTAATGAATAGTATTTTATATAAACACTTCAGATTTATTTTTCTTAAATTAAATTACATAATATAACTCCATTGCCACGGAAGTTCTCTTTGTGGAGTAATAAAGTAATTGGCTAAATAATTTCTGGTGTCATACACTGATGAATGAGAACTAATTAAGTTGTGACAGCGGAATTATGTGTAGTGTGTAAGTTGCGTTATTTCCAAATTTAATCGTACTGTACAGGACTCCTTTCCCACTCCTTACAATTGTGCAAGTTGATTTTAGTATATTAATCACTTTTTGTTAGTCATTACATCGTATGTGACTGTAAAACACTTGAAATTTTTCCATCATGACAAATGTACATGCTATAGTTGAACAGGAAATCGTTGGTATTTTCATCACTTCGTAGCTTTCCAAACAAAAGCTTTTGTTTATAAAATAATTTGTTTTTTAAATCTCCTATTCCTTCTTTGAATAATATAACATCCTCATCTGAATTAGAAGAAATCGTCGCCTCGCTCAAATCTCACGAGTGACTGAAATTCCAGAGATTTGAGTAGCATCGTGTGCGAACATTGGTCAGTAACTAGTTAGCAATTTCAGTCTGTGTTCAGTCCCTTTCCCTTTGAGTAGCGTCGTGTGAGAAGGGCCTTACTTTTAACTGGGGATAACGTATGATATTACTTACTAATCGCAACTTTAAATACTTATGCTGCCATTGCGGTGGTTCTGCTCCTGTTTATGTACGCATATTTTAGTGAAGTAAGCCGCTGCACGATATTTTGATTTTATACAATTCTGTAGCTCTACAAAATTATTTAGCCTTCTTGGAAAGATGGATGATGAAGTATCCTGGATACATTAAACTGGTAAGGCGCGTATAAAGTTAGGAATGTGTTTTAACGCACACTAAGTTTGGGGAAAGTTAACAATACATTTCTCCAATCAGGTAGAAATATACCAGACACATGAATGGGTTAGAGAGATTGGGGCCGATAACTTTTCATTTCGAAGTATTCTGATATCAAGAATTACAGTGTTCTTAACGTTAGCGGAAAACGATCGTAAAACATTCTCTAGAAAACTTCATTTTCTATGTTAGTGTGATATCGAAACAGTGCCGGCAACTGCCCACGTAAAGAATCATTACTCTGGTTGGTCTCAATTTATTCCGAGAAAGTTTTTGAAGTTGAAATAGTTATTATTTTGTTTGGTTGGGATCCAGATCAGATGTGAAGTAATAAGGATTCCAAATATACTTCAGACGTTGTCATGAACTATAAACCAAAATAAGAATTCCCTTGGTGCCTAAGACTTTTTCACAATAATTGTAGCGGTTAATCCTTCTAGTGCGGGATGTAACGAAGAACCGAACCGAACCGAACTGCGTCACGTCTGTTATAATCGACGTATAAAGAAACGAAGCACATAATTTAATAGTTTCTGCAGTCATAATACCAATTCCGTGCATGTTAGTGCTTATCTGGAACGATTTTCAGATACGGTAACTATTCGAAAATCTATCTGTCCCTGTCACTTCGTCCAAGCATCACGCAAAAACTACCAAATCATTTTGGATGGGGTTTTCACGGTTCAAAAGTTTTTCTTCTAGCTTAAAATCTGCGCTATGTTTCCAAAGTAGATTTCTTATGCGGTCATAAATGTTAAAAAAGTCACCGGCCATCGAACCCGTATCCCCAGCGATACCTCACGAGGTCAGACGTCATGTAATAATGTGTCAAGTATAGCTTTGTGTGTTGTAAGATTTAAATTCTAAAAAATTATCATTAATTTCGTCACCTGGCATGGGATCAGTGACCTGAGTATGCAATATTAAAGCGTGGAGTTGGACGTATGTGATGTATTGAATACAACTTTGAGTGGTGGTGTTTGGCGTATATGTTAAAAATGCATAGAATTCAAACCGGTGCCCCTGAGCACATAATTATGGTGTCGAATGTGCGTTTAATGATATTCCGAATACGTATGAGTAAGTTTTATGGAGCAAAAACAAAAAATTCATCGAAATTCCGTCACCGAGCATCGAACCAGTGACCTTGGACATGCGATAATGGCGCTTAAAATGAGGTTGGCAGGGGTAAAGTGTCGCTATCTTGTCCTTGATACCACCACAGACGATCCTGATTAGCTACTTACGGTTTAAACTTTTGGCGCGAAATGAACTTCGTACCCCGTCTGGGCACTACTTTCTTCATTACGCGGTGCAGGTAGATACCACATAAGCTTTGAACTTATACAGGGCGTTCGCCGGAAAACGCTACCCTCCCAGTCTGTTGCCGTCGGCAACTTGCTCGGTCAGTGGAGTTTCCTCCACACGGCACCGTGAATCACCGCACTGTTTAACACCTCCGCTGCCCCAACAGTGCAGTGCAGTGACCCTTACATTGTTAAGAACGGTTTCTTTGCATTGTAGATAGTTTGTGACTTCAGTCTCTTATTAATCAGCGTTGTGAATAAACGTTTCTTTGCGGTTTGGCTGGTTTGGGGCTTCATACTCTTATTAATCTGTACCGTGTTTGAGTGTGAGTAAAATTATGGTACGTTACAGTTTGCAACAAAGAATATTTCTCTACGATACATATGTGAAGAAGAAGTCGTTTAAAAAGTGTCGCAGTAAATTTCGTCGCGAATTTCCTGGCGCTTTACTGCCAGCTAAATCAACAATTCTGCGTCTGGTTAAAAAAGTAAGAGAAACGGGTTCATTTTTTAACAAAAAGAGACTGTCGGTCAACCGTATTCTCACAGAGGAGAAAATTGACGATATCGCTTTTTTAGGGCAGCGTGTGTCTCGAAATATGTTCAGAAGATGTGAAATGTGCATTACACAAGAGGGTCAACACTTCCAGCATCTATTATAAGGTAAGCTAATGAATTACGTCACATTTAAATGCTTATCACATACAAGTTTATGAAGTTTATGAAGCGTAATTATTATGAAATAGTCCGCGGTCGACGGTCGAACAATGCCGGAAACTGAGCCGCTCGCTCGCCGGGAGCAGTTTCTTCCTTGTAGCGCTAACAGTGGGTTGCGTTTCCCGGCGAACGCCCTGTATAAATAGGTACTTGTAAACATTGCTTTTAAGAAAATACAATATCATTTCAAGAATACCAGCTTGCTTAGATATTTGATTGTAACAGATCTTCTCGGGAAATTCTTTCTCGTCTGACTGGAAATTCTCGTCTGACTATGCTGTAATTTAACCCATGTTAGAATATTATTTCTGTTTCATGATGTTATGCATTCGGTATGACTAGGAATTTATCTTCAATCCCTAAAAAGATTGTCGAACCATTCGCAAGGTGTCTTCAGAAACAAGTTAAATATTTATTTCAACTTAGTGTAGGTAATCCAGCACATGAGACTAGCATTCACATTTATGAACATCAGGTAGACATGTGGCGGAATAACGCGGACTCTCGACATAATAAAGGGTGTATTATTATTACCGAAATACATTCAGGTAATTTGAAATATTCTGAGAGGACATGTCACCTATCTAAGGAATGAAAATCAAATTAAATTCCGTAAACGCAACGTACGGATTTGATCCAGTGACCCGAACCCTGGAACATAATGTACGTTAATTCATCATCATTGTTCTGCGCCAGGACTGGTTTTCACTTGGTAGCTCTCCATGCTCTTCTTTCTTCTGCCCTCTTCTTCAGGTCCATGTAATTTCCGTTTCCCTTTATCCCATCTATGATTTTGTACCTCCTTCCTCCTCTCACTCTCCTCCAACAAACTAGTCCTTCCTAGTCATCTGTTAACGAGCACTCCCCTGTCAACGAGTGTCCCTTCTATTTCTTTCTGTTATGCCTCGTAGTAGCTTCCTCCCACACCAACGCTTTCCAGCACTTCATCATTGCTCACTTTTCCCACTAAGCTTATCCTCTCCATTCTCCTCCACTTTGGCATCTCAAACGATTCTATCCGTTTTTCATCATCTTGTCTCAGTATCCAGTCTATGCCACATAAAGTGCCACACTCCATAAGAAACGTTTGCCAAATCTTTTTCTCAGTGCTATATCTACTTTTACAGTTACTAATCTCTTCCGATTGAACGCTTCCTTCGCTATAGCAATACTAGTTTTCACATCTTGGTGGCATCTCAAGTCTGCAGTGATTGTACTTCCAAGATATTTGAAGGTTTTTACTTGGCTAATGTTAGCTTCTTCTATTTTAAAATTTAACAGTTTTCTTCCTTGACCAGTCACCATACTTTTTTTTTTTAAGTATTGATTCGCTTTCCATATTCTTCACGAGCTTCAATTAGGTCTTTCAGCATTTTCCTTGGAGTTCGTTCACTTTCTGCTAATAACACCATCTTGTACATTCTATTGTGTTGTGAAAAGACAATCCGTCGGTAGACCTGTTAATTCATTATGAAAAGATTTTCAGGAAAAAATGACGCTGAATTGTAGGTAATATGATTTGTTTTAAATATTACTTTGCGAAATTAAAATATGTAAATGAAGTTTAAACAAAATAAAAAAGGTCAAGCGTGACAATTTCTGAAGATGAAAATAAATAAAAATATTTGATTCTGCGGGGATTTGAACTCTGGTCAGAAAATTATAAATTTATTACCCTACCCATAGACCACGCTGCCATTTGTTAACGGGGGTCAATAATTTACTATATAGAGGGTATTTAGAATTTTGTTTCCATGTATGTGAATATCTCAAAAACTAGGGCGCATTTTGAGAAACACCTATACCATAGATATATATGCTGTGTACCCTTCAACATATATGAAGGAGATCGGAATCCATTCTTAATACGTCTGATGGTCTCCAAATAAGACTTTTTTTTACTTATGGCTTTACGCCTCGTCGACGTCGAGGTCATTAGAGGTGCGATGGGACTGTGGGCAAGGAACGAGCAATATTCGGCCAAGGCCTTTTTGAAGGAAGCATCCCGGCATTCGCCTGGAGTGATTTTGGGAAACCATAGAAAACCCAAATCTGGATGCCCGGATGCGGATTCGAATCGGCGACTCCCGAATGCGAGACCAGAGCGTTAACCGCTCACCCATCACGCTCGGTCTAATACTATTAGCTAATCGCCATGGCAAAGGAGGGAAACAATTACAAAGAAATAAAACTTGGATAGATGCACCACACTAATTTGAATTTATATTCTGATAACATGAACACTTTGATACATTATCTGTTCTCCGTTCATATACACATGTTCACTCTGCTAATCATCATTATAACTTCCTTCTTTATGCATTTAGTTAAATTCACTTTACAAACTGTGAGCGAGAGTGAGATAATTTAGAGATAGAGAGAGAGAAAGGGAGAATCAACCAGGCCGGTGCCGCAGGCAGTCACCACTAGCAATCGCATCAACAACTGTACCAAACTGTGCACAGACGGAGCAACACTTCAGCTGAAAACTGAATAGAACTGAGGACGCTATAGTCTTCTTGGGGCCTTTCTTAATGCTCTTCTAACTGTACTGTGGCCTGGCCTTCGTCCTTCAGGGAGAAGCGCTACCAAAATTGACATTATAACTTTAAGTTACCGTGTGTAACTTTTCTGCCATATGGCAGAAAACACAGGGTTCCAAAGATACACTCACGCCCAGGAGGTGACCTTTTGTGTTCGTGGAGTGGTATCATAGCGGGCTGCCCTGCACGCCAAACTCTGCGGGGGACCTTTAAGCGTGTCCATGTACCCTAATGACTGCTAAAGCAGCCTCTGAAAAATCCTTAAATCTATCTGCCTCACTCTCGCTATAATAATTAAAATTCTTAATTCTACTGCTTATTCTATTTAATACTACCTCTTGAAGTTCCTAATTATAGTTTTTAATACTTTTATCTCCTATGTCTGCCTTGTGGCATTACACCGGCCATTCCCCATTGTCATATATCTCATTACCAAGACAGACTATCTCCCTCCTTCCTTTGTTTCTCAAACTCTTCAAAACTTCTGCTGGCAAATTATCATTCCACATGCCTTCCGTTTCTTGATCGCCTTCTGTTTCTTTTCTACTTCTGCTTCCACTATGTAATACCTCTTTCCATCCTCTATTATCTGAACCTCCCGTTTAATTTCACTTGGTATTTGATTCCCCTTATGCAAATCTTGGGGTGTAAGGGTTTGGGAGAGACTATACTAGTCTTTTCCAACCAAATGTCAACCTCTCCTTCACGTGGTGCACCCTGTTTGCACGGACGAGGCTCTGGCGACTGAAAGATTCCCGGTATAAGGAGTCACCCACTGCTTGCCAACGGCCTCCGAAAGGAGGGCGGAAGAGCGGGGAGCGGTTCAGGGCACCCTCTTGCCCTTGGGGTTGGAAACGGCCCCTAAAGGCGGATGAATCAGAAATGATCAACGGCATGGGGATGCAGAAGGCAACGGGAAACCACTGCATTAAAGACCCAAAGGGTATCCCGAGGACATGTAATCCTCTCAAATTACATATATCATGATGGCTTCTTCCTGGGTAAAATATTCCGGAGGTAAAATAGTCCCCCAATCGGATCTCCGGGTGGGGACTGCTCAGGGAGGAGTCATCAGAATGGATAGAAACATTCTACGAGTCGGAGCGTGGAATGTTAGAAGTCTGAATAGGGCAGGTAGGTTAGAAAACTTAAAAAGGGAGATGGAACAACTTAAGTTAGATGTTGTTGGGATTAGTGAGATTAAATGGAAGGACGCACAGGATTTCTGGTCTGGGGAACACAGGATAATTAGCACACAAGCTGTCAATGGAGTCACTGGTGTAGGATTTGTAATGAACAAGAAAGTAGGGAAACGGGTTAGTTATTATGAACAATTTAGTGACAGGATTATTTTGATGAGGTTAGAAACTAAGCCCGTCCCAACCACATTAGTACAAGTATATATGCCAACGTCACAGGAAGATGACGAAGAAATAGAAAAAATATACGCTGAAATTGAAGAATTAATCCAATATGTGAAAGGGGAGGAAAATCTAATAATCATGGGTGATTGGAATGCAATAGTGGGAGAAGGAAAAGAGGGGAATACTGTAGGAAGTTTTGGTCTAGGAGAAAGAAATGAGCGAGGAAGCAGGTTGCTAGAATTTTGTGAAAGATATAAGCTAGTAGTGGCGAACACACTGTTTAAGAACCATGCAAGAAGAATATACACCTGGAAACGTCCTGGGGATACAGGCAGATATCAGCTAGATTATATCATGGTCAAACAGAGATTCAGGAATCAAGTTCTAGACTGTAAAGCGTACCCAGGAGCAGACATAGACTCGGACCATAATTTGATAGTAATGAAGTGCAGGCTGAAATTCAAGCGAATAAGGAAGCAGCATAAGCAGAACAGACTGGAAGTGAATAAACTGAAACAATCTAGCACAAGAGAAAAATTTGCAGAAATGGTAGACTTAGGTCTAAGAATTAACTGTGAAAGGAGCTCAACCGAGGACGAATGGAATGCATTAAAGACCGAAATAATGAAAGCTGGCAAAGAAACCTTAGGCTTTAGGGAACAAGCTGCCCGAAAACCTTGGATCACAGAAGAAATTTTGCAGCTGATCGATCAGAGGAGAAGGTACAAAAATGCTCAGGATGAAGCAGGAAAAGAGCAGTACAGGCAATTTAGAAATCAAATAAATAGGAAATGCAAAATAGCAAAAGAAAAATGGCTACAAGAAAAGTGTGAAGAAGTAGAAAAGGAAATGGTTGCAGGAAAAGTAGATGTTGCATATAGAAAGATCAAACAGAATTTTGGAGAAATGAAGAAAAGAGGTATGAACATTAAAGCTGCCGATGGGAAACCTCTTTTAAGGTCAGAAGATAGAGCTAACAGATGGAAGGAATACATTGAGAAACTGTATGTTGGGGACGACTTGAGCAATAGTGTATTGGAAAAGGAAGGCGATGTCGACATGGATGACTTAGGAGATCCTGTTTTGAGGACAGAATTTAATAAAGCTCTGAATGACTTGAAAGCAAATAAGGCAGTTGGAATTGATGAGATCCCTGCAGAACTTCTTAAATCTCTAGGAGAGGAAGGAATCGAAAGATTATTCAAGCTGATATCAAAAAGTTATGAAACAGGAGAAATTCCAACTGATTTTAATAAAAATATCATCTTCACACTTCCAAAGAAAGCACAAGCTGACAAATGTGAGAATTATCGCACAATTAGTCTAACATCACATGCTTCAAAATTACTGACCAGAATAATATACAGAAGGATGGAAAGGGTAGTAGAAGAGATAGTAGGTGAAGATCAGTTTGGGTTTAGGAAAAATCGCGGTACAAGGGAAGCAATTCTGTCTTTAAGATTAATACTTGAAGGGCGGATCAAGAAAAACAAAGATACTTTTATGGCATTTGTTGATTTAGAAAAAGCTTTTGATAATGTTAGGTGGGACAAGATGTTCAAAATTTTAAAGAAGTCAGGTCTAAAGTATCGAGATAGAAGAATCCTCTATAAACTATATAAGAATCAAGTGGCTGTGATAAAAGTAGAGAATCACGAGAGACATGCATCAGTTAAAAAGGGTGTGAGACAAGGTTGTAGTCTATCCCCGTTAATATTCAACTTGTATGTAGAAGAAGCAATGAAGAAAGTCAAAGAAAAATTTCCATGTGGCATAAGTTTTCAGGGAGAAAAAATCAGTATGCTACGATTTGCTGACGACATTGTCTTATTAGCAGAGAGGGCTGAGGATATTGAGAAGTTATTGAATGGCATGAACAAAATACTGAAGGAAGATTTTGGACTGAATATAAATCAAGGTAAAACAAAAGTGATGAAATGTAGCAGAAATGACACCAATACTAGCAGATTAAATATAAAAATAGGATCTGATGCAATAGGAGAAGTGAGTGAGTTCTGTTACTTGGGAAGCAAAATTACAACCGATGGCCGAAGCAGGAATGATGTTAAAAGCAGAATAGCACTAGCAAAAAGAGCCTTCATGAAAAAGAGAAACCTTTTAGTTTCAAATATTGATCTAGGAATTAGAAAGAACTTCTTAAAACTCTATGTGTGGAGCACAGCACTTTACGGTAGCGAAACATGGACTTTAGGAATACCGGAAAGAAAGAAACTTGAAGCATTTGAAATGTGGTGCTACAGAAGAATGCTGAAAATTAGGTGGACAGACAAAGTAAGAAATGAACGAGTTTTAGAAATGATGGGTGAGAAAAGAAGTTTATGGAAGAAGCTTACAAGAAGAAGAGACAGGCTGGTAGGTCATATTTTGAGACATGCTGGATTGGTTAATTCGTTAGTGGAGGGAACAGTTGAAGGTAAGAACTGCAGAGGTAGACAGAGACTAGAATATATGAAGCAGATAATTGAGGACGTGGATTGTAAGGGGTATGTAGAAATGAAGAGGTTAGCACAGGATAGGAAGGGATGGAGGATTGCATCAAACCAGTCTAAAGACTGACGACAGCAAAAAAAAAAAAAAAAAAAATGCAAATCTTCTTTGTATTCTTACCATCTAATTAACACCTCATGTGGTTATTTGGCTAATCTGCTATCCACTCTTTCTATTTCCATGTAATTCTTGTCTCGTTTACTTCCAAAGATTATCGCACTAGCCGTTCTGTACATCATTTCATACTTTCCCTCTTTCTCCAATTTCTCTATGTCCTTGCTTTTCGCTTTTATCAATTATTCTCTTGTTTGTTCAGTTTCTTTCATTAGTCCATTATTCAGTTTCCTATAGCTCCTTCTTCATTCTTTATTTTCCGCATTTTTCCACTTTCTCCGTTCTTCCATCTGTACGTTAACGGTGCATAAATGTATCATAACAGCTAAGCGTATGATGAGTAGTGGGATTTTACAACATAATGGAACGGTAGAGTGCGGTCGAATGGGCGCTATGTGAGAAGTATGCCAGTAAAATAGCCCCAGCGAATGAAAATTGTGCAAACCGCGTGAAAATGAGCTATAATCTACTTTCCGGGTTGTGAAAAAGAATAGAACAAAAATAGATCTTCCTACTACTGGCGTGTGTGTTGCTACAGCTCCGAGTCGTTCACTGCAGTGGAATAACAGCGCACCGGGTTTGTGACATTATTAACGCTCCGGCAAAGTCACGCCAGCTTAAATCTGCTTGTTATTTTTCCACATATTCACTTCTGTGACACAGCTCAGCAAAAATGTATCATGGATGGCATGTGGTACGTTAAGTTTGGCAATTCGGACGGTTTTTCAGTTGCTGCGTTATCGGTAGAAACATGTTGTAGTTCGTTTTAGCGCTCCTTGAGTCGGCTAATAGTTCGGTGTGCTAATCATATCACAAACATTCAGGAAACCGCTGCAACGAGACTTCCTAATACTGCCACATCAAGTTTCTCCCGTTGAGCACTGGGTTTTAATCACTGAGTTCCCACTCACTTGATGACAGCTCTTTTGTGAAGTGTTTACCGTGATATCCAAAGGTTATGTTAAACTTAAGTAACATTAGAATATTGTACGGCCTAAATATGTAGTTTTGACGGAAGGTTAAAAAGATCAGTTGCGTAGTAATTAACGAGAAGTCTCTTATGAAACAAGGACAGAAAAGAATAGTTCTACTAAAGATTATCATAAGCAAGAGCAAAAACCTGAATTGGATATAAGTGTTATGCTAGATGTGATAGAAGGAATAAAAACGAAAAATAGGACACTTAATGCGTGTACTGAAACGCGAAGTAGTTGCAATAGGATCTAGAGACTAATGGGATATTTTATTGTAGGGTATGAAGAGGTTAGCACAAGATACGAAGGGATGGAGGATTGCATCAAACCAGTCCAAAGACTGACGACAGCAAAATAAAAATAATAAAAATATGCCTTTTCGGAGTCTTGTACCACGGCAAACACTAGAATCGTGTTGCCAAATGTCTTATTACAAGATTGACGATCATGGCCACTTGTTGCTAGCTTCGAAGATCGAAATAGATAGTAAGATCTGAAATACATTTTGTTGAAATAAATTCTTGAGGAGATTCAGTATGTGATTTTTATTGCTTTCATAATATTAAATAGAAACAACTGAAAATGGGGAATGTCCTCGTAGATTGCTCTTTAGAGTTTTTGATCACCAGAGACAATGGTGATAAATCTGTCGTAACATTAATTCCTATGTATCAAGGTTGGTGGGTGAGCGTTACGGCTCTCGTCTCGCATTAGGGAGAACGTGAATACCCCTTCGGCCATCCAGATTTCGGGTTTCCATGGTTTCCCTAAGTCACTGCAGACAAATATGATTCCTTCAAAGTCCACTGCTGAATTCTTTCCCGTTCCAGCCATCCAGTTCTTTCCAGTCTCCAATGACCTAAACAAAAAAAAGTTCCTATGATCCTGGTAGATGAGCAGTAACATTCGACTTTCGCATTCTGAAAAATCTAAGTACGATTTCCGGTCTGGTCATTAAGAGTTTGGTTCTTCATGTTTTCCCACAAATTACTTCAGCATAATGCAAGTATAGTACCTTCAGAAGGTCATGGCCGAATTCCATCATTTTCAATTTGCATACCAACTGTAATGCTCCGCATCTACAATCCAGCAAGTCGTAATTAAATAACCAAAAATGATATACTGACCTTCATAGATAAAAGTGGACGATCTCGTAGCTCAGATACTACGGCACGTGCTATGAATATGCAGGATCACGGGTTTGAATCCCAGTGCAACCGGAAATTTTTAAGGATTTTACTTTGTTCAAGTGGATACATGAGTACGCTCCTAATCCAAATTCCTTGTTAAACTGTAGGCTCCTTCATCAGGTCGTAAGAATGCGCGAATTTACTTATCGTTGAAGCGTTAATAACATGTTTGCATGCGTCTAACGAGAGTTTGAAGCTGCATGGCATTCTGCTTCTGTCCTGTTTGTACCTACAGCTTTACGTGTAATTCGGCCAACGAACAAAAATTAATTCTATGTAGTCTATGTCTCAGTGTCGAAGGATCTTCACTGGCGTTAGAGAGGCTACCGGATCAAATCTCGGTTTTATTTGAGATTTTTACCTGCCCTTAAACCCCACAAAGCTTGGTTTAAGCTAGACCAAGTTGGGGCTCGGATTCTGTGTTAAAGTATTCCCTTTAATATAGCAGGTTTACATCAAGAAAGAGGTGAAAGTCCTTGTCCGCAATTCATCGTCTCGTTTTAACAATCATCTGCAGTTAAGTTCTCGCCGTGGAGTCACGCACTCTGTGAACACTCTCATTTGTACCACTGACTGTGTCGCAATTTATTTGATGGGATCCTGTTCGATTGGGCTGGCCGCGTGCCCGCTTCAACCATCGATCAGGAAGCGGAGGAGGCTCTTGTGCGTCCAAATGGCAAACACCTCTCAGAACACTGACGTCTTCCGGGTACACTCGACCTCGGCCCAACGCCGAATTTGGCAGCAGTCATCCAGTTTCAAAAATAGGTGTCACTCCGCGAAGACTAGAAAACTGCTGTGTCGTAATAACTGATAAGTATTAATGATCACTGAGATCATCACACTTTTTCTGTATTGTAAGTAACATTTGAAGTGATCAAAGCGAAAATCTCCAACAATATCGAATGTGCTGGGATGGTTTCTTCAAAAGACCATGACCTTGCCCCCCCCCCTTCTTTCCCCCGTACTTCGCCGTCTCTATTAACTTCGATGTCGAGAAAAACGTTCAAAAATATTTAACAAAATAATGCTCAAGGGAAAAATATTTCTTTCATTGTTAACTGATGAGTGCTCCCCATTTCTAGAACACGGGAGTATAAAAATTAACAGTGTCTGTACGTAGTTGACCACCTCTCTCTTTTGTCCTTTAACAACTTCTGGGTCGTGGTTTCTCTCCCTGTTGCTAACTTTTCCGTGTTACTATATTTGTGGATGCCTGAGAAGGTGTGAATGTGAACTGTAGTGTTGTTTGATGGTGGGTGAGAGTTGTATGTTGAAGAGAGAAACCACGATTCCAGTCCATTCAGACATTCTACCAAACGTCTGCTAAATGTAACAGCACCATACGAAGGCTGACTCACCATCAGTAGCGTCGTACGTCACTGCATACATACTGTTAAATTTAGCGTTTGATGAACAATCTATCTCAATACTGTATACCTGACTTCTTTAAAATTTTGAACATCTTGTCCCACCTAAAATTATCAAAAACTTTTTCTAAATCAACAAACGCCATAAAAGTATCTTTAATTTTCTTAATCCACCCTTCGAGTATTAATGTTGAAGCCAGAATTGCTTCCCTCGTACCACGATTTTTCCTAAACCCAAACTGATCTTCACCTGTTCTCTTCTACTAACTTTCCATCCTTCTGTATATTATTCTGGTCAGTAATTTTGAAGCACGTAATGTTAGACGAATGATGCGATAATTCTCACAATTTTCGGCTTTTGCTTTCTTCGGAAGTGTGAAGATGATATTTTTATTAAAATCAATTGGAATGTCTCCTGTTTCATAACTTTTTGATATCAGCTTGAATAATCTTTCGATTCCTTCTTCTCCTAGGGATTTAAGAAGTTCTGCAGGTATCTCATCAATTCTAACTGCCTTATTTGCATTCAAGTCATTCAGAGCTCTATTAAATTCTGTCCTCAAAACAGGATCTCCTAAGTCATCAATGTCGACATCGCCTTCCTTTCCCATCACGCTATTGTTCAAGTCGTCCCCATCATACGGATTCTCAGTGTATCGAGATAGAAGAATACTTTATAAACTATATAAGAATCAAGTGGCTATAAAAAAAGTAGAGAATCGTGAGAGACATGCATCAGTTAAAAAGGGTGTGAGACAAGGTTTTAGTCTATCCTCGTTAATATTCAACTTGTATGTAGAAGAAGCAATAAAAGAAATAAAGGAAAATTTCCTTGTTGCATAAGTGTTTGTGGAATTATAAGGTTTTAATATAATAACTTGCTTTTAGATATGATAACTAATTAGTACAATCACCACTTATCGTCTATCTGATTTGACCTTGCTTTTCGGCTATCAGTACTTCGTTAATAAAAGAAATTATTCCGTAATTATTAACACGGCCGCCTGGTTGTATGGAGGGTGGGAATTCTCTACCAATATTTTTAACTGAACGAAACACTCACAGAAGTATGTTGAGCACCAAAACACTATTTATTTATTGCACAGTTTTCATTTACACCACCGACCACCAAACCATATTTATTTAGTTTGTCATCAAGAATTAATGACTACCCTGAATAATTGTTCATGAAGATTGCAAATCCGTAGCGAGTGCAAGCGTTCTTAACCTTCCACAAATAGCACAACACTGTACTTCATTATATTGCAGGGATCGAAATGCACTAGTAACAGCAGTTCAGGCGTTTATACGAGCATTCGCAGGTAGCTACTGGCTAATCCAACCGCACAAAACGCCGGCCAGAGCTAATTGCACTGACGCGGAAGAGCGTAACTTGTATCCACGATGATTGCGGCTTTAAACACTTTTCTCACGACAGTCAAACTGGCTAATTACTTCTTCTTCGAGTGACTGGCTTCAACAGGCGTTACGAAAACGACAGCCAGCCCTCATCCGACACGGTAGCGCGAACGAAACTTCTTTTAACACGAGAATACTTCACTGTTCATTGCAACCATTCATACCCGCTCTCTCACCCAACACTCGACCTCCCGCCATAGATCAGCGACACTCCTCTCGATCGTTGAGATCGATAGTCGACCTCACACCCATTAATCGACTTTACATACAGATTGAAAGGTCCGATAATCTATCGTAATGTGACATGTTCAGGGAGAAAAAATCAGTATGCTACGATTTTCTGATGACATTATCTTGTTACCAGAACAGGCTGAATATATTGAGAATTTACTGAATGGCATGAACAAAATACTGAAGGAAGATTTTGGACTGAATATAAATCAAAGCAAGACTAAACTGATGAAATGTAGCAGAAATGATACCAATACTAATAGACTAAATATAAAAATAGGATCGCATGCAAAAGGAGAAGTAAATGTATTCTGTTACGTGGGAAACAAAAATCAACCAATGGCCTAAGCAGAAATGATGTTAAAAGTAGAATAGCACTAGCAAAAATATCCTTCATGAAAAAGTGAAATCTTTTAGTTTTAAATATTGATCTAGGAATTAGAAATAACTTTTTAAAACACTGTGTGGAGCACAGCACTTTTTGGTAGCGAAACATGGACTTTAGGAATACCGGAAATGTGGTACTACAGAAGAATGCTGAAAATCAAGTGGATTGACAAAGTAAGAAATGAACGAGTTTTGGAAAAGATGGGTGAGGAAAGAAGTTTGTGGAAGAAGCTTACAGAAAGAAGAGACAGGCTGGTAGGTCATGTTTTGAGACATGCTGGAATAGTTTATTTTTTGGTGGAGGGAACAGTCGAAGGTAAGAACTGTATAGGAAGACAGAGATTAGAATATATGAAGCATATAACCGAGGACGTGGGTTGTAAGGGGTATGTAGAGATGAAGAGGTTAGCACAAGATTGGAAGGGATAGAGGATTGCATCACAAAGACGAAAGACTGATGACAGCAAGAAAAAATCTATTGTGTACGAAGTGTGCACATTCACCTATCCTATTCTGATGGTCGAGTCCCGAATGTTCTTCAATCCTTCGACCACTGCATCTTGAACCAGATAACCACGTGTATATGGTCGAATATTGCCATGGTGTTTAAGTGACCTGGGCCAACGAAGCAAGTTCAAGAAAACGTCTAAAACCGAGAAATGTGTGGCCGCACCGAAATCGAAACTACATTATCACAAAAACGACGGAACGTTACCAATCCTCGGGATACACCGGTCCTTCTGCTGTAAATATTTCCAGTTTAGATTTATATATTTTAATGTTACCATCATTTAAATTCGTTACTGTAATGTGAATTCAAGATACTTGTCAAACATATAAGAAAATATCACTGCTAAACTAAGATTTCAAATAACCTTATAATCATCGGAAACGAAAGCATGAACTGCTAGACATGAAGTTGATATCAATCATATTATTGCTATCTGTCGTAATAGCAGCAGTGGTGAATTGGTGCTTTTTCTGACTGTATTGAGAGCTCGTCGATTCGAATCCCGTTCCTGGCCGAAATTTTTACTGGGCCTAAAACTGTGTCATCCATGAAAAAGCTTTGCTTTGTTCGTATAAAATATGTTTGAGATTCCAGAACAGGTAAAAGCTCGAATACGCAGCAAATTGAAACTGTCAGTTGGTGGAAGGACAGACTTTTTTACCATTCAAGATAGAAAATAATTAGCTCGACGTTTCACTATTGCTGAAGTCCCTTAAGCAAGTGCCAATTAATTTTAAAGTTTTTGCCCAGTTATAGGACTAGAGGGATTTAAATTCTAAAACTGCTGTAATAGATCAAATAGGGAATTCATAACAAAAAACACAGGTGCTGAAATTTAATAAAAACCCATTAATATTATACGAATATTCTCGCATACAAAACACGCCAACACACAATCACAGACTAACATGTCGACTCTGGATACATTTATTTCGAAGAATTGCATCAGTTAATATGTTGCAATATCATATAAAGTTTTCTCATTGCTTGGAATTTTAACAGATCTTGAGGATGTTAGTAGCTCAACTAAATGTGTACCTCTAGCAAAATAAGCTCTACATAACTAGCTACAAGTTTAATTTACATGTTAATAAGAGCTACTACTGCTCAAACCTAGATCAAGTTTAATTAATTTATTTCAAGCTGTAATTAAATTTTACATTACATATGATGTTATAAATGTTGAAATATTACTGAAACTTGAAATGGTCTCCATACATTATTGATTATTGACATGTTCTGAAATCTGTAACTGTGAAACTAATAAATACGTTAAAAAGCCCAGTTTTTTTTCTTTGCTTTACTTTATTGTATTCAGACGAGTAAAGAAATGTAATTTCTTTCATCTCTATCTGAATTTGGATGATATGTTTCCATTCCTTTACAGAGAGGAGTGTGGGGATGAGACGGAAATTTTATATTTATTGGACTCATTCAGATACAAAGCTAAAGTGGTCCGGTGGTACCTCCTATTCCCAGTATAATGAGCACATTAAAGAAGCGTATTTTACCGGGAGCTGCATTGTCTCGAATTGTCTATGGATTTCATTTAAAGTCCTCTCATAAAAGCTTCCTAGCCACTTTCGGCGCTCACTTCTCCTTTGTATTATCTCTATCCTTGCTCGTGACAGGAAGATAGCTATCCCAGCAGCATCGCAGTGCATTTAATTCTATCGTCTTTGTTCTTGCTGAGTTTCGATTCAGACTCTCTCTCATGTTTCTACAATGTTTTTCGTCCTAAAAAGGTTTCACATTGCTTTCTGAATTGCCCTTTAAATAAACGCCCACTGTAAAAATATTTCGCAATCCAAGGCTATTTCTCAACTTATATGACAATGTTGAAACAGTCATATCGTAAATCCTTTAAGGAGACGTCGAGTATTGAGCATGGTGGAAGATCGGTAACGATCAGTCCCGATATTTAGAGAATCCGGGTTCTTACGTCCGGCCACCTTGATTTCGGTTTTCCGAAATCATCTCATACAAATGGCAACATGGGTACTTACTTGATAATTTCATACAAGACTCGCCATTTTAGTAGTGTGTTTAAGTTTTCTTGCTGCGGTCGTATTGTTTGTTCGCTTGTTCACAGTTCATTGATTGCAGATCTTCCATGAATTTTGCTAAGATTTAGAAGGCAATATCTCTTTCATTCTACAATGGAAAATATCACTATCGATTAATTAATTTGAACAAGTCGCAAACGTCTACCATTTTTGACTAAATATGATTGACCTTCGTGCCTGTATGGATAATTCGTGACTTCGCAGAGTAAAGTGGCGTGGATCGAAGAACCGCATTAATTCAGCAATTGAGCGTTTTCTGCATTGATTTCTGCGGTGTCATGTGAATATTCTTGATTATGATTCCTTAACGCTTTGGTGCCCATTTTTTTTTTTTTTTTGCCTGGGTTTAATGTGGGAAAGATTCTCAATAAATTCAGCTGGATGAGCATAATCCCTGTGATAGCATGAGGCAAAGGCAAGTGACTTTACTGAACACGAGCAACATTTTTACCATTATCAAAGTCTTGTGTGTACACAATAAAATATAGTAGTAAACTTTCTTTAATGTCAAAGGATTACGCAATTGCTTCAAGACCCAAAGCCTTGGTAAGGCGAGGATGATTCTCTCCTTGCTACAACCATGGTTGTGTTGTTGGTTCAAAGACGACTGTAACCCGACACGCAGGATAGCAGCGCCACGCTGCGATTTTGAGGGGTACTAAACAAACAAGCATCTCTACGTCAGCAGATAAAATACCACGAAATAGTCTCTTGTCAGATATCAATTGCTCTTCATTGCTGCATTGATTTCGAAAGTGCTTGGAACACGTTCATCTCTCGCGTTAACTGCAATCGGAAAAAAAAAAAAAAAATGTTGTCACCTTCTTTCAGATATAAGTCCATGGTTACCATCTGAATGGAAACTGGGGATTTCAATATACTAAAGAGTTACTATACTAAAGCAATTAATTTTTTTTATCTGCTTAACGTCTCTGTAACAGCGAGGTCTTTTAGAGACGGGAAAGGATGTGGGGGCAAGGAATGGGAAGGAATTCGGCCATGGCCTTTTGAAGGAAGCATCCCGGCATTTGCCTGGAGTGATTTGGGAAACCATGGAAAACCCAAATCTGTATGCCCGGACGGGGATTCGAACCGCCGTACTCCCGAATGCGAGGCCAGACCGCTAGCCGTTACACCACCATGCTCGGTCTAAAGCAATTAACTGTCACAGTTTTATCCCAGTTCTCCATTGATGAATAAGCACCTTTTCTCCTCTGGTTTAATAAATAAGCACAAGGGTGTTATTCCAGACATAATATAAATTAAAAATACCTAAACGTTTGTCGTTTTGATATCAAAACATCTCTAAAACTGTTCTAGTATGTCTCACCAAAGTTAGAGTTGTCACAAAATTATATCGCCTTTGTTTTCGTTATAACTTCTGTACTGCGATTCTTGCGATCATGTGGCATATGTGTTTGTAAATAGACCATTGGACGATTCTCTCTACGCACGTTCAAGCTTGCTTGAGGTGGGCGGGGCTAGTAGAGTCTAAATTAACGCTGCGACTGAATAAGGAATCGGTAACAGAACGAGATAGACCTTTGATTCTTATACGTGTGTATCAAGCTTTCCGAGTTTTATAAAGTTACTTTAGCATACAAAATACTGTAGGTGAAAAGTAAACATACAGGTGAGTGAAAACTGATATAAGTTAACCCAAATCGAGGAAAGAAACCTTGTTGCAAGTTTTGTACTGATACTTGCAGCGTAAAACTATTTTTCTAATGATAAATAATTATTTTGTAAAAATGCAATTGCAACTGCGATTATGTTTATCGAACGCATTTTACCTCTTACTGAGGTATTGACAATTGTGGCCGGAGGGGGGGGGGGGGGGAGAGGGAAGGAGCGTTGGAATTTTTCCGTATCAGCGCTGTCGTTAGGTAGGGAGGTTAATGAGTCACAAATGAATGTCCATTGTTTACTAGACGTTCGCGATATTGCTATCAACGAAACCGTTGCTTACTTTCCTGACAGAATACAAAGGATGCTCCTATTGTTTGGAGTTTTGTTAACACAGCGGTTATTTTACAACGATTTTGTTGGTGTGTGTGTGTGTGTGTGTGTGTGTGTGTCAGGTTCTGAACTACTCGGGTGGAAATCCTGATAAGACCGAGGATTTTTCTTGAAGAGCAAAGACCAGGGAAAGGCACCTACAGTTCCACACAGCAGTCCTCGGGGAAATAAAGCTATCTGAACGCAAACCTTATCACACACATACGTTCTTATACCGGTCTCATCGAAGATAGTGTGGATCTCTGCCTCAGCGAATTCCACTCAATGAACATAAGCATAGATAGTAAACACTCATTTTTTTTATTTTCCCGAGCGAGTCTATTGCAAAAGCATGAAAAAGCTGTGTTTTGTGAATACACGACTGTTGTTACCAACAAGGAATATGAAAAGAAATTAGTATATTATTTTCATTGATAAGGAACCCCGATAGTAAATAGTTTTATAGGTCCATCTGCAACACACACAAAAAAAGGACAGTATTGGTGTGTGCGACTAGGGATGGGCAAACGAAAAATACATCGATAAATATCGTATAGATATTCACAAACAGTATCGATACATATCGAGAGAAAAATATCAATATTTTTGCCTAAATCCAGTAATTTGCTAAAAATATTTCCAAAATATATCTAAATATTTAGGGAAATTGAAGACACATGTGGAAATTGTAGAAACTTTTTGTTTACTTTATCTATTTTTAAAATCAATCAAACCAGTATTCCTCTTATATTGACATCAAAAGAAACTGTTTTTATATATATATATATATATATATATATATATATATATATATATATATATATATATATATACATATATACATATATATATGTTTGCCCGTCAGTCTACTTCTGTTGTCCGGTGCCGCCAAGTTAGCTGCAGAAGCCTCATTCGGAGGACACAAAAGAGGCTTGGCGTATCAGATACTTCAACACTTTAACTTCTATTCGTCAATCAAAATACTAATTGAAAACAGAAGCTATTAATTTACATCAGCCCTGAACTTCGCATCATGGATGCTTAGTCAATATTTTTCAACTTGATCAAAAATAATCTAGCCTTTAACATTCAAATATGTTGCAGAAATAAAATGATGTTGACGTTAACCTGTTAAAACTTAATATGATTTTTAACCTGTTAACAGTTGACGAAAAGCTGTTAAATTAGAACGAATTCACTTTCTTTAATACAAGCTTAGATCAGATGTGTACATATATTTATCCAATATATATGCAACACATGAACAGGCCCGCCGCTAGCTGTTAGAGCGCCCACCTGCAATCCAGATTATGCCGCCCCCTGTCTAACTACAGCCAGTGGTGGATCTAGGAAATTTCCTAACCGGGTCAAAAAACTGTGAGATTGCCGCCCCTACGAACATTATTTGCCGCCCCCATTGCTGCCATTCCAAGTGTCGCCGACCGCCCAAAGCAGCTGTTGAGCTTTAAAAAAAAAGGTCGCCTGCTACATAATACGCTGCAGATTTCGTCGCGGTGACAATGCAGTGGCAACTATAGTGGGGCGGCGACTGTCGATCACTCGTTTTGCCGCCCCCCTTGATGTGCCGCCCACGTGCGGTGCACGCCCTGCACTCCCGCTTACGGCAGGCCTGCACATGAAACTGGATATCGATTTTGCGTTTCGTACAAAATTATGGAACTGGTCCTTATAATTGATACTGCAAATAAAAAATCAATTTTTGTTCTATCGAGAATAAAAATATCGACGGTAAATATCGATTATTAAATGAAAAATGTCTATTTCGATACATCGAAGTATTTGGCTCAAGCCTATGTGGAACTCGCAACAGAGAATCAAGGGAACTAGTTAGATACGACGGTACCTGAAAGAAATGAATAGAATTAAGTCTTTCACCTCTTCGACAATAATTATAATCCTAAAAGAAGTAATTCCAGTCCTGGGTACACAGGTAGGGTCAAGGTTGTCCAGTCATTTCCTCATTGTTACGTAATTGTTCTCATATGTGTACGACTCTGCTGGGTACCTATTATTTTTTGTTGAGTTAAAGCGTAAGAATGATAAGCGTGAAACCTTTCAAAGTTTATCGACAAGGCAGATAAGCTAAAGCCTAAAACTGTTAATACGATACTGCCAAGTACCTTTGTTTTATGTCCACCCCGGAGAGATCATTGTTTCTCCTTCTTGTCTATCCTGCTGTCGAGTACCGGATGGTATAGTGTCGAGAGTAGGAACTGCGCCATTTATTGGGATCAGTGCACAGCACGGTACGACAAATGGTCGGGTGAAAATGTTTGAAATATAGATGAAAGTACAGGCAGAATGTAACTAATAAATTCCTTCATGATCAACATCCTTCTTTAGACGGATATTGCATGGAAATTTTATGTGTATTATTGTGTGTTTCTGTGCCATTGCTTAGGCATAAGCTTATGATATTACATGTACGACCCAAGTGTACAAGTAATACACAAGTCTAATATTCACTGACATTAAGGTTGAAGTCGCTATTGGTTTGAAATTACGCTGTGTGCATGAACAAAACAATTCAAACATATTGCAGCGTTTCTCATCCACTTTCAACCCGAGGAAAATAATGTTGCGGACCACTAACTTATACAGGCCTAATTTTTTACCCATGTTTGTATTATTAACATTAATATTCTGCCCGCCGACCGCCTGTACCATCTTCGCTGACTTCTGGGGTATATATAGTATTCGATATACGCAGAAAAAATTATTGCATTCATTTTCCAACTACCTGATTGTCTGATATCCTTCGAAACTAAATCCGAAATGATTCTTTAAAGCTGACTATGATCGATTTCAATACGTTAGCTTTAAGGCTTTAATGAACTGTTGGCGTGGCAAAGCACCTTCGTAGTGGATATAGGAAAGTACAACAGTCCGCAATTTGAACTTGGTCCTTCCCCACGCCTTTTCTTTGGGTATACCGATAGTTAGCCCATAGCGAATAGACTTCAGAAAAAAATATTTGAAGCATTGCATCCCGGATTCTACAGTCACTGTATGATATTCGACGCGATATTACCAAGTATGTGCAATGGCGCTAATACTTGGCGTGAAGATGGTAATTGATAGCGTGACTATCCAATGATTTGCGGTATGTAGAGCAGCAGTAGACTATCGCGTTACTGTGCCCTAGTTCATACTTTCATTTTCTGTTTTGTCCTCTGCGTGCTCCCGTATCTGATGTCAAGAGACGAAAGAAACAATATGTAACAGGCATCATTAGACCACATTATCTTCCGGATCGTATCCTACTGTCGTTACGACCGATGAAGAATTTTATCTTACTGCATAAATTCATCCCTCTGCCAATTAAACTTCTGGATCAAATCTGTGATACGTACGGAATTTCACAATACGCGCAATTCTTCTGTGCGCATGCTTGATATTATTAATTAATTCGTTGCGATATGAATCCCATGCAACGCCGCAACAATCGAGATAGTGATACAAGAGTTTAAAAAGTTTAAAACTAAAGTAAAAACATTATTTAAATACTATAAATGAGAACAATACCAGCAATGACATGGCGGTGAAACTTGGACGATAACAGTATAGAACGAAAAGAGAATACAAACAGCAGAAATAAGATTTTTACAAAGAGCAGCAGAATATACAGTATGATACAAAGAAGAATTTTAAGATGGAAAATATGAATCAATGTATTGAAGAACATAGGACGAAATGTAAAAAGTTTGTGGTTTGAATGAAAGAAGACACAATACCAAATAATAAATTAACGCCCATTTCGGAAAAGAACTTCAGATAGACCACGGAAAGCGGGGAATGGCCCAAACATTTAGACGGTGCAGCAGACATCAGAATATTGCTTGAAACAGGAATTGATCTCCAAAATTCGGCCTTTGAATCTCTACTTAGAAGTAGCAGAGTACCTGGCGTTGCTTGGGGGCTGAAATAAAAGTTCTGATGTTAAGTTCTGATGGATTATCGTAAAATTCTCCATTACAGACAACTTTGCTAGATTTCGGTATCGTTTTAGAGGTAAACTGTATGTAAATAACGGAAAAGTTGCACATGTAAATTTGTCTTAAGGGAGGTAGAGAGGGAGAGCGGGTGCAGTTCTGTAAATTAAATTAACATTATGTTTCCCCTTATTTTAAAGGATATATGCGCAAAGTTCCTACAAGATCAAATAAAAACTGTAGTTTTATGTGCCGCCACACCAACTTTAAAACAGTTTTTAAATTTCAGGTTCGAATTTTTTGGTCAGCAATTGTCCAACGCTGTTTGATAGAAAATATGATGGTCTTTCAGTATATCACTATTCATTTTGGCCGGTTTCCCTACCGTTTTCGAGATATTTACAAAAACAGAATAGTTTGCTTGTTGTGTTTTTGTAAACCAAATGTGGATAGTATTTTTCTCTTTGTTTTAAAGTACACGTATTCAAAGTTTCAAGACCGGTTAAAAACTGTAGGTTTGTTGGTCACCACATCAACTTTAAAACAATTTTTAAATTTCAAGTTGGAATATCTCTGTCACTAATTGTCCGACCGAAACCGATCCAATGACAATAAAAAGAATATCACCACCCACTTTTTATTGTTGTTTTTTTGTTTTGTTTTTGTTTGTAGCAACTTCAGCAGGTACCCACACAACTCATCAAAGTTTCATCGATATATATTTTTTTTTTATCTGCTTAACGTCTCTCTAAAAGCGAGGTCTTTAGAGACGGGAAAGGATAGGGGGGAGCAAGGAATGGGAAGGAATTCGGCCATGGCCTTTTGAAGGAAGCATCCCGGCATTTGCCTGGAGTGATTTGGGAAACCATGGAAAACCCAAATCTGGATGCCCGCCGTCCTCCGGAATGCGAGGTCAGAACGTTAGCCTTTACACCACCACGCTCTTTAAAGTTTCATCGAAATCGGATGAATGGTATACAAACATGTAGAAGAGGAACCAACAAATATTCATTTTACATATATACATATTAGATTAACTCACTCTAGGACCAAGTTTATGTGCCGATCCTATTTCCGTGCTTCGTTGAGGAAAAGCAATACGAAATGCGATGTAAAATGCCATATCCTTAAATATAGATTTTGTGCAGCGGTCTACTCTCTTTTTGAATGGTACATCTATTAACAATTAAAATGGCTAGAAATGATTCTCTGGCTGTTTTTGCTGATATTACATTCCACGGCCTCTCTCTTTTTGTAGCATTTTTTCACTGCAGATTATTCCTCTAGAGACGGTCTTTGAAGCGGACATCAGAAATGAGCGGGCGCATATTACTGTTTGCCTTGCCCCGGTCTATATGAGACCATTCTCCCTTGTCGACAGTACCTACTTTAATTTGTTTCCAGACTTTTAGCACACTACCCTTCCTACAGTGCAAACTCAGCGTGTCTCTGGAGAAATTTGAAACAGAATTTAATTACCTACCTACTTTCTTGAAAACCTCACGTAAATAGAAAGTAAAAGTTACTTGCAAACATTTTATTGGATATTTCCTTCACTTTTACGACTTGGGTTAAAAATTAACTTTAGAGATCTCACTACAACAGACTTTCATTTGTAAGTTAAAATTAATACGATGGTTTTATCGTTGTGGATGTGCAGTATTCCACTATTTGGTAGACACTTAAAAAAATTTTTTTTTTAATTAACCGGTCTAAGAATTCGCCTAGTCCAGTATTCCCAACCTTTTTAATCTGAGGACCAGTTAAACGTCAAAAATAATTCTACGAAAGACTAAATTTAATGGGTGTACGTTTTTACCTGTGTGTATATTATTGACATTTGGGACGTATTATATTATAACATATTAAATCCAATAGCATGTTTTGAAATCCAATAGAAACACTGTTTAAAAATTGCATGTGATCTATTAAAAGAAAATAATATCTTAAACAAACTCTTGATATTTATTAACCAAATGGATTAGTAATGCTATGAATCTACATAAAAAAGAGAGTAAATTACGGAAAAGAAAGAAATAAACACTAATAATATTATGTTATCACTCACTGTTAAGGATTTACGGTTTATTCATTGTTGCAGAGTGTAGCCATTGATGGTAGAAAATGGAGTGTCAGATGGAGAAAGTGGGACATATACGAAGTATTTTTCTGTTTGTAGTTCAGTAGAGACACGAAAGCAATGGAGAGTTGTCAGAAACATTGGCACCGTGTGTGAGAACAATTTCATCGGAGATAGAAATGAAAGAAATGGTTTTCTTCTTTTGAGGAGGGTCATTTTGACAGTGACACTCCACTCGTTAACATTGATGCGGATTTCACTTTAAAGATGGTAATACAAATGATTGAGAATAAGTATTCCTGACAAACTAAGAAAGAAAGAAATAATAATATCAAAATGTTTCATCATATTATTTGAGAGCTTTGATATTTTATTGTAAATTTATGTATTGTAAGCTAACAAGAGCCACGTTAATGATTGTTACGCAGTCATATTGATTATAGATTACTAAATTAACCTTGTCGTTAGGGGCACAAATGAGGCTATTGTGAAGTGATATATAGTCAGTTAAGTCGTCCTTGCGGTTGGAAAGCAATCGTCAATACCAGCCTTCAGTGCTTTTTTTCAAAGTAAACTTCTGCTTTGATTCCAAATTTCCCACTAAATATCAATTGCTGTGGAAAGTGACTGGCGCTGATAAAGGTGAAGCCACAGGCTCTCTCTATCTCTCTCTCTCTCTCTCTCTCTCTCTCTCTCTCTCTCTCTCTCTCTCTCAGACACACACACACACACACACACACACACACACACACACGAGAGAGAGAGAGAGAAAGATCATGTGTGTTTGCTAACCGGCTTTGAATCTTGCAAAGACTGCTGCTACTTCCTTCAGAATTCACCTTTTCAACAAAAAAAGAAAACTCTCAATTTGAAAAGGCTTCTTTGTTGCTGAAAGCGAAGATTTAGTTTCCTTCAAGGATGGTTGGTTTGAAGGCAAGCTTTATGGACGATGAAAGGAGCATCAAGCTACGAAGAGTGCTGTGTAAAACTTTTCCAGAGCAAGATCTAGTTTAAATATTTCTAACGCCTGATGTACGTTTTTTACTTTATCAGTGTATTCTTAAAATTTCATATTGTGTCTAGTTCATTGCTAGCCTCATATCTGTGGGATTTTTTTTGTTATAAAGAAAGAAAATTGCACTGATAAATAGAAATTAACTTTGGTCATCTGTGGCATTTTAAAAAAGTATCCTTTCGCAATTTTTTTTAGAAGTTTGGGAGTTACTCTTTCTTTTTGGTGTTAAGTTTGAACATATTTTTAATTCATATTTTTTTTACTGTCACTTTCTGTCGAAGTCGGTACTAATCGGTTTTATAGTTTTCAGCTAACGCAAAACAGAAACACAGCACATTCTCAAAGCAGCCCGTACGGCTGAGCGATTTTTCAATTTTAATCCGGTTTTTAAATTGTAGTTAGGAAAAACTGAAGTTTTTGTTGCATGCATTCTCACACTCACTCCTGGTATTCGTTTAATATTGCTTAATCGCAATTAATGATTAATTAAAATAGACACTAAGACTTCTGTATCGCTTTCTTCTTATTGGCAGAACGCTTCTACATAATCTAAGTTACTTAATCCAAAGAGTAATTTTGTAGAGAAGCTTGCTTTTCAGGCGAATACTTACATCTTAGCCGATTAATTTAACTTGATGCCAATCTTTCTACTCATATTGTGATTTACAGAGTATCACGTCTTTGCGGTAGTAATTACTACATATCTTACCTGTATGTAGACATCAAAACTGATTCTCCAGAGCGTGGCAATTGTTCTAAAAGTAGATGTGCTGATTTTTTTGGGATTAATTCTGTATTGTACCCAATACAACTTGCACAGTTATTCAAAAGTTATTTCAGCTGATATCGGAGGTACAACACCAGAAATCATTTTTCATAAGTTACCTCAGGTGTTCGCAAGAAATTTTTTGTGCTTGGTAAGGAGGAGGTAAAAATAATACGGCACTAAACCTAGGCTGGAGGGAGTGTGAGAATGTTTTTCTTCACAAGATATTTTGAAATGAAAGCGCATTATGAGCTAGCTCTTTGATCGTGGTGCCGTGTCTTTTCGCACTCGCTGGACCCCTTTTCAAAGTTGTTCAAAGACTTCGTTGTTCAGAAGAAGACATGATTATCTGTAACCCGAAATAAAAGTTTACTGTCAAAAAACATTACTGTCGATTTCACTCTGAACGTGCTTTCTTTGGAAGGAGAACTTTTCGTTTGTCATTCTCACTTTTCTATTGTTTCTAATATGAAGTTGAAACTCGATCTGTTTTTAAATTTCTTATCATTATATCCAAGAATTTTGGCTATATTTCGAGGTTTGCAAAGAAATACCGAGAAATTTCAAATTGGATGGGATTTTTATGCGCGTTTCACTCATTCGGAATTTTTTCGCCTTCACAGCTCGCCCACTAACATATGCTGCTTTTTTTTACATCATTTTTATGTCGCTCTTCGAAAGTAGGTTATCGTATCAAAATCCATGGTTCTAGTTAGTGTATCAGTTTCAAAAGCTTGGTTTGAAGAATCTGATCTCTCGATGTCAAATTTGTCCCGCATAGAATTTGACGGAAGGAGAATAGTATTTTCCAGTTTTTGCTCCTGCGTTTGCCTTTTGTTTTTCTTCTAATAGTAAAGCATAAATATTTGTAGCGTAGTATCTTGGTAACCTTTATCGAAAATTAAATGCCACCCTAAATTATACTGCACTTGGTGTGGTAATCTTTGATGTAATGGTTTGATTACGTATTCCGTATATTCTAACGTACTATATTTTACAAAACTAAAGAAATAAATAATCCAAATTACCGCGTTCAGAAACAATATTACCAGAATACAAAGAGGGAGTGTTAATTTATGTTTTAGTGTTATTTTTGGTGGTTATATTGTAAAGGAGTGTTCATATAAGATGTCAGGTTGTATGTAGCGCATGTCTATTACCGACACGAAGGAATTATCATTATTTGGTCCGTTCCCAGCTCACGTAGAGTCATAAGATATACTGTAGATCTTAAGCTAGACAATAATCTTTTAATCTGTGAGAACCCTTTCAAAACTACTTTTGTAGATTTTGCGTGATATCTGAACAAAGGGACAGACATACGCAGCCCGGTTACAGATGTAGTCTAATACAGTGGCTCCTAAAAGGTGGTCCGCAGAACCCTGGGGTTCCGTGGAAGGGTCACAAGGGTTCCGTGTTCCGTCCGACAAATAAATTAAATGTTTGTTGAAAAGAATCATAACAGCGCCGTCAGAAGGCTGTCATGGTTCTGCTTCCGTTTGTGACGACGTACCGATGCGAGACTGGTTTTTCAGCTCACGCTTGAAAAATGGGGTTCCGCCAAAAATTATATGATCAATTAGGGTTCCGAGGCCAATAAATAAATTGGAAACTGCTGGTATAACATACAGATTATTCAACTGTACCGCGTGCGGAAAGCAACTCATGGCTGAGTCAGCATAATGCACAAGCAGCCATGACACTACCAAAGCTTTGATTGCACCATTGTTTTGGTACTCCCTGTACCATGCATGGTACCATGCGGTTCCTTGAAGATAATCCTTTAAGGGTGCCACTGCCGTGGTCTGACATTTGTATTCAACTCCCCCCCCCCCCTCCCCCAGAAAATAGCTTAGGACGTAAGTGTTCTGTGATCAGTAATGTTCATATTTCTAGCTATTACTTTTTCTTATAATTTCCCCGCCGCTGTTCCATTTTCTAATTATGACATCTCTGCTTACCACTCGACTAATAGTATGTCGTTGGTGAGGTTTAGTGTTGGCTATTGTAATTGTATATTTACTGTATATGTGAAATGTGTAATCTGTATGGAGGAACGAGTCGGGTACCGTCTCAGCATTTTGCGTACAGTGTATGGTAACGGAAAAATCGCCTGAAAATCGTAATCAACATCACCCGTACTACAGGTCCTGGGTTTGAGCTCCCCTGCCTGTCCACCAGTGTAGTATATATGCTACATACTAAAATAAACAAAATATTTCTTATTTCCCCTTTCCCCTAATTCAACAATTGTATTCGGCGCGTAATAATTTTTTTTTTCCTGCAAATGAGTTATACTGCAAAAATAGCTCTAGTGTTTTCCATGAAGTCAATTTTTCACCAGTGGTGTATATACGAATATTCTGAGCCGGGGAAAAATCTTTCGGATTGCCGCCTCTTCATACATTATTTTGTTGCCCTCACTTGCCGCCGCGTAAATTTGCCATTTGTCACTCTTTCAAACGTGATTTTAAGCCACCCCTGAAGTTGCCACTCCACACCCACTCCCCCCTCATCGGGAATTATGTTTCATACCGATGAGATACACGAATTTTTACATACTACGAAGCTGGTCACTTGCAGACACTTCCAACTAATCTCAATTCTTGTTTTTCTTTCGCAGTGTCTTCCATTTCGTGCTACCAGTGTGTCAGCACTGATCATGTTGATCCATTCCAGTGCAGGGAGTACATGACATCTGACATAGACATCGAGCCTCGTGATTGCGGTGCTGTCTATGGTGCACAGTACTGCATTAAACAGACTGGTCGCTTTGAAGGTGCTGTTCCTGATCCAATGATATGCTAACAGCATGATGAAACTGCTTCACTAACCACATTTCTTGTTGCGTTGGGATTATGGAACTAACAAATAAAAGATTCCTGTTTCAGGTTTTATGATAGTTTAGTGGTGTAATTTGTGGAATCTGACCTGTAAGAAGTGGTGACTGGCTGCTTACCTAACATGCTTCAAGGATTGTTGCAGTGAATGAGAGCAGAACTTTGACTAACAACAGTCCAGAGAGCAGATTAAAATATAATGTTTTTCAAATGTGCACATATTTTGGCAGATGAATTCCTCCATTCACACTAATATACTACTTCAGAGTTTGTGAAGTATCTGACCACAAAATTGTAGGAAATACATTCAGAACATATGAGTAAAATTCTACTCTATTTTTAAATGCTCTTTTTTGCTTAATTCTCATGGTTAGTGTTGGTGTTGGAATCTTACAGTGACACTCTCCTCAGTATTTAATGAGTTTCATTTTTGGCTGTAATGAACAGTTGAAGCAAATGATTAAAACTATTGGATTTAAAATTCATCAACTGTTGAAAATCAGTATAGAATTTCAACTGTTTATTTTTCTCGAGTTTGTTGAATTATGAAATATGTTTTTGAGGACACAAGTAGAACAATATTTATCTACATGCCGAAGTATCACAAGTCCATCCCAACTAAGATTGTGTAAATATTATCTTCCCCCAGTAGGTAGGCTACTCTTTCAAATCATTGTTTTGTTTGTATAAATTTTTTGCATGATGACTAAATAAATTTTTATTTTCAAATTGAGTTATTATAAATATGTTTGACAGAATTATGTGCTGATGGATGGTACTTTACAAAGTGGCCAAATAAAATGTAATCTTTCTTTTTGAATTGATGAAGTTTTCTTCAGCAGAGGCAGGTCAGGATGAAATTTAAAATACATATAATTGTGGTCTCTTGTCCAATAACATAAAACTGAACTGACAGTATCATTCAGTTTTTGATTGTAGAATTTTATTTTCAATAATACAAAAACTGGCTACTGCTGTATAAAATTTTCAAGTAGAAAACTGCCATATATTTTTATTTTCAAAACTTATTGGCAGAATATTATATCCATGGCTTTATAATAGTTATAACTGGGAATGATATGTGCAATGACTTTTGAGGAACCATTTCAGCATTTAAAGAATTATGTTATACCAACGGGATAGTTAAATAAGGAGTTTATACTAACGCTCAAAAATTGCATGACTATTGAAAGATCTAATCCTGTTAACCCACTAACTTTCTCTTAATTCAGCTATCATAATTGTAAAAATTGCTTTTGAGAATACAGTATTGGCATTCTGTAATTCTTACACATGTTGCAATATCTGGTTTGAAGAAAATATTGCTTACTTTTATGTCTGTATATAAAAAATGGAAGTGTGACAAGACTTATCTTTCTCTCTGCTAAACTAAATTGAAATTTTAAAAAAAGGAACAATTCATCTGCAAAAGTGTGTGGACGAGCAGTTTGTGTGCATTCACTATATGTGGTACGTGTTTTTTTGCATGCTGCAATGGAATTAGTATCTGCTATTAGTTGTTATCAGTGCTCTTCCACAGAAAATATAGAATGTGCAGATAATATAATTCATGAGAGCACACTTGACCCCCAAGGCTGTGATCATGTATTTGAAGCTATGTGTTGCATTAAGACGACTGGTTTCTATGAAGGTAAGTTAACTTAATTCCATATCTTCTTCAAGAATAAGTGTAAAAAGTCACAAATAATGTAAGTCATGGGTATTAAGTTATCTTTTCTGTAAAAATCAAGAAGCTGTAATTAGGTTACAAAAGTACAGCTTTTACATTGCCACACAGGAAGTTACACTAATCACAGTTATGCTGCCAGCTAAGCTTATTAGACTGTGTGGTTTGATCATATTTTTGTATACAAAACAATCTTATTAAAATTGGCATACATGGAGAGGAAGAAAGAATAACTACCATACAGTGTAGGATATCCATAGCAGTTAATTTTGGTGCTAGAAACAGACTTGCATCTCTTATGCCTTCAACTTTTGTGAACTCTGGATTAATTCAGCTACTACTCATTTTTTCAACATGGCCAAACTTCGATAATATACGATTCTTTATTAAAGGAAATAATCTTTTTTTGGGTGAAAAATGTTTAAATTGGACTGTTCACCAGTTAAAACCTGTATAGATTTATGAGATCAAAGAGTTCATTGTTATCCATAAAAAACCAATCTCATATCATATAATGTGAACACGTCCTGTAGGTACTTCTTTCTTCTTCTGCCGTAGTCAATCCTGGGATTGGTCTGCGACAGTCCATTCAGCTCTATTCTCTGCCCTCCACTTCATATCTACATATCTCCTGCAGCCAACATCTTCCATTATCTGCTGCATGTATTTTAAATGTGGTCTTCCTCAATATCTCTTTCCTTCTACCATTCCCTCCAGTTTTGTTTTTAATAAGCTTTCATGTCTTAAGATATGTCCAATTAATGTTGTCCTCCGCGTTTTTATACTTTTCCATAAAGAGTTATACTCTCCCGCTTTCTCAAAAATTTCCTCATTAGTAATCTTGTCCCTCCAGCTAATTTATTAATTTTGATATTGTACTCCTTCCCCATTGTTTCCTCCATTCTTTCCAAAATTTTCTTAAGATCCTCTTCACTTTCTGTTACTATATCACTGTCATCTGCAAATCGAATCATATTTATTAGTTCTCCCTGTATCCCAACATCAATTTCATCTCTGATCTTATCCAGTGAGTCTTGAATATAGGCATTGAAAATTAAGGGAGACAGGGCACAACCTTGTCTGACTCCTTTACGTATTGCTGCTTCCTCTTGTTTATTTCAAATTTTTATAACAGCCGTTTCATTTTTGTAAAGATTCCATATTAGCCGCCTATCTTAGTATTGTATACCTATTTTTCTGAGGATCTCAAACATCTTCCCCCATTTAACATTATCAAATGCTTTTTCAATATCTATGAAACCTAAATACGTTTTTTTGCCTTTCTCTATTCTCTTTTCTAATATTAGTCTCAGTGCAAGAATAAAAAACCACTCTCATATCATATAATGTGAACACGTGCTGTCAACAAATATGCTGGCTTGACTGCATTATAGTTGATAGTGACACACAGTTGCAAAAATTGAAGGCACCCAGAAATAAAATGAATATTAACGTAAACCATGATCCCTAATGTGTCTATTAGTCAGTATATACCAACTCTGTGTGTACTGGAGTTTCGTTCAAAAAATGAGTGAGAGCTTAGCAATATTTCACCTCACTTTTGAAGGCTGTGTCATCCCTCTGTTTCCCAGCATTGATGTCACTAATTTGTGTTGTTGGCCCTGAAGAGTATAAATAGGACGAAAAACTTATTTCTGTGGTCTGTTGTTAAATTTATAGTTTTTATGAGGAATGATAAATTTTAATTTATTAGAAATTAATCTATTATTTGTTTGCCCACTCTCTTCTAAGCACCTTATACTGAAAGTACATGTAGGTTTTTTATGTACCAATTATGAACACCAACACAAATACAAGACTTAGCTTATTTTATATTTACCGCAAGTCATCTTATGAAACCAGTTAGTTATGATACTAGCACATTCTTGCACATGAAATAGGTGTAGATGCCTGTACAAAATTTGATTTTTATTTTATATTATTATCTTATTATTATTAGTTGTACAGAGCTTATATCCCGTTTACAATTTTCACTACATCAGTTTTTATTTTATATATATATATATATATGCCGCAGGTGAATCCTCTTCTATGGTAAGCGGTGGTTTTTACCACCACTTACCATAGAAGAGGAGTCATGCGGCGTTGGTACACGAAAAAAAAAAAACACGAACACACAAAGAATAAAATTTTAAATCCTCTTCTATGGTAAGCGGTGGTTTTTATCCTATCCTAATGTTCAATATATCTGCTTTTGGTGCCTTTGTTTCCTAATATGGCGTGCAGCCATCTCACTTCTACTGAGGAAGAGCCATGCTCGAAAATTTTATTCTTTGTGTGTTCGTGTTTTTTTTTTTTTTCGTGTACCAACGCCGCTGGAATCCCCTTCTTTGGTAAGCGGTGGTTTTTTATCCTATCAAATGTTTTATATATATATGAACTTCCTTATCTACAAATGAAAATTTTCTAACTGCATTCTGTATGAAATCAAATGTCAGTTTGTGGTCCATTTCTTATTTTCTAAAACTACTTGTAATTCTTTGCTCAATATCCCTCCAAGCATAATCACCAAGTTCTGTAGACACTGAGGCCATTCTTCATTTGCATCCTGTCCTAATGCAATAACCCATCATCATCATATCACTTACAAGTAAGATTTATGATTATTATTTCAGGCAAATCTAGCTGTTGTACTATGTATCATCAAAATCCTGTTTTGAAATCTGTAATTTCAGTAATCAGCAATCCCAAACAAAGGGGAAATTGAGGTTTAGTAGCTCATTTTTCACACATTCATTACCCTCTGTATGCAGTACCTGACCGTTCATTACCTCCCCAACAAATCCTTAATCAGCTGAGTTTATTATCATTCCAAAATATTTGTGTGTTATACTTTCTGTAAACAATTCACATTGTACCTAATAATTTGACTCGTTTTGTCCTTTTTCACTTGGTGCTAAACTACACAATTTGATATCCTGTCCCTCCCCCATCCCCTCTGTAACTGTTTACAAACTTTTATTATTGTAGTTCTATTATACATGTCATATGCAAACATCTTAACTTTGGAAATAAACAAGCAACAAAATATGAACAGCAATGGTCCTAATGCAATAACTTCTCTACCTCCCCTTTTAATTCTGCATTACTATCCTGACTCTTTGCTTCCTATCACTTAAGAATACTTCCATCCTGGAAGACAAATCTTGATATACCCCAATCCTATTAACTTCCATTTTGTTGTTCAGCCTGTCAAATATGTTATTGACATCCTGAGCTGCTACACTATTAACTTAGCCTTCCTTGACCATTTCATTTGAAATAGCTTATACTAAAACAATTGACTAAGATTCATATGAAAAATCTCTATTAAAATCACGTTGCTGATTTATATAATGTTTCCTCAAAAAAATATCCTGATATCAAGAGTTGTGTACCTTGCTTTTTGTTAGCACAGCCAGCCATCTCATCATCTTTGGTACATGAAAGGGGCTCTCAACACTTTTTTGAAAATCTTTTCCTCATCAAGAGTTGTAAAAAAAATCATGTTCACAGCAAATTAAACTTGTTGAAAAGATTAGAATGTCTGCATAATTACAAGTAAATATAATATTAGTATTTTCAGCATGGAAATATATGCTTTAATTGAACAAAATTAAGTCTTTGCTTATCGAATTCCTAAAAAATTATTCTCATTTGCAGGTGGCCTTGGTACAAAGCGCTTTTGCTCATCCTTGGACTTGGGGAACTACTGCAACTATATAAAACAACCAGGTGATGAATTAGAGTACCGCTCTTGTGTCTACACTTGTTCCACTGATGGCTGCAACTCTGCAAATGTTGGAAAACCCACTGCTGCTGTCCTTTGCATAGCTATACTCTTTGCTGTTTTGCAGTATAGTTAACAAAATTAATCAAGATTCATTAAGAAAGGCCAGCTCCTTCAGTTTCCAAAAAATGGAGTGAGGTTATAAGATGTGAAAGTCTGTTGCATGGCAGATGTTCATATCTGTATAAATATAAATAGGGAACGTAAATCCATTACTCACCACGATTGATGCAGCAAACAAATAAACATATTTTCATTGTCACTATACATACAATTTTTATTTTTTTATATTTTTGTTTATATATCCTCAGGACAATAAGTGTTAAAACTCACAAGATTTAGAAGATGAAAAAATAGGGGGACAGCGATTAAAAATGTTATTATGGATGTTGTATTGCTCAATTTTTTTATGTACAAATAAAAGTTTCAGGTGTGTTAAAGTGAAATAAATTGTATAAAAAAAATATTTTACAGCAATATGTAAAGTATTTTGACAGCGAGATAGTAAACCGGATCATGTTAATTCATTGTCAACCAGGTTTTGAATAAGAGACAAATGTGATTTTCTCCAATCCTACATATTGTATGAAACTACCCTAGAAATGTAATGCTCTATGTGACAGAAAGCTCAGTAAACTTAATGGTCATTACAGCTGGATGCCATTTCCTTGTTTTCCTTACCCTGTCAAAACCTCTAGCCCAAAAATTGTAATTAATACATGTCCCATGAGCATTAATATAAAATTTTGAATTTAACATAACATCACTGAACTCTGCTTTAATGATGTAGTAACTGCTTTGTGGAAATCCAGATTGGCTGATATCAAAGTCGATATAAAGTGTTCGCCAAATATACATTCTGTGTCATTAATGTGGATTTGACATCAGTGTTTAATGAACATATGAAACAAAAAGAATTATTTTAATTGTATAACTTAATAAGACTGCCACATATCTTGTTTGTTGTTCAAGTAAATTTCTACTGGATTTACTCTCTCCATGCTGTGTAATACTAGTACACTACAATATGAGTGCAGCTAACTGAAACTATTACATTCATCTGCCACTTCAGCAAGCAACGTGTGTATGTTCTGTTCATATTGCACTTTCTGCTGCATAGAAAAGTATCTAATTCTACAGAGATTTTCTATTTGTCCTGCTGCTTCACTGTTGAACTTCAAAACTCTGTATAACAAACAGGCCTCTACCACTCGGTTTGTAATGTGCTTTCGTAGACTTACATTAATTTCTTGAAAAAAAAGAGATCATTTTAAATATTGTGAGGTCTGTTAACTACTAACTGGATATCGACATAGATTTTGAAAATTTTTGTTCAGTCTGGGATTGATATTTTAAAACTGTGAAGGTTGGCTTAAACCTATACTTACTGTTAGCAACAAATTGTAAAAGCTATCTGTCATACCTGCTAATTTAATTTATGCTCTATTTGTACTTCTTATTAACTGCAAAAATGAAGACAAAAATAAATGTTTCGATTGTGCTGTCATCTACCATTGATTTTTCCTCTTTTTAGCAGTCATTTATATTAGACCAGAATATAGAAATTAACATAGTTATTTGGGTAACTTGAATGGTCTTATCACAAAAAAGGAATGATTTTATTCTTGGTATGATTAAGTGATAAAAATGTAAGTTCAGTTGATGATGATGTTGGCTACTTGGTAAATGTTAATAGGATTTAGTATTGAATTGTGAGAGATTCACATAAAGTTTGGTTTAATGTACTTAAGAGAACTGAAGGTGTTACTTATTGCTACAAACAGAACTTCCAATTCATTGATAAAATCTGAACCTACATTTAATTTTTATTTTTTAAAAAGGGGGGGGGGTGTATAGTCAATTAGTCACCATAAAATTTGTAGAAGAAAAATCATTCAAATTAGTAAAACTATTGTTCTGTTCATTGATATAGTTAGTACTCAAATATATAAATTTTTAGATAATTTTTACCACCTTATATTACTGAAATTTGAAATTTTTTCTGTGTATTTTTATTATTAGAAAAATAAAAGATGTGGTATTTTTATTCCCACATTTAAAAAAAATTGCTTTTGTTTATTTCACCCTTTTATGTGTGTGGTTTGTGGATTTCCACAGTCACCTAGGTGAGTGACGGGATTGTCTTCAATCTCTGCCTCATACACTGCATATTTCAGAAATAAAAATACACACATCACATAGAATACTAGATACACATTTCACAGAGATGTGGTAATACATCCATTTCCCTATCAAACAGGACTAGCAGGTTGGCAGTGATAGAGCCTTGATTTGAAAATAAGCACAGCTTCTGGAAGAAGATTTTCTGGACAACTCATGAAAGTGTAAACATTCCAAGAGATATTGATGTTGAATTAAGATATCTCATTTAATATATCCAAAATAAGATGGGATAGGAAAAATAACCTCCACACTTACCACAGATGAAGGTATGAGGGCCAAATTAATGCAAAAAAAACAATGGTCTGACAAAAGTTTTGTAACCAAATTCCTTTACTTCTCTTATACATCCCTTCATCTTTCTCTCCAAAAAGTGCAGAATTTTGAAATCTTTTCCTACTACCTGCATAATGTGTCCTGCCCAATTAAGCTTATTATCAAATGTAATGCCTCATCTTATAATCATAATCAACCTTTAGTTTTTATCAGTGTATCTAGTAAGTTGACTCTTCTTTGCATTTATCTTCATCCTGTATTTACCAACCCAGCTAGATTTCCTGTCCAGATCACCCTGCAGTTGTTTACAGTCCTCTGCCATTTTGATCCATTTATATAGCATTATGTCATTTGCAAACAACATAATATCTGATAGTAAACGATCAACACACTTATTCATTAGAATAATGAATAGTAATGGTCACAATACGCTATTTTGTGCACTTCCAGTTTTACTTTCACTTCTATTGATAATGCATTTCCTAACCTAACGTTTTGTTCTCTAACTTTTAAAAATTCTTATACCCCGCAAATCACTTTCTCATGCACTCAAATTGGTTTTACATTATTTACTACCATTTTGTGGCTCACTCAGTCAAAAGCCTTTGAAAGATCTAGAGCTACACTATCAATTTGGCCTCCCTTGTCCATTTCATCTAAAATATCTTGCATGTATCCCAATACCTGAAATTCGCATGAATATCCTTGCCAAAAAAAAGTCGCCTCCTTGAAAACCACTTACGCTCCTCACATATATTTCTGATGTGGTCTCATATCAATCTCTCCATTAATTTACACATTAGCACTGATGTCAAAATAATTGACTTTTATATAATTTGCGACTATATTTCTCAACCCTCCTTTATGTACTGGCACTACTGTCACTGAGGTTCGGATCTTTAGGAAAAGTCATATTTTTTCCCTGCCTTCTTTTTGGGCTGTAATGCTGAGTTAAACACTGATTGAAAGTTTCTGATTGTATTTAAATATACTTTATACACCATATAAATGCTTTAACATCATTTTTCTATTTTTGGTCATATTATGTTAATATTTATGGTCGTATGGTAATACTTTGAGCAAAAATTTGGCAATTTTTTGATGGTGCCCGGAATTCACTGGATATAGATCAGAAGAAATTAAGATAATTATTCATGAACTGTACTATTATTATACTTTGGAGGAAAACCCAAAGTAATGTCACTGAATTGGTAAGACTTCACCAGTCAAGAATTAAAGTTGTGCATTATTGTCACTCTCTAAACGTTAATGTTCCGCCCGCCTTTTAATTTCGACAATGCAGCAGGAACATTCCTGTGTCAATCAGCGTCAATCAATGTCTAAATGAAATTCTTTTGAAAATAATCCTCGGTCAGTGTTAAATCTGCTTTGGATCAGCGAGTTCAGACATGCTGGAAACAAAATTTCCTGAAAGTGCGAAGTTACGTAAGGAATTTTGGAGAATATTTTATTACTGATGAAAGAGTTCTTTTCTATAAATTATATAAAATTAAAGTGCCTTCAACAAAATGATTTAAAATTTAATTTTCCAATGTTGGAAACAAATTATGCAATCTACTTGAAAACGACACTACTAGATAAAATATGATGTATGGTTGAGCATGTTTAGATGTACAGTAAATTTAAATGTTTGGTCATATTTTGTAATTTTTAGGCCATATTCACAAATTTTTAAGGTCATATTTGCCTGTGCATTCGTTTTCTTGGACATAAAGATCCGAACCCTATCACACTTTTCTAGTCCTCTCCTAAGCAGCAAGTATCTAGACTCAGTTTAAATAATAAATCAATACTTAACCTCCCCTCCACCCTCCCAAAGTGGTACATCACATCAGTGATAATGGATATTTTTGCTACCTTTACTTCCTTATAATAAGTCATACATTGAACTCAGAATTTACTTCAGTCACGAGAAACCTGCTACAGAGTAGATGTATTCTGAAGCAGAAACATTATTAATTTGGACTTAGATTTTATTGCTGGATGCAGGATACTAAAAGAAGTAGTGCAAAGAATATCATCCCTCTGGATTTGGCAATGACAAATGTTTTTTCTTAGTGTAGGGAACATGGCAAAAAACACCTACAAAGCTATAATTGGCAATGATAGAGTAATTATAAGGATACCAAAAATCAACTTTATGTGATAAGAAATAAATGTATTGATTTTAATTAATTGCAAATTACAGCTGTTATACATGTTATCCAAAATGTGTGATGTCATGTCCCTATGAGCCAGTTTCGCTCCATTTGCTTAGCATCTGTTGATAGTCTGTGCATCGTATATTTAAGGTTTTTCAGTTAATCCATTATTTAGTTCTGGTTTCTAATTCACAAAGGTATTAAAAAAGAAAAAACAGGATATTGGCTGCTTACCACAGTGGAAGAATGACAGATGAAGATGAGGCTCTCTGGGAGAATTTAAATTCATACTCAGATTTCAGAGATGAGGATAGAATGATCATTATTGGTGGGGATTTAAATTTACCAGGTGTAAACTGGATAGGAAATATGATTAATAACACAAGAGAACAATGATTTTCAAAAACCCTTATAAGGGAAGGAGGATTTACACAAGTGGTAGAGCAAAACACTAGGAGACAAAATATTTTGGCTATTTTCCTAATAAAGCCCCATGATAACTTTTTGGGGTGTCAAGTAACCAAAGTGACCATGAAGCAGTTCTGATGGATATTAGAGGATTCAGTAAACCAGCAGCCAAAATTGAAGAGGGAAATAGGTACAATTATAAAAAGCCACAAATTTTGAATTTGAAGAGATATTTCAGAGAACGTATCAGAAAATTGAAGGAAGGCACAAGTACAGTAGAGTCTAGGTGGGAAGAGTTCAAGGAGATAATAAGAAAGGGGAAAAAATTAGTTAGTGTAGCAATAATCCTGTCGCGTTTTGGTTAAGAGTTACCCATGTTGAAAAGCTCGCTCTCCTCGTTCCTATAATTTTAGTGGTGGTTAGCGAGGTACCACCACACGAATTTTATCAGTATTTAAACTTTATAATTTAAGTATAGCACCAGTGATTTCCAGGTATGTGTAAATATATGTACAGTTATTGGTGTTTATGATTTCAGTCACCTACTGTAAATAAATATGTACATATTCCACAATTATTAGCCCTGATTATACCATAATGATCCTATCAAGAGACAATTATTTGAACAATCGTCGACTTCTACGCTCGACGCTCATCTATGCATCACATATGGCAATCTGTCCTTGTCTAATCGCTTGACCGGACAGTGTGACCAAGAGGGCACCACAGGATAGCAGCCGGGTCACTACAAAAGCAAACAGCTCTAATTTCCCAACATTAAGGTGACAATGTTTGGAATATTTTTCGCATTTAAAAGAAATTTATGGTTAGAAAAATTTTGGAACATCAAAACTTTTTTCAGTGTAGGTTTGTTCTGAAAAGTGCACTTATTATTGTATAGTTAAGCAAAGTTGTATAATAGTGAATTATTACTCGCGGTTAAATTAGGCTTTATTGGGTATATTTGAGGGACTTCTATATCCCCCAGATTGGATATATTTCAGGAACTTATATGGAACCCTAGAAAGAGTTGCTATGCCGGCCTCGGTAGCGTAGGGGCTAGAACACTAGCTCCGCGTGCCGAAGGTCGCCGGTTCGAATCCGGCCGCGGGCATGGATGTTAAGTGTTGTGTGTCTGTGTGAATTGTCCTGTCCGTCCTGTGGTGTCTATACTTACGAATCATAACGTAACGGAGAAAACTAATTCACTGGATGAGATATCATAAGCACATTGAGCTGGCTAAATGGCTTAGTTGCCAAAAGCCAATTAAAAAAAAAGCGTTGCTATAAATATATTCCTTGAGGCCAACTTGCCTTCTTGCAATTGGCAGCGAGTTATTATTTTGTTTTGAGCGCAGAAGAGTTGTTATCATAAACTTTCCTTTTATTTATTTTTACCAATATCAACAGCGGCAGTAGCGAAATTGAAAGCATTTCTTAATTGGCGTGCACAGAAATATACAATGAGCTAGTAGCAAGCATTCATCGCAATAGTATAAAATCACATTCAGCAAACAGTTCTTCTTAACAATATGTCATTACGAAAATTACTAACATATTTTGTAAAATACCAGTATTACTAATTTGCCAGCTGAGTTATGTACCTGTGCACAATTAAATAAAGAAACGAATCATATAGATGATGGCCGCCTAATTTCGCCAATTCAAACCCCGTCGGCCATTCAATTTCAGTTTCCCATGGTTTCCGTAAATTTCTCCAGCTGAACTCCGAAAAGTTACTATAAAAGGCAGTGGTCGAAATTTTTTCCCGATCCTAGTTTCCGATACTCTCAGGATTCAATCAGTGGCGTAGCTAGGTCAACAAGGAACCCGGTGCAAAAAATTTATTTTGTGCCCTCAGGCCAGATGGGCGACCTTTTTATTGCTTTGTGTTGCTGGTAGGGGCCCTCTGAGCTGAGGCTTGGGATCCCTGAGTTGTGCTTGGGGGCCCCCTAAACTTAGGGGCCCCGGTGCACTGCACCGCCTAGCCCCATAGTAGCTACGCCACTGGATTCAATCATATTGGCGTCGAAGAGAAGAAGAAGAAAAAATATAACCGAATGTGGTAGGTGAGTGGTAACTCACTGAGCTGGCTTCCAGGAGCTTGTGAGTTTGCATCCCCGTACGGCCGTCTACATTTGGGTTTCCGATGGTTTCCTCAAATCACCAGTACCAGATTAACCAAGTAGCAAGAGTTAGCAAATGCTTTTTTTAAGGTCTACAATTCCCCCGAACGGCGAAAACCAAGGTATTCTTGTTCATATTTACTACGGGCCGCGCGCTGTCTTAATCCGACCCTGTAAATGACCTCGGCGAGTTGTAAAGCCAGAAGCAAAGATAAATATTTCTTTTAAAACAAATCTTGTAAATATCAATGTGGATTAAAACAAAGGCACTTTTCACCATGATTTCATCACAAGGAAGTTCGCAAATAAAAATAATTACATCTCTGTGGTGTGTTTGGACCTTTTAGTAGTTGGATTTATTTTATTCAACTGCCGACCGCATTAGCGAAGGGACGGGAGTGCTATTTCCACAAGTGGAGAGTGGCCAGTTCAGTGTCGGAATCATTAGAGAGGAGAAAGACTGAGGGTAAGTTTCTGGAAAGAATTTAGCCATGGTGTTTTTACGGAATGATCCAGTCACTCACGGAATGATTTCGGTTACTCATACAATATCGAAATCCGGATGGATGGACGAAGAATTGAACTCGTGTCCTTCCAAATCTGAGGCTTGTGCGTGTGTCTTATGTTATCTTTCACTTGTATGAGCAAAAAGCATTTGCAAATACCACAGCGCACAAGATAATCACAAAAAAGTCGTAGCTGGATGAATGGCTATCGGTGGGAATACCATTAAAAATTTAAGACAATGTTATTTAACTAAAAAGCGATTGGCCGCCTTCAAAAATATCTCACAGATCCATCCCATCTGACAAAATTTTTTACTTGTTTGGTACCAGCTAGTAACATGGCTGAGTATTAAAACGAGTTTAAGGATATTAGGATAAAAAATTCGGAAAATAGGCAGGCTGTACTGAAGTTCTTTTGTGCACACGGAGGAGTGTTTAATTTCAGTTGAGTGTATAGGACGTGATCTTTTTAAGATTATGCGTGGTTATTATGTAAGAAGAAATTATTCTGGCTGACTCGAGGAAATTACAGCTCGGAGGCAAGGAGGAAGGGACCGATCTGACAAACGTTTCGGGGAAGTGTTTATTTACCAGTGGCTCTGATGAAGCGGAGAACACTTGTTCAGTAGAGTTAGTTCTAATAAGGTGTGTGAATATGATCATCCGTACTCGAAATATGTTACTTCTCAAATGACGAGTACCTACAATCACAGTGACAACCATTTGCCGAAAATAACAGAAACAATTTCATATAAAATATTATTCAAGATTGGTTTAGAGGGCAGATGGAAGTGTTGAAAATAACATTGTATTAATATCTATTTTCCATAAAAATTCCTGAAAATTACTCCTAGTCGATTTCGACTACAGAAAACTCTCATTTCATTATTTAAATGTTCTGCTTGTACTATTTTATTACAAAATGAATTAATTAATATTCATCAATGATGGTGCTATTTCTTAATAAAAAGTGGAAGTGTACGTTATGGAAAATTTATATACATCCATATGGTGATTTAAATATTTTATGACCTTCGGTGTCTGCGATCATTTGGCCTGCTCCAGTTTATATTTTTATGACTATTGTTTCAGGCATTGTTTAGATAATGTGCCACACGATAGTGAAGTCAACAAAAGACGAACACTGCACTCATTTACAACTACCCAAGTACGAGGATGGACTCGAATCGGTGACCCTTACAATGCGATGACAGCGTTCTAACCCGTGCACCCCTAGGACTAGCTTAAATGTCTTGGTCGGGACTCTAGTGAAGGAGTTGGTGAATGTGTCTGCAGTCATGGTTTGTTAAAACGATTGACAATTCCAAAAGCCCACTGAACAAGGAAATTATCAGACATTTCAGGCATGCGATTTTCCTCATCCTCCTTCAATTACTCTGTGTAATACTGTTACTTGAGGCTGTTATCTCACACAGTTCAATAGACGAAATAATCATTTCGTTTGGTCGTAACGACCTGATTACAGGGTTTCTATTGGCTGCGCATTCCGCCCCTGTCGTACCCATCTTAACGTAACCAGGTAGTCCTACTGTGTACCGGTGACCTACAATTTAACATGGAATCCTAACTACTGAAGCATTCTGGCGTACTGCATGTTATACACCAAATTGTGCCAGATGTGGAGGTCTGGTTAAGACCAATGAAACTTCCTGCCGAGTCAGTGATTCGATCCAGGGACCTTTCGATCACCAGTCAGATAGCTTAACCACCGAGCCTCTGGGCCGCTCTAACAGACGAAATAATTATACAGGAGTAGAACCGTATATCCTTGTGGCATCTTTTCAAAAAAAAAATCTTGGTTTATTACTTTTCGACATCGATGTAATTGAAGATGGGAATGGAGGGGGGCAAGGAACGGGTTTTTTGATGTAACCATCGCGATGTTTGCCCAGAGTGATTTGGAGAAACTGTATAAAATCCTAATTTAGAAGGCCAGATGAGGATTTGAATCGGCGTCCTCTCGAATGCGAGGGCAGAACGTTAGCGCACATATACCGCGCTCATTTTTCTGAATTAAATATAACACGTAAACACATAGGAACAATAATTAGAGGCTGACTCGACCATGGATTTTATTTAATATATCTGTCTTGCAGTTGAAATATTTGATCCACTGGAGGTTTCAGATCTCAATCCGATCGCGTTTAATGAACTTGGAAGCAACCATAATAGACTCACTTTTATCAGGCGATATGTAATCTCTTAGTCAGTTTTTCGAAGAAAACGTCATTTTCCTTTCACAAATCTAGTTTATTCAGTTTGAAAAGCAATCATCCATTTCATTCTGAATACAGACATAATAATTTAAAAAGCTCTACTGCATATGAAATTAACCAACTTCACTAATTGTAAGACTGAGAGCGTTCTTTATCCAAGACTATTCTTCTCAACAGAAAATTCGATACTTACCCCAATAGCGAAAAGAATTACAACACTGTTTCAAAGATCTGTCGTCTATGAAATTTCGCTTTTCTATGTTTTCTCAAAATCTTTCTAGTTTAATGCCAGAATGGTTCTTCTAAAAGGCAATGATGAAATTTCTTCCTGTTGTTTGTCCACAATTCTTTCCCATATTTGATTACCTTCTCTGCAACTTGGCGTTTAGCCGTAAATATTAAAAATGAATTTAATAAAAAATGAACGTATGTGTTGATTTGATAGGAGAAATTATATTAAGAAAATACTATCAAACTGTACCACCTAACCTACAAAATGAAAATTTTAAATGTGGATTCTTTGTACTCAAAACATATTACTTCAAAAACCATAGCTTATTCCGTTGTTTTTTTTCATGGATCTAAAGAAATTTCGTGTGCAGTGTTTTATCAATTTTTCAGTCCGTATTTTCACACGTATCCGTCTTTTGACGGTTAAGGATACCTCCTTGAAAGAATATTTATAGTCTGTTCAGAAAGCTTTGAGAGGGGAAGGGGAGGAAAGGTAGATTTGGAAAGGGATCAGAAGGTAAATACAAGAATAATATCGCAGAATAGTGTGACATTGGTGTGGCATCACTGTTAGGAAGAAGCAAAAGAATACACAGTGATGAAAGTTCCAGTGATTTATGGAACTAATGAAGCGTAAATTATTGATTTTGGTAAGTTCTTCCCGTGTATCGTAAAAGGCAATTGAGAGTTTGCACCGTGTCGTCGACGCATATTCCGACTTATAATTTACACCATTTCTGCCCATTCATTTTCTATTGGGTTCATGTCAATGTTTTTGACTGGCTAAGCAATTTCCTGTACCTTTGGCTGCTCGAGCAACCATTTAAATGGGCGGGTCTGGTGGACGAGATACCTGTAATGCTGGGACATGGTATGACCCACGAAAATCACTGCCTTACAGATGACAACATCATGTTATACAGAATAGATTCACAATTTGCAAAAATATGTCGGTCGTCCAGATCTTTCGTTGCACAGATGAGCCCCACAAGCCCCAATCTTTACAAATGAAATGTTTGACCTCATCACTAAACTATTTGCGACGCCTCGTAGACAACTATTCTACTGGAAACAACTATCTTTAATGTACATTTAAACTGCAAAGCCCTATAAAAAGAGAAGCTGCGACATAGTCGAACGATTTCCAATCCTCGCCAGATATTGTTTAGTATGTTCTGCTTGTTTGGGACGGTTCAATAACATTCCCTTCCTTTTGATAACGCAATATACGGCATGCCACAGTTTATTTGTGAATCCTCATGATTCTAGCAATAAAACCGTTTGAATGTCGCTCTTCATGCAAAGTAATGGTTGCCGCCTTCTGAAGTCAATCAAATGGTTATGTGGTTGATTCGACGATTCACACTGAAGCAGAGTGAAGTTTGAATACAAGTCGCATATTCGATGAGGAACTCTTCTGGCAGGAAACGATGCGTATTTCCTTCTATTGCGACTTCGGAATTGTCTGTCATCATATCCTAGGTAAAACTATATTTTCCTTTATTACATCCTACACAAAGCAATATCAAAAAGAAATTTTGTAACTGTAAAATGTTTGACAGAATACTGGATTAGAATCGTTTACAAAACGATAACTGCAACTAATTATCTCGTTTCAACGAGTGAATAACTTTTACATACTAGGTACTGTAAAGCGCTGCAGATAAATTCAACAAGAATCGTTTAAGACCCTTGAAACCACCTAATAAACGATTATATTCTAAAAGATATCAAAAAGAAATTTCATATATTGATTAAATAAGAAGATCCTGAGCTGTGATTTTACGAACGATGATTTAAAATCATGCCTTTCGTGTCAAATACCTGTCAATACAGTATTTTTAATGTAAACAAAATAATTGTTTAAAAAAACCGCCTTAGAAAAAAACAATAAAATTTTTAAAATAACTTTTTACTTTGCTTAGAAGAAAATAAATCTTAATTGACAATATTTTATATTAAAATTATTGAAATTTGTACATTAACCAGTTATTTTTGGAGTCGGTGCCAGCTGCCACATCGCGAGAAACATATTACTGAACTGTCTGAGGTGACACGGGAGTACGAACGAAAATTCCAAATATTTTATATCTTGTAGTGAGACTGATATTGTTTTTGCGGGAGACAGTTTAGAGAAACAAATTATGCAGTATTTTAATCAGTGACTCGGCCTCGTTGGTCGTCGAGGCATATATCTGGCACTTCATTGTCAGTTGGTAGTTAGTATAATATAGGTGTAACATCTGTATGTTCAGTGCTGTTGAAACAAGTTTTTAGCATTAATCATAGGTAAGTAGTAACATTACTTTTATGTATTATTGTGATTCCATATTGTTGTAAATTTTTTTTTTCTTCTTTTGGCTCGCACCGCCTCCAAAAATAACTGATAAATGTAAAAATTTGAATAATACTAATGTAAATATTGTCCATTTTGATTTATTTTCTTCCACGGAAAGTATAAAGTAATTTTAAATTTGTTAGTGTTCTTTTGAAACAATTATTTTATTATTAAATTTTTAGTCATATCATATTTCGTTTTGTATTTTAAATATGCCTCATTTTGCGAACTTCCTGGTAGCTCAGTGGTTAAGGCACTTGCTTTCACAAAACTCTGGCTCGATATACCCCAAAAATTCCCATAATGAGGTGAATTAGATGCTGTGACAATGAATTTCAGTTTAAATTATGGTCCAGGCTACGTTTCAACCTAATCACATCTGTTGAAGCTGCTGCTAAATATTCGAAACACGTGCCATCCAGACATTAATACATACCACATACAAGAATATGTATTTGAAATATATCTGTTTGTTCCAGCATACCGCAGAAAATATAGATTTTTAATTGGTTGTGACAACATGAAGGCTTGGGGCCAAAGTACGTACATGCAGTAGTGTAACTATCGGACGGCTAGGCGGTGCCGTTCACCGGGGACCCCAAACATAAGGGGGCCACCAAAGCTCAAGGAGCCAGCAAACCTTATAAGACATTTCCATTGGTATCGCATAAAAACTGCAAGTATATATATATATATATATATACATTTAAGAGGTTTTAGAGGGAAGGAATAGTTTGGTTTTTGTAAAAGTAATGTGGACAGATTTTTCTCCTTGTTTTGAAGTATAAGTGTGCAAAGTTCCATCGAAATCGGATGAAAGCTATAACTTTGTATGAAGAATATTTGCAAAAAATTAAATGAGGAAAGGGAGTTAGGGGATGGGTTTTGTAAACGGAATTTAGAAAATATGTTTCTCATTCTTTTTAAGTATACGTGTGCAGTGTTCCATCCAAATCTGATAAAAACTGTGGGTTTTTATAAAGAACATTGGAAATTAAGAGGAGTGGGGGTAAAAGTGAGAGGGGTTGGGCTTCTGCAAACCAAATTTAAATAGAATTGTTCTGTATGTTTTAAAGTGTATGTGCGCAAAGTTCTTTCAGAATCAGATAGAAACTGCAGCTTTGCATACGCAATATTAACTAAAATTAAGGGGATGGAAAGGAGGAGAGAGTTTTGGTTTCTCTAAACCAAATGAAGGCAGTATTTTTCTGTTTGTTTTAAAGTATACATGTGCATACTTTCTTCATAATCAGATAGAAACATTAGCTATGTATAAAGAACATTGACAGAACATTAAAGGGGTTGAAAGGGGGACAAGGACTGGGTTTTTTGTAAAACTAATGTGAACAGTATTTTTTTCTCTGTTTTAAAGTATATGCATGCAAAGTTCCATCGAAAGGGTTCAAATGTTGGTTTGTACAAAAAAAGAAGGAGTATAAAGGGGGAGAGGAGTTGGTATTTGGATTTTTTTTTGTTAGAAATCTTCTCCATGAAAAGATATGTATGTGTACCAACTTTTATAGTAATTGATTGAACAGTGTATAATATAGCTTCTTATAAACAAGATTGACAAAAATTAAGGGGTGGAAATGTGAAGAGGGTTGGTTTTCTTCAAACAAATGTTGACAGTATTTTTCTCTTTATTTTAAAGTATACAAGTGCAAGGTTCTATCTTAATCGAATAAAAACTGTGGGTTTGTATAAAAATTAAAGGGTGCAAAGGGCAAGATAGTATGGTTTTCGGATTTTTTTGTGTGCAGAAATCTTCTCCATTACAAAATACATATAGAGACCAACTTTCGTTGAGATCGGTTAAATGGTGTCGGCTGTAGCTTTTTAAAAAGAACATTAATAAAAGTTTAAGGGGGGGGGAAGGGAAAGAGGGGTTCAGGTTTTTCAAGTAAAAAGTTGACAGAATTTTTTTCTTTGTTTTAAAATTAAAAGTGCGCAAGTATAATCAAAACCAGAAAGAACTGTTGGTTTTTATAATAATAAAGTGGCGTAATGGTGGAGAGGGGGGGGGGGGGGGTTAGATGTTTTGGTCAAAAAAACCTACTTCATAAAAGAATATATGTATATTTAAGTTTCATGGAGGTTGATTGAATGGTGTCAACTGTAGCTTTGTATAAAAAACATTTACAAAAATTAACACGGTGGAAAGAGAGAGAGGGGTCCAGTTTTTGGTTACCAAAAGTTGACAGGATTGTTCTCTTTGTTTTAAAGTAAAAGTGCGCCAAGTTCCGTCGAAACCGCTTAAAAAATGTGGGTTTTTATTTAAAAAAAATAGGGGATGTAATGGTGGAGAGGGGATGGTTTTTAGATTTTTTTGGCCAGAAACTGTCTCGATTAAAAATACATGTATATGCCAAATTTCATAGCGATCGGTTAAATGGTGTCAAATGTAGCTTTGTATAAAGAACATAACAAAAATTAAGGGGTGGAAAGTGGAAGAGAGATTGCATTTCCGCAAACCTAATCTTGACAGTATTTTTCTTTTTATTTTAAATTATATATGTCCAAAGCTCCATCGAAGTCAAATAAAAAATATGGGTTCGTATAAAAAATTAAGATGTGTAAAGGAGCGGAGAGCATGGTTCTTAATCAAACTTGCATGGGACCACTTTGAAGGTATTATCCAACCACTAAAAAAATTTATTTAAAATCAGTTCAAAATTAGCGAAGATATCGATGAACATACAGACAATATATATATATATATATATATATATATATATATATATATAATACAGATAAAATGAAAACTTACTCTTTTTTTTTTTTTTTAAAAAAAAGTAGGTTAATAATTTATTTAATTTCAAAGTTTTATTTCGTGGTTACGGTGTTACAGATTGATAGTATTTTGGAATTATAATTTATCCTCAGCAAACTATGTGTCAGCTGTTCTTTTTTATACATTAACCATTTTTAATACTTAGGGCTAAACACCTCATAACAGCCGAGGTAAAAAAATATAGGACAGAATTGTGAACAAAGTACATGTGACAATTTTGACCAATGCCTTTTAGAAGAATCAAGATTTTGAGTTAACGTGGAAAAAGGAAATCTGATAGCCGCCGGGAATTTGCAGCGGCGTACTAATTATCATGGTGGGTACCATGGCAGTTTCTACTAGGAAGAATGGTCTTGAAAAAAGAACGCTATCAGTGTTACAGGCAGTTAAACTTTTAAAATTCTTATGCCTGTGTTTTAAACGAAGTGGATGGTTGGTTTTCAAACTGGAATAAGCTTGATTTGTGAAAGGGAAATAAAGTTTTCTCGTAAAACTAGCTGAGAGGTTACCTAAGTGACTATCAAAATGAGTGTATTATGGTAGGTTCCGGATTCATGAGACACGAAGTGATTAAGATTTGAAATCTCTAATGCTTTGGTTCGCAATTAGTGAAAAGCTTACTTCCAGTGGGTACGTGAGGATGCTTCAAGGGGTATGCGCATTATATCTTGTCTAAAGTAATGACTAAGATAAATGCAAAAACAAAAAATTACAAACATTTCTATCGCCAAAATATATTTTAACAATTAAAACTGTGTGTGCGTGTGTGTGTAAATTACTGTAAATTTCTGTAATTTTGTAATCGTGGGAAGCGCAAGATTGATTGGAAAGCAGGGGCGTAGGCAGATAGGTTTACGCGATGTTGAATTCTTTCTTGATGTGAAACACGGGAAAACTAATTGGGAACCACTGCTCCAGTGGATCGACATTTTTGCGTGTACGACTAGGCTGCAGGGTAGATATATTAAATAAAATACATCGTCGATTCAATCTCACATTATTGACCCTGTACGTATACTTGTTATATTCAGTTCAGAAAACTGAGCGTGCTGGATGTGCGGTAACATACTGCCCTCCCATTCGAAGCTGCACTGGTTCAAATCATCCAGAATAGGGTATTCAACGGATAATCCAAATCACCCCAGGCGAACATCATGACAGTTCCTTCAAAAAGCCCATTCCTTGCCCCCTATCAATTCTCGTCTCCTATGACCTCGACGTCGAAGAGGGGTAAAGCTTACAAAAAAAATTATAAAAGTTCAAAGAATGGTTCATCAAGGATATACACTTCTATTCCTGTATCATTATTTCATCTGTTGAACTGTGTCAGACAGCAGCTTCAGTTACGCAAACTAGTTGAAGGAGGATGAGGAAAATCACATGCCTGAAATGTCTGATAATATCCTTGATCTGTGGGCTTTTTGAATTGTCAATCGTGTTAGCAAACCATGACCGCAGACACATTCACAAACTTCCTTCACTAGAGTCCCGACCAAGACATTTAAGCTGGCGCTACCGGTGCAAGGGTTAGAACGCTGTCATCGCATTTTCAGAAATTTTTATTGACTAATACAAATTAGTTCATTGTTATTTTTCAATACTTCTATCTGTCCTCTAACTACACGAAACTTTATTAACATTTTATATGAAGTTGATTCTGTTATTTTCGGCAAATGGCTGTCACTTTGTTTGTAGGTGTTCTTCGCTTCCTCAGCGCCACTGGTAAATAAACACTTCCTCGAAACGTTTGTCAGTTCGGTTCCTTCCTTCTTGCCTCTGAGCTGTAATTTGCTCGAGTCAGCCAGAATAATTTCTTCTTACGTAATAACCACCAAAAGTCTTAATGAAATCACGTCCTATACACTCAACTGAAATTAAACACTCCTCCATGTTGTAGCGTATCACCAGGGGGGGGGGGAATTATTAATTAATTCTTAATTAATTACGCTATACAGGATACTATAATTGAACATCAAAATGTAAATTATTCAAATGAGAATTAGATGATTCTGGGATTTGAAAACTGTCACAAAAAGACATTTTAATAAAGATTTTTACAATGGCATCTACAAATCTGAGCGTATTTACCATTACGTTAATAAACAAGAGGTTGTGCAATTTTCTAAGCAACGCTCAGACGTACAATGAGCCCTTTAAATGCAAGCAAACAAGTATAGTTGTACTTTAAAAATCTCACAATTATTCTAATACAAAGTATGTTACCAGTTATGATGATAGCAAGCAGTAATGAATTTTAATAGGTTGGGACGCCACGAATGATTGACCTGCATTCGACAGTTACACAGTCTAGCTCAGTGGTTTTATCAGATCAGAGCAAGGATCTTTATCTCAGATGCGCTTAAGGGTACAGTACAGTTTCACGGGAGTTGCAGGCTGAATGGCTTCGTAGAAACACATTACCGTTCCACGGCAGGTAGCGCTGAGCGGAGATGACCACCTGGTCGATTGTCGTAACTGGCCACGCCAGCAGTACGCGGCAAGTCGCAAGTTAGAAGTGCCTCAGATGGTCTCCAGGACACAAGTCAGCCCAGCACACATGGACCCCAAGTCTCCAGTGACTCGTCTGGGCTCCGGAATGGAATGATCCTGGCTGGCCTCCCGACTGGAGGGAAGTCAGGAAGGAAGTGACTCGTCTTTTTCTGCCGCCACGGAGGTAAACTCTGACTCCGCCTCTTGTGGCTCGAAGACGACATAGAACATAAAATTCCCCGAATCTTAGTACTATGTTCCCTTTGATTGGCTGACCATCTGACGTCATGTGATTCTGTGCTTCTCTTCTCCACGTTAAGTTTCGGCAATCTTCGAGAGCCGATGCCTCCTTCGGGAGGAAGGAATTCTGTTTACGGCTTGCCCGACAGAAACCCCTAATCCTCTTACCATTCTGCCCACAAGGCGCCAGCCCGTCTGCCCTTCACTGAAGCGTAAAATCCTTGCCTCTCACCCTTTCAAGCGCATCTTTCGAACATACAGTGGACATCCCAAGAAATGGAAAAATATTCTATTCCTTTACTTTATATACAATAAAAAGTGATATGTAACAGGGAGCTTAGCGAATCGTTACAATGTGAACTAAAGAACTTCAGTACAGTCCGCCCATCTTCCAAACTTTTTATCTTAATATCCTTGAACTCTGTTTAGTACTCAGCCATGTTACTAGCTGGTACCAAACAAGTAATATTTTTTGTCAGATGGGGTGGATTTGTGAGAAATTTTTGAAGGCAGGCAATCGCTTTTTGGTTAAATAACATTGTCTTAAATTTTTAATGGCATTTCCACAGTAAGCCATTCATCCAGCTATGCCTTTTTTCTGTGATCAGCTTGTGCTTTGACGTATATCCAAATGCTTTTTGCTCATACAAGTGAAAGATAACACCAGACATACACAACACATATTTTAACACCCATGACCAGGGCGGGAATGGCGCCAGTGACCGAGAGTCCCGGTAACACTCAATCATCGCATTTGGAAGGACACGAGTTCAAATCATCATCCATCCGTCCGGATTTTGATATCGCATGAATAATCGAAATCACTCTGTGAGTGTCGCGATCGATCCGTAAAAAAAACCATGGCTAAATTCCTTCCAGAAACTTACCGACATCGAACAGCCCTAAAATAACACTGGCCAATCTCCACATGTGGAACTAGCACTCTAGTCCCTATTTACCGCGGTCGGCATTTGAATAAGATAAATCCAACAACTAAAACGTTTAAACACACCACAGCGATGTAATTATCTGTATTTGAGAACTTTTTTGTGATGAAATCATGGTGTAAAGTGCTTTTGTTTTAATTCACATTGATATTGGAAAGATTTTTTTAAAAGAAATATTAGTTTTTGCTTCTGGCTTTACAACTCGTCTAGTTCATTAGTCATATGAAAGGACTCGGCAGGGAAATGGGACTGATTCGGCTATGATCTTTTGAAGGAACCATCCCGGCATTCACCTGGAGTGATTTTGGGAAACCATCGAAATCAAAAATGTGGGTGGCCGGACAGGGATTCAAACCCACGTCAGCCCAGAGAGTTACCACTCACCCATTACATTCGGTATTTTTCTTCTTCTTTTTATCTTCAACGTCAATATGATTTGATTCCTGAGAGTTTTTGAAACTAGGATCGGGGAAGACGACCACTGTTTTTTGAAGTAACTTCTCCGGAGTTCAACTGGAGAAATTTACGGAAACCATGGAAAACTGAAATTGAATGGCCAACGGCATTTGAATCTGCGTCCTCCCCAATGACAAGCAAGAGTGTTACCTCTAACCCATCGGGCATGGAAGGCAATAATTAACGCTTGACAGAAAACTTTAAAGAAATATCAGTGTTAGTTTGTAATAAACCGCTAATTCATGGTTTTACTGTTATTAATTATTTTTATTGCTACTAAAACTGTTGCTATGGCGATCAAGTTATGCTTACCTTCTATGTTATGGCGAAAACAAAATTAAGATGCTTTTATTCCGAACCATTGAAGTAACTAGAAATAGTTGATTTATATTTTGTGTCTTAGTTCACTATTTGAGTAATTTTATAAATGCACTTTGTACTTATGCTTAATCTCTCCATATATTTGTCAAACACAATTTTTGTGTGTATTTGTCACGCACTTTTCTATAACGATGCAGTGCTACAAGGTGAGACTAATTCCATTCGAACTCTGTGATTGGTTTAGCAATTTTTTTTGTCTGTGCTTAATTTATCGATACTTTTGAGTATTCGTCATGTAATGTTCGTCATGTTAGCGATTTGTCAACTGTTTATTCGAAAAAAAAAAAAACCAATTGAAATTGGCTATTAAACGCGGTATCATTTCCCTATAATCAATCGATCTCGTTGTTTTAATAATTATTTTGACTAAAATGGTGATACTCGTTTATTATTTTAATTGTAGAACTCCGAACTTCGCTTCTGAGGATGTGCTAGTCTCTTGTGCGTGGGCTCATCCCCCCCCCCTTTGGGTAAAGTGCTGGGTATGAGAGCTCTATTTTATCATGAATTTAGAGTACCTCCTACCAGTTATGCTTTCCAAGGAGGTAGTCGTGTCCAAAACGAAGCATAATCAAAAAGGGAGGGGTCTTGCGAATTCTATCCTCGACTGTACAATATACAAGCTACAGAAAATTCTGCAACCAGAGTCACAAAAATGTCTTATACACTTATGGAATAACTTTTAATGACACAATAATAGTGACCTCTATGTACAGTTCATTGTTATTCTTATATATACTCAGTCATGCATGAAAGATAAGTGAAGGGAAAAATGTTAATGAGCAAAACATGAAATACACTAGGGATTTACTGGAAAAAGAACCGTGGGAATGAGTGTATTTTTGACAAAATAAATGTGAAAAATTTGATATTTGTTGTTTTTCTTTCTTACTTTTCCAAGTATAAAACAAATATCCAAACTTTATGGGAGAAATATTAGCTAGATAAATCACGGAATCGGTAAATCTGTGCGGTAAAATGAAAATGGTGTGAAATGTCAAACATGTATCGCATAAAATCAGCAAATACAATACTCAATTAGCTAAGAAACGATGCCCCCAAAAAATGAATTGTACATCAAAAATTTTAGTTACAAGACAGGAGCTGTATGAAAAGAGGTAATGATGATTGCAAGATTAAAAATTCTAAATATATAGCAAATATTTTCAGTAGTTACTTTACAACTTAAATTGTGATGTAATACTGACTCCATATTAACACGCAACATGAATACACCTCATGTTTCTTTCCACAACAAACCAGAATGATGTTACAGTACTAATCAAAAAAGTAAAAATAAAGTATTTTGTTAGATAAAGTGGCATTCCTGACTGAGTTATTGGAAAAATATTGTTATATCATTGCTTTGCCATATTTTCATCTTTGTGGTAATTCACTATCACCTGGCACTTATCTTAGTTATTTTAAAAAGAAAGAAAGCAAGAAGAGGCAGTTTAGTACATACCAATTTTTCCTCTTATCTGGAGTTTAAAAATCATTGAAAAAGTTTTCCATAAAAGAATTTAATATTTCTTAGAAGAACATAATATTTCATCCAATGCACAATGCAGTTTTAGATAAAATAGATAACAGATATATCAAATGTTTCTAGTCCATAAAGACGTACATCCACAATAAAGCCCTGATGAAATTTGGCTCTCTGGAAACATATTTAGTAACAATGCAATCTCATTTCCTGGAAAATTTTGCTGGTTGTTGAAACCTTTGCGTACTACCAGCCCAATGAGATCTGTCCAGTTGAGTTTATCATCAAATATTACTCCAAAGTATTTATATTTCAAGTCTTCAGCAAGAAATTCCTTGAGAACCACTGCCTGAGATGAAAGCTTTGTCGTGTGAAAACCTTATAATTATTTTCAACATTCATTTTTTTATCTGTGTATGACTCTTTTTTGCATTTACCTTCATCCAAAGCTACTCAGATATTCTGTCCAGATCACCCTGCAGCTGCTCATAATCTTCTCCCATTTTGATCCTATTATATAACAATACATCATCTACCAACAACTTATCTTCTGACTGCAAACCGCCAACACATTCCATTTGAATAATGAATAGTTTTGGTCCCAATACACTACACTGTGGCAATTTTATTTTCACTTCCACTTCTTTTGTTACTGCATTTCCGACCCGAACTCTTTTAAAAATTATTCTACCCAGCAAGACACTATTTCATCCACACCAATGGTCTTTACTTTAATTACTCTCAAGTTATGGCTCACTCTGTCAAAAGTCCGAGAAAAAATGTGTTGCTAAACTAACTACTGGCCTTCCTTGTCCATTTTATCCCAAATATCTTGCATATAACCCACTAATTGTGACACCTATTCCTAATGTTAATGGTTGATAGTGAATCTGTTATGCACGTTGGATGTAATATTATAATACCCTGTGTTGCTTTTTATGACTGTAAATTGTTTTCTATTGGACAGATACGACCTTATACATTCATAAGCTTTACCCCTTATTCCCCATTTTTCTAATTTTTTGAGTAGCCTTTGATGATTGACTGTGTTATAGATCTATAGGCACTGCTGTTGTGTACTCTCCACCATCCAAGGTTTTTTTTTTTTTTTACCGAATCTACAAATGTTGTAACTTATCTGTGTTAGATACTTCCTAAACACATGCTGAGCATCTGTAATTATGTTGTGTTTATTAAGAAAGTCATAAGCCTCTATTCCATTGCTTTCCCAAAATTTTTTGATATACTTGAGGTTGGTGACAAAGGTCTATAATTGTTTGCATCTGACTTTCTCCTTTCTTGAATATGGGAGAATAACTTAAGAAATCTTTAGATATTGTGGAAATTCTCTTATTTGAAATGAATTATTTATTATATGTAACTTACTGTAAGTGGAAGAGATAACTATTACATTCTTTTATAAGCGTATTTCATATCTCATCAGTTCCTGTAGATGTTATTATCTTTAATAACTTTTCCTGTAGACAGACTAAGGAGTACTGATCCTGTGTTCACCTTAATGCCTGAGCAGTTTTTTGACTTGTTATTGTGACTGCTAGTAAGTTTTTCTGCTATATTTATATAATGTTCATTTAATGTGCATACAATTTGCTTAGAATCATCTACTGTATACTTATTATATACAATTTGCTCAATGATTTGAGCCTGTTTCATAATCTGATTTTCCCCCCCTCTCTCTACTAAATAATTTTCCATAATCTATTTCTATGTTTATTGTCACTTCTGTGTAGTATTCTATGAATATTGTCTGATTTTACCTTACTAATATTATTTTTAATTCATTCTTACACTAGAAGATACCCAGTGACGGGTACCCTTCCCTACCAATCTACTAACCCATTTTATATGTTACTTGTATTGTATAATATCTTCTGTATTCCATTTTGTGTATTAATTGTTTTTTTTTTCTTTTTATTGGTTAAGCTACGCCTGTGTAATAATTAACCACACTTATGAACGAATCATATTTTTCGTTTGTTGTATAGGAATTAAATGTTTCAGTCCATGTTTCTCTGCTTAAAAGGTTCGTAAACTATTCGATATTTTGTTTAGCGTAGATCTTATATTCTTCAAAGTACCGTAGCCACGTTTCCTGATGTTCTACTTAATTTTTTATACTAATTTTTTGTGCATTGTGATCTGTTATTGATGTGTTTTATCTTCTTGTATATTCATCCTCTGGACTATTAGTTATTAGTCCCCTGTTACATTATCTATTGCTGTTTTTGAAGTGCCAGTTTCTCTTGTAGAGCTGTTTATACAAATCTTACATCCAAAACAACTAAAAATGTCTCCGAGTTCTTTTGAAATCTTACTGTTCTTTAATAAATCAATATTCAAATCCCCCATTTGAGTTACATAGCTCTTCGAACTGTTAACTTTTGGTCTAAAAAAGACTGGGCCCTGGCACCAACTAACAACGGGATGGGGTGCACATCCAACTGGCCTGCACTGCTGCTACTGACTCTCAGTTGAATTAGCTTCTGGTCTTGTTCCTGGCTTCTGCTTGCCCCGAACATTCAGCTTGAGTCCATGGGAGACCAATAGGTGTTCGGTAATTTGTATCATCACTAAATTTTGTCAATAACTATCAATAATATTTTGTTGACATCTCTAGTATAGTTTCACGCCTCTGGAAATATACCTATGTACCCTAGGATTGTTGTAAGGTGAAACACCAAAGAATTTATTTAGAAAAATAAGACAATTGTGTCTTTGGTTTGTTTACTTGCATGAGCTGTTCGGGTTCTTGAATGCATCTCTGACTTGGTTTATATTTTGACACCATCGACTGTCATTCTCAGCATTAGTAGGATGTTAAAGTCGTTTGAATAGGTTATAACGTGTGAGAATTTTGGTCGGCCGCTATTTTAATTTTGTTTACAGAATGACCATACACAATTTGTATATTTTTGATAGAAATGGCACACTTTTATATTATACAGAATGGAATCGTTTGAAGCAGTCAGGTATTACTCGGGAAGAGGTATGTGTGAAAACGTCTGTTTTTATGGTTTACATGCTAAACTTTAATGACTTTCAATCTGGATTTTCCTTTTATGGTTAAATCAAGTTGGGGTACTTTGCAAATCGACAATTCACGCACTTGAACTTCGGAAAAAGGTTTTTTATGGGACATGAAATCTTCTCATCTACTTAGTTGCCACATTTAATGCGATTTTTACAGCACATACTTCTCAACATTAGACGCATCATCATTTTAATAAAAAATACGCTAGAGTTTAGGTGTAAATTCTTGCCTCTTATTTTGGAGGACGTATGTTTCAGTCCCTTTCAGCGATCAAGATTTAGGTTTTACATGGTTTCCCTAAATACTGCAGGCGAATTGCACCTAGTCATTTCCCACCTCTAATGATCCTGACATATGAGGTGTAAAGTCATATGCAAAAACATAAAGTTTAAATGGTGTGTAAAGGACCATACATGTTTGTAGTGTTATCAATGTAATTTCATTGTCTAAAAATAACTTTTTATAGTTTAATTATGATTTCGAATGAGATTATACCTTTTCCTTCATGCTGTTAAAACATAGCATTACACATGGAATTACTGGAGATCACGATGCTGCGAGAAAATGGCATCATAATAATGCAGTAGTGAAACACAAGACAGCACCAGAAACATGTTCTTTGGCAGATGATATTTAATAATGTGTGTTTATTGTTTATTATAGTCATGAGATATCTACTTATTGAGTAAAGTTGTTTGTGATGTGGGCACCTCCATACAAGTTATTATGCAATAAATATGTATTATTACCTTTTGATGTTTATTGAAGCTATTGAAATGCAGCCTGGAACAAAAACTGACATTTCCTGAATTTAAATTCATTTTTTTTTTTTTGTTGGTTCTTACAATAATTATACATTACAGTGTACTTGTTCTGTCTTATCATTGAATAGCACATATGAAAAGTTGACTTCCAGTGATTGGTTACAATTTAGCACTTTGGTAGTTTTGTGTGAAATTAGTAGATATTTCAATACTGTTAATACCCATATTCTTAAATAATTCAGGAATATATGCACAAATTTTTAGACCAAATCGAAATTGCTTCTCGAGTCATTTCCATTGTGGACCCTCCCATTTTTCATCAGTTGCTGAATCTGTACTACACCCTAGGTGTTGTGATACAGGCCATGTTTCCTCCTTGACTTTTCGAAATCTTATCTTTTTCCTGAATCTAGTATGTAGGGTAGGCCTACCTACCCCTATTAGTATGTCTAATTTTGACTATACTTCTGGAAATATATCAATAATAATTCATATAGACCCAGAAAATTCTCAATTAAGTGTGTCAAATTTGAGCTAAATACTTGAGCATTATATCATTAATTTTCCATGAACTTTATTATTCATTTGACTAGAGACCTCAGGCCCTTGGTTCGAATCTGCCATATAGAAGAAATAAGTCATAGTAAATGCCAGTATTTATCAAGAATAACAACATTGATCTTGTTGCCATTCAGGAAACCCACTGCGAAACAGAAGAACATTTGCAAAAAAGGTTTAAAATACCAGGTTATGAGCTTCTAGGAGCAACATACCTCCGATCATATGGCGTAGCTACCTATGTTAAACACGACATTGAAAACGTCTCTCTCATCTCCACCTCCACTGATGATAACGTTCATAGCGTTGTCTAAAAAATCGGCAGCATCACCGGTTCCAATACTTACAAGCCACCTGCTACACCCTGGCCAGCCCAGGTCATTCAAACGCAGCCTCACCCTGCCGTATATGTAGGTGATTATAATAGCCACCATGAACAGTGGAATTACAGAGACAATGACTCGAACGGGGACGCACTGGTAAAATGGTCAGAAGACGAACATCTGCATCTTTTGTTCGACGCAAAGGATCGATATACGTTTAGATCAGCAGCCTGGAGATAGGAATACATCCCCGACTTATGTTTTATTTCATCTGATAGCAGAGGACGGCCCCTAGCATCCTTTCGAAAAGTTCTTTCAGTTTTCCCACATAGTCTACACCGACCAATAATAACAGAAGTAGGGACTCAAATTCCCCTATCCCCTGTCCCCCATCCAAGATGGAACTTTACAAAAGCCAACTGGACTGAGATCTCAATAGACTTAGACAGGTGCCTCGGCTGGATACCATCTACTAGCAATAATTATCATCCATTTGTTGGCGCCGTTCTAAGTACTGCCAAAAAGCACATACCAAAAGGGTACCGTAAAGAGTACATTCCAGGCTGGTCTCAAAACAGTGGTGAACTGTACCAGATCTTTCTTGAATCAGGTGATCAGGTAATAGCAGACGAGATTCTACACAGTCTGGATGCTGCAAGAAGGGAGAAGTGGACAGAAACAGTGGAAAGCCTCAACTTCCAGACGTCGAGCAGGAAAGCGTGGTCGTTATTAAAGAAACTAGGGAGTGCTGCCCCCACACAACGCCAAAAAACGACCATTAGCCCAAACTTACACATTGTAAGTACATCCAGGGCACCAAATGATAAATCACATACCATCCAAGTGAAGAGAGAGCTGAAAATCTTAAAAAATGAAGCCACAGAAACTGAATACTCCCACCCCATTACCACCGAAGATATTTTAGAGGCCCTTCAGAAAACCTTGCCAAGAAAAGCCGCAGGGTTTGACAACATACACCCTGAATTCCTAATAAATTGCGGCAAGTACACCAAAAAATTGCTGGCGCAATTTTTTACAAACGTCATGCAGTCTGGCAACATTCCACAGGAATTTAAATGCTCCAAGATAATAGTCATACTAAAACCAGGTAAGCATGCAGACAGCCCAAAAAACTACAGACCAATTGCTCTATTGTCTGTGGCTTACAAGCTACTGGAGAGACTTATATATAACAGAGTCAGCCAGAGACTATTTGAAGCAATCCCAGTGGGACAGGCAGGCTTCCGACCAGGGACGAAGCTGTGTAGATCAAGTTCTTTCTCTAACTACCTATATTGAAGCAGAATTCCAAAGGAAACTAAAAACTTCAGCTGTATTTATCGACCTCTCGGCAGCTTATGACACAGTGTGGAGAGAGGGCACGATATACAAATTTCTTCGTGTAATTTCCTGCAAACTTATTGCACGCCTGTTAGACAACATGCTTAATGACTGGGTGTTCCAGGTTGTCATGGGCACCGATATCAGCTCTCAGAGGAAACTTAAGAACGGCCTACCGCAGAGATCAGTGCTTGCTCCACTCCTTTTCAGCCTATATATCGCAGACATGCCGAAAACAAGATCAGAAATGTTTGGTTATGCTGACGACTGGGTTCTCGTCACGAGGTGCTGGTCAATCGAAACATCTGAAGAAATCCTAACAGAAGACCTGGAAACAATGGTAAAATATTTCCAACGCAATGCTTCTAAAACAGAGGTTACCTACTTCCATCTAAATAGCAAACTCGCTAGAAGGGAACTTAATATACGGTTCGAAGAAACCATTCTTACCCACAATAAGACACCAAACTACCTGTGTTTTACCCTTGATCAAACATTATCCTGTAATAAACATCTAACAAAAATGACTGAGAAGCTAAAAACAAGAAACAATATCATTCAAAAACTATGTGGTATCTCCTGGGGTGCATCGGCCTCCACTCTCCGCTCCTCTGCTCTGGGTCTTGTCTTTTCGGCTGCCGAGTACTGTGCCCCGGTCTGGTTGAATAGCCCGCACGTGAGAAAAGTGGACACCCAACTTAATAACGCTATGCGTATGATTGCAGGCGTGATCAAGACAACTCCCACAAGATGGCTCTCGATACTGAGCCATATACCACCACCTAACCTGCGACGGATAAATGCTCTTACACGTGAGTACAAGAGAATAATGGACAACAGAAACTTACCAATCCACCAAGATATTAAGGATGCCAACATCAACAGGCTTCACTCTAGAAAACCACAAGTGAAATCTGCAAGGGATGCTATTCGTGAAGATTTTAACATCACCAAAGCTTGGATCCAGGAGTGGACTGTACACCAAAACAGCAGCTTACCTTGCATCACACAAAAGCCACCAGGTTTTGATTTACCTTGTAAAACTTGGTTCACACTCAACAGAATCAGTACTCGGCATGGCAGATGCGCACACTCCCTGTACAAGTGGGGCAAGCAACCATCCCCCTTATGCGAAAGCGGAGAGATTCAGACTATTGGTCATATTATTGAAGAATGTCCTATAAGATCTTACAGTGGTGATCCTGTGGACTTCCTGCTGGCAACTTAGGAATCAATAAAGTATATTAATAAAATAGATATATGTCTTTAATCTTGTAAAGTTGCAGTGTATATATTTTATCAATGTTCTTAAAAGTGTCTAAACTGCCACACGATAAATAAATAAATAATTCATTTAATTTAATCATATCTTACCAATTAGTTCAGGTGCCATACCATCAATAAATATGGAGAAGAAAGATGAAGTACCATTAATAAATAATTTGATAATAGTACCAATGAAATGGAGGCAGGAGGGACAGACGAACACACACACACACATATATTTTACAATATTTCAGTTAATACTCTAAATCTTGTAGGATGTGAGATATATGGCAGTGTACACATCCAGACCTACTACATGGCAGTTTCCAGCTGCTGGTCAACTCTGTCCTCCATCATTTTCTGATCTTCCACCACTCCTCTTCCATTACTGTTCAATTTAATCCTATATGCTGCTGATTTATCCTTTTTCTCATAATCAAATCTAGCTGTTAGTCATCATTGAATCATTTCTCCTCTAAATTTCAAATCTTACCATTTCTTTAGCATCCTTTCATTACTCACCCTCTTCGTGGGCATATATCACTGGAGTCTCATTCTTTCACTTGTATCCTGTGCAGGCTCATTTCATGCTCACAATACTTGAGGGTGTTATCATAATCATCTGCATAGGTAATGACATAATAGTTTCAAAGTTATACTATTTCTTAGATTAAGTAAAATAGTAATTTTTTCTCTCTTTTCCCCCATTCCAATTTGGCCACCAAGAACCACGTGGACACTGGTGGTCGGTATGAATCATGAGAGGCGGGAGGAAGTAGTTCTTGCCTGAATTCTGACTAGGCCTATTAGGCCTGGTGTTCCTAATTTATTGGAGATTGGGGACCACCCCAGTATTCAGCTAGATGATTGCGGAAAACTGCCTGGAAATCAGTCATGTCAGCTGGAGGTCTGCCTGGTACCTATGTGTATCCCCGATCCATTGTGTGGTGCCTCACTGCTCTAAGTCACAGTGGTGGGTTTTATGTAATTATTAAATCAAATATATTACAGGCTTATATGACCCATGGACCTATAATATTCATACAGTAATTAGTAGGAATCATAATACCATCTTGTATGTAGTGCTGTTTGATCTACAAGACTGGCTGTGATATTATATTTGTCATGGACTGTTGATGTGGAAGAAAATTCTTTTAGTCATGTCATAAAACAAAGTTTTATAGATAATGTTAAACTAAAAATGTCACTAAACTTTTTCCCCATAGGTATCCTGTTACTGGATTGCTATGTTTTTGTGGAAAGGATTGTTACTGCCTTCATGTCAGTAGATATAACTGATGACTTATCTACTTGCAATAACTGATAAATGCTGATGAAACAGCAGTAGGATTGCAACCAATTTTATTAAGTATGGTGTTGTGGTATGATAGAAATTGTAAATCATAGAACAGGAAATTCAAAAATACTATGAAGGAGGGGTGGGGTTGGAGGAATAAAGAAATGATTTTACTGAGGAGGTAACATAATGTGTCAAATAAGCTGACGGCCCAAGAAAAATTTTTTAAATATATATATTTTTTTTTTTAAACAAAAAAATATAGATCCTGAAGTGACTGTTTGCTTCATTAAAATGTCAGTGAAACATTGTAGGGCTGAAAGCAGATTGAAATCTTTAGGGAGGATAGTTTTATATAAACTACATTGGAAGGCAAGAAAATTTCAGATAAAATAACTGCTGAAATTCAGAGGAATGGAAAAGTTTGGGCTTTCAAAACACGCAGTGACCCATACTTGGGAGTGCCAGTGTTGGTCTTATCACCATGTGTCAGCAGTTGTAGATTTATCAACTTTCATCTTACATTTACCAATACACTACACAAACAATTTAAATATCTGCTTTTTTCTTCAGAGCTCTACCCCTACAACCATGTCCAAATAGTTTACTTGAAATTACCTTTTTAAATTCACTATAATCCATAAGTTTAGATGTGTGCTATGAATTACCACCATGAGTCGAAAAGGTAAACAGGCGAAGGTTCAGGTTTAGCCTGATATAATGTCTGTCCTAGTTAGAGTTTTTTTTCCGATCATTTTATATATTTTGCTACGTGAATGGGATGGTGCCCCGGTTGTACTTCAAAAATTAAAAACTGCATAAAGAAAATTAATGCTTATTGAACAGAACTTTGCTTGATCACAATAGTGAAAAAATGCTGTTAGACATTGAAACTAAGGAAGGATGGGAAAAGTAGAAACCCATATCTTACTGCAGGTGTATGCCTCAGTGTATAAACATCAGATCCCCTTGCCATGAGTCATCTTCTAATTATGATTCAGGTTTTTCCAAAATATTGTAAAAGTGTGTTCATCACTACTCTCCTGCCTTCATCTGTGGTGAATAAGAACTTAGTTTCCTTGTTCTTCCTTAAAAACATTTACTAAACTATTCCTACTCAGATGGTGATATGTACATTTCTCCATTAGCTTACTGAGATGAAATAAGGTTACCCATGGGTATTCATTCTTATTTCTTCAGTGTATCACTTGAAACTTTCAAAAGTAAATGCCAATGTCAGATGACTGTTATGACACAAAAAGTATCGCGGTGATCAATAGCTGCATACTTGTTCTCAAACTCAGAATACTACATTTTTAAATGAGTCATTGTATAGAATATTGTTTCTTCAATTCCTCATATCTTCATGCAGCGTACCAGCTGTCTTGGTTCCTAATTTCTTAGCATGTCACTTTCATCGCATTTTGATACTGTGGCTGTATCCAATATGAATAAAGTATTATATGAAAAGTGCCTGACAATATGGATGGCAATATAAACTTAAAAAGATAGTTGATCTTATTTCTTTAAATTTCGCTATTCTACTTTCTTCTATTGTTGGATTCCCTCTGTTTATTTTGGTCCATGTTCATAATTGGCACCTTTCTTCCACATCGGTTAACTTAAATAATTATGCAAAATAGTCTTCACAGGTTTTAAGTCTGATTGTGTCACATAAAGACAATGTTGTCTGTTGTCTTCATCGGGTATCTGCTTATGAGAAATCCACAAGTACACTGTCAGTCATTAGTGGGCAGATGGGCCTATATAATGTCTTTACCGTCAAAGTCATCATACGCCAACCGACCAATGGTCACCATGGTTTGTAACCCTGCTCATGCTGGCTTCATCATCATTGTTGGCATTAAACTTGTTGCAGTCCTGTCTGAGGATTGAAAGCTTTGATTTCCATGCAACACTCAGAAAGAATCATGTATCTCTGTTAAAAGTGTACTTGTAGTCCATTATTCTTAGTTCGATAGCTTCTTCTATGACAGACTTCCAAAAATGAGGGGTTTGGGTCGGCATCTACACATTTGGAAAGTCTGTTTTATGGCAAGTCTCTTTTACGGCCACGGTTAATGACATGTTCTGTAACCACAGATTTCTCTGGTTATGTTTAAGGTTGCACTTGTGTTCAATACAATGGGTCTCAGTGGTATAAATGGTACCGACTGGCATATGACGGCTTTGAAACATTATATAAGTCCACCCACTCGCTGATGACTGGCAGCAAACTTCTGGATTTCTCATAATCAGATACCTGATGAATACAACAGAGAATGTTGTCTTTTTGTGACATAACCTGGCTGGAATTCCCATGCTGGGAAAATCTCAATCTACTCATTGACTAATTATCTCCATATATTTAAAACTTTGTATCATTTTAGTATTCTGTGAAAAGTAAAGGAGAAATGGCTTTATTTTTAGGTAAAAAATTGTATTACTTGCTATATATTTTAGTGTTGAATAAGTACTATATATATTAATTAGAAATCCATATTCTCTTTATTATAGAAATGGGCAAGAAGTTACCATCAAATTTAGTGATTAATGAGAGAGATCATAAAGTTATAGGAAATTATATTTAATAACTGTTTTCCTTTCTTTTTCAGGAAGCTAAACTTACATATGGGATGCTATTTTCGATCAAGTCATTTGTTAGCAAGATATCACCATTTGATATGAAAGAAGGTTTCTTATTTTATAAAACTAATAAATATGCTCTACATTATTTTGAGACTCCGTCTGGTTTAAAATTTATCCTGAACACTGACACTTCTGCTCAGAATGTAAGAGAACTGCTTCAGCAGCTATACAGTCAAGTTTATGTAGAATATGTTGTTAAAAATCCTGTTTGTAATCTTGGTGAACCAATCAAGAGTGAACTGTTTAAGAGTAAACTGGATGCTTTGATAAAGCAGTCTCCAATTTTTGCTACAAGGAGCGTTTGAATATATCTTGTTTAGTACAGTCATTTATTTTTATTGTTTCAAGTTTCATATGTAAAGTATATGTAAATAGTAATTGTCACAAAGTGAAATTTGTAAATTAAATTTGTTTCCAGCTATTTGTAACTTTTTTTTTTGTTCATTTAGAGCTGCTAAAAGTCATCAGATAGAAGCACTAGTTGAGAGTAGAATGGTATGAGAAGAATGGTCTTATGTGTGAGTTGATGCAATGTTGACATGGTTCAGTTTGTGATAGAAAAACTCTTGATGCACATTAGCTCACACTCTGTGTGTAGCTTTCACAGTTCATTGGTTTATATGAACAGCATATTATTACACAAATATCAGCCATATATGGTGCCCTCACATTTAATCAGATCATTCCTGAGCAATTTGAGCCTGGTGTTGTGACATGTCCTGTTACTATTATTGCATTTGTGATGGGCTGCAGATGGTCAATCAGTTGCGGAGAAGTGGATGGCGCAGACCTGTTCAAACATATTAATGTACCTAACTGATGCCACAGGAACTTGATGCTGATTATTGTGGACCTATTACTAAATTACACAGTTCTTTGGTGATAGTTGTGTTACATGATCTTGATCATATTGTACCACACCCAAAAAAGCCATTTGCTTGAATCAACAGAAACCAAAACATTTCAGCCAACATCACATACTTCAAATTTTTCAAGATGCATTAACAATGCCATACTCCTAAGTTTTTTATATCAGTTGCTTTTCAATACTGCATCATTTAATCTGGAAACAAGGTTTGACTGACATTCTGCCTGCTTCCTGAAGGGAAATGCCACAATTTTGCCTTGAGGAAGACTGTAGAATGTTGGCTAAAAGCTTTGTAACAGTTTAGCTGATGCTTGGACAACCATTATCTCACTGACTTGCCATTAGAAGCCCATGACTTAATAAATTACTTCAGTTGTGCTAAGTGTTGCCACATTAACAGAAAAAGCCAGTCTTACAATTCCATTTGATGAGGAAGCTAGAGAATACCTCATTGCCCAGCTTGACCTGTTAAAAAACGTAAATAAAGATCAGCAATTTATATCGCTGCAACATTATTATTATTTTTTTTAGCTCCTTTAGTGCCACAGGTGGAAAAATGGAATGGCAACAATTGGGGCTGCAATCTCACCATTTTTTCTCCGGCTCATAAAATTCCAGAATCTGCCACAGCTACCATTACAGATAGTTTTAGTTAGATGCTAGCAACCTAGATTATTGTACATGAAAATTCAGTCTCTGGACATTCTGCCATGGTTATTAATGCTTTCAATAGGTATTCCCAGTCCACATATGGCTACGAAGTCTGTCTACTGCTCTGATATTAAATGTGATTCATATTTGGCATCTACTGTCATGCTTCTTTAAGTCAATAACTTACGATATTTCAAATTTTCATTGACAAGATGGATTGGTGGTCAGACTTTAGTTACAAGGTGTCAGCGTTCAGCTGATTTCCAGGATATTATAGCATTTATACATATTATGTTTCTATTATGTAGTCCAATCCCATAACTTTTAACAGTTTAGTGTAAAATCATTTAGAAATGATATCTTTTTCTTACCGTGCAGTTCCATTAGGGGGCATCCATAAATTACACGAGGTGTTTTTCCGGATTTCCAGACCCCTCCCCCCCCCCTCTCTGGTGAGATCTGGTCCATGAGACCCCCCTCTCCCTAGATATCGCCGTCGCAACTTTTTGAGTTTTTTTTTTTTAGGTCTCACCCGCTACACCCACACTTTTTCGACGAAATACCACCCTAAAATCGGCCTTGGCATGTTTTGTAGACTTTTTTTTTAGCTCTACATTCCAACAAAAAATTCCAAAACCTCACGTGAGATTTCCGTTTACCCCCTCCCCCTCTCCCCCTTGGTGAGATTTTGCCGCCCCCCCCCCCCCCTATTTCACCTCACGTAATTTATGGACGCCCTCTTAGTAGCTAGGTTATTGATTTATGAAAAAAACGATTTTCACTCTTGTGTTGAAGTATCTACCTTGTAATCAGCAGAGATTTGCACAAAGATGGAGGATATTGTTATTTTGTGTTAACTGTTCATACTTGAAACAAGTAAGCTGACCTTTATAATTGGATAGAACTTATCACAGAATTAGGCAAGTGATGCAATATAAACTGTGGCAATTGTGTAATATATAAATTTCATATATATGAAAGAAAATTATACTTTCAAAGTATCTGATTATGGCTGGAATGTAGCAATAACTGAAAGTCTACTAGTTACTGATTTCAAACAAAAATGCAAATTTTGGGTTGAGGTCACCACTGCAAATACCTGCCATAAAATTACAAATTTCTAATGGCTGCAGATTACAAACCTCTGGTTAGTGTGATATTTCAAACATATTCAGCTGCTTCCCTTTGTACAGCTGTATTTGATACCCAAAATGTGTACCAAACAGCAGCATCATATTCAAGCAGTGGACTAACTGAAGTTTGGTAACTCAGTTCCCTCACTGTGACAAATAGATTTTTCAGAATATTTAAATACTCGAGGTGGCACCTCTTGAAATCTAAAAGATAAGAAAGCTACATAAGGTGCAAAATGAGTCATAGTAAGTGAATTAATAGTTAAAAGAAAATTAGGCCTCCAGTGTTAATGGTTGATAGTGAATCTGCTGTTAAAATTTTATTCAAAGTTAAAACTATGAAATAAATTCTCTCTACGTAAATATCAACTCCTCTGTAAAATTTTAAGTTAATATTCCCGGCATAAGGGTTTTCAATTATTTTCTTGCTTCGTACCTTCTAGGATATACTAACCGTTCTGGCCTCGCATTCAGGAGGACGGCGGTTCAAATCCCTGTCTGGGCATCAAGATTTGGGTTTTCCATGGTTTCCCAAATCGCTCCAGGCAAATGCGGGAATGCTTCCTTCAAAAGGCCATGGCCGAATTCCTTCCCATTCCTTGCCCCCCATTCTTTCCCGTCTCTAAAAGACCTAACTGTTAGATAAACGTTAAGCATATATTTAAAAAAAGATATACTAACACATATTTATCACATGTCATATTTAGAATGAGCTGAAACAAGAATTAAAATAATTAAAACCTGATGACGTTTCACTGTTGATCAATGACACTGAAGAACATCCAACTTTGGTACCGATTTTGAAGTTGGTCAAGCATAAGCCTGTCAAAAGAAAAAGTTATGTCTAGCAAATGGATCACACTGAGGAACCTACAAGGAAATAATCTAGTTTTAAAACAAGACTGTGAGCATTCTTTGAAACAAATATCAAATATGCCAAAAATCCGAAGAAAAAAATTTCAGAACTGGGCATTTGAGGAATTGCGTTCTTAGGTCTCGGCCTGTGGAGGCAGAAAGTAGAGGTGGTGGGTTTAGAGATTGGAGAAGGTAGGGTGAGAAGAATTGTTGGGAACTGATGACAGGTTGTAGTGGAAATATGGTTAACAGGCTGAAGAAGGCAGCCACAGTAGAAATTGTGTGGAGAAATAGGTTTTACCTGTTACCAGAATCGGATGGGGAAGAGCCTTGTGTAGGAGTAGGTAAGGTACCGTAGGCCTGTAGGAACAAAGGCATGGAACGAAAAAATAGGAAGAAAAAGGCTTTGATGCTAGGTAGTAGTCATGGGAGAGGTGTGGCTCTCTTCTTCAGGATCAATTAAGCGTAGGCTATCAGGTCACAAGCATTTTCAAACCCAGTGTAACATCGGTGCAGGTAACATAGGATCAGTTTTGTAGGGATTCACTAAGGATGATAGAGCAGTTATAGTAGGAGGCGTGGACAATAGTATTGATAGGAACACAATTTATAGTTAGAGAGTGACCTGAGAAAGGTGGTGAAGAAGGCACAGCGCACCAGGGTGGAACTCCATGATTGGCCACATTTGAATCTTGCTGTGAGGTGGGTAAACATGGAAACAGAGATGATTTTTGGAAGAGGCAATAGTTCTGTTTTTGGGGGTTGTGCCTGTGAACATCATTGGTGCATGAAATTTCACTATTTATGGTCTACATGTAAATAGAATGGGGAAGGGGATAATTTCTGAGTCCTTAGCTGAGGCTGTAAGGGAACCCACTTCCAGTTATGAGGGGTTAAGGACTGTGCCTTTTTAGGTTAGGGGCTGCTGGTAAGGGGTGAAAAATAAGTGATCAAAGGGATACTGATTGTAGATGCACAATGCGAAAAGATGCAAATGCTAAAGAAATTGATGGAGCTGTTGAAATAATAATGGACAATGATGCAACTGGAAAGACAAAGATCGCTGTTGAAAATACCACAAAGCCAAAAATAAGAGTGTTATTGGTGAACTGTAGAAGTATAATGAAGAAGGTAATAAAATTTCCAAACGTAATAGAAATAGATGAACCACAGGTGATTATAGAGGTAGAGTCTTGGTTAAAAGAAGGAGAATTAGAAAAGAAGGTTTTACCTGCTGGTTACAGAGTGTATTTGCAGAAATAGAGGAACAATTTGTGGAGGGGTATTCATACTCTTCCACAAAGCTTACTATAGTTCTCTAGTGTTCACAGATCATGACCATGAGTTACTAGGGTTAGATTTTTGGGGTGATAAAAAATTGGGGTATTGGTTGCTTACCCTAGTGGAAGAATGAATGATGGAGATTATATTTTTGGTGAGAGACTGCATTTATATTCACAGTTCAGAAGTGAGTGTAGAATAATTTTTTATTGGAGGGGATTTAAATTTACTAGGTGTCAACAGGATAGGAAATAAGATAAATATCACAAGTGATCAGAGATTTACAAAAATGTTAGTAACGGAAGGAGGTTTTACACAAGTGGTTGAGCAGAAAATAAGGGGACCGAGCATATTAGATATTTTTCCTATAAAGTCTGGTGAAATTTTTTTTTATAGCTTTACGCCTCGTTGACAGCTGAGGTCATTATAGGTGGGATGGAACTGGTGCAAGGAACGGGAAGAAATTCGGTCATGGCCTTTTTGAAGGAAACATCCCGGCATTCGCCTGGAGTAATTTGGGGAAACTATGGAAAACCAAAATCTTGATGCCCGGATGGGGATTTGAAATTGCATCCTCCCCAATGCAAGGCCAGAACGTTAACCGTTCACCCAACAATCTGTCTGATGAAAATCTTGTGGGGTGTCAGGTAACTGAAGGAATAAATGATCACAATGCAGTAGTGATCATTGTTAGGTAATTCAGCAAACCACCTACCAAAATAGAAGGGACAAAAACTCATAATTATAAAAAGTCACAGACTTAAGAATTGATGAGATATCTTAGAAGGATGGCACAAGTTCAATGGAGGTGAAGTGGGAAGAGCTTAAGGCAATAGCTACAAAGTGTGAGGAAATTTTATTTCAGTGAAACTTGAACTCAACAGGGTTAGGAGACAGGAAGGCATTATGGAATACTGAAAACAACTAAACAAGCAATGAATAATAGCAAAGTGAGTAGCAAAGGATGGTTTTATAAAGAATATTATTTTTATAGTTATGTTAGAAAACTGTGGGGAAGAGAAGGTATTCAGACAATGGTGCATAAGAATGGAATCACTGAAGACATCAAAATGGCATAGATATTGAATGACTGGTTTAATGAGACCACTAGAGACTATCATCCTGTGATGGGATAGAACAAATCAGAAGAGAGTCTCCCTATAAGTATAAATGAGGAAACTACAAAATTTGAAATGGATTCTAAGGAAATTGTGAAGGAACTCGGAAAGTTAAGATGTAGAAAGGTTGTGGGATATGACATTGTACCTTACCTTGAAATTTTATTTAATATGATTCTGGAGTCATTTTGCTTATCAGAGGACTGGAAAAGAGTGATAATAGTACCAGTTCATAAAAATGGGGGGGAGGGTGGGGGGTGACAAATAGAGTAGAAAATTACAGAATGATTAGTTTGACAATAGTGATAGGCAAAATGATGGAGTGATTGATATGCAGTTATATCAGAAATGCCTGTGAGGAAAGAAACTGGTTTGCTGGTTGACAACACGTCTTTAGGCAAGGATATTCATGCGAATCTTAGTTGCTTGGCTATACGCAAGGTATTTCAGATGAATTGAACAGGGGAGCTCAAGTTGCTAATGTAGCACTAGATCTATCTAAGGCATTGACAGAGTGAGATATAAAATTGTTTTGAATAAACTGAATATTATTGGATTGGATGATAAAGTTAACTGCTGGGTAGAAGAATTCTTAAAAGCCAGAAAGCAAAGTGATGAGTATGAAATACATTATCAAAAGAGGTGAAACTAAATGTGAGGGTGCCACAGGGTAGTTATTGGGACAGTTTCTGTTCATTATTCTAATGAATATTTGTGTTGAAGGTTTACAGTCAGATTTTAGATTGTTTTCAGATGAAATAATCATATATAACAGGATCGAAACATGAGAAGACTGGATGACCTGGATAGAATAAATGGTAGGTCAGCATGGAATGAAGATAAATGCCACAAAGAGTCATCTTATTATGTATACAGATAAGAACCTAAGATTGTTTATGATTATAGGTGGGATCAGAATTGCTTGTTGAAGGCTTGAAGTGTAAATATCTTGGCATAATGTTTGATAATAAACTCAAATGGGCAGAACACATTGTTCGTGTGATGGGAAAAGGTTACAAAATCATACATTTACTGCAGAAGGCGATGAGAGGATGTACCAGAGAAGTTAGGGAATTTGTTTACAAAACTTTGGTCAGACCATTGGTTGAATATGATGGTGTAGTTTGGGACCCTCATTTTGGGTATCAAATACAGGAGTTGGAGGGCATACAAAGAAGAGCAGCTAGATTTGTTTGTGGAAATTATCGCATGACCCAGTCAGTATCTGATATGATAAAGAAGTTGGACTTGGAGTTTTTGAAGCCAGGAGGAGGTTGAAGAGAACATTGGGAATGTAGAAGGCATTTGTTGGTGACGGGCTTTGAGGGATATTGGTCTAAGAATTAAGAATAGTGCATGGAAGAGGATGGATGACCATGACCTCAACCTGGCACTTGATTTCATGTATAGGGGAGTTGGATAATTTTCTTTTGTAGGTAAGAGTGTCAGGGTTTAGAACGAATTTCCAAGTGAAGTGATAAATAATTTACAATGGTCCAAAGAATTATAGATTGTGATGTTCAACATAGTCACCACATTTCTTTTATTAATCGTCGGAGTAAGAGCTGATCGGAATACGTTATGTTGCTAGCCAGGGGCGGATCTAGGATTTTGGTTTGGGAGGGTCTTGCGTGTTGAGTGGACTTGGGTTTGGGAGTGGGGCTTGGCTTGGGTGGATTTTGGTTTTTTTTTTTGGAGGGGGGGTGCTTGAGTCATGCAAGGTGTAGTCTTTATAGTCTTTTCGGTCCTTGGATTAGCAGAGCTGTATACAAAAAGAGTCTCCAAAATTACAATGTGGGGGGTGGACCTAGATACTTTTTGGAGGGGTAGGGGTGGGCTTGAGCCCCATAGCCCCTCCGCCCCTGTTGTTAGCACACCTTAATTACTGGTTGGTGCGTTTTGTGTGGCAGAGGATTACAAGTGACGAGCAGTGTGCTGCTAATACGGTTTACTTATTTTGTGAAGTTACAAATGCTTCAGCTGTTAAAGTGGAGATGTGGATATCCACTCGTCAAATCTACAGAAAGAAGACTTGGTAATGTACGGTTCTTCGTTATGAACTGCCGAAAGGTAAAACCACCCAGATGCGTCCTGAGACAATTAACTCTGCAGAACTTTTTTTTAGCAGCTTGTTTTTCTTAAATTCTATTATTTGTAGGTTAAATCAATTAGGGTATTTATAAATGTGAACCTATAAGACTTTATTTTCGGTAATGCGAAGGTTGAAAACGGAGAAATTCTTCCGTTCCATATACATTCTCTGTGTTTCTTGGTCCGACCAATATGGTGACCTCCCAACCCCACCGCTATTCTCTCGGCTTCACTTCGTTGTATGGAGAAGGTCCCTTACGTGGTCTCCTCTCTTTTCTTTGCTCCATGGCTTTCACGCGATATTTCGGCTATCGGAATCTTCACCAGAAGATGGCGACAGAATTTCCGATCGCCGAAATATCGCGTGTAAACACCCTGCTCACTCCGCCTGTCACCCGAGAATATATTAATTCTCAGCGCCGAGAGAAATTTCGATCTTCTATTTGTAGGATGCAGTCTTTTCTTTATATTTTTATTGTTTTATTTGTAACATATAAAAGTTTCATATTATGTGATTTATCAATGATTATATTGTTTGACCTTGCGTTAATCTTTATTAAATAAATGCCAGATGTTTTAATTAACCCTACAGATATACTTTGAGGTAAAACTCTGTCAATCCATCCTTGATTGTTAATTATTACCCAAAAAATATTGTTGCTCCCGTGAATTAATGTTTTCAATAGGAACCTCAGTCATTTTAGCATAGAAAATATTAGAGCAACGATTATCAAAGAACAGCCACCTTGAAGTGGCAGTGTCCAACAATGGAGGAAATATCTTTTCCTTCCTCCATGTGTCCAACCTTATCACCAGGAACAAAAATTGAAAAGGGGGGGGGGACAAAGTTATAGTTGTATCCATGAGGTCGTTAGACCACTAGTCCAGTTGGTCAAAGATACAAGTAGGGTCGATGTAGGTATTACTTTAATTGCCATGGACCCAGGGGCGCCGTCTCTGTGGGTGCTCAGGGGCTGCAGCACCCACGAAAAGTAAGCAGTGGGTGCGGAACACCCATGAACGTAGATCTCGCAACCTCTACTAAGTGGTAAGTAGTTGTGATCTGTGCTGAGCAGGCACACAGGCAAGTACAGCAACTCGCCCCTCGCCTCCGACCCCGTCGCGCCATACCTGTTCTCTGTGCCGCCAGCGATTCCACTGCGGCTATGTCTCACTCGTCAGTCAATCTAGTAAGGGAGCGTCCATAAACTACGTAGCTCCATTTCTGCCTCCTGTGAACCCCCCTGCCCCCTGGTAGCTCGATGTGGCTTTTGCCAATACCTACCAACCCACCTCACATGGCACGCTGCTTTTTTCCTCTATTGATTCCAGAAATCATTTTATGCTGTTTTGTCTTGTCATACTATCGTAAATTACATGGGGAGATAATTAAATTACGGAAATAAATATTAACATGCTGTCGAGCGTTCTGTACCTTATTTTTACTGTGACCGATAAGATGAATGAGAAGCTACGTGACTTGCCTTCGAACTGCCCCCCCCCCCCCCCCCATAGAATTTTGAATCTCGTTTTATTATCAAATTTCCAACAGAAAATCTCGATCTTATTGAAACTCTGAATGCAACATTATAGAAGATTTCTTTGCACTTGCAAAAAGCTGTCTATAATATTAATACTGTAAAGCGCATTATATCGTTCCAAAGAACTGGCGAAAATTTCAAAACCTTTGGAAACTGACTGTGAACTTAGGTCTTATCTTGGAAGTGGATGAACCTAAAACTCCAAATATAAGAAGGATTTCTCAAAAAATAGACGATTCATCAAATGAACCTCGCCAATTTACCTCGTCAGATGACTTTTATCCAAAAATATGTTTTGAAGTGTTAGATAAAGTTGTAGGCTGTATTGACAAGCGCTTTACTAAAAATAACACATCTGAGTAACTTTAAACTACAATATTTCTTACTGAGCAAGCAGCAGCTGTTGTGTGAAACAAATGACTTTGATGTGGATCGTTTGATTACTCATCGCAACATGTTTTTAAATACTGCACGAACAAAAAAATATCAGTCTGAATAATGTGGAAGACATTGCTTTATTTTTAATTTGTGATTGTGAATATATGATACCTGAAGTTATCAAATTGTTAAAAATAGTTTCGGAATGCACATCCGAAACGTCATTTTCAGCATTAGAGGGGTTAAAAACTTATTTAATGACTGTTATGGCTCAGTAAAGACTGAATGATCCCTTCATGCTACATGTAAACCGAGAAACAGCGGCTGATCTGTACCTTGAAGAAATGACTAATATATTTATAAAGAGAGTGTAGTTCAGCAAAATACGTTTGCATTGAAAAAATCTGATATCATTTAATAGATTAAAAAATAAAATATTCCTTCTTAAAGAGGTTTATTAATGATTATTGGTTGATTATACAATTCGTAACACAATTGCGTACATTTGGTAGGTACCTACTAATAAATATCTCCTACTAATGAAAACTATGTTGATAATAATATAATGATTTCATTTTTATATTGTTACTATTATGATAGGTAATCGTTCTTCATTATTCAAACTAATATTTTTTTCCCTTCTCCTTTGTATCTCTGTACTAATCACTAGCGGACACAAATCAGAAGCAATAGCAAAATTCTGAGCTCTACTTGGAGTACAGAAATAATTAGTTGTCTATTCACTATTATTATAAACCTGAAAATCTGTGAAAGACAATCAGGTCAAAGGGAATGAACCCATTTTGTTGGTGTGGAACAGAATTTAGATAACGCAAAATCTTGCTGCGTTAAGCTGCCTCTCTGTTCACTTATAACTTGAAATCTACTGGAGGGATTTGTATAGGATTTTCACTATTACCTAAGGCACTTCACCAATTCTTTTAAAAGAACTGAGTCATCAAATGAGCATGTGCATGTGCACCCACGAGGTTTTCTGAAAGCTGGCACCCCTGAATGCAGGGAGGGGGGTGGGGCTCAAGGCCCCCCCAAAATTATCTAGGTTCAACTCCGACATTGTCATTTTTGAGACTTTCTTTTATATATATATATAGCTCTACGGATTCAAGGGCCTAGGAGGCTATAAAGACTACCCCATAACCAAAATCCATTGAAGGCAAGCCCCCCAACCAAAATCCACCACTCCAGCCAAGCCACCCCCCCCCCCAAAAAAAAACCAAAGTCCTGGATCCGCCACTGCCTGAATGAAACGTACGAACCGGTGGTAATTTCCCTAGATAAACATTTTTCCCTTTCCTGTACCAGCCTATTTTGGCCTCTACAAATTTAAACTTTAAATTCTTATAGCATTTTTGGTAAATTATGCATCATTTTTCTTGATAACTTATTCCAACCCCTGACCCCATCATCTACGAAAGAAAATCTTTCCAAATCCTTGTGCCTGAAATGTAGTGCAAGCTTGTGATTATGGTCATATTTCCCTTCCATTGACTACTCGTAATTGTTACACCGATATATTTCCACGCCTTAACACCATAGCTGCGCACAGTTAATCAAAAAGTTAACTTCGTTAATTGTTAATCTGCTACTTGAAAAGTTAACTTCGATAATCGTTAAAGCGTTAAATTTTTGCAAATTGAATGCAAGTTACAGTTATCCCTTAAAAGTTAACCGCCAACAATACGTCTACCCTATGTACCTCTGGTAATTGAATTCTTACTAGAGTTCAAAGTTTTTATCAGCTTTTCAAAGTCTGATGTTACAACTTGTAGTGGAATCATATTGGCAACAAAAAAGTTTATAATGCATTGGTCCATACCAGCTTGAGATACGCCCTTGTCGGTGACTACGATGCCAAAAGATTCGCCAATGAATTGTTGACGTAACATTTTATTAGCAGTTGGAGATGGAAAAAAAAAAAAAAAAAAAAAACGTTTGCTGCTATCTGCACCAGAATCCACAGCACTTAAAGAAGACTTTGAATTGTTTTTACTTATCCCAAGAGTTGACAAACTTCTAATTCTTCATCAAATTGTAAATTTTTTGATCTAAACGTGTTGTTTAAGATTATTAAGACTAGAAACGTGTAGAAAGTTTAGGCAAATGCAGTTTGAATTCATAAATAAATTGTTCTCCCAATATTTAATAAAATATAAGATAATGGTATAAATGTGACCCAGAATTTTTAATCTTCTCGTTGCTATCCTTAGCGTTTCTATGTTTCACTAACAATTTCTAGATTTTCAGTTTCCATGATTTAATCATGTAACGAATATCATTTTAATGTATTTCACTAAGAAACGCCAAACCAACACAAACTAAAAAGTGGAACTATATTCCTCGTAGTAAAAAAGTTAAATTATAAAAATATCAAAATCAATCACTGATCGAATTTGAAATGTGTAGTGAACGCCGGTTTACAGACCTAAAATCAGGGGCGCCGACTCTGTGGGTGCTCGGGGGCTCCAGCACTCACGAGAAGCAGGGTTGCCAACTCAAAAAAAAATTTACCCCTAAAATCACCAAAATTAAGTGGAAAAACCCCTAAAAAATAAATACTATATTTTGATTAGTAATATTTTTTATTTATAAATTATTCAATATTTCCAACACCATTTCGTTTTGTTCTGATTGTACAGAGTTTTTGAGATAATTATTTTTAGTATAAACCTTCATCAGTTCCTATCATTTGATACCCCTGTCCTGCTCAATTTATCTAAATAAACGCAATTTATGTATATAAAAAACGAGTCTGTAGCCCTGATTCCCGATTTTTTTTCTTTTCTTTTTACCTTCCATTCCGATTTTTAACAAACCTGACCTAGAAACACTATTTGTAGGCTAGGTATTGAAAATAAAATTCTTTTTATGAATTTCATCGAAGAACAGTTACAGTTGTAATTCAATGGCGCCGATCATCATGTGGAAAAGGACGGAAAATAGTAAATATAATATTGTATAATGTTACCTGATTCATAATGAAAACAAATTATAAAAACGTAACGAAACTACTTTATCTTTTAAATCTGGATCTGTTTCCCACGTCTTTGTATGCTTTTGACTGTATTTCTTTAATTTCTTAGACATGATTTACAAACTGTTTGTCGACAAACTACAGGATACACTAACGACACAGTTAATTAGACCAGACATAACTAAACAATAACGGCTGCATTGTTGCACGTTGGTTGTTGCCGCAACAACCGAAGTCTCTCCATAGCCTATGGACCATAGGGAACCGAAACATTTATATGTCTCTGGTAAACATTAAACGTTGAATCTATGCTTTTTTTCAAACCAAATATGTATCAGAAATAAAAATTTTATTCCGCGATCAGAAAAATATATTCAGTCATAGAAACATCCGAATTCTTAGTAACGAGGATCTGTACGAGGATTTGATGTCACTATTTAAATATTCAACAAATAAATACTAGAAATCATAAAGTATCTAAAAAATACCCCTAAAAATATAAAGCCCCTAAAAAAATCCCATCACGCGTGTATACCCCCTAAATTTAGGGGGAAAACCCCCAAGTTGGCACCCATGACGAGAAGTAAGTAGTGGGTGCGGAGCACTCATGAACATAGATATCAAAACTAATCGGTAAGAGACTTTGAGCAATACCTAAATAGTAAATACCTACACCGCGTGATCGTCCTTACTATCGATGCGATTGTGAGCGAATGTGCGTAATGCCCAAGGAGAATATAAACACTAGGTTAGATCATACCTAGCACTATCTAGCGTGTGGTAAATGTAGGTTTGTTTGTGAAACGCGCGCACACAATCAAGCCAAGCAACTCGCCCGGCGCCGCGCCGCCAGCGCTCTCGCGGCCGCGGCTCTGTTTCAGGAGTCTCACTCATTACTACTCGAGCTGGAAAATAAAGTAAATAAAGCACGTGCTTTGAGAGTTTCGGTGGATAAATTCGTCCTTCGAAATCGTAAGATACCCAAAACAGAAGATCCTTCCACTAGCTTAGTACGGCTCAAAAATTCCAACCAGAAGATCCTATTTCTGCTTATTCAGTCGAATTTTTTAAACCAAGTTGCAGACAATTTTTGCGCGGCTGTTAATTAATGAACATACAGGTAATGTGGTTTGCCAAATTTGTAAAGAAACCATGTCTAGTGGCGTTTCTATGCCATAAAATAATATTTAATACTATTATTTAATTGAACCTGCAATGGAGCTCAGGCTCCGGTAGAAATTTCCCTACACAAGAGATGATAAGTCTACTAAGGCATTCACTCAAGTTGGTTTATCGTCAAAAGGTTTGAAAAGCACGATAAGTCTGACTTTTACCGTTTTTTGTATGTTGCATAAAGTCAGTTTAGAACATGGTGTCAATGCACACTGCATATTATCAAACCATAAACTACAAAATATGAAAACATTTAGAACCGGCTTCATAAAAATGATTTCTACTCTTCGTATTTTAATAGCCGGAGGCCTAGCCATAAGGGACCTCGGGGACGAACATTGAAATTACATTCTGTTGTTGAAGCTGCAATAACAGATTATTCCCGATTTAAAATCTTTGCTCCACCGCAGCAGATATAGGTGGCTGTCATGCTATGTCACTAACGAACTGTGCACAAGTTTGAGTGAAGAAGTAGAGCATAAAATAATCAAAGTAGTACAAAATGTGGCATGTTACTCATTAACGGTTGATTAAAATAGTGATATTTCTTATAATGAACAGGTCACATTCTGCTATCGCTGCATGGACTGGAAGTGTAGTACACATGAAAGTTTTATCGACCTCTGTAAAACGAATCAACAACATCCGAAAAAATTTGTTCGAAATTTTCAATGACGTACTAAGAAGATTCGACATGAATATCAAGATGGTTAGGAGGGTCTATATACAGACAGTGCTTCTAATGCTAGAGCGCATACTGGCCTTCAGACGTCGGTTAAAGCTATCGAAGCAACAAAAAATTATGTGTATTACATCGCTCACTCGTTTTGTTCTAGATACAATGAAAGAAACACATGTAATAAAAGAACTTTTACTATTAATAAGAGAGCTTATTGCACTTTTACGTGGTTCACCGAAACGCCAAGCTTGTTTTGAATCAATACAGCTGGTGATGTTCAAAACCTTTCTCCGTGGCCGTTACGACCAACAAGATAGTGTTGTCATATATCTTCCTTGAAAACTATTCTAAACAACTATAGTGTACTGCTATGTTCTCTGAACGACACAAAAAGTTAGAAACAAGACGCCACGGCGCGAAAGCAAAATAGTTTTTAAAGTATGAGATATAAGTCTTTCTCGGCGTATCTTTGATATAAATTCTTCTCGGGTTTGCCGCCGAATTACATTTTCTACTGTCAAGCTTTCGGCGACTTTCACTGCCGCCATCATCAGGTCTGTTGTATCTGAAGGAACAACAAAAACACATGAAACATGTTGTTGTTCCTTCAGATACAACAGACCTGATGATGGCGGCAGTGAAAGTCGCCGAAAGCTTGACAGTAGAAAATGTAATTCGGTGGCAAACCCGAGAAGAATTTATATAGTTTTTAAAGTCTTCACCTTTTAAATATCCTTTTATTATTAATCTTCTGATAGAAATGCTCAGTTATTTGGAAGCTCCAAATGAAAATTTGAAGATGATTTCTTTGCATCTGCAAAAAGCTGTACAGTAATTCTAATCAAGCATATTATATCATTTCAAAGAACTGACGAAAACTTTCAAAGCTTTTGGAAATCGACTCTTGACCTATGATCAACAATAACAACTTCAAAAATAAGTAGGATACGCAAAAAATGGACGACTCATCAAGTGAACCGCACTAATTTTCATCACCCGATGATTTTTATCGAAAAAATTATTTTGAACTTTTAGATAGTCATAGGCTGTAGTTACCAGCACTTTACCAAAAGTGCCATGACATATTTGAGTAAAGTGGATCTATTTTTTCCGGATAAAAATGATACTAGCAGCAGTTATTTGAATGAGTTCTACAGAGATGTGGATCGTTTGGTTCTTCATCGTAACATGATTTTAGATATTGCACGAACAAAAAATATCGGACTGAAAAACGTGAATTTTTTTAAATATATAATTTGGCATTTTAGGTCTATCCAAGCTATAACACATGATGTTATAAAATTGTTAAAAATCGTTTTAAGTATTCCAGTATCGGCATGCATCTCAAAATGGTTATTTTCAGGAAATGTTATTTAAGGAGTACTATGACTCAACAAAGATTGAATGATCACATGGTAGTGCCCATAAACCAAGGAAGAGTGGATGATTTGGACCTTCAAAAAATCACTGATACATTTATCAATACAGCTGTAATTAAAAAAATAAGTTTGCATTGAAAAATTGATATAATTATATAGATTATTAAATGTTTCTTCTTAAAAATGTTTATTAATGTTGATCTTAGTAAAACTGTGAACATTAAGTAGGTAAGCATAAATATCTCCAGCTAATAAAAGATTATAATTCACACTGTTAATGTAATGGTTTAATTTTTAGATGTCTATTACTATGATAGGTATCCCTTATTTATTGTTAAATCTAGTATCATTTATAATATTTTTTCCTTTGCCTTAGTATCTGTATATTAATTACTAGTTGCTACTAGTTGCACTCGCAACGGGAAGCAATTCGGCCATGGCCTTTATGAATGAAGCATCCCCGCATTCGCCTGAAGTGATTTGGGAAACCATGGAAAATCCAAATCTGGATGCCCGGACGGGGATTCGAAGTGGTCTTCCCGAAAGCGAGGCCACAGAGTTAACCACTCACCTACCACCCTCGGTTTTGTTCCCGAGAGCGATCCTTGCGGACTCAAATCAAATCAATAGTATAATTGTGATTTCTATTCGGAGTACACAAATGTTTAGTTACTAGCTGATACCCGCGACTTCGTACGCGTGGATTAAGAAAATTTCTTTGCCAGAATTGAATATAGAAAGTTGTGGGTAACAAAGGATTGGTCCCAAACAACACCGAGTCGGCATAATATGACAGGAAAGACATCACTATATTATTCTACGGTCGAACCTGTCTCTTGAAGAGAATCAATTTCGAATTTATTTAAAAACAGAAAAAACGAAGGTGACGGAATGTGGGAAAAGGGGGGGGGGGTATGTTAACTAAGGGCAGGTTTATTTCAGATTGGTCTTTTCTTCTTTCTTCAGCATGAGCATCCGATTCTCTACTCGTGCTCTGCTAGAGTCACAACTTAGGCCAGTTTACGCCCGAAAGGCATGTCAAAAAAGAAGGCTAAATAGACTGGTGCCAGAAACATTTAAGCAGACACAAAGCAATATGACAGACAAAATCTACATCAATACTAAATAACAGTTTTTTCTCTCAACTAAATTTACTAACAAATTATACACTAACATAATGAGCGAGAAGCACACTTTGAGCAAGCGACGTAAAATTACAGACTAACACACACATCCGTCTCTCTGTTACCATTCGATAAGTTTTTAAAATTTCGTGACTACAACTGTTAATCAATAACAAAAAAAAAAAAAAAAAAATGTACTGCGCCCTCATTACAGATTTTCTTGTAAAATTCCGTCAATATCGGTATGGGAATTTAGTCGTCAAAACGTACCAAAAAGACAGAGACTTACTTCCGCATTTATAGTATTATTACACACACACACACTGACTGCGAATCACTCCTGAGGGATCAAAATGACATAAAGTGTTCAACTACAGCATTGCAAGACTATCTACGATTTGCTTCGCATTGCATCCCTAAATTTGTGATATCTACAGTTTAACATTCAATCCGAATAACCGACGGTCCAGGCGTGACTCTTACATTCGAAAACAATTTTTAAAAATCTATGCCTCCACTGAGACTTGAAACGGAGACCACGATCCAAACATCAGTAAGCTACCTGACCGCTGTATCGAAAGGCAGTTGAGAGACCTAGACTTCCAACGCGTCTGTCTATCGCCGTTCAATAATTTTTCGAAATTATAAGACAACATGTATTATTTATACAGATAATTTTTCAACCAAATGTAGACAGTATTTTTATCGTTGTTTCAAAGGATAAGTGTGCAAAGTTTCATCGAGATCAGATGAAAACTGTGAATTTGTATGAAGAACAAACAAACATATATACATTAATCTTTATATATATAGATATATATATATATATTATTATTAACTTGAAAATCTTTTTGTTATTCGCATCAAATAGGCCCAACCTATTTTAATCAAGGTTATTACGTTTCGGACTGAAACACAAATTAGAAAATGAAGAATCTTTCTTTCCTACTTTGTTCGTTTACAATTTGAAATCTACTGGACAGATTGAAATACGATTTGTACTGTTGTGTAAGAGTAGTTGGGGCCTGCGACTTCGTTTATGATTGTGACGAATTTTGAAGGTTTTTATATTTTAATTTACTCGGAACGCTAAATATTTCCATGATAAAAAGTAGCGTATTTTACTCCCTGCCAAAAAAAAAAAAAAAAAGTCATCAAATGAGTATGAGCACCCACGAGGTTTTATAAAAGTCGGCGCCCCTGCCTAAAATACAAACCCACCACAACTTAAGCGTTCCTGCTCACACCCACGTCATATCTAGCATAGCAGTTACAATACATCACACTCGCATTTCGCATTACCTAATTCTTTCACTATTCGACCTCCCGAACGTATCAGCGAGCGGTAGCGCAATTCAAACAAACAAAATGACGTCAACAACCAATGCCACTGTCTACAGTTAAAGGAAAATCTGTTTAACGGAAGTTAAGAAGAACGTTAATAATTTTTATAGGTTAACTTAGATGTTACATTGTCACAATTTTGTTAACTTCGTTAACTAACGATTAACGAATTAACGGTTTTCTGCCCAGCTATGTTCATCGCTAATATGACTCTCATCACCCTCCTCCTGTCTGTCAGTGAATCCCATTTCTGCTCCTTTATCCATCGGTTGCTGATTGTGTTGTGTGGTAATTTCCAGAGATAAACCTAGCACTAGCAACCATAATTCATGGAAGAAAAAAAATATGGACACAACGCAAGGTGTGGCCGCCATATTACCTAGCCATACAGATACGGGGAATATGAGCAAAAACCTCAAAAGGACTCTAGGATAAACGTGACGCCGCAATATCATGATGGATTATTATGTAATTTGATGAGACAAATAAAAAATTAAGAATAATTTTTTTTGATATCCTGCTTAGTTTTCGAGATATTCTGTCTCAAATGTGAGATGTTTTTGGTTGAAATTCAGAAGAAACAATTGGTCAAAGTCAAATTTGATGATGGATTATTATTTAAAAAGACAAGACAAATAAAAAATAAAGATTTTTTTTTTTTTTTTTTGACATCTTGCCTGGTTCTCGAAATATACTGTCTCAAAAGTGAGTTGAAATCCAGAAGAAAAAATTCGCAAAACGTCAAATTTGATGATCAATTCTTATGTAACACGACGAGACAAATCGAAAATAAAGAATGAAATTTTTCGATTAGTTTTCGGGATATACTGTCTCCAAAATGAGGAGGTTGGGTTGATATGTGGCCTGGACCAAAGATTAATTCTGCCAAAGCCACAATGAATTACATGATGGACATGCAGAATGGATATTTCAGTTTTATTACTACCACTTGTGGTTAGGTTGAAATGTGGCCTAGACCAGAATAAAAATAGTTATCTTGTTGCCATACATCGTAACCTTGATTGGGAATAGCTGGAAGTAGTTTACATCGTGATATACGTTTTGTCACTAACATGAAATAACTGACAATAATAGATAAATTCTTTGTCCTTTATGCAACAAAAAAACCATTTTGGTACAGTCTGCATTTAGACCTAACCACAATCTCCACTAAATTGCCGCTACAGAATCAAACTATTTAGACACACCCACACACGCGTATTTGAATCGCAAACTGCAATTTGGGGTAACAACATAGTTTGCTTCATCAAGATTCCTATATGGCACAAGATGGCATTATAAAATACTTAGACACATTAGAAAATTAAATAATCACAGCATCAAACACAATGTGAACTTTGCATTTGTATGGATTCGCAATATGGCCCCTGCCGCCACCGCGCATGCGCAGTATCAGCCCAGAGTTAGAGGTGGCGTCACAGATTTAACGTCATTTCTTCTCCATATATTTCCTTCCTCCATGTTATTTGCACCCCTTCCAACTTCTGTGTTTGATACCCAAAATGTCGGTCCCATACTACACCACCATATTCAAGCAATGTCCGACCAAAGGTTTGTAACCCAATTTACTTACTTCTCTGGTACATTGCTTGATCACTATTTCGAACAATTGAAGGATTTTGAAACCTGTTCGTACTACCTGTCCCAGTTGAATTTGTTATCAAATGTTATGCCAAGATATTTACATTTTTGTTTTGTTTTGTTTTTGTTTGCTGTTGTCAGTCTTTAGACTGGTTTGATGCAATCTTCCATCCCTTCCTATCCTGTGCTAACCTCTTCATTTCTACATACCCCATACAACCCACGTCCTCAATTATCTGCTTCTTATATTCTAATTTCTGTCTTCCTCTACACTTCTTACCTTCGACTGTTCCCTCCACTAACAAATTAACCAATCCAGCATGTCTTAAAATATGACCTACCAGCCTGTCTCTTCTTCCTGTAAGCTTCTTCCACAAACTTCTTTTCTCACCCATCATTTCCAAAACTCGTTCATTTCTTACTTTGTCTGTCCACCTAATTTTCAGCATTCCAAATCTTTAACATGCATTTCATTCCCCATCTTATAATCATAATAAAATTTTAGTTTTTTTTTTATCTGTGTACATGATAAACTGATTCTTTTGATTTATATTCATCCCATATTGAACTATCCTGGAAACGATATCTAGCTGGTTAGTCAACATAGGATGAAGATAAATATAAAGAAAAGTCAGATTATTAGTTGATATCTGGCTGAGAATTTCCTAATATCATCCTACCTGCATGAGACCATTGGAATTCTATCTGGACTCATGACTCTAAAAGACTACACCATTTCGTGATTGAATTGGAGGACGATAATTGTTTTTTTTTTTTTTTTTTTTTTTTTTTTTTTACAAACTTAGCACGCACCAATCCCAACCGGTGTTTCGTAGAAATGTCATTACATGTAACAGGAAGAGATTATTCAGCATAAGAGATGCCATGCTGTTTGTCGATATGTGGTTTATTTTGCAGGAAGCAGTCGTATGGGCTAAATGCTGTGGCTGAAACTGACGGCAGACGAGAATCGGCGAATGACCCGATGCTATAAAAAGGTATTTTCGGGAACTGATTCGAAAGTTGTCGTTGTCGATCAGAACCGATGATTCTATATCTGAAAACAATTGGTACAGCATGCTGTAAAAGAATAGTGTTTTTACCACACAATCTGGCGGTAGACACCTGGAGGCTTCGTTGGAAACACAAACCGAGAAAGCCTCTGTTCTTACAATTCCTTTCTTAAACTATAGATATTATTACGAGGATAACTGAATTACCTAGTAGAACTACTTAGGCAAGTGTGAGTCGACCTTTGCATTAATAGGATTCCGTACTCTAATGATCTCGGTAGATATGGACGAGGAAGGTTAGAAGGTAGCCGCATAGTGTAAAAATCAGTGACTTAAATGCTATATAAATCATAATATTATTGTTATTATTTGCGGATAAGCACATCAGTACTATGAAAAGTACTAATTGTTTTCTTCAGTCTTTGCTCCCGGTCAACTGGCCTCTTTTGAATTTTATGTCTAAACTAGCTGACCCGGCAATGCTTCACTATTGCTGGACTTGAGTAGGCACATAGATTAAATGAAAAAATATTTACATATAAATTTTAAACTGCTGTTTCATTCATTTTCAGTTGGAAAGGGTGAGAGAGGATGCGCTTTGGAAAACATATGTAGGCAGTATTTTTCTGTTTGTTTTAATGTATAAGCGTACAAATTCTTATCTAAATCGGATAAAAAAATGTGCTTTGCCTAAATTATGGGGTGAAAACGTAATGGGGTTGGAAAGGGGGAGAGGGGATGAATATTCGGAAACCGTACGTAGGCAGTATTTTTCTGTTTGTTTTAAAGTATAAGTGTACAAATTGTTATCTAAATCGGATAAAAAATGTGGTATTGCCTAAATTATGGGGTGAAAAAATTATGGGGGTGGAAAGGGGGCGAGGGGATTAATATTCGGAAACCGTATGTAGGCAGTATTTTTCTGTTTGTTTTAAAGTATAAGTGTACAAATTCCTATCTAAATCGGATAAAAAAAATGTGGTTTTGCCTAAATTATGGGGTGTTATGGGGAATAGGGGGTGACTTTGTGGAAATTTTTTTTCACAGGAACCTTCGCAGACGCACACTCGAAATCACTCCAAAGTTTCATTGCAATCTGATAAATGGTATAGGAATGCATAGAAGACGAACAAACCCACAAACTCACAAACCCACAAACATTGATTTTTAAATATAAGATTTCTCTCTGTTTTCGACGTCTTTTGGGGTGATTCCTGTTTATTTAAAGTCTTTCTTGATCTCACCAATCCATTTGATTGTATTTGATACGCTTTTACTTCGATTTTTATAGAATTTATTTATTAGTCTTGTGAGTCTGTCAATCTTTTATGTAATTATTCTATAGCAGCTAGTGGGTAATATAAATAAATCACAATTCACACATCATATTAACAAACGAGAAAAAAAAAACCAAGTTGTTAATTTCACAAACCCTTTGCAATAAACGTAAAATTCTGTCTCCTCTAGTCATTTACCCAGCTGTTGATGAGTCCGTAAAATTTTAGTCTGCGTTTTCTAATGTAATTGTGAATATCTGTATATTGTAAGATTTCCTGACTATTTCTGAGTGTGTTTTGGTCTCATCTAAGTTTTGTTGCTAAAATTTTCCTTATAACTTTTAGTTCTTTTTTCCTCAGTGTTCCCTATAATAATTTTATCATTAACCTACTACGCTGTCGTAGCAGGGGGAGAGGTGATACTCTCACGAAGCGCGTCCCAGGTGACGGATAAGGAGGTACTAACCGGTTTACCGGCGGACTTGAGTGAAATAAATTAGCTCTCGCGGGCCAAACACACCTACGACCTCAATGGTGGAAGAGGAAAATGATTGTTCTAAACGGCAGAGAGGATGATGGAAGAGCGACATGTTCTGGAACTAACCCTTCCAGTCCTAAAAAAATACTGGACTTCGGTCAAAACAATTTTATTTCAGGTAGAATGTAGCATGTTAGAAATCAACATATAATGAGTAGCAAACTATGTTCTATACCCATCAACGACGCATCGTGTTGTTTGAGGAGTCGCTACTGCAATAGTTTGATTCAATTCAAATTTCATATACGCAGGTAGTATTTGTCCCAACTATTCAGATGAATTGACTCTGAACTAAGACCTGTTTTGATAAAGTAGTATTAATACACGACAGACTATTAAAACATAGAAAGTTTCGTTCGCAACTTACAAACTATACATGATATAGAAGTTGTTTGAATAAAAGCCCACTCACCTCGATAGTTATTGGCTGGAGAACCGTGTCACGTGTCAGCCTTCGCTCGCAAAACATTGATCAGAGATACCATTAGAAAAAATTCGTGATTATGTCCACAATTTAATAGCTAAGCAACTGCTACCAAATTAGTTGCCCTAATACATTAATCAAGTTTGCTTTTCGTAGCGTTTCATATTTAAAGAAATATCGACAAACTTTACGTCTGGAAAAAACGTGGATCTGCTTTTCAGTAACATGTTGCGAATAAAAGCAATTTAAAAAAAACTTAACAAAAATTAAATTAATCATGGTCTCTGTTGTAACTACGAATGCCAATTGTCATTCCGGCTTAGGATAAATTTCAATATAATTAAAACTGTCACTAATGTTGTTGCTTGACCAAAATTTAAGCATAACGGTTTATTTGCTTTTTAGGTATTTACTGACAACTTTCGTTAATTGTCTCTATTCATGTTCGCTGTACATGAGTTATTAGGTTATACATCAGATCAAATTTGTTACCGAATCGACTTTTCTGACAATTCATTTCTTCGCAGTTGCTCAACCGTTTAATAATATGGAATGTGTATTAAGTTCTCTGGCCTTTACAGATACTATGGCGAATGAATACATTGAGTATTTGCACAGTCTCAACCTCTGGTCTCAACAAAAAAACAACGTGATGCTTTCGAAGCAAACGAGAATTTTTTAAATTTTGCAGAGACAACTTTTTGGTCAAATACAAGTATTTAAGCAAGTACACGATTGCGCTATCGTCCCTGGTCGTGTTAAATGCCTACCTCTATTAATACTTCTGAGTTATTCAATCTCAGAGATTTTATTCACCCTGAAAGACAGGTGAAGTTTATATTTGGTCAAATCAGGTTAACCCGTCTTAATCTTTCATCCTAAAAACTGGAACTATTCTAGACCTGTGACGACACGCAAAAAACGATTAAGGGCTTATACTAGTTGGTAAATATTGTAAAAGAAAAATAATAATAAGTTTTTAGGTCATATCTTTTGGAGATAGACTTGGCAAAAAAAAGAAAAAAAAAATGATAAAAAAAACTGACAACACTGGTGGCCGCTGACATCTTTATTTTTCAAGAAAACTAAATTCATATCTCACACTCCACTTGACGAGGTATTAACTACGCTGCCGGTACGGCACAAGATGGGATGGAAAATTGTCTTCTGTTTTATTTATATTTGAACCCTCTGGGGCATAAGTCTACAATATTTTAAATACTGTTGTGGATCAATGAAACACATGACTTGAAGATTTGAAGTCTATAAGTTATTCCGCTTACTCAGGGCCAACGTTAGGATTCTTTGGCCCTGGGTAAGCGTTTTTTTTTTTTTTTTTTTTTTTTTTTTTGCTGTCGTCAGTCTTTGACTGGTTTGATGCAATCCTCCATCCTTTCCTATCTTGTGCTAACCTCTTGATTTCTACATACCCCTTACAACCCGCGTCCTCAATTATCCGCTTCATATATTCTAATCTCTGTCTTCCTCTACAGTTCTTACCTTCAACTGTTCCCTCCACTAACAAATTAACCAATCCAGCATGTCTCAAAATATGACCTACCAGCCTGTCTCTTCTTTCCATAAGCTTCTTCAACAAACTTCTTTTCTCACCCATCATTTCCAAAACTCGTTCATTTCTTACTTTGTCTGTCCACTTAATTTTCAGCATTCTTCTGTAGCACCACATTTCAAATGCTTCAATTTTCTTTATTTCCGGTATTCCTAAAGTCCATGTTTCGCTACCATAAAGTGCTGTGCTCCACACAAAGAGTTTTAAAAAGTTCTTTCTAATTCCTAGATCAATATTTGAAACTAAAAAGTTTCTCTTTTTCATGAAGGCTCTTTTTGCTAGTGCTATTCTGCTTTTAACATCATTCCTGCTTCGGCCATCGGTTGTAATTTTACTTCCCAAGTAACAGAATTCACTTACTTCTCCTATTGCATCGGATCCTATTTTTATATTTAATCTACTAGTATTGGTATCATTTCAGCTACATTTCATCACTTTTGTCTTGCTTTGATTTATATTCAGTCCAAAATTTTCCTTCAGTATTTTGTTCATGCCATTCAGTAACTTCTCAATATCCTCAGCCCTCTCTGCTAACAAGACAATGTCATCAGCAAATCGTAGCATACTGATTCTTTCTCCCTGAAATCTTATGCCACATGGAAATTTTTCTTTGACTTTATTCATTGCTTCTTCTATGTACAAGTTGAATATTAACGGGGATAGACTACAACCTTGTCTCACACCCTTTTTAACTTGTGCATGTCTCTCGTGATTCTCTACTTTTATTATAGCCACTTGATTCTTATATAGTTTATAGAGTATTCTTCTATCTCGATACTTTAGACCTGACTTCTTTAATATTTTGAACATCTTGTCCCACCTAACATTATCAAATGCTTTTTCTAAATCAACAAATGCCATAAAAGTATCTTTGTTTTTCTTGATCCGCCCTTCAAGTATCAATCTTAAAGACAGAATTGCTTCCCTTGTACCACGATTTTTCCTAAACCCAAACTGATCTTCACCTACTATCTCTTCTACTACCCTTTCCATCCTTCTGTAAATTATTCTGGTCAGTAATTTTGAAGCATGTGATGTTAGACTAATGGTGCGATAATTCTCACATTTGTCGGCTTGTGCTTTCTTTGGAAGTGTGAAGATGATATTTTTATTAAAATCAGTTGGAATTTCCCCTGTTTCATAACTTTTTGATATCAGCTTGAATAATCTTTCGATTCCTTCCTCTCCTAGAGATTTAAGAAGTTCTGCAGGGATCTCATCAGTTCCAACTGCCTTATTTGCTTTCAAGTCATTCAGAGCTTTATTAAATTCTGTCCTCAAAACAGGATCTCCTAAGTCATTAATGTCGACATTGCCTTCCTTTTCCAATACACTATTGTTCAAGTCGTCCCCATCATACAGTTTCTCAATGTATTCCTTCCATCGGTTAGCTCTATCTTCTCAGCTTAAAAGAGGTTTCCCAGCTGTAGTTTTAATGTTGTAATAATCTCTATTGGTGGGGGTGGCTCTACCTTTTAGACACCCTGTATGGCGCCAGCAATTGAAACTTTTCTATCTTTCTCTATCAATATATCAATATTAAGCCTCGCACATGACATGTCTCAGGGGTTACAAGAATATGAAAGATGGGTAGCAAAAGACATGAATTTATTCTACAAATTGAAAGACATCCAATTTTACATGTGAATTGTTTTTGCTGATGGCTAGCTCAGTTAGCTTTCTCAAACAAGTCTCTGGCTACTCAGGGGTATTTTCCGGGCTCTTGATATGTTGCAACCATGTCGCATTATTTGAATCACTTTACCGTGTGCACTGCCGGCGACGTTATCCGCACCTCAGACGCTCAGAGGATGTCGGTAGACCGACCACACGTCCACTCAGTTCCACACACAGTCCAGAAGTGTCTTGTCTCCTCTCCACCTCCGAGCAGCATTCCATGTAACAGGATACAAGAACATCCGAGTGGCGGGCCACTATTGTCTGTAGGTTGGCTGTCCCTGTTGTTATTGTCTACGGCGCAGCAGGTGGCTTGACGAACCGGCTCGCGGCTTCCGCACGCCGAAAAATAGCCCTCCCTCGATAAGTGCACACAGCCTCGCTTTGGGAACGCGACTTATTACAATGTTCACACCTCTTTTCTTCATTTCTCCAAAATTCTGTTTGATCTTTCTATATGCAACATCTACTTTTCCTACGACCATTTCCTTTTCTACTTCTTCACACTTTTCTTGTAGCCATTTTTCTTTTGCTATTTTGCATTTCCTATTTATTTGATTTCTAAATTGCCTGTACTGCTCTCTTCCTGCTTCATCCTGAGCATTTTTTACCTTCTCCTCTGATCCATCAGCTCCAAAATTTCTTCTGTCATCCAAGGTTTTCGGGCAGCTTGTTCCCTAAAGCCTAATGTTTCTTTACCAGCTTTCTTTATTTCGGTCTTTAATGCATTCCATTCATCCTCGGTTGAACTCCTTTCAGAGTTACTTCTTAGACCTAAGTCTACCATTTCTGAAAATTGTTCTCTTATGCTAGATTGTTTCAGTTTATTCACTTCCAGTCTGTTCTGCTTATACTGCTTCCTTATTCGCTTAAATTTCAGCCTGCACTCCATTATTATCAAATTATGGTCAGAGTCTATGTCTGCTCCTGGGTACGCTTTACAGTCTAGAACTTGATTCCTGAATCTCTGTTTGACCATGATATAATCTAGCTGATATCTGCCTGTATCCCCAGGACGTTTCCAGGTGTATATTCTTCTTACATGGTTCTAGAACAGTGTGTTTGCCACTACAAGCTTATATCTTTCACAAAATTCTAGCAACCTGCTTCCTCGCTCATTTCTTTCTCCTAGACCAAAACTTCCTACAGTATTCCCCTCTTTTCCTTCTCCCACTATTGCATTCCAATCACCCATGATTATTAGATTTTCCTCACCCTTCACATATTGGATTAATTCTTCAATTTCTGTATATATTTTTTCTATTTCTTCATCATCTTTCTGTGACGTTGCCATATGCACTTGTACTAATGTGGTTGGGACGGGCTTAGTTTCTAACCTCATCAAAATAATCCTGTCACTAAACTGTTCATAATAACTGACCCGTTTCCCTACTTTCTTGTTCATTACAAATCCTACACCAGTGACTCCATTGACAGCTTGGGTGCTAATTATCCTGTGTTCTCCAGACCAGAAATCCTGTGCATCCTTCCATTTAATCTCACTAATCCCAACAACATCTAACTTAAGTTGTTCCATCTCCCTTTTTAAATTTTCTAACCTAACTGCCCTATTCAGACCTCTAACATTCCACGCTCCGACTCGTAGAATGTTTCTATCCATTCTGATGACTCCTCCCTGAGCAGTCCCCACCCGGAGATCCGATTGGGGGACTATTTTACCTCCGGAATATTTTACCCAGGAAGAAGCCATCATGATATATGTAATTTGAGAGGATTACATGTCCTCGGGATACCCTTTGGGTCTTTAATGCAGTGGTTTCCCATTGCCTTCTGCATCCCCATGCCGTTGATCATTTCTGATTCATCCGCCTTTAGGGGCCGTTTCCAACCCCAAGGGCAAGATGGTGCCCTGAACCGCTCCCCGCTCTTCCGCCCTCGTTTCATAGGCCGTTGGCAAGCAGTGGGTGATTCCTTATACCGGGAATCTTTCAGTCGCCTGAGCCTCGTCCGTGCAAACAGGTTGCATCACGTGAAGGAGAGGTTGACATTTGGTTGGAAAAGGCTAATATAGCCTCTCCCAAACCCTTACACCCCAAGCGTTCTTAGCAGTGACATAACCGGTTGGGGCCCTTGGCAAATGCATCTCAGGACAGATGGGTGACCCTTTTTTTTTTTAGTTCTACCACTGCCCGCGTGACAATGTGGGGACTCTTGGGCTGCGGAGCCCCTCCCCCCCCGGATGGTCATCGGCACCCCCCTCCCCTCCTTGGCCGACTGGCCCGGGGTACATTTGCACCGCTTACCCTCCCTCCCCCACCCCCACCTTAACACCGGCCCTGCGATTAAGCGTGAAAGACCTTAATAGGTCAGATAAAAGATCCACAAGTATTGGGCTGAATTTCTATTCGGGGAGGAAAATCATCTGCGTATCCAGTATCATTCGACGAGTAAAGAACTGGTTCAGGAGCACTATGGGACAGGAAAGATTGACTGGATTATGCCTGATGAGTGTAAATCGAAATTTCGTGAAAGCACACAATGAGATATCTATACTATTATAAATCTGTAAGCAAGCTGCGTTTGTAGTGAGGCTTGATCTCTAATAACGCAAAAACTACCGCATCAATTTGCATGGTGTTTCCAAATTTTTAAAGCTAATGTTGCTGATCAACATCTGCAGAAGTAGCTAACGACTAATATGTACCATGGGAAGAAGCAAGTCAGTAAAAAACTTCAGAAATGTAAAACTGTAGACCACAGATAATTATACACATTCAGACGGTCACTCCTTTCATAAAGAGACCTGACAAAAATTAGGATTTCCCCTTTTTTTTTTTTTTTTTTTTACTTCTGCGATTCATTTTTCTGGACCGCAGTACTTCAAAATAAAAAGAATACGTGAATCAGGTCTAATCAGCATTTACTTGAATCGTAACAGGTCTGTTGAATCACGAAAAAGTTATATTACTAATATTGAAGACATGTATTGTCTCTGGTAGACTGTTATACAGTTTGTCTCTGGAACAAAATTGCTACCTGAACGCTGTACAATACAGCCACAATAAGCCAATACTTAATACGAAATTCAGTTTTTTCTCGAAGAGCGATGTCTGAAAAACAGCTATTATAAATATCAGCAAGTAATAAAACATACTTCTTTCATAATGACTTGTGCGGAATTTCACATATTTGGAAGTACTTTATTCGATTAATATGTCTAGTGGCTATAACGTGCAAATATAACTAGGCATCCGAAAATTCAGGTACATGCGACTCAAATAATTACATAGAAAATACGGATATATTGAAAGAAACTCAAATAAAAAAATTTTCATATCCTAATGCTACACCGCGTAAATTATAAAGCTAAAAGCATCGTCCCTTTGGCCTATAACAAAGCATATCAGCTGTCATCACTGTCCAGGTTGCATTTCAATCGATTTACAACTTGCGATAATTTTGCCACTCAGAAATAATTGCTTGAGTTACATGCACATTAGTACATATACTGTACCGTGATCCATTTTGACATTTTTGAATTAATTATATCTGACTGAAATAATGACAATAATGATTTGAAACCAAGATTAACTCCAATTCACGTAAATTTCTATTTTAAAGCAGGAATAATTGATGGTGTATCAACATAAAATAAAAACCAATATCCAAACAGCAAAAAATAAATAAATCAGAAAAAATTGAGATGCTGTGATTATTGGTAACGAATTTTTATTTCAAATATAACTAGGCATCCTAAAATTCTATTCTACACCGCGTAAATTTTAAAACTAAACCCGTTATGCCTGGTGCTAAACAAAACGAGTCAATTGTCATCTGGTCCAGGCTGTTGTTTCACCAGGTACTTACATGCGACTGAAATAATTACATAGAAAATACGGCTATATTGAAAGAAACTTAAATTAAAAATGTTTCATATCCTAATGCTACACCGCGTAGATTATAAAGCTGCAGGCATCGTCTCTTAGGCCTATAACAAAGCATCATATCAGCTGTCAGGTTGCATTTCAAGCGATTCACAACTTGCGATAATGTTGCCACTCAGAAATAATTGTTTCAGTTACATGCACGTTACTACATAAACTGTACCATGATCACATCTCGACATTTTTGGATTAATTATATCTGACTGAAATAATGACAGTAATGATACGACGATTTGAAATCAAGAGTAGCTCCAATTCACGTAAATTTCTATTTTAAAGCAGGAATAATTGATGGTGAATCAACATAAAATAAAACCAATATCCAAACAGCAAAAAATAAATAAATCAGAAAAATTGAGATGCTGTGATTATTCGTAACAAATTTTTATATTTCAGCACACTTCCAAGAGGACTAAGTCGTAGATTACTGCTATATTTACATAAATTTATGGCACCGCGGTTATGTTGCAATCCTCGGTATCCACATTTAAAAATAAACTTTTTTTTAGTTAAGTATCATGGAAACAATATTTTTCATTATATTCACAGATACATCCTTAACAAAGCTTATACCTAGCTATATAATCCCAGGCAAAGTTTACACATAAAATCGCCAAAAAAAATTACACATAATGATTATAATATCAGCTTTCTTAACGTTACAGCTGTTATATATCCATTTAAATTTTCGTTACCACGGTTAACGTGGAATCCTCCATATCAGCATTTAAAAATATTATGTTTTAGCTAAGTTAAATATTGCTTTCAGAAATAATATTATTTATTACTACCACAGATATTCTATATTGTAACCAAGTTTATGCTCATCTATATACTCGCAGCCAAAGTTCACCCATAGTGATAATTGCAGCTGTGAAAACGTTTTAATTGTTAGTGCTGTGAGTTGGGTAAGTATAAAAGTTTATGATATGCCCTTGCGAAAGAGATCTAATTTGTCGGGGTCAACTTCTGCAGCTAAAAGATGTCGCCGAAATCGGCTAAATGAGAGTGAAATAGACCATGGAGGAAGGAATATACGGAGACGAGATAACGCGAAATCCGTGAAACCTCGTGTTTTCTGTGCGGCGGACATCGTAGGAGTACCAAAACATTGGGCTGTTTGCACTGTGTCAGCTGCTGAGAATATTTCATTTTCTAATATTCTAAAGTTTTCTATAATGCCAAGTTGTGATGCATATGGTTGCACAAACAGACGAGATAGGAAAAAACCTGGAATAGCGTTTCATAAGTAAGTCACATTGTAATATCGTTCTTGAAGTATCTGACAGGCAACCGCAACATTAGTGCCATTCGCTATAAATTTATTCATTGCTCTCAATAGGATCATATTATTCTCAAATTTTTGTTGGTGTAATGTAGACAATTAGCATATGTTACTATTTTGCACCTGAAAAGCTAGCCTTATTGTAGAAAAATGTTGGAAATTTAATTTAAACGGGTCATGTTTACATCGCGACACAGTGAATATGGTATTCTGCATGCATTACTCACGTTTAAGTTTACACTGAAATTGCACGATGAAATTAATCGTGATAATTTGTATGTGCGAACTACTAAACGTGATGAAATAAACTTTGTTGACAGAAATGTAGTTCGCGATGCATTTCTTGTGTTTAGATGTGTCTATATAGTTTGGTTTAGTAGCGGCAATATAAATGGAAATGTTGGCAGGTTGAAATTCGGTGTATACCTGAAGAGAACAAACAATTTATTTATTATTAGCTGTTAGCTTCTGATTTTTGAATGTACTGATTGTTCTAGCAAAATTATATAGGCCACTACCAGTACAATATCTCCTAAGTAAGCTCAGAAACTATGAGGTTTTATGAAGTATTAATCTTTTTTAAAAGCTCTAAACGTTGACTTATGCTTTTTTTTTTTTTTTTTTGAAATTTCAGATATGACTTGTTTCTGTTTGTAAATATGTCTACAAGTATATTTCTAGATTTTGAAATCTTCCTTGTCAATTACTGAAATAGAATGTGAAAATATAACCTATTTGAACATCAACTAAAATTTAAGGACTGTAGAAATAAACAGTTTGCTATTCAAGTTAAAATGAATTTCCTGCTCATTAAGTTACGTCCGAATTCATCACCAAATATGGATATGGCGATAGTTTTTTCTGGTCCAGGCCGCATTTCAACCTAACCACGTCAATTTTTAGGTTATCTCGAGAACTAAGCCAGATATCAAAAAATTTTATTCTTTACTTTCAGTTTCCCTCATTGAGTTACATAAGAATTCGTCATCAAATTGCGGCGCCACGGTTATCGTTGAATCTCCTCATAACCTAACAACCTCACTTTTGAGACAGTATATCTCGCGAACTAAGCGAGATTTCGAAAAATTTTATTCTTTATTTTCGATTTGTATCGTCGTGTTACATAAGAATCTATCACCAAATTTGACTTTGGAGACACGTTTCTTCTGAATTTCAACCAGAAACTCCACTCTTTTGAGACAGTATATCTCGAGAACTAAGCACGATATCAAAAACTTTTATTCTTCATTTTTGATGTGTCTCGTCGAGTTACATAATAATCCATCATCAAATTGCGGTGCCACTGTTGTCTTATGGTTAGTTTGAGGTTTTTGTGCATATTTCCGTGTTTCTCTGGTCAAGCAATATGGCGGCCTCCCCTCCCCACTTGTCTCCACCCGGTTTCACTCCAGTATGTGGTGAAGGTTCCTTGCGTCGTCTCCATATATTCCTTCCTCCATGAAATAGACCGACAACATCGTCTGCAACGTCAAAGAGAACGAGATGAAATAGCTAGAGCAAATCCATAGCTTCTGAAAGCACACAGAAGAAAGAATGTCGTTTGTACCGTGAAAGCCTTTCTAAACAATAAATGTTTATACTTCGCACAATAATTACAACCACGAATTAATACTGTTAATTTTTCAGGAACCTTTTCTACTATTGAATCAATTGCATCACGTTAAAATATGAATAAGACAACTCTCTGACATCAGTATGAAAACCGAACCTAACGTATTAACCGAAACAAACGAAACTATTCAGAATACATTAACAGTTCATGCCTTTCCACGTTAATGTCTGATAGAGAATAAAATCGGTAAATAATTTCTACACCTGCCAAGGCACGCGCGCGTGAAGCAGCGGGCAAATGCTAGTTGACATATAAAGTTATTGAAACATTTTCTGAGCCGCGACGATTAATGTTTACATAAAAAACTATAGATGAGTTACGATCTTAATTAAGTACATAGTAGGTCCTTGGATTAAATGGTTGGATTACTATGTTAATCAATAATAAAAATAGTTTCCTGAATAGGTTTGAGTTTCATTTTGTAAGAAATCGTCATGTTTCAGTCCCCCACCCCTCTTCCACGAAAAAAATACGAGTTGCCACCACCCTCCCCCCCCTACCCCACCTAGTTCTTGGCCCTTACGTGGAATGATAATATCCATTTTCATGAGATCAATATGTCGTCGATTTGTCTCTGAATATTATTAAGGAAATTCAAAATAATGGTCGATCATAACAGAAACATAATGATTTCTCAACTAGAAGAAACTGGATTAGGTAGCTAATTGACACTGAAATTTTTATACCTTTGCCTTTATTCGAAAGATTTCAGATAGGTCTTCGAAGGACTGCAGATAATTTTTTTAGCAAAGAAAAATTTGATGACGTCAAAATTTGTTCCACTACGGAACACCTACCACTTATTTTTGAAATGTTAATAAAAAGATTTTTTCAAGTCTTGTTGCTTATAAATTACAAAATCATTTCGTCTTGTCGTTAACTTTTCACCTGGCAAAATGTCAAATAGTTCACTTAAGAAATTAAGCGAGGAAAGGCAGTAATTCAAAAATGTTCTTTTCCTAGTGTGGAACAGCGCAGTCAATTGAATTGCGATGGAGCGCGTGCTCCAGTGGCATCTATATAATTTTGAGTATTAAATTCCTCGACCTTTCTACCTTTGTCATTTACGAATTTTAATTTAAAATTCCTTCAACGTTTTTGGTAAATTATTTATCACTTCTCTTTAATAAATGGTACAGTACTACAAAGATAATAGTCTATGGAGTGTCTGTTTGACACATGGAGTTGACACTGTTGTTTGTTTACATTGTGTTAGGTGCGACTCTTGAATTTGACGTTTAGGTCATTGTAGGTTTGTGATCACAAACATCACAGGAACAGGAATTGAGGTAACTAGAGGAAACTTTGCTTTCAAATTTCGGAAATATAATAAGTTGCTGGCTACTGAAAGAGGCAGTTGTCACAGAAATTTGTAAGTTTTATATTTAACTCCTTAATATAAACCGATTATTAAATTGTTGATTATATCATCTGAAACAGCAATCCTTAGAAGGGTCTACTGGAGATCGCGATTCCGCTACAACAACATATAGTAATATCGTTGGAATAATGATGTAGTCAGTCGCAAGACGTATTATTATCAAGCAGTAATTCCGTTGTAATACAGCCTGGACCATTATTTTCAAGCACAAATTATGTTGTAAAACAGCCTGGACCAGTATGAAACGGTTAAATGTACTTAGGGAATAATTTATAGTGGACCACTGCAGTATTATGATGACAACTCCTGGCGGAATCGCGATTTCCAGTAATCCCCCTTAGAATTTATATTGACAAATTGCGTCAATGTCATTAGCATATCATAGCTTAAAGATTCGAAATTTAATTTCGTCTACTTTAATGTTTAACTTCTTCCATCACACACTGCACAAAAGTTATGCTCAGCAGTAGAATTTCAACATGTTTGTGGAGTATTTTAACACTGTATTGACTCTGTAGATCATAAAATTCTGATACAGAAACTAAAGTATTATGGTATAGATGGCATGGTTAAGTTCTTACCTTCTAAATAGAAAACAGAAAATGTCAATGGAGAATTTTAAGGCTGCCTTAAGAGGTCCACTGTATTCCGAGTGGACATTAATCAGATGTGGAGTAACTCAGGGTTCTATATTGGGGCCACTATTGTTTTTAAGGGTATTATCTAACAGGCAATACCGCTCGCTTCGCGCTGTTAACGTCTCGTCATAGTGACGTCACGTTCACGTACAGTCAATTTTTGTGACTATTCGGCCGCTGGTAAGCGGCCGTAGACGTCCGATAACACATCAAACACTGGACATCTGGTTGTGTTATCGGACATCTGCGGCCGCTTACCAGCGGCCGCCTGCATCTGATCCACCTTCGGGATATCAGTTTATGTTGATATTGTACAGTTTTAAATTATTGTGACCGAGCGTAGCGAGGGCACAATACACACAAAAATTGACTGTACGTGAATGTGACGTCACTATGACGACACGTTAACAGCGCGAAGCGAGCGGTATTGCCTGTTAGATAAAACCTGTTTTTAATATATATAAATGATCTACCTTGTGTTTCATCTAAAAACTCAAAATTTGTCTAATTTGCAGACGACACAAACATAGGAATTAAAAATACTCTAGATTTATCTGCAGAATATATTTCAAATTATGTCTTTGAACTTATTAATAAATTGTTTACAGCTAATGGCTTGTCTTTAAACTTTGATAAAACTCAGTAACATGCAATTCAGTACATCACACAGAATAACACCATATATAGACATAAAATTTGCAGGCCAGTCCATTCAAGAGGTTGAGAGTGTGAAATTTCTAAGTTTGTATATTGATCATAATTTAAATTGGAAAGTACGTGTTTCGGACTTATTAAAGCAATTGGGTGCAGCCACATTTGCAAATTGTACAATTTCAGTTATAGGTGATCTCCGTATGAGGCAGTTAGTTTATTTTGCTTATTTTCACTCCTTATTGTCATATGGGATAATATTTTGGGGCAATTCTACCCATAGACACAAAATGTTCAGAGCCAAAAAGCGAGTAATAAGAAGAATTACGTTTGGGGGTTAGCAATAGAACTTCATATACAGAGCTGTTCCAGATGTTAGGGATTTTAACATTAGCGTGTGAGTATATATACACATTAATGTCCTTTGTAGTCACAAATTATACTTTGTTTGAAACAAATAGTAAAATACACAATTATGGCACTAGAAGTAAAAATGAACTTCACAAGGATTACAAGTCATTGTCATTTTTTCAAAAAGGGGTCCGATATTCAGGGATGCATATCTTCAATAAGCTCCCAACACACATTAAATGTCTAGCAGATGATAAGAATGAATTCAAGAAAAAATTGAAAGAATTTTTAATTGACAACTCCTCCTACTCTGTTGAAGGATTTGTTTCTAAGGTATCTAAAAATAACTGCCAGTAGCTTGTGTAAATGTAGTTTACATAATTAATTTACCATGTTTGCTATGACTGTACATCTCCTGGTGTATGTATTATTTTGCTATGAAATTGTTTACGGTACCATGTATGCTGTGACTGTACATCTTATGGTGTGTGTATTATTTTGTTATAGAATTGTTTAATGTACCATGTATGCTATGGTTGTACATCTACTGTTGTACATATTATTTTGTTATGCAAGTTTATTGGTAAATTGATAACTTTCCACATCCCACAGAGCCAGTCTCTTACTTTTTCGTGAACAGAATAGCCTAAGGTATATGTAATCATATTTCAGAGCGAAATGATAATTATGTTTGTGATCATCATGTTGACCCTTCATCAAATGTCCAATTGTTCATGACATTTGATTGATGCTTTTGAAAATTTGAAGTATAATTGTGTAATCAAACACACACAAAAACAAAATAGCTTGCTGCAGGTAGCCTATTATTAGAAACTGAATGTAAGCAGACATAATCCTGTATCTGTGTTACCATGTAAACCGCATTTCAATTTAATTCTAGAATTTGCATAGTGAAAATTAGATTGCTTTATTAAAGTATGCTAGTAATGTCTAATGTTGATTAAAAGTTCTGCTCCAAAGTAGAGATATAATGAATGTATTCTTGTGTTTGTGGTTGAAGTTTTAATTTTGAAGCAGTAATATTTAACTATCTAGTTTAATTTACATTGCTTTCATAAACTTCATGTTAGTGACTTTATTGCTGCTTTACTCTGATAATAGCAGTTCTACGCGTATCATAATACAACTATGGTGGACCAAAATGATAACTAAATTTAATCATTGCAGCACTGCAAGTACCATGTTTTGTTTGTTATGTAAACTGCTTCCATTAGCAGCATATTACTCATGTTAGTGCTTTAGGTTCATGTAATTCCAACTGTACTACAATCTGTAGTACAAATATAGTGTCCCTATGATTGAAGGCTAAAAACACCTGTATTCTACCTCAGTATATTTGTATGTTTAATACTGTAGATAAGTGTTTCTCAATTTATCTGTGTACATGTGGTCCACAGGCAGACTATAAAAAACTTAGTTACCGTACTTGTTCCGTATAATGCTACAAGCGAGTATAAGCTATAAACGCAACTTTTTAAAAATCTGGCAAAAATATGGCATTTCCAGGATGTAAGGATATAACAACATTGTTCCTACAGTAGTCTATTAAATACATTTCCAGTTGGGATAAAAAATAGTCATTAATTTAAGGATTATGTTAATGATCGTTTTCTGAGGGTTTTATAGCAGATGTGGGGTACTGCAGCATGTGGTAGAGCTGGTAATGTAAGAGAGTAGTAGAATACAAAAATAAAAGGTATCGGGCTCTTGTTTCTTTTATTTTCTGCATGCAGATCGGTGGTACAGTCACCTCCAGTAACATTTTTTATTAATTTACTTATTAAATATTAAGAGTCCTGTCAATATTTAATTAACATTTAATAGTTCACATACACTTTCATAATTGTGTTTCAATAGGAATTCAAAATATGCTTTTAAGATTTATTATGTTATAATGGCACAATACAATGTGTCCCAGAATTAGGTAAAAAGTTTAAACCCCATTAAATTAGTGGTCTACAGCATTATTTTTTTGTCAGTTTACTGAAAAAAGCTGCTGTATATGATTGCATACAAATTCAATCATGCCGAGGTAGAACTTGAGTGTTTTTCAAACCTTCAAATTACATTAAGTAGATAAGGGAGCGTGCATAAACCACGTAGCTCCATTTTGGCCTCCTGTGAAAATCCCCCCCCCCCCCCCCATGTAGCACGTAGCTTTTTTCCCTTTTGATTCCAGAAGATATTTTATACTGTTTTCTGGAGTCAAACTATTGTAAATTACATACAGAGATAATTAACTGAGGGAAATAAATTTTCACATGCTGTTGTGAGTTCTGTTCCTCATTTTAACTGTGAAAAATGTTGTGGAAAGAAAGCTACGTGGTCTGGGTCAGAACCCCTCCCTCCTCCCATCACGTAGCCCAGTGTAGCCTTCCAGCCAACCCCTTCCCCCCCCTGGACCGAGCCACGTAGTTTGTGCATGCTCCCTAACCAGTGTGAAAATTTCATGAATACAATGAAGTTGGGGATTTGTAATAGGATAAAAGAAAAATCACCTCATTTGTTTCAATTGTTTATTTGTTTAATGTAATAAGTACATAACGGAAATAAATACCAGTGAAACAGTTTATGAATATCTCTGTGATATGTGCTGCTGCTATCTAACGACTAGGCTGTGAACTGTCTCATACACGCGACTTTCACAGTTATTACTTATGGCATTTAAGGGTCAAATTCTAAAAAAAATTCACTCCTGAGAAATTGTTACCAAAGCAGAGGACCTTAATCTTTAATATGATAGCTCATTTATCTATTTGAGTTAGATATCAAGGGAGATAAATGGGTCACGATAAAAAATATGTTACAGAAATAATGATGATTTTGCACTGTAATGGTCGAATTCTGAAAAAATCCTTTCTTAACATATGATGTGACCATGGCGGAGACCTTAATCTATAAAATGATACCTCATTTATCTATATCGGTTAGATATCAAGGGAGACAAATGGCTCGTGACACAGAAACGTGTTGTAGAAATATTGATACTTCTTCCCTTTAAGGGTCAAATTCTGAAAAATTTCTTTCTTAATATATGATGTTACTAAAGTGAAGATCTTAATATTGAAAATGATACTTCATTTACTGATTTCGGTTAGGAATGCAGGGAGATGAATGGCTCATGGTGCAAAAAATAGCATTTCAGAAATATTAACATTTTTGCCATTTAAGGGTTGAATTACGAAAAATTACTTTCCTAAAATATGATGAGATCAAACTGGAGACCTTAATCTTTAAAATGATACCTCATTCACACATTTCAGTTAGATATCAAGGGAGATATTGGCTTGAGACAAAAAAATCACCTTATAGAAATAATATATATGATAATGAATTCCTGTATAATACTTTGTTTGTACAAAATAATAAAAATAAGTTGCTGCTTACCTCATGTGTTAGTATCAAGTGGACTAATTCTTTCTTATCTTCATTGACACTGTTTTCGAACAGTGGCTACAATAATTAGATAGGGTGCCACTAAGCTCAAGTAAAGATGGTTGTCATATCTTTTCATTCTGGGCAAACATTACTAATATATTAGTAAGTGACCTTACTTATTTCTTTTCTACTTGCCCTGTCCCTCCCACCTTCCTTCTTGCCATTCAACAGTCATGCCATTCACACTGATATACAGAGAAAGAAGCAATATTATTATTTGCTCCCTGTTCACCTCAACATCTTAGCACCAGAAGTAAAGCCCTTTTATGATGAAGTACTTGGCAGAAAGATCTCAAATTATGTGTGTTAGTATGAATTCCATTTTCACATGGATCACACTATTTATTATGTTAAATAGTAGCTCATATATAAGTAGTTAACAGGAAAAAGTATTTTTCTTTCTCAAATTGAGGGCTGAAATGTATGATTTTTTTGTCAAAATTAATTGATATATTTTGTTTAGCTGATGTTTCTTTTCTTTTCAGGTGATTGGTTAAATTCAATACAATAGAAGTGAGCAACAGATGATGAATGTTCATCAATTTGTGATATATTCCAGCTTTGCTGGAAGTGAGTTTGATGAGCATGAGTGACACTGATGATACAGATTTGCTTTTAGTAATTCCCCCTGATTTCTTTAATGTTCAGTCTTCTGATTCTGATGATTCATTGTTAGTGGATATCAGTAAGAGAGACTCTTGCATTAATCAGAGTACTGTTGTACAGAAATTGGTAAATCATGTCAATGAACTTGAGAGTAGGGTTTGTCTAATTGAAAGCAAAGAAAACCTTGTGCCAGAAGGAAGCCGTTTTGACTGTTCATTAGCAGTTGACTCTGCCAATATAAAACATGGAGACATAGCACTCAGTTTCTATTCAATGTCCTCAACAGGGTACAGATTTGGTGCTAACACAGAATACATGCAAAACAACATACAGTCTCCTACAAAAGTAAAACATCACTCTCTTCCTACAACTCCTAGTACACAGCATTTAAATTTGACTTCTAATCAGAATAAGCCTAATATTTTCAGTCAAAATAAAGTCAAATCATCCTGTGATTTATCTAACAGCAGAAGCAATGCAAGACGCAGTATATCATTCACATCATCACAGACAGGGAATGGATCATCATCTGAAAGTGGTGGAAGTTATCCTGCATTGTCAGAATCAGTTGATCAGAAAGCACTGTCATATATGGATGTTAGTTTCTTGAGTGAAATTGATGAATTTCTAGGAAGTAGGAAGAAACATCTGTCAGATTTGCATGCTACAGGTGGTGATGGAGATACAAGCAACAAGTTTAATAAAAACAGCATAAATTATAATATGAAATCAAGCAGCAATTTAAAACTGCCACCAAGAGATGAACCTTCATTGGGAATATCTGTTGAAAATCTTACTCCAAAAGGAAATAATAGTCTTAGTTTGTCAGAAGTTGACAGAATGCTTTCAGAAATGGAGAAAACACAGTTAGAAATAGAAAAGAAACTAAGTAATAACAAAATAAGTACTGAAGACACAGCAGTATCATTAGACTCATCAGTAGCTTATAATGTTCTCAGAGGGACAACAAGATTCCCAATGAGTCAGAATGAAATTCCAAAGTTGGCTGGTATGCTACCAGATAATGTGACTTCATTTCCATGCAGAGACAATACAACAGTCTCTAATGAAGAGTATTCTGCTCTGGCAGAGGCAGCAATTGTCCAGAATGCTTGTAAAGACAATCCTGTGGAAGAAGTTGTTTCTGTGAGCAAAAAGGTATCTTTAGCAGGGGACAATGTTGGATCTGTTCCAGACTTAGGATTTGGTATTCGTAGTTTAATTATGGATGGCTCAGATGAATTCAAGAACAGTGCAAAAAATTCAGCAGGTGTTGCAGCTGAACCGGAGAAGTATTCGGATCCTTGTGGAACTGAAAAATACAGTTTAAAAACTACAGATGCTAAACTTGTTTCCAACACCTACGACACAAATTGCGTAAATGCTAATAATAAAAATGAACTTGTTGCTAATATCTGCTCAAACAGAGATGACGATAATACAAAAACAGTTACATTTCCTTCAGATAAAGAATCAAATACAGGGAAAAAATTTATAAATAATGCTTCTTTGTTACTTCAGTCCTCAGACGCTTCTTCCTATGCTCATCTTGCTTGGGATTCATCTCGTGTTCCTGTATCTCTTCAAGAATCAGATGTTTCTAGGAAACAAGAAATTTCCAATGAAAATTTTAGGTATGTGCCTGAGAGGAATCTGTGTATGTTAGATGAAGCAACACGCTTTGAGTCAACAGCTAGTGCATCATTCAGAAATGCTGAAGTGTCACAGAAGAAAACAGCAGCACAGGATACATCTGTCCCACATCAAAGAATTTTTGAAAGAGAAACACGTGCTTCGGTGGACTCTTATGGTGATGGTAAAAGATATCAAGAAACTGCTTGGAAAGAAACTGTAGAATATCCTGAAAAGGACATCATTCCTGAACATTCCAGACGAGAAGGAAACATTCTAAAAGGTGATTAACAGTGTTTTTCCCTCTTTCTCCCCCTCATTTAAAAGTGTTTCTTATTTTAATCCTATACTACTGTCATTTCAGTTTACCATTTAATTATTAATTTAACATTACATTAAGCTTGATTCTTTGAATTCACTACAGTGTTCTTTTCTTTGTTTTGTCACCAAATGTTTGCTGTCTTTGTTTTGTTTCACTTATGTTTACTGGTAGCTGACCATCAGTTATTTTCAAATCTATGGAATGGCTGTAAACTAGTGATTGTTGTGTTATCAGCTACATAACATATTTTTGTTATAGTATTGATACTAAGGAAAAACGAAACTGCTTTTAGACAATATAAATAACATAGGATAGGGAAAATGACTCATCACTCACCAAATTTGATGGCTGTGATTAGTGAAAAACATAAGTGACAAACAAAAACATATACAATATTTTGGTTTTACACTTTATTCATATGATAGGAAACGAACCATATCGTTCAGGAGGTGTGTACATTCCGAAGTTTTCCACATGAATGTGTCTGGAAAGACTAAGATAATCTATATAAGTATACATATCGCAGGTGGTGATAAACTTAATATACAAAATAGTATGGAGTCTTAAAGCGAGCAATAAATAAATAAATCTGGAAGAAATTTGTTAAAATTATTACTAGTTAAATGATAATACTAGCAATAATGAGTGATGGGTCAAAAGGTAGACTTTTACCAGTGGTTAAGGTCAGGTGGGTGTCTGGTATCCAGGATATTTTGGTATGCAGTTCCCATCTCCAAACTTAGTATTATTGTTTAACTAATAATTATTCTAACAAATTTCTTCCAAAATTATTTATTTATTGTTCACTTTAACACTCTGTATTTTTTTGTTATATATATTAATATTATCACCACCTGTGATATATAATGAAAGTTATCGATGCAGGTTCACAAGTAGATGCAATTTTTTTAGATTTCCAGAAAGCCTTTGACTCTGTGCCACACACCCACCTTTTAGTGAAGCTTCGAGCGTACGTTATATCGGATCAGCTTTGTGAATGGATAAATGATTTTCTAACTGGTTGGTCGCAGTATGTTGTCGTTGAAGGAGAAAGTTCTTCTAATCTAGATGTTACATCGGGTGTACCTCAAGGAAGTGTAATAGGACCACTTCTTTTCTTAATTTTTATAAACGATCTCTGAGACAAAGTGAAAAGCTTTTTTAGATTGTTTGCTGATGATGCGTTTATTTATAGGGAAGTAAGAAATTTGGCCGATTGCTTAGAAATTCAGCGCGATCTGGATGTTATTTTGGCTTGGTGCACTGAGTGGCAACTTACGCTAAATTGTAAAAAGTGCAAGACAATGAGCATAACTAACAAAAAGAATCCAATTGTTCAGAAATACGAGTTAAACAATACAGTTATTGATATGGTCGATTCTATGAAATATTTGGGAGTAACAGTACAAAGGAACATACACATTAATTCATTAGTAGGTAGAGCAAATTCTAGGCTGCGATTCATAGGTCGAATCTTGAAAAATTGTAAGCAACAAACAAAGGAGATAGTGTACAAATCTCTTGTGCGTCCACATTTGGATTATTGTTGTGCCATTTGGGACCCGTTTCGTAAGGGATTGATCGAAAGTATGGAGAAGGTACAGAGAAGAGCCGCTCGATTCGTGACCGCTTGCTACAGTCCTTATGAAAGCGTCACAGAACTGATTAGTAGATTAGGTTTGGAGTCTCTGGTAGATAGATGACACACGTTTCGTTTAAGCTTATTGGTAAACATGCGTACTCCCACTTTCACTTTTGAGTGTAGTGAAATACTTCTTCCACCAACCTATTTGAGTCGGAAGGACAGGAAAGATAAAATTAGAGAAATAAGGTGCCGGACTGATTCTTATATGAATTCTTTTTTCCCTCGTACCATTAGGGATTGGAATGCACAGCAAAGAGATTAGCTTTGGTGCTGAGCACCCTCTGCCACCCACAATTTTGTGAATTGCAGAGTATATATATAGATGTAGATGTAGATACACTTATATACTTCATCTTAGTCTTTCCTGAGCCAGTCATGTGGTAAACTTAGGTGTGTGCACACCTCCCAAAAATTATGGCTTGTTCCCTATCACGTGAATAATGAGTAAAATGGAAATATTGTATATGTTTTTGTTCGACACTTACGTTTTTCACTCGTCACAGCCGTCAGTTTTGGAGAGTGATGAGTTATTTTCCCTATCCTTTTTTATTTATTTTGGTACAATAGGAGTCTTTCACTTCTCTTTCCTTTTTAGATGATTGTGGTTCACTATGGTTAGCCATTTGGTAATGGGATGTTCCAACTTCATTGTGATCCCAGTTAATTTGCCTTCATATTACCTTCATATTTAATAGTTTCTGGTTTAGATCGTTTTTGTCTATTTACATTATAGGACCCATTCTGATGAGACTTTCATCTGTGTAAAATTTTAATGTTATAAATAATACAAAGTATTTCATTGAAGTTTGAGTAAGTCTGATGACTCCCCAAAAAATGACTAATATATTTTTATCCACATTTTAACAATATCTCTGCTCTTTTCATGCATTTGTATTGCCATCTAGCATTGTTTCATATTTTTAAGCTGCACCTTACAAGCAACCTTACAAATTTCAGATATAAGAAGCCAGCCTCAGAGGGTTGTTGAAAAAGACAGGATACCTTCAAGGTAAGCTTAAATGGTTACTTATGCTAATCATTTGTTAATGTGGCTTTATTTAAACTGAAAACATTTTCTTAATATACATTTTTTAAGTAAGATAGTGAAAATGCCATGCAGGTTTTGGGACTTCTCTCCTTCATATATGATTATAGAATTCAGTGTATTATGGTGAGCCAGTAATTGTGCTGATGATTTATAAAATTTAGCTATTCATTTTCAAAACTGATTCCAAGGGCATTCAGGGTGCCATCCAGATTTTGTTTCTGAAATTAATCCAGGCGAATGCAGGGATATTTCCTTCAAAAAGCCACGGCTTAATTCCTTCCCATTTCTTGTCTGAGGTTCATTTCTACCTCCCACTGCAAGGGAAGAAGAGCATAATGAAAGGTCAATGGAGAAACTGAACTGGAAGCAGTAGTGAAGTGCATAATTTTATCTGTTACTGAGGGGACATATTTCCTCTCGCTTGATAAATCTACAAATTACTCAACCTCTAGAGCAACCATTTGTTGAAACTCATAACCAGTGGCAGATCCAGGATTTTGGTTTGGGGGTGGGGAGCTTGAACGGCTTTCATTTAGAGGGGGGAAGGGCTGGAGTCGGGTAAGGGTAGGGTTTATAGTTGTGCCACTCTTAAAAGATCAGTGGAGCTAAAAAGGAAAAAGTTGTGTCCTAAAAATGTCAGGAGTGGACCTAAATAAAATACCTTTGGGGGGGGGGGGGGAGGGGTAACATAAGAAATGGCTGAGTAAGTTGCCACGAGAATTTTGTCAGTATGTCACAGTGATGCCACATTAAGTGATAAACAGGCAGAACATTTAGTTATTTAAATGGATTTTTACTACTATTGCTTTTAAGGGGAAGATTCAGAGTGGACAGTATTTCAGACAAATACAGCCACTCTGTCCTTTGCTGAGTTACCTCCTTCCTATATAGGTTTTAATTTCCTATTACTGGGTAGTATGTAAGTCCAAAATATGTCTTTTGTAGACGGAAACAATAGATTAGTCTGTGCTAAGAGTTCTTATTACTCTCTGTGAGCCTGAAAATCATTTACTTTTAATTTACATGCAGGAGCCATCCAACCCATTTGGTTTAACTCACCCTGGTTCAGGTGGATTCTCAATTGGTTGTCTCTATAGAACTTAAACAGGTTTGTCCGCGAAAATTAGTCAGTCTTCACCAACGGAGGATACAGCAGACATTCCAATTGTATAAAGGCCTCAAATTGATTGACCTTTCTCTTCCTTAACTATCACTATCCCTTCCTTTCCCCACCATTGGGGGTTCTGGGAGGAGCAGACAAAGCCAGCTTGGTGAATTGTTTGTTTGATCTGTTGATTTCATATCTTCTGTAATTAGCTGCTGTTGCTTTCTTTGCAGTTATTTTAACAGGTGCTGTTGTTGCTGTAGAACTTTTGAAGCTGCTGCAACAATGATCAGGGCTGCATATGTGTTTCTATTACTGTCATTGTTGGTTTTTAGTGATTTGATCAGGATGGATTTTGTGTCTCATTTCCATTCACATTAGCATTTTATGCTTGGGCTTATATTCACTTTCTTTCCTGATTAGAGTTTTCACCAAAAAAAATCATAAAGCGAAAAAAGGCAGGGCAATAACTGACGGTCTCTTGTCCTTGTTATAACGTAAACGTTTCAACTCTTGTATCTTGAACTTCTTCAGTACATGTCTTCTCATACCTTCCATAATTATACATACAAACATTGTCACATATCTTGGATGGTACCTCATATTACTTTAAATGAATGGTACTTACACTTTTGGTATGTTTTAAAAGATCCTTGTAATTAATATTTTTTACTTTATATCAATATTTTTTAGATCTTTATATAATCCTTTTTTCCGTCTGTGCTCAGCTATTGATTTTATGGTTACAATTGTGGCTTTGGGCTTGTTTGTTCCTGTAGTCATTCGAATATTTTCACATAAGTTTGTAATTATAATATTTAAAAAGTCTTCATCAGTCTTAAGATACAGAGTTTGTTCAGTGACTGTTTACTTGAGACAATAGTGGGGAAAAAGATTAATAGCAGTTTCATGAATCTGTTGTATGCTTGCAACCAAGTTTGAGGATGTAATTAATTTAGGACAGCTTGAAGTAATCTCATAGTTTTGTTGTATTCACTGGAAACCATGAGACTTCACCATTAAGATATTTACTCAGCGTCTTGGCAACGGTTTACTCAAATAAATTTTATTTTTCTCTAAATGGTTTACTTTTTTTTTTTTTTTTGTTTTTTGTTTTTTGTTGTTTTTTGTTTTTTTTTTTGGAGATATACATTAAAAGCAATAAATCACTGTTTTATAAAATATGACTATTACTTGTTTAAATAACTTTTATACTTTTAAGTATGACGTGAAAATATAAATATTCATAATAAAGTGTAAATTAGTTATTCAAGGTGAGATTTTATCTGTATTTTTTTCCTTGTAAGAATACAGTAGGTACTAAACATCAAGACAAATAAAATTTATCTTCATACAGATCAATCTTTCATCCACATTCAAGCTCTGTCATCTGAGGATGCCTCTGTCACCTTCAGTGAGGACTCTCTTTCCATAATACTGTGCTTAAGTGGTCCCTAGAGAGCTCGAAATCAGAGATTACAGATCATCCTTCAATTTTTATTTTGTTCTTTTTTTGCATATCATCAGACATATTACTGCAAGTGAGATTTGAGTAAAGGTTAAATGCTTACAATGTCCTATTCCTTTACAACTGCTATGAAATAATTATAAGGGTATCTATGCATTTTATGGGGAAAAGAGGAGCTGATCAGCAAATATAAATATTCAGTAGAGATTATTGTGACATAGTGCTTCTCTTCTTTCCCCATGATTTCATCCCACCTCCTCATATTTATTCCACTGGTTTCTTTCCTGTAGAAATGGCTACTTATGGTAATTAGTGCTTATATTTTCATTTTAACTAAAACTTTTTTCTGTGCATTTATTTTTTGTGTGATGTTCTTTAGGGCTTATTTGTTTTTCTTTTCTTCATCCCTTCCTTTTTTTCTCGTGTTTTTGTGCAATTTCAAATTCCTCCTATCACCAGTTAGTTGCTCTTTGTTCCCCACTCTGTGTGCTCATTCTACTTCTGAAGAAGAGTTAAAACAGAAAATTTTAATATTTTGTATTGTTGTCTGTTGTAAGCAATGGTTCCTCTCTCATTTATAAAAGAATCGGCTCAATGTTAAATTTACAATACACACTTTCCAACCAAAATCATCCTAGTAAACTCTAGGTAATTAGGAGAGACATATATTCATACTATTGAATTTCACTTTTAAATGCTACACCATATGGTAATACTGTTTTGCTCATCTAAGTATTTGCATCTCTTTGCTTGTTTCTCGAATTAACATAAAGTGGCATTTATTCTGATAATAATACTTTGAATTATTATTTGTATCTATGTAGTTATATAACAAGTATCCCAGTGTGATATAATTTGTAATTCACTGTGTGTTTCTTATCAGACCGAGTAATCTTTTAAGTTTATCAGAACTCTGGTCCAGTGATGGCAGTCGACCTCCTCTGAATAATTCAGGAAATAACATTGTGCAGCGGCTTGAAGAAGAGAGGTATCGCAGGCAGGTGGGTAAAGTAGTTCTGTTACTAAACACCATTTGTTAAACTGAACAGTTTCACAAATTCTTATTTATCTGTATCACATAAAACTGTCTGACTGTAAATTTAATATCAAATTGATATCAATGTTGTTTGTGTTCTAGAAATCTTTCTTGTTTATTCTAATTGACTACCACAGTCACAAAAATTGATGGAAAAAGAAATGATACTTTCATGAGCAATGTTTATATGAAGTGTCAGAAATTTTATTCATCGACATAATCATATGGAAAACAGTATATATTCAGATTTTTATATTTAAGTTCTGCAGCTGGTTGTATTAGAATACTTTAAGTCTAAGCATTGTACAATAAGTTGAAGCATATGACTCGGTCCCTAACGCATGAATAAGGTGGAAAACCAATATATTGTATGTGTTTATGTTATCTCATATTGTTGAGGGATGAGTCATTTTCCCTAGCCTTTATTATTTATATTGCCTAAAAGCCGTTTGCTTTTTCATTAATATCATTACTATTATTATAACTCTGCAATTCACTAAAAGTGGGTTGTGGAGAGTGCATTACATCTATCCTGATGTGTAACCATTTGTACATAGATAGGGAAATATGGGAAATGGCAGAAGGTGCCCATGGGCTATTTTGAGGAACCTTCCTGGCATTCACTTTGAGTGATCTGGGAAAACTGTGGAAAATCTTAATCAGGATGACAAGAGTGGTTTGTCGAGACCTACTCCTAATGGATTCTAAGTTTTCTTGCTTGATAAATCCTTCCTATTCCATTCCCTAATCGCTTGTGGAAAAAAAAAATGAGTATAGAAATGAATCTGTTCTGGCCCAGATTTCTCTTAACTTATTTTCTTGGTCATTTCTAGATATGAATGTTACTGATAGTAATATTGTTTGATGTCATCCTGAAATAGGTCAGTCCTGAATTTTTCAATTTATACCTAGAGCAAAGCCTTTGGTGTTCCAGGTTTGCCCAACCTGACTCCTTCAATATCGCGCTTATGATTTTCGCCCAGCTATACATACCTGTCACAAATCGTGCAGCTCTTCTCTGGATCTTCTCCAATTCCTCCATTAACCACTTTTGATGGGGGTCACATACAGAACAACAATATTCTAGCTGAGGATGCACCAAAGCTTAAAATGCAATCAATTTAACTTCTGGTGTACACTGTTTTAAATTGCTACCTAGAAATTTAAAGCATGTGATTAGTTTTCCAATTACCCAATCACTATTTTCATTCATGTTATTACGAATTGTTGCACCTAGGTATTTAGCGGAACATGCTGTTCTAAGATCGGTGTCATTAATCAGAGTTGAAAGGTGTCACTTTTTTACTTACGTGCATGATTTGGAATTTTTTAGCATTTAACTCCAGCTGCAAGTCTTTGCACCACATGATTATTTTCATAAGGTCAGCTTGTAATGAAGCGCAGTTGTCCTGGGTTTTTAGTTCATGCTTTGACTTAAAGTCCGTCCAAAATTACAGGTTTAATAGTGTGTTATGGCAATTAATTTCTTTCGAGTTACTTTCGTAAATAGAATTGTTATAAAATGAAGCTCAATGTAATTTCTCGTCTCTTGTGCTGTAGCAAAAAGTTTCAGTTGTCTGCTTGGCCCATGTTGCATTTCAGCCTGACCACAATTTCTGCCAATATAGTCACTAGATAATCAATGCTTCAATCACATGCGAATTGGTACATTCTGTGTATCACATTTCAGTGTCATCACACATTGTGATACAAACTTGATCCAAAATCTTCACGATTTCTTACATCTTTCTTACTATCTGTGATGAAGATCGGTGTTTTATCAGCTGGCATAGTTTACATGTGGCTGAAATAATGACCTCAGTGAAAATGAAGGATGCTAAAAATAAATCTTAACAACCTACATTATGCGACATAATATTAGTTTTAATTTTGGTTTATGCCGCTTAGATCATGTTTCATTCAAACCAAGCAATAATTTCATTAAATAAAAAGCAACTTAATTAATTTGCCAATTTAAATGAAATTAATGCTTTTCTTTCAGTGTTGTAGCAATTAATTTCTTAGCAATTGCTTAAATAAATAGAAATGTTATAAAATAAAACTCAATGCAATTCCTAGTGCCTTGTGCTATAACAAAATATTTCCCGTTGCCATCCGGGTCCACGCTGCATTTCAACCTAACCACATACTACGTTAAACATGCTGCCAGAGAAACAATGCTTTAATCACGTGCATATTACGAGGGTGAGTCAAATGGAAACCTTAAATATTTTTTTAAATATTATTTATTATACAGAAGTGGTACAAAGCTGTATCAGTTTCCAACATAATCTCCCACACACTCGATACAAGTCCTCCAGTGCTTACAAAGTGCATAAATTCCTTTAGAAAAAAATTATTTTGGTAGTCCGCGCAACCACTCATGCACTGCGTGGCGTACCACTTCATCAGAATGGAACTTCTTTCCTCCCATTGCTTCTTTGAGTGGTCCAAACATTTGGAAATCACTTGGGGCCAGGTCTGGTGAGTATGGTGGATGAGGAAGACGCTCAAAATTCAGGTCTGTGATTGTTGCAACTGTTGTACGGGCAGTGTGGGGCCTTGCATTGTTATGTTGCAAAAGGACACCTGATGACAGCAATCCATTTCGCTTTGATTTGATTACAGGCCAAAGATGATTTTTTAGGGGATCTGTGTATGATGCACTGGTGACAGTGGTCCCTGTAGGCATGTAATGCTCCAAAATGACACCTTTTTTGTCCCAAAAGAGAGTCAGCATAACCTTCCCTGCTGATGGTTCTGTTCGAAACTTCTTTGGTTTTGGTGATGAGGAATGGCGCCATTCCTTGCTCGCTCTCTTCATTTCCGGTTAGTGGAAGTGAACCCAGGTTTCGTCCCCAGTAACGATTCTTGCAAGGAAGCCATCACCTTCTCGTTCAAAGCGCCGAAGAAGTTCTTCACATGCATCAACACGTCGTTCTCTCATTTCAGGAGTCAGCTGCCGTGGCACTCATCTTGTGAAACTGGAGCACATCATGCACAATGTGGTGTGCTGAACCATGACTAATCTTTAAACATGGTGCAATGTCATTCAGTGTCACTCGGCGGTTTTCCATCACTATGGCTTCAGCTGCTGCAATGTTCTGTGGAGTCACAACTCGTTGTGCCTGACCTGGACGAGAAGCATCTTCCACTGAAGTCACACCATTTGCAAACTTCCTACTCCATTTGTAGACTTGCTGCTGTGACAAACATGCATCACCGCACTGAACCTTCATCTTCGATGAATTTCAATAGGTTTCACACCTTCCCTACTCAAAAACCGAATAACAGAACACTGTTCTTCCCTGGTGCAAGTCTCAAGTGGGGCAGCCATCTTTATACTGATACTGCGACGGTATTTGTGCATCTGCACTATGCTGCCACCTACAGGCCATTCTGCACGCTGCTTGTAGTACGCTTACCAACTTGCAGGATAACGGCGCGAAATTTTGATTTTTTTATTACAAATTTAAGGTTTTCATTTGACTCGTCCTCGTAATACATGTACTATATTACATTTTAGTGGTAATAATGCATCGTGATATAAACTAAATCAAAAATCTTTAAAGGTTCTTCTATATTCCTTTTTCTATATTCGTGATTCAGATAGATAATACAACCTTTGTATTGCTGGCACAGTTACATGCGGCTGAAATATTGCATAAGTAAAAACAAAGGAAATTAAAAATAAATCTTGACAACTTTCGTCGTTCCAATATAATATTAGTTTTAATTGTAGTCTATGCTGTATAGATCGTGAAGCTACTTTTAAAAAAAGAAGTAATGATTTAAGGAACAGAACACTCATCAAAACACATTAAATCATTTAAAAACATTAAACTACTCATGTCCTCTGCTGTGCCAGTTCTAATAACAATCTATCAAAACTGCCGCTAACATTGCAAAAATTAAAGCATTTTCCTTACTTACCTGTGGCCAAAGATTTTAACAAATACTTTTACATAAAACAAATATTAAATAATTATAAGCAACTAATAATTATTATATCGATTTAAATGGATTACATACTTTTCTTTCATTGTTCTGACAATTAATTTATTCCAAGATACTTAGCTAAGTAGAACTGTTATTATTAACGTGCATAACCTAGAACAACATCTCTGGTCATAAGTTGTGCAACGATGACGAAAAACGTTACATCATAGTGTGACATCATTGCATGACAGAAAATGACCAAATAAACATGTCATAAGAATAGATAAATAATAGCATCATCTGCAAATAGTCTTTCTGCCATCCCCCCTATTACATTGCATAAATCATTAAAGTATAAGAGCAACGACAGAGACCCTATCACACTCCCCTGGGGACCTCACTTCAGTCAGTGATGAACGCTCACCGTCGAGAACTACACATTGTGTTATGCCCTTCAGAAAGCACTTGCATATTTGTCTAGATATGCTTACAGATATAGAGAAAATGCATTCTTTCCTTATTTGCTTATCGCTGAGAAACCTTGATGCATTTACAAAAGAGAAAACAGCCAAAAGTACTATGGAAAGTTCAGTGTTGTGTTACTCTGGAAAAGGCAAGAAGAGAACAGCTGATGTCACATCAGTTAGAAAGACCAGACATCTCAGAAAAAATGGCCATCTGGAAATTATGTTTCTCAGAGAAAACATGAAAGATGGACAAAAACAGTAATCTGAGAATCCACAAAGTTATCAGGTTTTATTAATATTATGTTCATTATGTTCTGTTCACTTGTGCACTGCTCTACCACTTGTGTAAACTCTCTTTCCCTCAATGATTAAAACTTTAAAAATTCGCAGCCAATAAACAATTGACATTGATACATCAAACTGTTTGTCAACAAATTACAAACAACCATTGCTCATAAATGTGCTAGCTTCCTGCTAAATAGTGCCAACAGAAATTAATGCTGGTTCTTCCGCATGTTTCAGGATGTCCAAGATAGTCACCACCTACCAAAAAATTGTACAACTCTTGAAATTTTGATTCACCATTTTGATATAATGTCTTCTTCGTATTACCCACTCACATTTTACAGGAAAAGTCATCCCAACTTCTATTAAAAATGCTGAAATATTAGATGGCCACATTAATACAAAATACTGTCAGCACTGCAAAAATACCACACACATTATTGATACAGGGATCATATCAACCTAGACTGTTTTGTGAGTGAGACTTTCCCGGCGTACTGATGCAATAAAATCCTCTCACGTGTCCAGCCGGATGGTGTTGTAAAAACATGACATTTTGACAGCTAGCTCTGCTGTCTTCGTCAAGTATCTTCTAGTTATAACAAGCTGACTATCTCCACCTTGACTGGCTTAGCCACCCATTAAACTTCCTTTATACCTTCAGCAATGGCGAATAGGTCAGGGAAGAAGTCCTGTGTCCATTCATTGTGCATTCCGGGAGGTCTGATCCAAGATGTGGAACAGGCCATTCCGGATACCATTGAAGGGACGAGGTGTAGCCAGCCGCAGATTGTAGCTCATGTCGGCACCAATGATGCTTGCTGCCTGGGGTCGGAGGTTATCCTCTCTTCCTTCCGGCGGCTTGCTCAAAGGGTGAGCTCTGTGGTTGATGACCGCAAGATTTTGGCTGAGTTAACTATCTGCAGCATTGTCGATAGAACCAACTGTGGACCTCTGGTTCAGAGCCGAGTCGAGGGTCTAAACCAGAGACTGCGGCGTTTCTGCGATAATCATGGATGCAGATTCCTTGATCTTCGCCCTGGGGTCGAGTCGTGTAGGGTTCCTTTGGATAGATCAGGTGTGCACTACACGCGTGAATCGGCTACACGGGTGGCAGGGGCCGTGTGGAGTGCATTGGGGGATTTTTTAGGCTGAGGGAGGAAGACCCGAAACTGGGATTACAGTTACGGGCAGCCCAATCAAATTCGGCACCTTATGTTAGGAGTAGCGTAAATCAGTCTCGACCGTTAAAAGTACTCGTTATTAACTGTAGAAGTGTTTGTAATAAGCAGCCTGAGCTTGAAAGTATTATTAGTAGCACAGAAGCAGATATTGTATTAGGTACTGAAAGCTTGCTAAAACCGTATATAAGTTCAGCAGAAATTTTTAACAATAGCATGAATGTTCCTGTAAGGATAGGTTGAATTCTAATGGAGGCGGTGTATTTATAGCCGTTAGTAAACACCTGTCGTGTAACGAAATAAATATCGATACGGTCTGTGAAATCCTATGGATTAGACTAAAAGTAGCTAGGAAAAAATTTGTAATAGGTTCTTTCTATCGTCCACCAGATGCAGATGTCGCTATTGCTGAGGCCTTAAGAACTAATGTAAGTAATATAGCTCGTCAATTTCTGGATCGTGCAATAATACTAGGTGGTGACTTCAACTTTCCATATATCGACTGGACTAATTATGTCCACGTTACTGGTGGCAGAGATAAGACATCCTGTGAAATTATTCTTTACGTTTTCTCAGATTTTAATCTTGAGCAGCTCATCACTGAACCAACGCGGTGCCACAACGATAACGAAAACATTTTAGATATTCTCGTTACGAATAGGCCTGAATTATTCACAGAACTTTCTACCACCATGGGAATAAGTGATCATAAAACTGTAATTGCTACAGTAAAATTAATAGCTGCGCACAAAAAGAAAAAAGAAAGGGTTGTTATAGGCTTGAAAAGGCCCCAAAGGAGAATTTAAGAACTTTTTTGAGGGATAATTACATTACCTTTACAGAAGGAAGAGGCTCGGTTGAAGAGTTGTGGCTTCGATTCATGCATATAGTCAGGGAAGGTATTGACTTATATATACTGAAAAGGACGATCAGGGATGGGAACGATCCCACGTGGTATACGCGTGAAGTTAAAAGGTTACTTAAAAAGCAAAGGAAGATACATACACGCTCAAGGAGGACGGTGTATAGGAGTGATTAAGAAAAGCTAGCTGAAACAAGAGGACAGGTCAAGAATGCGATGTGCGAGGCCTTTAATGAATTTAGGAGCAACTCACTTTCCAAGAGTCTCAATGAAAACCCAAAGAAATTTTGGTCGTATGTAAAAAAAAGTTAGTGGTAGTGACAACAATACGTCAGTTCTACTACAAGACGGTCAGGAAGATGACAGCCGCGAAAAGGCTACCGTATTTAACACCGAATTTAAAAATTCTTTCACTGACGAAAACATGGAAAACATTCCCGCTTTTGCACAGCGTTTAGAATTTGAGATGGATCCAGTTCAAATTGATAGTGTAGGTATCATAAAGCAATTAAAGCTCCTGAAGTGGGGGAAGGCACCAGGTCCTGAGTATTTTCGGAATACGCGGAAGAAATAGAACGATTTCTGTCAGATATATTTTGTAAATCCTTAGAGGACAGGAAAGTACCTTCCGACTGGAAAATAGCGCAGGTGATTCCCGTGTTCCAGAAAACAGATCGGAGGCCAGATCTCAATCTAACCGCCTCAGTTCTAAGACAGTATGTCTCAAGAACTAAGCAAGATATTAAATATATATATATATATATACATGTATATAAAAAAATCACTTTCCATTTGTCTTGTCTAGTTTAGTTACATAAGAATCCATTATCAAATTTGTTTTTGGTGAAATCTCTCTTCTGCTCCAGGCCAAATTTCAACTGGCAATTCTATCATTACTGTGGTGCCACAATCTGATGATGAATTCTGGTAGAACTTGATGAAACAAATTTAAAATAATTAATAAAATGTTTTGATATCTAGCTTGGTTTTCGAGATATAGCATATTAAAAATCAGTTATAGGTATAATTCCTTGTGTTTTGGAGACATTTCTTCTGGTCCAGGCCATATTTCAAACTAACAACAACCACTAGGAAGAAAATAAAACATCTATAGTGCATTTCCACCGTATAGATTTAGTGGCTTTTGGGATTTTTTTTCTGGTCCAGGTCGGATTTCACCCTAACCTCATCACATTTGAGATACAATACCTCAGGAACTATGGGAGATATCAAAAAAATGTATTATTTATTTTTGATTTTTCTCATCGAATTACATACGAATTCATAATCAAATTAGACTATGGTGAATTTTTTCTTCTGGTCCAGGCCGCATTACCATCTAACCACGTCAATTTTGAGATAAAATATCTCAAGAACTAAGTGAGATATTAAAAAAATTTATTCTTTACTTTCAATTTGTTTTATCAAGTTATATAAGAATCCATCTTCAAATTGTGGCACCAAGGTTATCATAGAATCCCCTTTCAACCTAACACCCTCACTTTTGAGATAGTATATCAGAAGAACTAAACAATATATATAAATTAGTTCTTACTTTTAGTTTAACTCATTTAGGTACAAAAGAATTCCACATCAGATTATGGCACAATGGTTATCATAGAATCCCCATTATATCAATAAAAGCAATCGGTGGCTATCAGTTGCTTCAATTGTAAACAAAAAAATTTTCAAGGTGGCTGCCACAGAACGATATTTTAGGAAAATTCTTGATCCATACCACATTTCAAACCACATCCTCTATGTGAAAACTAAACTGTCCAAGTTGATATGATTCCTGTGCTAATAATTTTTGTGCATTTTATTGCACAATTACAGTGCTTTTTATTTCAGCATTTTTAATTTAATATGTGGGAACAGTTTTTTAAAATAAAAATATGAATTTGGAATGAGAATATTGAAGCAATTAACCCAAATTTCAAAAGGTTAGTACCATTTTTTGATGGATGGAGAAAGTCAGGCATTCATCAAAATATTTTACTCACCGCGACGTCTGCTATCCATTGCAACAAAAATGAATTGATAATTCATGTAGGCTATATCAATTGCAAACCATAGCCAAAAGCTTTTATTTCTACTTTGTGTAAATTATATTAAAAAGTGATTTTTTTCAGTATATATATTCACAAAAATTGCTGCTTACTTTTCAAACTACAGCTGATATAACAGTTATCCCAATTGTGGTTCTACTCGTTTCGATAGTGAAAAACTTTTAATGTTTCTTCTGTTTTGTTATTGTGATTTGCTTTTGTTCAGGCAGTGAGTTTTATCTTTGGCTTCCTTTAAATTTTTTATTTTTATATTTTATATATGCATTTCAGAGTTGTAATTTATACCTTCAGTTTACTTATAAATAAATTCTCTGCTCTTTCTTCATACTCCTGTGTGCATTTCTGCTGTAATGATAAGAGTTAAACAAGCCACTCTCATCTGTTTTTCTGTGTGTTAGAATCTGCACTGAATTTATATATAAAGGTAATGCTGGAAGAATTTTAATTGTTCAGCAGATTTTAACCTTATAAGTGTAATAGTAAATCAATTTTAAACTATGTGTCTTTTTTAAAAATTGTTTCAACTGCTATATCTTTATTCACTTAGACAATGTTATGTGCAATTGAATGTTAAAATTATAAAAGTAGTGTGATCATAGGGCACAAATTCTATTTAACCAGTGATGAGTAGTAGTTATTATTGTCGAGTAATTTGTTATTGTGCTTATAAAAAGAAATTGAAGGTAATAGATATGCACCTCAGGCAAACACAAATGATTACTTTATTTTTAAGTAGGTTAATTGTTTTACAAAACTCTAAAGTATTATAATTCTATTAAAGAAATTTTCTTGAACTTATATTTTTTTTAGTTGTACTAGATTACTGTATGTAATTATTCTGGGTTAGTTATTTACAGTCTACTCAGTTATTGTTTAGTGTAAACTGTGTCTCTGTCTGCAGCCAATATATATTACTAAAAGCATTCTGTAACATTTTCCCAAAAAGTAAATTATGGGAAAGACCTATCACGTTAATTTTGTTTTAAGGAATGATCTTAATTTTCAGCATGCATTTACATATTATTTTTTAGCACTGTGAGCGAGTTATACAAGAACTGCAGTGGCGATTGTTGGAGGAACGTGAGAAGCTGGCAGTAGCTATGAAAGTGGATGAAGGAAAAGATCATGCCATTGCACAACTTCAGTCAGCTTGGAATAAGCTGGTTGACCACTGGAGAGATCTGGAAGAGGAGCGAAATAGTCTTGCACAGAAACTTCAGCAGAGCAGAGAAAATGCCACTCACGAAATTTCCTCCCTGAATCAGGTTATAATTTTTGATCAGACTGATTTTTCTTTGTATTATCATTTGTATATACAAACACTTATTTTCTAATTTAATTGCAATGGAGTGCATGCTTCTCTGGCAATTTGCCTACACACCCACTCTTACCCTTTCCTGTACCCACCTACTTTTGTGCTCTACAAATTTCTACTTTAAATTCTTTCAGTGTATTTGGTAATTTATTCATCATTTCTTTTGGTTACTTATTCCAATCCCTGACACCCTACATACAAAAGAAAATCATCCACCCCATTGTGTCTGAAATCGATTGCCAGCTTGTGGTCATCATTATCTTTTCCCTTCCAAGCACCACTCCTAATTATTACACCAATATCTTTCCAGGCCTCATCACCATTATATGCCTTGTAAACTCCCATGATTCTCTCCACCCTCATCCTGTCTTCCAATGAATCCCATTTCATTTCCTTTATCATATCAGTTACTGATTGTCTCCTGAGGTAATTTACAGAGACAAATCTAGCTGCCCTTCTTTGCACCCTATCAAACTCCTGTACTTAATACCCAGTATGTGGGTCCCATTTTACACTACCACATTCAAGCAATGGTTCGACCAAAGTTTTGCGGTCCAATTTCCTTACTTCTCTGGTGCATTTCCTAATCGCTCTCTCCAACAGTTGGAGGATATTGATATCTTTTCCTACTATGTGTCTAATGTGTACTGCCCAGTTGAGTTTATGCCAAGTCTTCAACAAACACTTCTTTCCCTTCTTACAATAATAATAATAAACCTTTACTTTCTTTTATCTGTTTCCTTAATAAAGCTGACTCTTTTTTTGCATTTAACTTCATCCCATGTTGACCTACCCAGCTAGACATCCTGTCCATTCTGCAGCTGCTTACAGTCCTCCACCATTTTTATCCTACTATATAGCACTATGTTGTCTACAAACAACCTAACTTCTGACAGTAAACTATCAATACAATCATTCATTTGAATAATGAAAAACAGTGGTATCAATACACTGCTCTGTGGCACCCCCATTTTCACTTCCACTTCTTTTGATTCTGCATTTCCAACCCTGACTTTCTGCTTTCTACATTTTAGGATTTCTTCTATCCAGGGGATCACTTTTGACTCACTCTAATGTTTTATACCTTACTTACCACCATTTTATTTGAGGTTAATTACTCTCATCTGCTGACAGTAACAACAAACGCAAAGCTGTTGTGGTTTCTCAGTATATCTGGAAATAGTTATCTACCACTTTCCTATTATTTTTCCTATGAATGAAAATCACTGTAAATGGTATTCCTGAATTTTGCTGTGTTGCATGATAGATCTAATCAATATCCTGTGACAGGAATAGTTTCTTAGATGACCACCAGGCCAACAGTGTCAACCAATGAGTACTATCCCCTGTACATATGTTACATGAAAGTAGACACCTCTTTATATAATGGCACAATTCAATGGAAGTTATTTGCAGCGAGTGTGTATAATCCACTGCCATGAAAATAAGACAGTATCTCTCATGCCAGTTATACAGTTAGGCTGAAAATGACACTAATGTTATGCAGGAGGTCACCTGTCTGCATCACCAGTAAACAAGTACAATCTACCACCGTAAAAATAGATGGGATCTCTCGTGCATCTGAACCACAGGATACACTAAAAACTTTTTGACCTGTCCTGTGGTTTGCTTCTACTCATGGTCTAGGGTATGTTTCAACCAAAAAGGTAAGCGGTTGCATTTAGGCACTAATGGTAGAGGGTGCATTTGTATGTAAACAAATGAGTTTGTATTTATGTGAAAATGAACCCTGGACAAAGGGGTATAAGCAATTCATAATTTGTTGATTACACCTTCACTCTTTCTCCAGTAGCTATTCAAACAGCTCTTATCAGGGCAAACAATTAAAGAAGCATATTGAAGTCATAACCTAAAAGACACATTTTCCAGTAGAACCCGGCCTGGCAGAACTGCAGGATATGTACTGTACTGTACGTAAAATAATTAAAGCAAATTTTGCATCGGTCTCTAACCATTTGAGTTTGCAATAAAATGGATTAGGGAGCATTTCATATATATGGTTATTTTTTTCTTGGCATTACAGGTATGTATAGCACATCAGAAATGCAGATGTGATATTGCCATATCTTGTATTTTTTCTATGATGCATGGTGCATTTAAACCTAAGAAGAACTTAATTGTTGTGTGGCTGTAATGGTACAGGTTTCCATTAGGTCCAAAACATGGTTTTCGTGCACCCCTGGGCAACAGACATAACTTTGCATTTGGGAGTAATTGCAAGAGTTTTTGTTCAGGCCAAATGCTAACCCGACTCATAATAAAAGGTGCAATCAAAGTTAACAGGAATGTAATTGCAATTTGACTGGAATAGTGCATTTGGCCTTAAATGCAATGAGTTTATTTAATTTGTAATGTATTGTGTTTGCAGTGTAAGAGTTTGTGTTCAGGCAAAATGTCACCCTGTACCATTGTTGTCTAAGTGCAACTACTTTCTTTTCAGTTGAAATGAATCCTGGACTATGGGCATAACCAATATCCTGTTCTATGATTATTCCACTTGGTCCAGTGTTCAGACCCATGTAATTGGTGACTCATTTCTTTTAAGTATAAAATCACCCTGAAACATTACTGCCTAGTTGCAATTATTTCCCTTTTCAATTGAAATAAATCCTATACCACATGCATAAGCAAACTACAAGGCATGTTTAGAAGTGTACCGTAGTTCAGTTGCATGAAAGGTCCTGTTCATTTTATAGTGGCAGATTGTATTCACTTGGTGGTGGAACTAACCTGATGTCACTGCCAGCCTGCAGATATGAGATGCATATGAGATTTTGACTATTTTCATGATGGCAGAAGGCACTTGCTTACTGGTGTCTGTTTCCAAACAACTTTAATTGAATTGCATCATTGTCATACGGGCATTTGCTTTCATTATAGTATATGTTTGGAATAGTATTCGTTTGCTGGTGGTGCTAACTGGTGGCCATCTGAGCAACTACTCCTGATATAGCCTTCTTCTTATTAATTGGACATATTATGATGGTTGGCAGGTTTAAATTTAAAAATGAGCAGTTGCATAATAGCATCATTTTTATTTCCAGAAAATTCGAGGAGTAGAACGTGAGGTATCAACTGCACTGGATCTTGCTCAAGGCTACCAGACAAGATGTACTGAACTGGAGCATGAGCTTATTAAACAAAAAGAATGTATGGACACAAGGATGCTAGACGAAGAAGCAAAAATATCAGAGCTGAAAACAGAGGTGGAAAATCTGGTAGCAGAAAGAGATCGTCAGTTGGTTCGCGTTTCTAATTTGGAACAAATTATAAATAAGGTCAGTTTATCTGCATCAGTTACAATGTTACTAATATTACATCTCTTAAAATTAAATAATATTTACAATAAATGAGATGGAATTATAGTTCTGAGTTCATCAAGTTTTGTTAAATAATTCATTGTCATCGTGGGTTGCTATTTATGAGGGATTCCAGCTCCTCAAATTTCTAACCCTGATGTTAAATGGAATACTTAGCGAATAAATACAAGTTATAACATAGTGTTGAATGCCAGCCTTCAACTTTAGTGAGTGATTAATTATTTTCCCTTTTTTATTTATATTACCTAATAGCTGTTTCCTTTTTCCTTAATATCATTAATGTTCATTAAAATAATTCTTCTTTTCAGTTTAAAGAAAAAAATAAAAAGGAAGAAAAGTAGTGGAATCCTGATCTTTCACAGTCTTTGAACATAAGACCATAAAGTTAATCTCACGTTTCGATAGTATGGAATGTTGTTAGATATGCCTTCTGTTTATTGGCTTTTGGAGTTGTGTAAATCAATCGAGGACCAAAAAATTTTGAAAGGTTGATAGTTGAATGTAAAATGCTGGAGAAATGGTAAAATTTTCAGGCAGTTCTTCTACAGCTTAGAATTATTAATTTTACCACAAGTCCTTCGAGTTTGCTAAAAATAAAAACTGGTGTATGTGTCAGCAAGTACAATTGTACATGTGCAAGAAGTGAAACTTCTATTTTTTTATTTTCCTTTTGCACTCAAGTGAATGAGTGGTGATACTATATTGCATTTGTACATTTAGTAGGAACTTTGTCAATTTATTCTCATAAACAAATGAAAATTATTAAAAATTTAAAGCATGCTTCGCTAGATTAGAGAGTACTGCATCTAGCATTTGTCTATGTTTTGTATTTAGAGCATTTATATTGGAGAACAATTTGGACAAAGTTATATAATAACCATTCTTCCAATCATTTTTTGTAATAACTAGCTGTTAAGCCCATAAAAAATAATGGGTTGAACATAAGTTTCTGGCTCATAACTTAAATAATTTTTAAAAGCTTAAATAACACATTCCGTCTGTTGTAAAGACGAATGTTAATATTTCTGCATGAAAATGAAAGCTTTTATTGCATACACTTTATTACATTCATCGTATCATGGTATAAATGTGTTTCCATATATCTTTTCGTACCATAACAGCGATCAGGGAATGAAACCCACAATGTCAAATGAATATAAATAAACAAAAACGACTAATAAAAAAGGAACTAAAATTACTGGTGCATGTCTCATTGTGTAGTAATGGCCACTCCTATGCATGCAAATATACTATTTGATGTTGTCACATGACTTTGTGAGTATTAGAACAGTTTAAGCTTTAACATTTAATTGTGCATGCACAGAAGTTTAAGTGTGAGTTCATAGAACTCTGTGGCACATGTGCACTTAATGCATAAAACTATTGCACCAAAGAAATGTCACTTCATTAAACAAAAAAACTATATAAAGAAATGTACCATGCAAGATTTGATCATCAAGATGACCAAATTTATATTGTATAATTTATTCAGCATAAAAACACACAGGCACTATTAACTGCAGATATTTTAATTACTATAACAGTAAGCATGATGATGTGTTGATAACAATAATTCGAATTCTGAATTCATCTACAATATTAACCTGGCATGAGATGCACTTACGATTGAATACATACCAATCTTCACAGTCCTTTGTGTCTTCATGGGTTGGATAAAATCTACTAATGTACACATTGTTACTGAATGATTGGCTCAGGTCCAGATTTATGTGCGATCTGTTGTATTTGTACTTTTTTGAACAGATAACTTTAGACTTAAAACATTTTAATTTGTGTTTTTGAGATAGTGTGGAAAGAAATGTAATTGAAAAAACTTTTGATTTCAAAATTCCAGCATTATTTGCTTTCCTGTATCCATTTTGACATTTTTCTGAATGCTATCTGTGGGAATTTTATTACAATGTTAAATACACTCCTGGAAATTGAAATAAGAACACATTGACGCCGGTGTGTTAGACCCACCATACTTGCTCCGGACACTACGAGAGGGCTGTACAAGCAATGATCAAACGCACGGCAAAGCGGGCACACCAGGAACAGCAGTGTTGGCCGTCGAAGGGCGCTAGCTGCGCAGCGGTTGGGCACCGCCGCAGTCAGTGTCAGCCAGTTTGCCGTGGCATACGGAGCTCCATCTCAGTCTTTAACACTGGTAGCATGCCGCGACAGCATGCACGTGAACCGTATGTGCAGTGGACGGACTTTGAGTGAGGGCGTATAGTGGGCATGCGGGAGGCCGGGTGGACGTACCGCTGAATTGCTCAACATGTGGGGCGCGAGGTCTCCACAGTACATCGATGTTGTCGCCAGTGGTCGGCGGAAGGTGCACGTGCCCGTCGACCTGGGACCGTCGCATCCTACGCAGTGCTGTAGGGGACCGCACCGCCACTTCCCAGCAAATTAGGGACACTGTTGCTCCTGGGGTATCAGAGAGGACCATTCGCAACCGTCTCCATGAAGCTGGGCTACGGTCCCGCGCACCGTTAGGTCGTCTTCCGCTCATGCCCCAACATCGTGCAGCCCGCCTCCAGTGGTGTCGCGACAGGCGTGTATGGAGGGACGAATGGAGACGTGTCGTCTTCAGTGATGAGAGTCGCTTCTGCCTTGGTGCCAATGATGGTCGTATGCGTGTTTGGCACCGTGCAGGTGAGTGCCACAATCAAGACTGCATACGACCGAGGCACACAGGGCCAACACCCGGCATCATGGTGTGGGGAGCGATCTCCTACACTGGCCGTACACCTCTGGTGATCGTCGAGGGGACACTGAACAGTGCACGGTACATTCAAACCGTCATCGAACCCATCATTCTACCATTCATAGACCGGCAAGGGAACGTGCTGTTCCAACAGGACAAAGCACGTCCACATGTATCCCGTGCCACCCTACGTGCTCTAGAAGGTGTAAGTCAACTACCCTGGCCAGCGAGATCTCCGGATCTGTCCCCCATTGAGCATGTTTGGGACTGGATGAAACGTCGTCTCACCCGGTCTGCACGTCCAGCACGAACGCTGGTCCAGCTGAGGCGCCAGGTGGAAATGGCTTGGCATGCCGTTCCACAGGCCTACATCCAGCACCTCTACGATCGTCTCCATGGGAGAGTTGCAGGCTGCATTGCTGCGAAAGGAGAATATACACGGTACTAGTGCCGACATTGTGCATGCTCTGTTGCTTGTGTCTATGTGCCTATGGTTCTGTCTGTGTGATCATGTGTTGTATCTGACCCCAGGAATGTGTATATAAAGTTTCCCATTCCTGGGACAATGAATTCACGGTGTTCTTATTTCAATTTCCAGGAGTGTAAATAAGCATTCAACAGATAAATAGTAAATTTAACATGCAGCTGTTCAGTTGTTGTATTTGAACTCTGTAATATCCAGGGTCAAAATAACATAATTTTTAAAAACAGTAACTTGGATAGCAAATGGTGAAAAAATACACAGTAGAATTTTCCACACTTCTATTTCTTTTTAGTGCCTTAACCACTGTGCTACCAAACCACTCATGTACCAATCATACAATCACCTTACAATTGAATGTTTCTATTACTAGTTTGCATAAATCAGATCCTTCTTGAGAAACCTACACACCTTCAGTTTATCTACACAGGTTGTAAGGAACTAGACCGATACCGGGGTTGTAGTATCGCCTAAGTGCCTTAACTTACACTCTTGTCGACTAACAGTTCTCTTAAAAAACTCGGTAACTAATTTGGATTTGACCATGTAGCCAAGGTAACTCAACTGAATGCTCAGGTCGCCACTATATTCTTTACCCCCGAATATAGAAAAGGGTTCTATGCTAACAACTGAAGCACACAAAGTCACTTTTAGAAAACTTCAAGGTTTTATTCTTCAAAATCAAAAGTTCAAAATTGCATTTACAGTTGAGCAGGCATATCGAACACTCGTTCCACAAGTTTGCAGATTGTGAAGAGAAACTACCGACCGAAACCCCTTTGCAATGTTTACAAGTTCATGGTGAGTAGACAGAGCCACGCCCCACTCATGATGGCCGAACCCGGTAGTGCCAACTGAAGAACTGAGCTACCAACATAAGTCGGAGTTGCCAACCTACCAACGCACACACGCTTAAATCATCTTGTTAGCACGACTTCAAACCCGGAAAAGACCCTGAGTCAAAATGGCTTCCCAATTTATACCCTCGCTGACGTCAGAGCCAAAATACAAGTTTCTACTGGCGCCTAGGCGATCTAGGCCTGAAATATCTCAGTAACTAAACTGTTATCCAAAACTTTAAGTGTGGCAGTGTTTCGACATATTTAATTGTGAAATAATGGATATTTAGTGAATAATTTTAAGCAACTGGTTTAAAAGTTGTAAGGGTAGGAGTGAACTATTTCTCTACTTTGGGGAACTACTATTGTTCTGGAAACTTCTACATTTCGTCATTTTATTAATGCTACAATTTACATAAATGTTATTACCGTCACTGTGTTCTACAAAAATTCCTGATTTTATTGGTGTAACTTTTATTAAGATTGGTGTACGGAAAGTTTACTTACGACGTAATCAAGGTGTGATTTCAGTTTTAATTTTATAACTTTATTTCTATTAGTTTTATCGCAAATCTAAAATTACCATGAGATTCTCTGAATAAAAATACATATTCTGAAAGTTGTCTCATCTCTGTATCTACTTTAGATCGGTTGAAATTTATTTCTAAGTTGACCTCATGGTCGTGATGAAAACTAAATTTTAAGGTCTTTATAAAATCGGTTCTATTGACTGGAATTACTTGAAATAATTATATGTTATATTAGATTTTTAGGTCTTCCCGGAAATCTACTTTTTATTCCGAATGTCCTCTAGGATTTTAAGATAAAAAATTATTAAAAGTGACGTGCATCTGACGAAGTATAAAAATTGATTTAAGTTATTTAAACGTTCAGAAACTACGAAATTTTAGTGAATTTATATTTTAATTGCCTGATTACTTCATTAAAATCACTTTATTTGATTCGAAAGTGTGTTAAAACAGTGAAATGCCAAATATTATAAATTACTTGTGCACTGAACTGGATTATTATGGATTATCATATCAAAGGTTAGTAAAAGGTGTTAATATCATTACAGAAAGTTACTTTAGTTGGTTTATTTGCTATTAAGTTACTTTCTTGCTCGTTAAATTGATCTAAAATGGCAAAATGTTCCAAAGTTAGAAATTCTTAAGCCCAAGGTAGTATTATTACTGATTATTTAATTTTCAGTTGATTAAAAGTTTGTTTGTCATTATTCAAAGTTTATATTCGGCGTTTAGCAACTACTAAAGGTCTTTACTGCATTCAAATTGGTTTATAAACTGCAAAGTTAACTTATTTCAAAATCTTTTATGTGAAATTGAATTTGGGGGATTTAAGCTACTCCCTCCCAAACTGATGTTTTCTTTTTGTTATCAAAGGTTTATTTAGAGCATTTATTTACCTATGGAGACATTTATTATTCCTAAAAGGGTTTTACTTAGTGTGTTTGGTTACGGTATCTCTATACAAAGCTTCACTCCCATAACCTAAACATGAAATGAAAACTATCTTTTACTACAGAGTAAACTTTCCCTCTAATGTCTAAAGGTGAGAGGTCAGAATTTAACCAAAATCCTAAGATGCTTACAAGGTATCCGTCTTCAAAGGTGTATAGGCTACATTCAGTCTTCTATTCTTCAGTTCTCTCAGTTCTAGTATTTAGTGCAGTTGTGACAAGTAGCAATGGGTGACAGAAAAAGGAGAACTGCAGTTTGTTGTCTCATTGCAGCTGTGTAGGCAGAAGATGATTCATACCACATAAGTTTCTATATTAAAAAATAAATTTCATCAAACTAATATTTTTTTTATTAGCTATGTGTGATTTTAATTTGTTAAAAACATGTTTATAATCCTTGTGTAAGTTTTTGATTGTTAAGAAGTAACTTTTGACTGCCACTGAATGTAATATAAAATGAATGGCAATATAAATAATGAAGTGTTGTAATTTGGTGGTTACAAGGTTCACTTACCAAATCCTCATTGCTTTCAATGTCACTACAAATGTTAAATCACTTGGGACCAGAGTTTCATGGTCCACCAAAAACATCACTTCCTTTAAATTCAAAAAGCTTGAAACAGATCTGCTCCCAATCTCTTTGAATTGTTAACATTATTTAATTCTTTATTTTTCTATTAAATCATTGTACACAGCTGGTTTTGTGCACGATTGTAATATGCAGGACATTTTACATCCCAAAGTTCAGGAAAATTTCTATAGCATTCAATAAAAGCCAAAAGCACTTTTTATTATTTTATTATTTTCATGGAAGTCATGATGCCAACAAGTTGAGGTTAAGGTGTTTAGTTACAACAAGACTGTGTGAACTGTACTATAACCGGACGTAGAGGTGGCCTTTGGGGGTGGTGAACAGGGCAATTGCCTGGGGCCTTGCTCTTAACTGAACATTAACTGAATTGTACTCCACTATCAAATTAGTCTTGAGAATTATTGCCACCACACCTAATACAGTTGCGCCCATAGAAAGAAGTTTTTCATGCTTAAAAATTATTAAAACATATTTGATGACACAAGATCGGTTTTCAGCCCTTTTTGTTTCAGAGTTGAAAATAACATAGCTCATACATTAGATTTTTGTGCTTTAATTAAATATTTTAGTCTTAGAAAAAACCCAAATATCATTTTTAAATCCCAACATCTATCTTTCAAGGCGTTTATGTACTTCAGTTAATCCTTAATAATTTGTTGTCTTTATGTTTGTTAACTCTTAATAACTTTTCTGATATAATATTTTAAAACTCAAAATTTATTTATTTATGACTTTTGCATTTTTTGTCGATCATCAGAAATACATACTTCTGATTCACATACTTTGCACAAAGGGCAAGGGTCTTGCAAAGATCTGCTGCCTGAGCCTCGCAATGGTTAAGGCCGCTGCTGACTGGAGGAAACTCACATTTTATTTTTGCAAAATTCGTCTCTCGCGCAGGTTAGCGGCCTGCATAAAAACATGTCTGAACTACACAGTTGGCTCTATTTATTGCACAGACACGGTATCACTCATGATAAACTGTGCAGTTAAACTGAAGGTGTATAGGACTGTTTCATATAATTCCTGAAACATTTCCAACTGCTACCACAATCAGGCAAATAGTTTTGTTTTTATAAAAGTTTGTTTTTGAGTCTGAGCCTTTGTTCATCTGATAATTTGCTTATGATTATTGAAAACGGTTTAAACCTAGTTTACATTATGTGGGAGCAGTTAACAACTTATACTTTCCTTGCTCCAGTAAGGTGGTGCTTTGGTACACTAATACAACTCCTGGGTTGATTTATTGGCAATGTAAAAATGGAATAATATGTGAAATAAGCCCAACATTTAACATAAATGTAAGAAGGAAGGAAAAACTTCATATATTACAGTATTGTAACATAGGTCTTCTTTTACTGTGTTCATTACTGCCTTCTCTTATGGTTAGTTTCACTATCCTTCCTTAATTACATTATGTAAAAGCATTTCGCTTCTTGTTATTTTTTATAAGTGCTTGTTTATTTGAGTAGAAAAAAATATTATTTTCTAAACTATATATTAAAACAAATGGGAAGAACATAATCCACCTTTGATTTCCTTCTGGGCCAATAAGAATTCACAAAACTGTGATTTTGATTTATTTTTCTTTTTTTGTATAAGAGGTTATTGCAATATTTTCTTGTATATTTTATGAGTACTGAGTCCAGTAGAAATGTAGATTCTAGATACTTAGTCATTTAGGATTTCTTATATTTGGTATTAATTAATACAAGGACAAAGAAATCTGTTAGTTGTCATAGTTGATAGCAGGCGGGTTGTAGCTGTCACAGTTCATTGTTAATATTACTTTTATCATCATTGTTACTATTTTCTTAAGTTCACTAAATATTTTTTATTGCAGGATAAAGATATAATTTCAGAACTACAGAAAGAAATAAAGAATAAAAATGAGTCATTAGGTTCTTTTGAAGCTGAGATACATGCTCTCAAACAGCAAAATGAATCTTTGCAGCTGAAACTAAAGGATGAGAAATTTAAGAATCAGACCTTGGAGAACAGTAAGAGAGCAATTCACAGTACACTTGAGGAGATTAAGAAGAGTGAGGTAATTTTTTTGTTTAAATTATTACTGTGTTAAAAATATTCTCGTGTTCATATGGTGATATTGTTCAAGAGCTTAAAAAACTGCTTTGTGGTTTGTTTTGTAATAGGTTTGATAACAATTTGAGTATTCAAGCATAAAGAATCTGCCTTTCCTAGATTTATTGTAACCACTGACAGATCTAGGAATTTCCCTAACTGGGGCAAAAACAACTGTGAGATTGCCACCCCTTTGAACATTATTTTGCCACCCCCATTGTTACCTTGCTACCTGGGGCAAGCACCCCCTCCCCCTCCCCCCTCCCCGATATGGCACTCCTTTTAACCTTTAGGAGTGGTGTATTCTGCTAATTTCAAGAGAGGACTAAAGTTGTGGCATGTGGAGCACTGAATTGCATCTTTAAGAGGTATGTTTTCATTTACAACAGGGACATGATTTGTGCCAGCAATCTCATAGGTGCATAACTTTTATGTTTCTTTGTCTGGTCACCAATGTTAAAAGTTTGTTTACAGGGGTAATATAATTTTCTGGTTTCACTTGTAGTATAAAATCTACGTTGCTTATATTATTCATGTGTTTGAAAATTTCTTCCTGGATGTAACATTCGTAGCTTGATTCAATTTTTTCCCCTCCCCTATTTTCTTTATCTCCCTCCTCCCCTTCACTCTTTCTCATTGAAGAGTTTAACTATCATTACTTTGTAGTAATAGTGGTAGTTTTGTAGTTACATAGCAAGACGTGTAATCATGAATGGAGCTTTACCATACTGTAATTTGGTTCATTCAACTCAATTTCAAGCCTTGTGACTTGTGTGTCTGCTATCTTATTAATTGTTTTTGGGTGATGTAATGTATATATATATTTCCAAAAAAAAATTTGTACCTCACAAACCATTATCTCCCTACATACCTAACCAAAATTGATGAATGAGCTATCATTTTAGAGAATATGCTATCTACTTTGGTCATATCATATTTTAAGAAAGGATTTATTCAGAATTTGACCCTTAAAGGGCTAAAATATCATTTCCATAACTTATTTTTTTTATCAGCAGCTATTTATCTCCCTATATATCTAACTGAAATCTAAGAATGCTGTATTATTTAAGAGATAAGGTCTCCACTGTGGTCACATCATATTTTAAGAAAGGAATTTTCAGCATTCGGCCCTTTAAGGGCAAAAGTGTCGTTATTTCCATAATTCCAAGGAAAGGGAAATTGACTCATCACTCACCAAAGTTGAAGGCAGCGAAGAGAGAAGAACATTACGAACACACGAATAAACTCAATATTTCGGTTATTAAAACTTATTCATGACGGAGAAAATGAGTCGTGAAGCTCAGGAGGTGTGCACATGCCGAGGGTTGCTACATGACTAGGTGGATTATTCTTCTCTCTTCGCTGCCTTCAACTTTGGTGAGTGATGAGTCGTTTTCCCTTTCCTTGGAATTATATTGCCTAAAGCAGTTTCCTTTTTCCTTAGTTTAATTATTTCCACAATGTATTTTCTTTTGTTACAAGCCATTTATCTCCCTTGATAGCTAACTGAAATTGATAAATTAGGAATCATTTAAAAGATTATGGTCTCCATTCAGGTAACATAAATTAAGAATAATTTTTTCAGAATTTGACCCTTGAAGGACAAAAGTAATAATTGTGAAAGTTGTGTATATGAGGCAGTTCAGAGCCAAGCTGTTAGATAGCAGCAGCACATATCACAGAGAGATTAATAAACTGCTCCATTGGCATTGACTTTAGTTACATACTTCTTACACTAAACAAATAACAATTTATACCAATGAGGCAGTTCTTCTTTCATCATATTAAAAACCATCAACTGTCCTATTCTTCATATTTGTGAAATTTTTGCACTGGTCATCTAGTCCTATCAAAATATCAGACATTTCATTGAAAGAGTGGGGGCTTTATTGGTGTGTCAATTGTATAAAATGTTCTTGGACCTCTACTCAGGGAAGTATGTCAATTTGATGCGATATTTCGAAGTCACTCTGACTTCATTGTCCAGTTGAGATATTGGCGGGAGGGATATTTTAGCTGCTCAAAGGTGTCCAGTGATTTAATCTGGCACTGGTGGCATGATGAATTTAAATAGTGTAGCTGAATGGTCTTAAAATTTTGAAATTTATGGATCCGTTGCTTTATGATTAATATTCCATATTGTTATGACAATAGCTGTTTGATTCTTATGGCTCTGTGTCCTGTCATTTATTTTTTCATAATCATGGAGTACCATTTTTTGCAGGTTTGTTGTTGTCTAGTCTTCTGCTATAAAATGCAATTAATTCTGTCAGTCCTCAAACATAACTGCTTCTTGTATTTTCACATTGTTACCTTCTCACATTGCATTTTATGGTCTCAGACAGATTCCAGTACTTATTTTCTTTTCATTTTGGCATTTATTATTCAAATCTTTTTTCCCCAGTCATTTCTTACGCCATACATGTTGTGGAACATTGTTTATACTATGTTAGTTTTCAAAAAAACTTCAAGGAGGAGCATCATTAATCTTTTTCCCCCTTCTTTTTTTACTGTCACTGGTTTTGATTAACACACAATTGTGATTTCCTCTTGGAATAAATTCTTCATTCATATGCTACTGTTGTCCATGGTGTGGAGTACCCAGCTGAAGCTGACATTTCTGTGCAAAACTGATAAGGATGGCAATAAGGAATCAAAATTACCTGTAAGCTTACTTGACTTTTTTTACATATGCTAACTTTCACTTTCTCTCAATTAGAAAATCCCAAGGCTTAACACCCGTATGGAAATGATTTGAGCATTTGATTTGAGCATTTGATTTGAAATTGACATCTGTACATAGGAAACATTAGCCTTAGTTTACTCTCTTTTAAAACTTTATGAACTTGTGTGTGTGTGTGTGTGTGTGTGTGTGTGTGTGTTAATGCTACTGGTACATCTCCCTGGAAGAGCAAACGTTTTATTTAGGATTACTGAAACAGTGTTATTGCATACTTGGCAGATTTCCTATTTAAAATACAGCTTTTAGTTTCCAGCATCTGCTATAGATTACTAAAGTAATATTTGACAAAACTCCTTAATTACCAAACTGAATGATGTTGCAGTTCTGAGTATAAATATGTCTTTACCTAATACATCTATTAGTGTTAAACTTATTCATTTCTAGTGTACAATAATTCACCAACAGAGACAAAGTTTCTAATTTCTTCTACTATCTAACAATTTCAATTTATACTTTCTATTGAATTTAACTATAAATATCCTGATTAATGCTTGTAGAAGGAAGCTAGGGATGAGCTAAAAGATATGGCAGAGCAGATGAAGCGGGAGAAGCTGAAGCTTCGGGACACCTATCAGCAACAGGTGGATGCACTTGTGAGGGATAAAGTTCAAGAATTCCAGGCACAGTTAGATTCTGCTGAGGCAGCAGTAGAGCAACGAGAGAAAGCACTCGCTGAAATGGTGACTCAACAAGTCAAGTTGCTGACTGAGAAGTGAGTTTTCTCTAAGATTTTTTGATGATTATTATGATACTGTTCTTTCTTTTGGTCCCTGGTATTTCCCATCTTCCTCCTCCTCCCCCTTCCCCATCCCCGTCATATTTAAATTTCTTTTTCCGTCTTTTGTTGTTTCAACAGATATCAGTTCTTATTGTCAACATTATTGCTGTTGTTTAGTTGTATTACTTTTTTCTCTCTTTATGCGTGAAGGTTGTGAACATAAGATGGCTTGTAACAAGGGATATATTTAATGACAAAAATATCAAATGATTATTATTTGAAAATCTCCTCAGAGTAAAAGCACTCAAAGGAGACAAGCAAATTCGAGCTAATCCTTTTCTTAGTGACAGAATTATAGAAGTTTTTTTAAAATATGAATATTTATGATATGCCAAAATGTAGAAATTTCAGTACATGTGTGGAGTAAAGAAAAGAAAATTTATGAAACACTGGATAAATTACATTTATAAAATTTTATAAAGTGATGTCTACACCAATATTATTATATGACTGTGAATCATTGACGTTGACTAAACAACAATTAAAAAGCACCTGAGATGAGATTTCTGAAAGTTGTGGCTGGCTACACTTCATTTATTAAGAAAAAAGTTAACAAGTAAAAGAAGAATTGGAAATTTTTGATCTGTAAAGAAATAATTAGAAATAGATGGAACATGTAACACATACAGAAGACACCAGACCACATAAGGTGCTACTTTTTTTTTCTTTCATTTTTTTTTTCTTTTCCTTTCTTTTTTTTTTTTTTTCTTTTCCTTTCTTTTTTTTACTTAGGCCTTTTACACCTCTTCGAAATTGAGGTCATTAGAGGTGGTATAGGAGACAAAGAACAGAAAGGAATTCAACCATTGCCTTTTGAAGGAAGTACCTCGGCATTCGCCTGGAGAGATTTGGGTAATCGTGGAAAACCCAAATCAGGATGTCCAAATGGGGATTCGAACCCATGTCCTCCCGAATACGAGGCCAGAGTGTGAACCACTCACCCACCATGTTCAGTCATAAGGTACTACTAAATTAAAAGACATAAATGGGAGAGAGGTAGATAAATCAACCTAAGAAAAATCAACCTAAGAAGTGATGGTTACAATAAATTGTGTGAAGGCTGAACCATTATTGGTTTAAGCCTTGAAAATGATGACTTGTTCTTTCAGCTGCATATTTTAGTGCAGGCCTACTTATTGGCTTTTAAACTTTTACTCACTGACCTCCCATGACAGTTCAGAACAGAGATCCTAGTCAAATCATTGTATGGCATTGTTGGCTGGAAAATCCCTAATGACTGTTCAGCTGCCACGTTAAAATTTTCATTTCACCTTGTGATGTGCCCCTTGTTGTGACTAACTAACATAACCCAGTAATCTTAGCAGGTATAGGGGACCTGCAGCTTAATGTGAAATCTAAACCACGGAAGCATTCTGATGTACTTCACATTACACAGGAAGCTGTCGTAGAGGTGAAGGTCTGATTAAGGACCTTTGAAAATCCCAGCCAAGACTGGGATTTGAACTAGGGACTGTTCTTGTAAAAGAACTCAAAGCCAGATAGCTTGTTGCATAAAAGAGGCATCAGGAATCACATAAATAAAGTGCATAAATTATAACAAAAATAGAAGAAATTTTATCCTATTTGGAGCTTAATTCTCTCACTAAACATTTGTTGTATGTATTTTTCTCTTCTGTTTTTGGTGTGTGTGTACAACAAAAATAATAACTAAAATAATTTGCAATTTATTACTTTTATATATCTGGGACTTTCACAAGTAGTTATTTGTTAGTTTTTTAAAAATTAGGCTGTTACTATTATCAAATTAGAACCACATATTTGAAGATAATATATAGGGAAATTGTCACTAGGAAATAAGCTCAGTTGTAAGCAATAATAATAATAATTATATACTTTTAAGTTTAGTTTTATCTCATTATGAGAATGTCAGCTATAGAAACAAAACCTTGGCAATAGGGGATTCTTAGCATGGCTTGAACGTCTAACTCTGACCATGTGTTTACTTTTACAAGAGGTACCATGTATAAAAGTTCACCTTACTTTGCAGATTTCTGTCACTATCAGCTTATTTTGGATAGCACCCTTTGAAAGGGCACAAACAAGGAACTAGAAAGTTGATATATAATTGTCAGCTATGAAATAAAATCAAAAGTACTCTTAGAACTGCATATATTCTTGTTTTAGTTCATGGTTTCTGATATTGGTCACAGATTCTCACTTCCCTATCAACTTCGATCCATACCAAAATTGTAGGATCCACTGATGGCAAAAGATTCACTCTTCAACCAATGATTGGTTGATTCAACCACTATGAAGATGAAAAGTTTCTAATGATTCACCAAAACATATTTAGTTGAGTTTCTTGCAATTTTACTAAAATGTACCCTCAAACAATGAGTCACTTCTCATTCTTTTTTCTGAAAGTTCCTGGATTTCCTGATGGCTACATGTTCCAAAAGTGCAGTGTCACTGTTTATCCAATCTAGCCACGTATTCCTCCGTGCACACTTGGTTATACCTCATCAAGTCTGATCAGCTCAAGTTTGAAATATATACCGGCCTAGAAACCTGTGACCAATCACTTTTGTTGACACTTCCTAGAACAAATACAGATATGTATCTGTATTCCATAGTCTACTTTTGATCCAACTGTTTTAAACATCCTGGGCTCATTATAACTTATTTCAGGTATTTTAAAACTTCTAACTTCTCGAAATAAGTGTTTATTCAATTTTCCTTTCTTTATTTTGACCTTGCTTGATATTTTCTCATAGCTATGGTAACCCACTAATTATGTTGCGAGAGTAAACTTTGTTATCAATTACTCTAAAACTTAAACCAATCAATAGGCATAAATTTCCTAATTATTTTGTACCATGATGCTTTAAAAAAAATAAAAAAAATAAGCAGTACTTTTACTATTCTCATGTTGTCAAGTTGGCACATGTCGTAAACTTCCACTTTAATATTTCTTTTCTGATTATAAGTCTGGGTTAGTGCTTTTACTCTTACTTTAACTCTTGCTATTTTCTGTACCTTATTTTATTTCCGGTTTATGTATTACAGTTGTTTTTGCCATTATATTGCAAATGAAAAGTACACAATTAACAAGGGCCTTAATCCTGAGCAATTTAACTCACAAACCTACATTTTACTGTCTTAAAACTAATTGTAATGTTTATTTTTTTCTATGTTTTAATTTGCAATAGTTCCTAATTTACTGCTGAATTGAGGATTTATTTTAGTATTAAGTGGATCTGTTTGTTACTGAAGGGACTATTTTTTGCTCCGCACACATTTGATCTAAATTTCAATTAAACTACTTCTTTCTCAAATTATCTACTCTACTCATTTTATTCTTTGAGTTTCCTCATTTTATTTAAATGTTATTTCATTTTATTCCATGCTGTAATCAGAAAATTAAGCTTGTTTCTTTTCATATCATGCTCTATCGTTATTGTTTAAATTATTAATATTTTTCTAATTCTTTGCCTTTCTATTAAAAATATTAGTTCCTCCTTTACTATCTTATTTTCACTCTATCTGTCCTTAATTCATCTTACTTGTGTTTCTTGAAACTGATAATGAACCCTTCTATTGTCTTATTTGATATGTATAATATTTTGTTTTCGAGATGGTTTGGAGGTTCAAATCTTTTATTACAATGTTTATTATATCCTCTTCGCAGTTATTAGAATGTTGCATTATACCCACTTGTTTTATCTACATTTGTTTGTTTCTTAACCTGCTGAAATATCAAGTAAATCTGAAGAAAAATGTTGCATCTACTTATGCCTTCAGAAGTGCTGACTTTGCTGCATTGAATCCTGGGCGTCAATTCAATAGCTCTATATGAACTCGACAATATCTATTACAAAGTAAACTGGTTCAGTGAGATAGTGTACTCGGGAATTACTCATTGTCCCATTGTGCTATAAGAAAAAATACTGATTATGCATGTTGGTTTTCTAAGGAACTGATATGTAATATAAAACGAAAGAAAATCGCTCATAGAAATCATAAGACGAGAAAAACCAGCAGTAATTATACTGCCTTTAGTAAATTAAGAACTTAATGTAAAAACCTGAGTGCATCTTGCTACAAGAATTATCTGGACAAAATTGAAAAAGATTTGAAATCTGACACCAACAAATTCTGGAGTTTTAAAAAAAAAAAAAAAAATGACAGTTGTGTTGACATTCCTTCAACAATGGCACGGAACAGCACCACTGAGAGTAATGGTATTGAGGTTAGTACAGTAGTACCTTGAGATACGAATGTCCTTACATACGAATAATTTGAGATACGACATAAAATATTCGAAAATGTATACCTCGACATACAACGAAAAATTTGAAATACAAATTTGCGATGCGCGATATTATTTTGTGAAATACCATAGATATTTCAATAGGAAAAGGTAAAAAGCTTATAGCTATATCTATGGTAATTTTACACTGGGAGGTAAACGCTAGATGGCAGAGCGTTTGAATTGCTTCCTGTCCGTGCTATCGCTCTGTTTGGTTGTTGACACCGCATCGTTCACAAGTCGCTGTGTTATTCATTATGTTTGTGGCTTTTTTTCATGTTATTTTGGATATACAGTATATACTCAATTTTTTATTTTAACCATGGATCCCAAAGTTAAAGACAAAACTGGTGAAAAGAAAAAACCTAAGAAATGATCTCAATGGAAGTGAAACATGAAATTATAGCAAAGCATGAGCGTGGCGTTCGTATCATCAACTTGGCAAATGAGTATGGCCACAGTCCTTCTACAATATCCACGATCATCAAACAGAAGGAAGCGATAAAGAAGCTGCAGCTTTCCAAAGGTGTCACGATTATTTCAAAGCTTCGAACTGATACACATGGTGAGATCGAAAAGCTACTTTTATTATGTATTAAGGAGAAGCAACTGGCTGGTGACTCTGTTTCTGAAGTGAGTATTTGTGAAAAGGCTATCACCATCTTCGAAAACCTCAAGCGTGATGCAGACGAGACGGAGGGAGAATCATCGCAAGGTGGTGAGGGGTTCAAAGCTAGTCGTGGCTGGTTTGAGAATTTTAAGAAACGAAGTGGCATTGATTCAGTAATTCATCATGGAGAAGCATCTAGTGCAGATATTAAGGCGGCTGAAAATTTCATTAAGGGTTTTGAGAAACTTATTAGTGAAGAAGGATACCTACTGGAACAAGTATTCAATTGTGATGAAACAGGGTTATTTTGGGGAAAAAATCCTAGGCAGAAGTAAAGAGTCTACGCGGCCACAAGGCTATAAAAGACAGACTAACACTTGGGCCTTCAAAGCTTATAAAGTTATGAAAGAAAAATTACAAGTTTTGTGGCGTGCAAATCGTAAAGCATGGGTGACCCGTCAGTTATTTATTAAGTGAATGAACATTGTTTTTGGGCCTTCAGTGAAAAAATACTTAACCGATAATAGTCTGCCGCTTAAGTGTGTCCTTCTGCTGGATAATGCTCCAGGTCACCCTCCTGGTCTTGAGGATGACCTTTTAGATGAATTTAAATTTATTAAAGTTGTCTATATGCCAGCCAATACAACGTCTATCCTTCAGCCCATGGATCAGCAGGTTATCTCAAATTTTAAGATACTTTTCATGAAGCATCTTTTCAAGCGTTGCTTTGAAGTTGTCGAAAATACGAACCTAACATTGAGGGAGTTTTGGAAGGATCATTACAACCTTGTCATTTGTCTTAAGCTTATAGATATTGCCTGGCAAGGTGTCAACAAAAGAACATTGAACTCTGCTTGGAGGAAACTATGGCCAGATGTTGTTTTAGAGCAAGACTTTGAGAGATTCGAGCCTGTTGAGACAGAGATAGTATCCATTGGTCGCTCCATGGGCCTGGAGGTAGACGAGGCAGATGTTGCTGATCTCGTTGAGGAGCATTCTGAAGAACTCATGACGGATGAGCTGAAGGAGCTACAAAAGATGGAACACAGCAAAGAGGAGGAGGTCGAGCATGAAGAGGAACTTACTTCACGTGAAATTCATGATATCCTTGGCAAGTGGCAGGAAGTGTCGGATTTTGTGGAAAAAAAGACACCCAGAGAAATTGTCTACAGGGAGAGCAAGTGCCTTATTTAATGATACGTGTCTCACATTCTTTCGTAACATTTTCAAGGGGAGGAGGAAACAGACCTCTCTTGATCGTTACTTTATGAAGGTCTCACGCAGTGAAAGTCCGGAAAGTGAGGCCAAAAAGGCCCGGCGTGGAAGTGATGATTGTGATGATTAAACATTACTGTATGTGTTATGTATTATGTGTAAACATTAAAATTAAATATTATGTGTGAACATTATGTGTTATTCCTCGTTAATTTATATACACATTGTGTATATTATATGTAATTTAACCGTGTTTTGGGACTTTTTCGTATCACTAGAACGCATTAATATATATTACATTATTTTAAATGGGAAATTTTGCTTTAAGATATGATTTTTTTTGACAATGATCACAGAACCAATTGAATTCGTATCTCAAGGTACCACTGTAATCTGTTCGCATCATTCATCAAGAGCATATACAATGAACCTTTAGATCTTCCACCTGCTCCTACTATCTATGACAATAGCGGTATATATCCAGAGCCATACATCTCTAAATTTGAAGTCCATGTTGATGATGTATTTTGTCAATTCGCATGACTGAATATTAACAAACGCACCTGACTGTGTATATAACATTCTTTTGAGAAACTGTGCTATTGGACTTTGTGATCATATCATTCACATCTTCAATAAGGTTCTTGAAACAGGAAATTTTGCCTCAACATGGAAACTGTCTTACATTAGTCCCATACATAAAGCAGGTGATAAATCTGATGTCAACAATTATAGGCCAATATGCATTCAATCATCACTTGCCAAACTTTCAGAGAAGATCATCCTGCCACAGCTTACTTTTGCATTTAAAAATATTATAACCTCAAGATAGCATGGATTCTTTGGCGGAAGATTTATATCAACTAGTTTCTACCTCTACATTAATTTCATACTTAATGCACTGAATAAAGCTCATGATGTGCACTCCCTATGTACTGATTTCAGCAAGGTCTTTGACATGGTTAACCATCATATTCTGGTTAGTACATTAAGTCTTCATGGGGTATGATCCAAAGCCTTGGACTGGCTTTGCTCGTAATCTGACAGGCATTTACAAGTATGTCTGAATGGTCATTTGTCGAATGAATACATTGTTACCACTGGTGTATCACAAGGTTCCTATCTAGGACCTATCCTATTTAGCATATTGGTAAATGATACTGGTGAAAAATTTAAATCTGAGTATCTACTATATGCTGATGATATGAAGATCTTTAGAGCAATATACATTGATCATGACATTGATATTCTACGAGACATCTCCAAGCTAGAGGTATGGTGTCAGGTAAATAAATTGCACCTTATCATCAAAAATGTGCTATCATTGTGTTTCTCCATGTCACAACCAGCTGCCTGTTAACTATTCATTATGTGGTCAAAATGCACCTCTGATCATATTAATTACATAACTTTGCGAGCACTTCATGTCCTGGGATTCATATGTAGATCTGGGAAAGAATTAAAAAATGTTAACACATTTTTTGACTTTTCTCTGCCTTAATCAAACCAATACTGAAATATGGTAACATTGTCTGGTTACCATTTACAGATCAACAAATTAGTTATGTTGAAAAGGTTCAACATAAGTTCTGTAAGTTCCTCTTACACTACCTGCATGATGAAATCATTACAGACATGTGTGATGTGTACCTCTATTATAAAATTAATAGCCTTCGTAGTCAGAGGCAATTGACTGACCTATCCTCCTCCTACAAAGCTGTCAATGGGTTTATTGATTCACTAGAAAATACTGGAGCAATTCTGATTTAGTTGCTCTAGGGTAGATCTTCGAACAAGAAAGCAGGATGCTGTGAAACCTGACAAAAACTATGTTGCTTTTGGACCGTAACCTACATGCAACAAACATAAACTTCTTTGGAGGATCTCACTCTGGACTAATTTCTAACATTATTAGACTTTTATGAGTTATATAATCATATACATATCTGATACGTTGATGTTAAGTATTATTTATTTATGTACAAAGCCAATGACATATAATAAATAAATAAATAAATAATAATGTGGGAAATGTGAAAAGAAGTGATTATTACTTGAGTGTTCTATTAAGCATCAATTTTTCATATTATTCAAGTACAACTAATTTTACTTGTGCAGGTACCAGATGGAAGTAAAGCTGATAGAAGAGAAACATCGTGATGAAATAAGATTATACCAAATACAACTGACCCAAGCTACACAGCAGGTGTCAAATCTACAGTCGCAGCTTCAGCAACAAACTCAACATCTGAATGAGATACTGGAACACTTGCATGATGCTATGGAAGCTCAGTGGCAAGAAGCATTGAATATAGTGGTGAGCCTCCTGGAACACATTTAATCTCTTAGAGATTCAAATAATTCTTTCTTTATGTTAAATTTTTTTTGCTTTCAGCTGTTATTAGCTCAGAGCAACAACAAAATGTAGGTAGGACACACCATCAACTGTCTAACAAAAGAAAATGGTTGGAATTCCTTTCAACAGTAATATCCTGGAGATATATAACTGATGTAGTTTCCTTGTAGATTGCCTTCCCCAATTTCAATGTGTTCGTAAGAGTTGCTGTAAGTTTAAAATAAGATAGGATAGGGAAAATAAACAGTTACCCGTCACTTACCACAGATGAAGGCAGGAGGGCGAAACACGTAAAAACACAAAAACAAACGAATTGCACAATATTTCGACCTTAGTCTCAGTCATGTGGGAGGCGAGACATATGGCAGGGGGAAAGATGTGACCACAGTGTAATTTGTGTTGTAGATGGGAGATAAATGAAGGTGCCAGGTCATTCATCCCTACTCATCTTGATGATAACAAAGAATATGCCGCCACTTCAAATACACTATGGAGAGATTTGCAATGTAACCTAGGATCCTGATACACAATATGGTGATTAGGAATTGTGCACCCCCTCTTTTCATTTCCTACTGGCCCGGTCCTGATGTCTGTCACCTTTGGGGGCTTGAACCTAGTAACTCATGTCAGACAGCAGAGAACATATGATTCCTGAATCTTCTGAACCAATGTGGTGGGTATTTTAAATGATTTGTTTTGAAAGTTTGGAGTAATATACAATTAAACTTGTGTAAAAAAATTATGATAATAGAGACAGTAAAATGCAGATCGAGAATTAAAATAAGGAAGGGTAGGAATAGTAAACCCATCACTCATCACACATGAATCTGTATACATCTTATCCTCTTGCCATATGTCTCACTCCTACATATATTAAAGTTTATGCTGTAAAGTGTATTGATGTTTGTGTTCATCATCGGCATCATCATCCTGTTCAACAGTTTCCAGCCAGTGGCTTGGTCTGCACAAGCCTCTCCATTTCCTTCTTTCTTCCCACCACCTCTCTGTCACCACCTTGTTCCAGTCCTCTCCTCTCTTCTGTACACACTCTTCTAAGACATCCATCCCTTGGTCTTCCTCTGGGTCGGTTACCATACATCTTAATTTCCTAGATTTTTCTTGTGATTCTCTGAATCTTCATTCTCTTTACATGTCCATACCATCTCATTCTGGTCCTCTGTATCCTTTCCTGTAGGGGTTCCTCTCTTATGGTGCATCTAATCACTTTATTTCTTATCCTGTCCATTTTAGTAACTCCCATTCTACTTCTTAAAAACTGCATTTCGTTTGCTTGTACTCTGCTGACATCCTGCTTCTTCATTGTCCATGTTTCAAAAGCATATGTCAAGATAGGAACATAGTAAGTGTGATAAATTACTCTTGCTTCTCTGTGGCACATGTTTATTCCATACCAGACTTCTAATGCTCCTTAGAAACATTCTGCTTGTCTTCCTCTTTCACTTATCTCACCATCATTTCCTCCACATTCCTCTAATACAATCCCCAAGTACTTGAACCTTCTTACCTTCTTTACTTGTTCACCTGCCATCACAATTCCCTGGGTTAACCTATTCTTCCTTTTGGTTGTTACCATGTACTCACATTTCAGGCCATACTCCTCCACACTGTCTGTCCATACATCCAACTGCCGCTGCACTTCCTCTTCATCACCTCCCCAGATCTTCAGATAGTCCAAAAAAGCTATCACTTTCATGTTTTCCTCTCCCGTCCTCACTGCCACCTTCTGCATTATATCATCCATGATTGCAATAAAGAGTAGTTGTGAGAGGGCACACCCTTGTTTTAGTCCATTCCTTTGTTTCAGCCAATCTGTTCTTCCTTCCCCTATTTTCACATAGTTCACACTTCCTTGGTACAGTTCTTTCACTCTCCTGATGGTTTCTTTGGGAACTCCTCTGTTCTCCAAGGCCATCAATACCTTATTCCTGTGTACACAATCATATGCTTTCTCAATATCGAGAAATACCAACAGCAGGTCCTTTCCATACTCATAATGTTTTTCCTGCAGCTGTCTCGTAGCAAATATCAGGTCTACCATTGATCTCCCTGATCTGAAGCCGTACTGCTCTTCCCTTAGCCCCTTTTCCACTCTGTCACGTATCCTTTTTTCAGTGATCTTCTCATTCACTTTAGCACAGTAGCACATCAGTGTAATCCCTCTATAGTTTTTAAACTCCTTCCTGCTCTCTTTTTTGAATATAGGTATAATTATTATTTTTTTCCCATCTTTAGGAGTTGTCTTGATTCCATACCTTTCTTATCACACGGTATAGCCACTGCTTTCCTACTACTCCTGCTGCCCATACCATTTCCATGCTCACTTCATCTATCCACCCTTCATCTTACCCAGAGCTGTTTCCACTTCTTCCTAAGTTAAATCATTTTCTTTCTCTCCTAAATGGCTCTTATTTTCCTCCAAATTTAATCCAAATCAGTTCAGCTATTTCATTGAGACTGAAGTACAAACAGACTGTTGAATTTATGATATAAGTTAGGATAGGGTATTGTGATGAATTAAACATTAGACTAGATTCTAAGGATTCAGAGTGAAAAAAATCCTATTGATTTTGTTCAATTGTTTTTAAATTATGCCAGATTTTGTGTAAAAGAAATTGATGTCCAGATGAGATTTCAATTTCCTGTTCTGATGCATGTATAAAAAAATGTAAATGCTATGGCATTCTTGGCCAAGAGATCTGAAAGATCTGTTCAGCCACCATTTGACAGTTTCAATTACCAGCTCATGCACCTCTGTTGTGGCTGCCCTAACCCAGTAATCATACCTGGTAAAGGGGCCCTACTACTTTAGGTGGAATCCGAACCATGGAGTGCCCTTGTATACTTTACATCAACAAAACAAAGCTTTGACAGAGTTGGAGGTCAGTTTTAAGGCCCCAAAAAATTCTAGCCGAGACTGTAATTCAAACCGAGGACCTTCCATTCCCTAGTCATGCATCTTAACCAAATGAGCGACCAGACTGATTGATGCAAGTGGCATAGTGTTAAAAGACATACCTCTGATTTTAAGTTACAATCTAAGGTTTCAACCTGTGAAAACCAGTTCAGTAGTTTTTGAATTATGGCCAATCATAGGTAAAAATTAACCTTATAACAAATTTTTTCTCCATTGTCTGGTTACATGGACATGCATATGGTGGCTAAATCTAAAATATCTCTGGTATTGCTCAAAATTAATGGAGTAAAAACCAGTAACTTGGTTTCATCAAATATTCTTGGTGTGACTAATAAATTAGTGTTTAGGTGAATTGTTGTGAAAATAAATTCCTAATACTAGAAAAAGTGTATAATGGCAACAAAAAAGAAAAAAGAATGCATTCTGAAATAAAAAATATAGTTCCAAGTGAGAATCCTTAGCATAGGATGAGATGCTTTAATGTGTGCAGTTATTTAGACATCATAAAATGACTTATTTACTCGTATACACTCGGCAAATTTTAATTTGTAATTTTCAGCTCTCGATTTCTCATAAAAATAAATATCCACCACTACAAATGGCCTTAGGGTGTGATATCTTTAGGGGCTGATAAATGAGCATCATTTTTTGGCAGTGTTACTGTAATCTGTTGCTCAAGAGTTATCAGCAATATTTCCGGCACACATGCTCAATATATGACCCAACAGTGTATGGATCTACAATTTCCAGCAATTTGATGCTGTTTAGTATTGGTCAACATTTTGTGTTTACTTACATTGTTTGGTTGGCAATCAACACCATGGCAGAAGTATAAGTATTTGTGGCTGCTGAATGTGCTTATCTTGCAAAGTGAATAAAAAAAGAAAGTGAAATGGATATAGTCTAACCAAATACTATTAATTATCTAGATTAAATATGATCAGGCTCAGTAATGCAGGAGTATGTTCTTCACATTTCAGCAAAATAAAGGTGGCACGTGGCCTTCATGTGGACGTTCTGTTGAGGCAGGTACAAGCAAAAGTCAGTCGAAAAAAGACTCTCAAGTATTTAGGTGTGAGACATCTGCAGCAAATAAGGTACAAATTATAAATTATCTATAATTTAGTTTTTGGATTATATACTATCTATCAGTAGTCAGAGCACAATCAAAGTATAAATTTTGCAAAAACAGAGGTGAATTTTCTCAAATCCACCAACTTAAGTTCTAAATGGCACTATCATTCCACACTTTTCCTGAAGTGATATGGCAATTTTTGTGCCTTAATATTTACAGCCTGGATGATGCAGTATGCCTCAAATTTCTGTTATGCAAAGAGATCAGTGAATTTAGCTACAGCATTAGATTTGGTTTCATTCCTGCCCTCGGTTTGAAAGTTATTGATATGCAAATTTCACCAACTTTGTCACTCCTGATGTTCATCAAAACTATAGAGTACTTCCCACTGCCACAGTAAGATTTAATTTTGTACACAGATAAAGTTTTGCAGCAAAATTCTAAGAAAACCCCAAAATGGTGATTTTCCAAATATTTACCCACCACATACCCCTAATGTGAAAATGCTTTGCACCTTGAATTTTTAATGTGGATTACAGCATATGTCACAGATTTGCATTGTATATGGAGGTTATTAAGCAAATGTTGGGAACTGTCATATTATCATTCTTAGCCATCTATAAGTGTTAACTTCAAATGGCCTTCTTTTCACTTATTTTCTATATTTATGTTTTTTAATTTCTTCTTCTCTTTCCCCCTTTCTCTCTCCTCTTCATCATACTATTACCTCCCCTTTCACAACATAGGTTTTTTGAAGTGTTACCAAATTAAATTTCGTTTGTCTGCTTAATAATTCAACTTAAATGTGAAATAACAAAAATCAACAGTCAGCAATAAGTTAGCTAACAAGATGACATAAATTCTAAAAATGTCTAGCCTCTCTTAAACATACTCCATGTATACATGACAGTAACTTTGTAGTTTTATTTTAAATCTAATTCCAGTACTTAAGTAAATAATCAGATATTGTAAGAATTCAGTCATTTTTTACATTACATGCCTTACAGGAAATCACACAAGTTGGCAAAATAATCTGTATATTTTCTAAGCAACACATTAGTTGGTATGTGTATGTAAGATACAGTACCTAAATGAAAATAGGCAATAACACTGAGACTTAAACAAAGAGACATTTTGTAAATCAATCAATTATGTCTAATTTTTTTAACAAAGGCACCTGTAATAGAAAAATGGGGCTGCAATAGCTGCGCAGCTCACTCTGAGGGCAATACTATAGATTTGGAGGGGTTTTCAAAGTGATATTAGGTTTAAAGCTATACTCTGCCTTGTAACAGATAAAGTGTATATGGGCACCAAGATGTTATTTGTCAGGGTAAATATAATTTGACACCAGGGTGATCTTTATTCAAGCAGGGGTCCCATGACTGCTCTAAATAGTGATATTAATTAGATCTTACCTTATCATATCACCAACTTCTTCCACACGATTATTATATAAATAATTTGGGTTCTAACTTAATGACTGGAAATGACTTTTCAACACATACACTGGATAAGTTTAACAAGTACTTTAATTATAAAAACCTAACCATTCATTTATCCATAGTTACTGACCGTAATTATGCATGAAGGAGATGACATACTCACAACTCGTGGCTACAATGCTATCAACTTGATATCACTAAATGACTGATCAGCTTCTTCATACGGATATAACTGAAACATGACTTTAATGGATTAATGCACTGAATGACAATGATTAAATAATGATCCAACCCAATATTACCAAATAAAATCACCACAAGGCATTACCACATTATTATGAAGAATGACAAACAACTTTTATGTTGCTCAGACTGAATTAATTATCTAACTGACATGAGACAGTTCTGCATGCAAGCATGGCCTCATTCAACATGGCAGCAGTGCTCTAGTGAGGTGGGTAAACACACTTGTTCATGTGCACTGTACGTGCATTTGCAAGAGGTTTTTTTATCTGCTTAACGTCTCTCTAACAGCGAGGTCTTTAGAGACGGGAAAGGATGGGGGGCAAGGAATGGGAAGGAATTCGGTCATGGCCTTTTGAAGGAAGCATTTGCCTGGAGTGATTTGGGAAACCATGGAAAACCCAAATCTGGATGCATGGACGGGGAATTGAACCGCTGTCCTCCCGAATGCGAGGCCAGAACGCTAGTCGTTACACCACCACGCTCGGTGTGCAAGAGCTGATCGCTACCGTAACCTTGGACTCTTGAACTTACAAGTCTGTAATTCTACTCATGTAGGCATCGCGATGTGCTTGCTACAAGGTGCTTACAATATTCTTGACTGAATAAAGTACCAAAATTCCTGTTTTAAGCCCCAATTCGCAGACTGCCAATTACAAACTGATAATATTGTTTGTTTTGTCTCCCAATTTATTTCTCAAAGAACTGCAAATATAGATAACAGTCATGGACTGTCTTCCTCTCCATGTATCTTGCAACATAAAAAAATAAACGAACATGCAATTATTTTAGAAATTCCATACACACACACACATTATACTACATTCATACAATACATTATATTGATGATAATAACATTTCATTTTTTGATTGAGTCAGGTGGGCAACGATATCTCTCTCTAGTCTGGCATTCGGGAGGAGAGGGGTTCAAATCCCTGTCTGGTCTCCCCAACTACAGTTTTCCAGGATTTTCTGTGTTCCTTTCAGGTGAATGCTGGAATGGCTCATTTTGAAGGACATGGCCCTCCTTTCTGATCCATATCCCCTTAGGTTAATTTGGCTGAGAAGGGTCCCTGAGACCCTGCAGCAGCTTGTCTCCAAGGATTCACATGGGATGACTGAAATATGTAAAAAATTTGGTTCATATCATTGTCATATAATTTTGAATAATTTTAAGAAATTTCTTTGATTAATTTTTTTGGGATTTATGCATAAAAACGTTATAATTGTATGAGTACTATTACTCGGTCTACTATAGAAAATTGTTAGAAAATTGTACTAGGCCAGAAAATGACAAACAGGAGGCAACATTATGCTATACAAATTGTAGATCTGTGTAAATTTGTGCAGATCTGCAAGACTGTCAAATGATATGGGATCCCGCTTCACGGCATTTCAATCCCTAACTGCTACTCACAAGATTACTAGATTACAGGATTTTTTAAATTGATTTTGTTATTGATGCTGCTTATCTAGTTTAAATGGAAACTGGAGTTTATTATTCAGCAAGAGTAAAATAACTTATATACTTACAGTTAAATGGAATTTTAATTTGTTACTTTTTATGTTATTTGTGTCTCCTTTTTTTATAATTCACATTATGGCAAAAAATATAGTTGTATCAAATGTATGTTTATGTTGTAGTGTGAAATGTATTAGAAATAAATACAGCTTTTTTGTGACACATCACTTCATAATGTATTAGAAACCATATGGTATTAAATTAGGATAGTGATAGGTACAATAATTTCACAGCAACAAACTATAAATGTTTATTACAGTTTCAGTTTGCTCAAATGCTGGACTCCATTAAACAAACTGCAGCTCTTCAAGACATTATCCGTACAGATGTTCCACCTCTCACTCTCCCACAATCTGACAATACATCAACTACAGAAGAAGTTCCTTTCCAGAAGGACGGCCGACTTACTTACAGAGTTCAAGAAGAAAAGGATGATGAAGTGAATCCAGGAGCCGATCTCAGGAAATATATTGAGCAGGTGATTCCAGAATATTAATTATTTCCATTAATTTTCCTTTCATTCTAACTAAAATGATCAACTACCTTATAAATTACAACTAAATATGAATATTCAAACTTTATGCATGCTTTTGATTTCCAAATTTGGTATCTTTTTGTGAAACATGAAACGCAGGTTATTACACTGTATTTGCATCTTTTTATCACTTCTCAAAAAAAGTTTTTTTTAGTAAAATCAGATTGTGATTTACAGCATTCAGATCTATGTCTGTACTACATAAAAGACCTGTAGAAAAGTTGTTTGTCTGCACATCAATAAAAAAAACGGCTGTATGTAGTGAGTGATAGCTAATGATATCAGTTAACATGAAGGATACTTTTTATCCTGATAAGTAATAAATTTTCCAATGACCCAGACAAAAATTCCAAAGTTTATGGTATTGGCCTCTTTCTGTGCAGATTTTAATGAAACTGCACATAATGAAAGATTATGTCATCAGTTAACATAATGGTTAGAATACTTAGGAAATGGCTTTTAGACCGTATGAATAACAAGGGATAGAGGAAGTTACCTGTCGCTCACCAAAGCTGAAAGCTCTGGACATCACATGAAACAAATATAAACATACAATATTTCAGTTTAAAACCTTATTCAGGTAGTAGGAAAGGGAATGAGCCATTTGGTTCTGGAGGTGTACATGACACCAAAGTTTATCCCATGATTGGCTCAGCAGCGGAAGATGGGGGAGTTGGTGGTGGGGGTGGGGGTGAACTGTTAGGGAGTGAATTATCGATATGTCAGAAAGACTAAGATGATATACATATGATTACGTATCACAGGCAGTGGAAAAATGACTAAATTTAACAAAAGGGAACATTGTATTATTGTGAACAATATATAAATTTGTTAAAATTATTACTAGCTAAAAACATATGCATATAAAATAAAGCCATGACATCAGAACTTCGAAGATGGGAAGTTGTGTATTAGAATATCATGGACACAGGACACATGCTTGGCCTCAACTAATGATAAAATCCTACCGTTTGACCCATCACTCATTATTTTTATTATTTTTTTACTATCAATACTATTATAAATCTGTAAGCAAGCTGCGTGTGTCTCATTGTTTGAATGGGAACTGTGCAAAAGCTACAGCAGCAATTTGGATGGTGTTCTCAAATTTTTAGAGTTAATGGTCCAAATTAAAATCTGTGGAAATAGCTAATGACTTACATGTACTGAGGGATAGAAAATAAATAAGTACATTTCTAAACATAAAATTATGGGCCACGGATCACTCTGTAATTGATATGTTCACTCCTTGCACAAAAAGAAAAAAAAACCTGATAAAATATCACACATCTTAACTTATAATTCTATTTAATATTTTGACTTCGAATATTTAGTTTTTCAGTTTTCTTGACTGCAGTAAACATCTGTAATACATGAATCAAATGTAATAAGTATTACTAATATTTAATTTACTGTAAAAATGATGCTTTTGATGAGTTTGACCAAAGATGAATATACTGATCACTGGAAATTTTATATTATATTTGTCTTTGGTTATATTTTCCCAGTTTTATGGACTTTAATAAATATTATTAAATGAAAATCGTTACTCAAACCACAACATAGTATATTAACTGTTCAATGAGAGTAACAGAATTTTAATTTTTATGGTAGTAACTTTGTGCTTAGTATCGACATTAAAGGGTTTTCACAATACTGTGTTGCTGCAATTTGATAGTAAATAGTGATAGTGATAGACAGTTTGAAAATAAATAATAAAATTTTGTGACATCACTTACCGGTAGTTCTCGAGATATTGGAAGTCAAAAAACAGTTATATGTATAGTTCCTTGTTCCTTTGGTGACATTTTTAATCAGATCCAGGATGCATTTCAGCCTAACCACAACTGCTAGGAAGAAAACAAGAATAAACTTTACATCGCAATACAGTCAATGTATTATTGTGCGTGTTTTAGTCCTCTTGCAGTTCAAACTGAAATTGTATTATGAAATTGTTATAATTTGTGATACGCATACTTTGAATCCTGAAATAGACAATGTTGTCATTACCAGAAATGTATTTAGGGATGCATTTCATGTGTTTAGGTGGTGTATCTGCATTGTTTGAGTTTGAAGTGGCAATTTCAGTATAGATTGTGGCTGGGTCTAAATGCAGCCTGGACCAGAATGTTATTGAAACAAGGAAGGATGAAAATTGACAAATGTTATGTAAATAATAATTGTAAGGCTTCATAGTTTTCTGATTCTTTGAAACTGAGGTTGTTAAATTTAGGGACAAAAAGCATAAATTAAATGAAACAACTGTATCATTTGACAGCATCAACATCACAAAGTTATGGGAACCTAGTACTGGAGAACTGGACTGGTAGTAGTCATGCAGATGCCAGTATAAACACCAGTGTGGCAAAATTCTTACAGCTGTCTAGCCTGACATGTTATGAACATGTCCAAAGAATGGAGGAAGAAAGAAAATCAAAGGCCTACTTTAATATGAATGTCAGAGGGAAAAGATGTGTGAGAAGGTCCAAAAATGAAATGGATACACCAAATCAAGAAGGATCTGGAAGACATGGGGTTGGATTGGACAATTATTCATGAACATCAGCTATTCATGAGCAGGAAGAAGTGGAGAGTGCTTGTGACCAGCTCCCAGGGGCTGGAAAATGTTGATGACGTCTGGTAGTAGAATTCATAATACCCCTGCTGTTTTATTTGAACATATCTTCTTATTGAAAGTTATGTAACTCATTTATTTCTGAAACTTGTATTTAACTGATCAGGAAAGAATTTTTTTTAAACTGTTGTGTCAAGAATTAGCATTGAAAGATTCTGTTTTTAAAGAGCAATACAGTAAGTCTCAAAGATAAGTAAAGAAAATAAAGAATAAGATGAAAAAGAAACCAATACCCTAAATAGGGCTGAGTAAGCTGTTGTACCCTGAAAACTGAGCGTGGTGGTGTGATGGTTAGCGTTCTGATCTCTCATTCGGGAGGACGGCGGTTCGAATCCCCATCCGGGCATCCAGATTTGGGTTTCCATGGTTTCCCAAATCACTCCAGGAAAATGCCAGGATGCTTCCTTCAAAAGGCCATGGCCGAATTCCTTCCCATTCCTTGCCCCCCCCCCCCCCATCCTTTCCCGTCTCTAAAGACCTCGCTGTTAAGCGACGTTAAGCAGTTAAAATAAATATCTGAGCAGCATATAACTGTCATTACACGATGATATGGTATATCATCTAAATGAAAATAGGAAATGTGTGGAAAGGATAGATATATTATACCCAATATCACCAAAGTTGAATGGAGGAGGGCAGCAGCAACACAAAATAATATAGAAACACAAAAAACAAAAATGTCACCTTGCGGCAGTTCTTGCAATCCATTGTTACCAAATGTATCTTACATATAAAAGGTATTTCTATTGTAAGTTATCTTTTTGTATATACAAAATAAGATTTGAGAAGTCTTGTTATACATATGTCAAACATTGAGAACAGCAATGTGAAGCACTTGATGGCTGGTAGATTGAGGTATAAAGCAGACATTGAGAAAAATGTACATTAGGCTAGTACTTAATACAATCTTATGAGGATATATAATCTGCATAAAAGATGTGCCGAATTTCGATCAAATTAAACTGGCTATGATTGTATGTTCTTAATTTGATCTTTATGGTTCAATAAAATATTTTTGATTAGTTCAGCAATTAGGATTTCCTCTTAATAATTCTTTCATATCATCTTGAGAGATTTATCCATATTAAACCACAGCATTTCTTACTGCTTCATTGTTACTGAAAATAGTCGGTTGATGTCATTCCATGCCACTGTACACTTGAAAGTCTTGTATAATTTCTATTAGCTTGAAGAAAAATCTGCAATGAAAACTATGAATTTTTTCTGTGCCGTTTTTTTCTGCTTCTCCTTAACTGTGGTAATAGCATTATTACTTATTCAGATTTAAGGATTATGTACTAAATTTTTTGTAACGTGTCTCATTAGAATTTTAATAAATTTCATATTGGAAGACAAGCAGTGGGTGAAGAGAGCAGTGGGTATGAATGATGCATACAACTATGATGTGGCTTGGATAGATATTGGACAAAGGATTAGGATCAGTATGCAGAATGGAAGAGAGGACCATGATCATAAATTGATTTTCTTTCAGGTATGGGGGACTGCAAAACTTTTCATTTACAGGTAAAGGAATCGGGGGTATTGAGGGAGGTGCTGAACAGTTTGCCTCGGAAAGAAAGAGAATTTGCAGTAAACATCTGAGAGATTAAAAAAAAAAAAAAAAAGCTATCTATATGGGCAGGAAATTACCTAAACTCCATCAATGATAATTATAATAATATTTTAATCTATTTTTTTCCGCAATTAAATTGCAGTACTATATATAAAGTTTTTTGATACTGCAATTCATTTAAACCAATGTCAGTTGGTTTTATTTACACAAAACTATTAATTTTATTGGCATCAAAATTTAATATTTCCTCATCATTCTTGTGGTTTAATTATGGCTGTAATCTTTCTAATATTCACAGTTATTAACTAGATCACCAGGCAACCCTGTTGAAGATGTTACATATGAATCTGCAGAAAGGGATTCAGACAGACAAGAAAAGCAGCCAACAAATCAAAGATTACCAACGTGGGAACCTATCATTACAGATCAGGTTGAACCTTTTAGCCTATATTTTAAAATAACAACTTACTTGCCTTTCTTTTCTTACATTGGGTATCTGTTTGTTTTCTTTTTTCAGTCTTCAATTTCATCATCAAGTCTAGCACTAAGTAATACTACAATTATACAGGATAATACAAAAATTTCAAGAAGTGGGAAAAATGGCAAACCTCCATGGAAATAAATTTTTATCTAAGGTACTTTTTACATTTAAATATTGAAATTGATGTTTACATTTTTTTGGCCTCTCCGAATTCACTTTGAGTTTGGAGTTATCTTAAATTGTGATAGATGACTTTATATTCATTTAAGCCTGCTTAACAGTGATGTTGAGATTAATTAATAATTGCATTGTAGAACTGAAAACAAAATTTGCATCTAGTATTATTGGTCATGTCTTTGCCTTCATGTTGTCAGTTCAGATTAGAGGAAGACAATATGCTTATTACTGCTGCCTATGATTTATTGTCTGGATTTCTCGTTTTGATATGACTTAAGTACGCTGCTGTCAAATTTACTATATGTTACAAAAGAAATGCGTTCAAAATGGATGTGAGTGAGCGCAATTGAAAAAGTCATGTGGTGTGTACATTATTCTTCATTGTTATGCCTTAAAAATATGAAATGCAAAGGGATTATTTACACAATATTTTGTGCCAATACTGATGTATGGTGCTCTATCATGGTAAAATATCAATAGAAACTTGTGAAAACTTTTTATTGTTGTTGCTGTTATAAGTAAACTGATTAGCCGGAAACTATATGTTCTGTCATTTACATGGTACTGATCCTTGTTATTTCTTAATACATGGTGTTCTTCAATGTAGTTTAAAATAGTGGCATTTCTCTATTGCAATTGAGAGATGATGGAAGGAAAGTTCTATTTATTATTATGCTGATGCTTTTTTTGTTTATGGCTTTACGCCATAGTGATGCTGGGTGATTGAGTTGATTGGGGAAAGTTGCTGATCTCTATCTGCCTATGACAGAAAATTTATGACTACATATTGACACATTATCATCTTGAAAAACAGGATCTTTTTAGGTAAGAACATGTGTTCCATACGATACACCAAATTACATACCAGCAAGAATCGATACCAATCCCAGTGGGTGCATTCAGGATGTTCCAGGTTCAAATCCCCTTCTGGCCATTCAGATTTTAGTTTTTCATGATTTAAGAAGGGCATTTCCATTATTTTGCCAATAACATGTGCTTCTAGAGGTTCCAGAGAAGAGTAGAGGGTAATTATGGCAGGTTGGAGGAATGGTATCAACGATAACATGGATTATGGATATGAAGTGATTTAAGGAAGATCTTGAGAGAGAAACAGCATCCCTGAGTGGAACAGCTTCAGATCTTGTGTCACCATGATGAGTTCAGTTGCAATAAAGCTGGCAGTGAGACAGATAAACCTCAAGAAGTTGTTTGGGAAAGACAAGAGGCCTGTCATGGAGGTTGTGCCTATGCACACCATTCATAGTTGGATTTATACTAGACATGGCCTACACCTAAATAATCAAGGATATGTTCTGAATTGTTAGCTACGGGTGTAAGGAAGTGCAGTTCCAATTATGATGGGGTAAGGACAGTGCCTTTTTTGGTCAGAAGTTATATATTTTGGTATAGAAATAGATGACATAAATAATAATGATTGCAGGTGAACATTGGGAGAAGTAAATACCAAAGAAACAAATTAAGGAAACGAAGTTGATGAAACAATAAATAGGAGGAGTTGTAATAAAGAAGGTAAAGGTTGATGATGAGAATATGTCAAACCCAGTTATCTGACTGCTACTAGATATTGTAGGGGCATACTGAACAAAGTGATAAAATTTGGTAACTTGATAGAGGCACAATAACTTCAAATTGTTTGAGAGTGTAAGACCCAAGGCCGATACCGGGGCTGTAGTATAGCCTTAGTGCCTCAACTAACAGTTTATGTTGACTCAAAGTTCTGCAGAAAATTTATGAAATAATTTAGATTTGCCATGTAGCCGGATAAACTCAACGTAAATGCTTGAGGCCGCCACAATATTTGTTAAACCACAAATAGAGAAAAGGTTTACTGTCTACTGAAGCACACAAGTTCACTTCTAGAAAATCCAAAGTTTTATTTTCAAAGTCACAATTTCAAATATGCATTTTACAGTTGAGTAGGCAAATCGAACACACTTTTCCCAAGGTTGCAGGTTGTGGAGAGAAATTTTAACCGACCGACCCCTTTTGTAAATTTAAAAGTTCATATTAAAAGTTAAAGTTGCTATATAACACGACACCCCACATGGTCGAAAACAGTTCACTGACCAGCATAGCAAGTTATGACCCGCGACAAAACCGACATAATGTTACTTTTCCCGAAGTACAGACCAGACGAAACCGAAGGCAAGAAAAGGCAGACTACATTTGGCTAAGTTCCTATTTTAAACTGATAAAGTCATGCGCGGAGTTGCTCGATCACTTCCAGGCGTAAGAATGAGACAACGTGTGCTTACCGCACAAACTATTATAGCCCTGCGCACGCCTATGACCTTGGCAAATCTTTCTTTAATTAATATCTTCAAAAGTATATGATAGTTTAATTTGAGATTTTTACAGGGACTTTCTATCATCCTGTTCTATCTATTTTAATTTAATTTACCATTCCAAAAGGTTTCTATCGTCTTAACACTAAATTCATCACGTGACCAATCTTGGCGGACTTTGCGGACTTTCCCAAACTTCTACCCGACAATCAGCAATAATCTATTTTCGAAAACTTGATTACCAGGCAGATACTAAAACTTTTTATGGAAACCAATATACGTACAAAATCGTCTCAATTAGGGCTATCAACTGATGTAATTTTTAAATTAATATCTCTTTTAATAAAAAAAGGTTATTATTTTCTCTTAATTAAAATCGCTAATTAGACTTTACCAAATTATTTAATTTTACTGCCAAAATATCGGGGACAGTGCTGACTACAGCTGGTGATAAAAGTTCGGTTGTAGCTTTACACGATTTAAAGATATTACAAATCTTAGAATTCTTACTTTTATGATCGCGTGTTTCAAAACTTGAACAAACGGGAATATCTCTTAAACTAAACGTTTTCCGATATGATAAATACACTTTAAAATGATTTTTATGGTGGATTGTAACTGTGAGCAAGATTACAGGGAAATTCCTTAAGTTGAAAACTGCTCTTCTCGAAATTTCTAAGTTCAACTTTGGTGATTTTACGATCGATCTTTGTTTACTGTGAATTTACTTCCTCCCTTATACCTAAGCTAAGGAGCTAGAATTTAACAAAATTCTAAGGTGCTTACAAGAGGCAGAGTCTTAGTTAAAGAAGGTAGTTCTATACAATGAGGTTTTCCCCAAAGATTATAGAGTGTACCACAGAGATAGAGGATGAGTTGTTAAAGTGCTGTTCACACTAGTTATCAAAGACTTATGCAATTTGCTGGTATTTATAGTTGATATTCATGAATTTATAAATGACTAGCATTTACCCGCTGCTTTGCATGCACAGATCATGAAGTGTGTAGAAATGCAGGTAGTCTGCCTCTTTCTCCACCAATCCAAAACTGGTACTAACCTTTTGAAATTTAAAGTATCTGCCTCCACAAAATGTCCTCTTCATGTTTTACACTCTCCTCCTTCAGAAAAATTGCCACATATTACATTAAAAATGCCAAAATATGAGAGACTCCGCAACTGTATAATGTTACCAGCATTGTAAAAATGACACAAAAATTATTCGGCACAGGGATCATATCAACCTAAACAGTCTCGCTTTGTCATAGAGGTCATGGTTAGATTGAAATTCGGCCTAGACAAGGAAAAATAATGTTTGGGAAAATCGTTCTGTGGCATCCATCTGAAACATTGGGTATTTGTTTACAACGGAAGGAATGCATTGTCTCCGATCGCTTGTATCGATTCTAAGATGGCAGTCGTTTTTGTAGGGCATCCTACATCTCGGACAAATATTTTTTATTTATTAATTTCGTGCGACTTTTTACAACGGAGAGAAGTGTAAACGGCAAAAAAAAAAAAAAAAAAAACATTACAATAAAGGATTTAACCAACATTTCAATAGATTTTCATTAATTTTGCAGCGCAATCTAATAGCTGGGCGTCTCTCTCATATTTTGGCATTTTTAATTTAATTTGTGGTAACTTTTCTGAAAAAGGAGAGTGTAAAACGTGAAGAGAATATTATAATGAAGCAGTTAATCCAAATTTAAAATGGTTAGTACCAGTAGTAAGCAGCCTCCCCCCCCCCCCCCCCCCCCCCCAAAAAAGAATGTTTTACCCTTTTTATTTTAGTGTCAAATATTAATGCAGAGAAGCAAAATATATAGATTTCATTTTAAAAAATTTCCTTTCTTTTAGTTATTACCTTAGATGTGGTTTTCATACTGATGTTCAAAAGGTTTTTTTTTTCTGTAGGACTTATATTTTAACACAGTATAATACATGAAATATGATAAACTAAAGCTACGTGAAACATTATCACTAACATTCCAGTAAGGGCGTACGAGAATCAATAATCCTTCAGGTCAGAAATTTCCTGAGGACATACCTTTCCATATAAAGTGCTTGTTAATAGCAAAAAGAAATGTACCTTAGATATGATGCTAAACGAAAGTTACTGTCTGCGACAGTAATGGCCATTAATTCTAAACTATCTACGCCGCCAACGATAGTATTGCAGCAATGAATGTACTAAGATCACTTGCAAGATTTTTTAAGGTAGTTCTGTCATTACCGTGGTGCCACAATCTGATGATGGATTCTTATAGAACTCGGCAAAACAAATCGAAAATAAAGATTTTTTTTGATATCTCGCTTGATTTTCGACATATAGCATGTCAAAAATCAGTTATAGGTATAGTTCCTTATTCTTTTGGTGACATTTCTTCTGGTCCGGGCTGCATTTCAACCTAACAACAATCACTAGGAAGAAAATAAAGCACCTATAGAGCATTTCCACCATGTAGATATAGTGGTTTCGGTGAATTTTTTTCTGTTCCGTGCCGGATTTCACTCTAACCTCCTCATTTTTAAGATACAATATCTCAAGAACTAAGCGAGATACCAGAAAATTTTATTCTTTACTTTCAATTTGTTTCGTTGAGTAACATAAGAATCCATCATCAAATTGCAGTGTCATGGTAATTGTAGAATCCCTTTTTTTTTAATAACATATAAATACATTCCTAATCCATGAGCAATAACATGTATTTTTTCTTAATGGCTTTTACACAACTACCCACTTTTCGAGTCATTTTCCTTCACGGTATTTCAGAAATGAAGTAGTTGGATTGAAATGTAGTATAAGCTTTGGTAATGATGTATCTCTGGTGGTAATGAAAAGTATTAACTTATTTATATTAATTTATATCAATATATAATAGTTAACACAGCTGAAATTATAAGCACTGAGTGTAAACTTTTGCTGGGATTTTATGTTTAAACTTTGGCTGGGTTTATAAAGCTAAGCATAAGCTTTGGTGAGAATGTAGCTATGGACATAACCAAACATATTATTTCTGTAATATTTAACTTGGCTAAAAAAATCTTATTTTTAAATTCGGATACGGAGAATTTCACGATAACCGTGGTGCTGTAAATTTATTTTATATATATATATATATATATATATATATATATATAGCAGTTTTCTTTATTAATAATAATAACAGCATCTTTTTTTCTGATTGGATATTGGTTTTATTTTGACGATATGTTAATTCAATCAATTATTTCTGTTTTAAAATAGCACATACTAAAACTAATCTTACACATTACGAATTATTTTTAATTTCCTTGCGTTTTCAGTGACACCAAATTACTAATGTTGTTATTTCACCCGCATATAAATAATTCCAAAGTTTCGAGAATCGATAACAGTGAATGTATTAATGCGGTTGTGACAGAAGCTATGATTTACGAAAAGAATCAATAGCAAGATTTGTGGTTAGGTTAAAATGCAGCCTGAACCAGAATGACAATTGACTCGCTTTGTTAGATCATAAGTCATGATGGATTTAGTTTCATTGTTATTTACGCGGTGTGGCATAACGTTTTAAAATGCTTAATTGATTTTTAGTTTCACTCACTCCATGTTGCTGTCATCATTAACCCAAAGCCGTATGGTGATAAACATTGCAGAATCTGGGTTATGAGACTTACTTAGTAGAAATAATAGTTTATTTTACTGGATGTGGTTTGAACAGCAGCCAAAATTTGTACACACGTTCCTTGGGCGATATTAGTGATGAATATTTGCACTTTATAGCCACAAAATATATATTAATCGAGTAATGTACGTAGCAATATGGTAAGTTCATTGGAAAATGTATTGTTACTTGTTGATATTTATGGTAGCTGTTTTTCAGACATCTTTCTTCAAGGGGGGGAAAAAAACTGAATTTCTTAATCATAATGATATGTAAAGAAGAAATATTGGCTTATTAATGTACAACATTTAGCGACCACTTTGTTCCAGAGACAGACTGTTAACTGTCTACCAGAGATAATATACATAGTAATCTAATGCATTTCGCATATTAACTTACCTGTTGCGATGCAAGTCAATGCTTATTACGTTTAATTCGCGTATTCCGTTTATTTTAAGCACTGCAGTCCAGAAAACTGAGTAACAAAAGTAAAAAAATTAAACTGAATCCAAAGTTTTGTAAGATTATTGCGAAAGGAGTGCGCGTCTGAAGTGCACTATGATCGGCAGTCCACAATTTTCCAAATATAAAGGTTTTTAATTGTTTGCTCCTTCCCATGGTACATATAAGTCATTAGCTATTTTCCCAGATTTTGACTGGTACCATTAGCTCTAAAACGTGAAAACCACATCCAAATTGCTGCGTTACTTATTGCGCCCATTACAGTAAGGAGACAAATGCAGCTTGCTTACAGATATATAATAGTATAGATGTTCACGAGTATAGACTGGATTATATGCAACACAAAAAGCTAGGAACATGCATGTAAATATGCTTGAAAAATGCATGAAAAATGTCAAAATATGCAACATTATATAATATAAGAATAGTAAGTTTTAGTTTTTTTATTTCACAATCAGCATGCAGTTAGTAAGTAGTTGAATAACATATTTATAAATTCATTAATTAACAATTATTTAATGCATGCATAATTATTTAAAGCATGTGGGGAAAACGAATGCTAATCACAGCTATTGTGTTAATACTAGAATTGTTAAATGCTTCTTTGTACTGACAAACTGTCATAGCTTCTCCACTATCAAAGTTGTATACTACACCTTTAATGGCGTTGAAATGTTCATTGTAAAACAGTTGAGCTTCAATTCAACCCAAGTCACTTATTGGTTTACCACTGATTCTGGAGATGAGGCACATTTGTTTTTTTTTTTTTTTAAAAAATAGGTCTTGTTGTGAGAATGTTCCTTAAGAAACCCTTTCTATGGTGGTTCTTAGTTCATCAAGTCATCGTAGACTAAGAGCTGTGCTGCTAGTAGATTTTGCTGGCTACAACATAAGGTTTTATTTATTAATTAGCTACACTATCGGAAAATATAGTAAACTAGCTGATACCCGCAACTTCGTACGCATGGATTAAGAATTTCTTTGCCAGAATTGAATATAGAAAGTTGTTGGTAGCGAAGGATTGGTCCCAAACAACACCGAGTCCGCATAATATGACCGGAAAGCCATCAATATATCATTCTACCATCGAACCTGTCTCTTGAAGAGAATAAATTTCCAACATATTTAAAAACAGAAAAACAAATGAAGGTGAGGGGATGTGGGGAGAGGAGAGGGGGTGTTAAGTAAGTACAGCTTTATTTCAGCTTGGTCTTTTCCTCTTTCTTCAGCATGAGCATCCGATTCTTGGATTCTAATAACTTTAGCTGCTCGTTCTCTGCTAGACCTATACCTTGGGCCAGTTTACGCCCTCAAGGTATGTCGGGAAAAAAAAGGAAAAAAAAAAAAGAAAAGTGAAAAATAAACTGGTGCCAGAAACATTCAAGCAGACACAAAGTAATAGTACAGAGAAAATTGACATCTATACTAAATAATACGTTTTTTCTCTAAACGAAAGTTACTAACAAATTATACACTAACATAATGCGCGAGAAGCATAGCTTGAGCAAGCGACGTAACATTACAGACTAACACACAAATCCGTCTCTCTGTCACCATTCGATAAGTTCATGACTACAACTGTTAATCATACTGAAAAAAATGACCTGTGCCTTCCCTACAGATTTTCTTGTCAAATTCTGTCAATATCGGTATAGGCATTTAGTCGTAAAAATGTAACAAAAGACAGAGACTTACTTCCGCATTTATAGTATTATTACTGCAGATCACACACACACTGGCTGCAAATCACCCCTGATGGATCAATATAACGTAAAACAGTGTACACCTACAGAATTTCAAGACTACCTATGATTGGCCTCGTATTGCACTCCTAATTTTGTGATATCTACAGTTTAACATTCAGTCCCAATAACAGACGTCCCAGGCGTGACTCTTACGATCAAAAACAATTTTTAAAAATCTTAGCCTCCATGGAGATTTGAACCGGAGACCACCATCCAAACATTAGTAAGCAAGCGCCTTTAACCACTGAGCTACCTGACTGCTACACAGAAAAACAGTACAGAGACCTTCACATCCAACGCGTCTATCGCCGTTCAATAATTTTTCGAAATTATAAGACAACATGTATTATTTATACAGATATTTTTTCAACCAAATGTAGACAGTATTTTTCTCCTTGTTTCAAAAGATAAGTGTGCAAAGTTTCATCAAGATCAGATGAAAACTGTGGATTTGTATGAAGAACAAACAAACATACATACGTAAATACATACATACATTCATCTTTATATATATAGATATAGCGGAAATATGCACCATCACTAGGTTTTAGGTAAAATATTCAATAACAGGTAAAAATTGGCTTAATATGCAAACATGCAAATGCATATAATCCAGTCTCTATTCATGAGTTACTAAGAGTGAATTTTTTGTGGGATGGCTGTTTACCATAGTGAAAGAATGAATTAGTAACATGAGACTGTCAGTGAGAAACTAATGGAAGAGGTAATTGAGGGAAAAGTTTAATATGTGGAAGGAAGGCACCAGAGCAGTGGAGAGAAGGTAGGAACAATTTAATGTTTATTCCAAAGCAAAAAATAAATAAGAATACGAGACATCCAGGTAGGTGAGAGGGCTAAAGAGATTGGTAAGTAGAAGACTAGGAAATCATAAATAGATGCTGAAGCCATTATGAGGGAACTTGGTAGGTTAAAAATTGTGAAGGAGCTGCATGCCAGATTGGAAAAATTGGCATAACAATATCTGTTTATGAAGGAAGGAGAGAAATAGGGTCAACAATTATAGGCATTTAATTTGACCTCTCTGGTGGTGCTTGATACCCATTCACATGAGAAATGTTTTTGAAGAAAGAAAGTGCTAGTAAGGCAGCAAAAAGGTTTAAGAGTTTTACTAGTACGCTATGTTCTAGATATTGACTGTTTAGCACAGAATCTCTGTAGAGTGTTTTACAGAATGAGCTATGGAGTAGTAATTAGTAAGATTAAAACCATGGGAGCGCACCAAGACATGACTCACTGGGTGGAAGTATTCTTAATGGGTGGGAAACAACAAGTTCGAAACAGTGTCAAAAGAGGTGGAAGTGGGAACAGGAAGACCACAGGGACCATTGCTTTTCACCATTCTAGTGATTGCTTGTTGTGGGGGTTTACCATTATAAATTATGTTGTTTTCAGATGAAATGATTAAAAATGAGAAAATTTTGGAAGAACAGAACTGGAAATATAATTACGTAAGTCTACATAAAATGAAGGTTAATACCAAAAATTTAGTTTATTAGATACACAGAAAACTAAAAACTTTGTTATTATTTGGAGGATAAGAAGGGATTGATTGATGAAGATATAAACAAAAACTATATAATTTGAAAACAAACTCAATTGAGCAGAACATGTGGGGCAGGCGTAAGGAAGAGGGTTCAAAAATCCGGCAACTGCTGGAGAGGATGATGAAGGAATGCAATGGGATTGAGATACAAAACTTGGGCTATTGTAGAATAGTATTTCATCTCATCTTCTTGTTTGGAAGTTTCATGTAGCAATTTGACTGTTTTCTCAATTATTGTGACAGATATCCGTAAATATGTTATTGGTAATGAACAAACTTGTTTTATACTTCGTACAAAGGTTGTTAGTTATGTCATTGACATGAATGGATTTTATTTTCTTGCCTTTAAATTTAAGACTGATTACTTAGATCCTTTTATTACTAAACATACATTTTATAGTTTCTCAGTAATCATCAAATTTATTTGAAACTTCTAGATTAATAACAGTGGGTCAAATAGAAATTGTGATTTGTTGTTGTGTTTGATGACAACAGTGATGGCGTATTCAGAATGAAATAATTTGACTACAGTCATAGAACTGACATGAAATTTCATATTTATTACTTTTTATTCAGATTTCTGAAATGATTGTATTCTGTAGTTGATAGGACTACAGACGTGCGCGCGCGCGCACACACACACACACACACACACACACACTTTACAGTATATCAGTTAATAACCTAACTCATGTATGAGGTGAGACATAGCAGGGGAAAGATGTGTACACATCCAGACCTACCGCATTTAAGTTTCCAACTGTTGGCCATCTGCGTAGGGAAAACTGTCCTCTCCATCCATTTTCTGACATTCCACCTCCCTTTTCCATTACTCTTCATTTTAATTTTTTATCTTGCACTCTTCCTTATTCTCTTAATCCAATCTATCTATTCATCCTTGACGCCCTTCTCCTCCAAGTTTCATATCACACCACTTCTCCAGCATATTATCATTAACCACTCTCCTCATTTGCCCATATCACTATTTATATATATACAATGAAATCAAAGGGGAAGGAATTAAATTAGGATAGGGAAATGAGCCACCACTTACCTTTAGAGGATGGATGTGGGGCGCGAACACACAGAAAAGACAAAAACACAACAGATAAAGAAATTTTCGGGACAAGCCTTTTATCAACAGGAGAACATTATGGGAGGTGGGTGATATTGGAGAGTGTCATATATATATATATATTTATTCGACTGTGATATAACCTCAATTTTGTCAATATATTACCAAAATCAATTAAAAGAGCTGCAAGCATATAGCAAATGAACAGCAGAACACTTTCAAAGCAATTTTCTAGTAGTTTCAAATATTAAAGACATATTTTAAAGTATAGTTAGATCGAAATTAAAAGTAAACCCATGCGTGATATAAAATTTTAATATTTATAAATGAATTCTGTTCCCTCCGTGTACAGAGGTACAAAATGAAACTATGATTCAAATAAGTTATGACACTTCAGGCCAACAAAATTTTATTAAAGAAATATCGAGAAATTAAAAGCCAGGCGGGCCAAATAAAAACATAGGTAGTCCTTTTAATAACACACAGCAGAACTTTATAGCACAGAGGATGCAGAAAAAATCAAGCCAAATTATATAGAAAAGTAGAGTCTGTAGGTAGAATCAAAGAGATTTTATAGGCGAAAAAGGCTTTAACCAGCTGTCATATTTCAAAGTCCATGGAGTTAAACTCGTTACAGCAAAGAAAGTAGGTTTAAAGTAAAGTACAATATTTACTGGTCTCGCTGAGGGAATTTTGTAAAGATTAAAGTAATATTTTGGCAAAAAATTTGATTGAAAGATTGAAAGTGCTAATTAGTAGCGTTTGAACAGTCGCTGAGTGCAGTAGCGTATTTTTTTGTTATATTTTATCTGTAGTGGTGTGGGGATTTGATTAGAGTAATCTCTGAGTGTATATATTCTGTAGACAGTGGTCGTTAGTAGCGTTTGAACAGTTGCCGAGTACAGTAGCGTATTTTGTCGTTATATTATATCTGTAGTGGTGTGGGGATTTGATTTGTGTAATCTCTGTGTGTTTATATTTTGTAGACATTGCTCGTTAGTAGCATTCAAACAGTTGCCGAGTGCAGTAGCATATTTTGTTGTTATATTTTATCTGTAGTGGTGTGGGGATTTTATTAGTGTAATCTCTGAGTGTATATATTTTGTAGACAGTGGTCGTTAGTAGCATTTGAACAGTCGCCGAGTGCAGTAGCGTATTTTCTTGTTATATTTTACCTGTAGTGGTGTCTAGATTAGGTTAGTGCAATCTCCAAGTGTTTATATTTTGTAGGAAGTACAGGTTATTTCAAGTTTCTGTTCTTTTTTTAATTTCATTTTCGCGTTTTTCAAAAGCAGTATGTCTAGGGACTGTGAGTGCTGTGTGCTGAGGAAGCTGATCTGCGTGCACAGCTTGCAGCTGTGTTAGCGACAATTACACAGCTTGAAGCTGCCGTAAAAGTCTGCAGCAGATGTGATATTGAGGAAACTGACGTAGCCATGCCTATCACAGATTCTCCCATATCGAGAGTCGTACCTGAAACCCAGGTGTTGGAAGCTGTGCTGTGGTCGCCTGTCGGTGACTGGCATTTGGCTTCTAGACTTCGAATCCGGACACGGGGCAGTTGAACAGGCTTAAAGGCCAAGACACTAAACTTGTTCGTCTGTCCAACCGGTTTGATGTATTGTCGGAGGCTGACTCAGTCTCACAATTGTCATCCTGCGAGTTGACGGCCCCCCAGCCCGCCAGGTCTGAGCAAACATAGAAGGGCATTCTGGTAGTTGGGAGCTCTAATGTTAAGAGGTTATTAGAGCCCCTTAGGAAATGGAGGATTTCTCGGGGAAGAAATCCAACATCCATTAAGTGTGTATTCCGGGTGGCCTGATCCGAGATGTGGAACAAGCCATCCCGGATGCCATAGAAAGGATGGGGTGTAGCCAACTACAGATTGTGGCTCATGTCGGCACCAATGATGCTTGTCGCCTTGGGTCGGAGGTTATCCTTTCTTCCTTCTGGCGGCTGGCTGAAAGGGTGAATTCTGTGGCCAGTGGCTGCAAGATATTGGCAGAGCTAACCATCTGTAGCATCGTCAACAGAGTTGATTGTGGACCTCTGGTTCAGAGCCGTATCGAGGGGTTGAACCAGAGACTACGACGTTTAGCTGCAGATTTCTCGATCTTCACCATAGGGTCGAGTCCTGTAGGGTTCCCCTTAATAGGTCAGGTGTGCACTACACACGTGAATCGGCTACACAGGTAGCAGTGGCCGTGTGGAATGCACTGGGTGGTTTTTTAGGCTGAGGGAGGAAGACCCGAAACACGAAATACAGTTACGGGCAACCCAATCAGATGCAACACCAGAATGTAGGAGCAACTTAAAAGAATCTCGACAGTTAAAAGTTCTCATAATTAACTGTAGAAGCATTTGTAACAAACAACCGGAACTTGAAAGCGTTATTTGTAATACAGAAACGAATATCGTTATCGGTACAGAAAGTTGGCTGAAACCGGAAATAAGTTCTGCCGAAACTTTTAAAGATAGCACGAACGTTTTTCGTAAAGACAGATTACATTCTCATGGAGGTGGGGTATTTATAGCTGTGAGTAAATTTCTCCCATGTAATGAAATAGACATCAATACGATCTGTGAAATCATATGGATTAAACTCAACGTTGCTGGGTCAAAACTCATCATAGGCGCCTTCTACCATCCACCCGATTCCAACGTAGCTATCGCCTAGGAGTTAAGATATAATGTAAATAGTATAGCTAGCCGTTTTAAGGATCATGCTATGATTCTAGGAGGCAACTTCAATCTGCCTTATATTGACTGGCGTAATTACGTTCATATCACAGATAGCAGGGATAAGGCAGCTTCTGAAGTAATTCTCGAGTTGTTGTCAGATAATCATCTCGAGCAGCTAGTTAATGAACCTACACATTGTCATAATGGTAGCGAAAACATTTTAGATTTGCTGGTTACCAGCAGGCTAGAATTATTCACAGACATTTCAACGACCACAGGAATAAGTGGTAATTGTGCCTATCAAATTAATGACCAAGCAAAAAACTGGAAATGGACGGATTGTATACAGATTCAGTAAGGCCTCAAAGGTGTGTTTTAGAACCTACCTGAGCAATAATTACCATAACTTCAAGTCAACAAAGCACACCGTTGAAGAGATGTAGCATCAATTTATACATATAGTCAGGGAAGGAATGGAAATACATATACCAAAGTGGACATTAAAGGGGGAGAATGATCCACCGTGGTACACATGCAAAGTAAAAAGATTACTAAAAAATACACGCACTCTCAAGAAGGAAGGGGTGTCGCAGTGATTTAGAAACCTTAGTTGAGTTAAGAGGACTTATTAAGAATGTAATACGCGAGGCCTTCAACGATTTTCATTCCAACTCTCTCTCTAAGAGTCTCACAGAAAACCCAAAAAAATTTTGGTCGTATCTATAAAAAGTTAATTGTACCAACAGCAATATTCCAGCACTAATTCGTGAAGGTTCTGAGGTTAATGAAAGCCGTGATAAAGCTAACGTACTAAATACTGTATTCAAAAATTCATTTACAAATGAAAATAAGGAAAGTATTCCTGTTTTCCCACGCCATAGCGAGTCGGTGATGAAGTCATTACGAATAGATACTGCAGGTATCATTAAGCAATTAGAGCTCCTGAAATGGGGGAAAGCACCGGGAACGGATGGAATTCCAGTAAGAGTATTTTCAGAGTATGCGGCGGAAATCGGGCCATTTCTGTCTGATATATTCAGTAAATCATTAGAAGAGCGAAAAGTACCTTCAGACTGGAAAATCACGCAAGTAACTCTAATTTTCAAGAAAGGTGATCGAAGTGATCCTGGAAACTATTGTCCCATATCTATAACATCTGTTTGTAGTAGAGTTATGGAGCATATTATATGGTCGAACATTATGAAGTTTCTAGATGATAATAATTTGCTTACAACAAATCGACACGGATTTCGGAAGAAAAGATCATGTGAAACACAGTTGGCCCCATTTACACACGATGTAATGAAAGTTATTGATGCAGGTTCACAAGTAGATGCATTTTTTTTAGATTTCCAGAAAGCCTTTGACTCTGTGCACAACAACCGCCTTTTAGCGAAGCTTCGAGCGTACGGTATATCGGATCAGCTTTGTAAATGGATAAAGGATTTTCTAACTGGTCAGTCGCAGTATGTCGTTGTTGAAGGAGAAAGTTCTTCTAATCTAGATGTTACATCGGGTGTACCTTAAGGAAGTGTAATAGGACCACTTCTTTTCTTAATTTTTATAAACGATCTCAGAGGCAAAGTGAAAAACCTTTTTAGATTGTTTGTTGATGATGCGGTTATGTATAGGGAAGTAAGAAATTTGGCCGATTGCTTAGAAATTCAGCGTGATCTGGATGTTATTTTGCCTTGGTGTGCTGGGTGGCAACTTACTCTAAATTGTAAAAAGTGCAAGACAATGAGCATAACTAACAAAAATAATCCAATTGTTCAGAAATACGAGTTAAACAATACAGTTATTGATATGGTTGATTCTATTAAATATTTGGGAGTAACAGTACAAAGGAAAATACACATTAATTTGTTAGTAGGTAGAGCAAATTCTAGGCTGCAATTCATAGGTCGAATCTTGAAAAATTGTAATGAACAAACAAAGGAGATAGCGTACAAATCTCTTGTGCGTCCACATTTGGATTATTGTTGTGCCATTTGGGACCCGTTTCGTAAGGGGTTGATCGAAAGTATAGAGAAAGTACAGAGAAGAGCCGATTGATTCGTGACTGCTTGCTACAGTCCTTATGAAAGCGTCACAGAACTGATTAGTTGACTAGGTTGGGAATCTCTGGTAGATAGACGACACACGTTTCGTTTAAACTTATTGGTAAACATGCGTACTCCCATTTTCACTTTCGAGTGTAGTGAAATACTAATTCCACCAACCTATTTGAGTCGGAAGGACAGGAAAGATAAAATTAGAGAAATAAGGTGCCGGACTGATTCTTATATGAATTCTTTTTCCCTCGTACCATTAGGGATTGGAATGCACAGCAAAGAGATTAGCTTTGGTGCGGAGCACCCTCTGCCACCCACAATTTTGTGAATTGCAGAGTATATTTGTAGATGTAGAAATTTCAAGCTTGCAAATGGCGGGGTAGTGACACTTGGTTCAAAAACAAAGCATTGACATACTATGAAACTATAGCACTTGCAAATTTTTTTGTAAGGGTCAAATTTGACACTTAAATCAGGAACAAGGTCATATAAAAATTTCAAGCAAATCAGAGAAATTATAAGGTAACACCTTTGTAATCAACGCCAGTGTGAGAGTAGCCAGGATAAGACAGAGAGCGTAGCCAGTGAGTGGAAAATTCCTCTGCTTGGTGTCACAAAACCGCCCATCATTTTTTAGAGGGTGGCCTGCCTAAGGTATCCGTCAGTGTTCCAGCAGATTTTTTTTGTGAGCAGAGTAGGTGGGGGTGTAAGTCGCGCCATGTGCTGGGCTGGAGTGCAGTGATCGGGGCAGTATTGACATGTAGGGTAATCCTCCAAAGACAACTAACATCAACACCGGGTTGAAGTGATGTCATTCTATCAATGATTTTGAACTTTTGATCAACATGGGGTTCATTGGAAGCTGCTTACGTTGTCTTTAAATGTTTTAACCTGCAATCATTTTATTTTTGGAAAGAAGTCTGATGCCTTTCTATCATGCTGGTACCGAGTTTGTATGAAAGAACTTTTGCACAATACATCATTTTGAATTTCTCAGGAAGTCTACTGTTTTATTTTATGAACATACCTTTATCTCTTGTGGTATCCTATTTCAATATTTAACAAGTGATTGGCGACCAAGGAAAAGAAACACTCGGTACCACAACCATGGTTAAAGCTCATAGCACTACTGTATGTCCACCCCAACTAACAGCAAGTCTTTGACACCACATGACTGCCGTTTATCCTCTTGTTGGTTCAGTCTGATTTTGTCGAATAAAATTGCATGGCTTGTGTCTGCATTGTGCTTTGCTAGCGTTGATTTGTCAGTATTGTTACTTTTATAATACCTGCTTGCAAACACCGACACTAGCTGTGTAAGCCAAAATCAACACCAGGACCTTCATGTTTTTCTACTCAATCTTACTGGCTACTGTTTTCATTATTTCATACATTATAACAATGAATATAAGTGGGGAGAGATCACTTCTCTGCCTGAACTGTGATGTTCTTTCAAACCAAGTTTCATACAAGTCTCGCATCCCTCATTCATCCTAGCAACTCCCCTGTTCAATCTTGTGTTAACTCTTTACATGTTTATCACTTCCAATTGCAGATGCTGTGATATGCAATCATATTCATCCCTTCTTTAAAAATGAATTTGGTAAAATAATAATATTGAAATATCAACTCAAAACATTTTGCAACAGTGTGCAACTGCTATATCTGGGATAACATGTTAAAGGAGTAGATATTACTTTCATTTCATGTAAAGTAGATAAATGCTTATCTACAATAAGTAATAACTTTCATCTGGATCATATTACTGGAAATTTTAGTTTCTAATATAGGCTTCAAGTTGGAAACAATTTTGGCAAACTGAATTTGTTAACCAGATGTTGGAAGACTTAAACATTTATTGTGTGTTTGTTAACACATGAAGTGATAACCTTTTTTAACTGTGCAGTAAAATTTCTCAATAGAAAGACATGTCTAGGATATACGAGTAAAAACTTTTACAAAAAACTTGTGTTTGTATTGTGTAAGAAAAGGTCTTATTACAAGTTGTCTTATGGCTTGTTACGATGTTACATTCTGCTGCTTGATCTCAGAAATACAGAAACACTAAAAACTCGTTGATTTAACTTGGTTCTTTGTAGTTGTAAACTTACAGATTTCAAATGAATGTTGTTGGTATGTTAGCTAATACTTCACACATGTACATTTTTTTTTTTGTTATACCACCAAGAAAATTGAACTTATCAGAACAATGATGGCCAAACGATAGACTTGGAAAAACTTGATAAAAGTGCGTAGCGGCTGAGTCTGGGATAACATGGTAATGGAGTAGGGATTACATAAAACACCATTTTAATAAAAATAATTTATTGTAAAATACATAATACACACTGTTGTCTAACGTTCTTGTTGCTCTACTATCCTGAGTTGGGAATGAACTGTAAATACTCTAAAATTTGATATATCTGTTATTTATGGTACCAATATGTGTTTGGTTTATTAATTGCCTGAAACACTTATTGAGTGAGGTAAAAAATGAACTTTAGTACAAAGAATTACTTGTTCCTTTATGATTTTGGCTGTAAAACAGCATGTAAACCTGAAGTGTTAATACTCAATATACTTTTCATTGCCCTCTCTTCTCATGCAGCAACTACAGTTATTTATCTAATTAATTAATTATACTCAGTATTGCACATAGTTTTATAGTTCTTTCTACATAAATATGTTACCATTATATCATGTGGAATAGCTTACTATAAAATGACTATTCAAAGTAGGGTTATCAATTGTTTAACATATTTACAGCATAAACATTAATTTGCTACTGAATACTGTAAGAAATAATTTTTTTTCTATAAATGATTTAGTCTTTGAATTAAGTCTGAGAGTTCCCATCACTTTTGTATTGAGCAATTAAAGATAAGTGATTTACAAATTACTATTTATAATTATTTAAAATTAATGAACAAAAATATTTTAACACAGAATATATACCAGTTTTGATATGTTTTAATGCAAAGAAAACTGAAAAAACAAATAAGTTCATTAAACCTTCAGATATTATTGGAGTAATTTTCTTGTTCTGTTTGTATTTGTAAATCAATCCATCAGTTAACATGTTCATCATTTTATATAAACTTGATGTCATGTGTTTTTTTTAGCACCACCCTCATATGATTCATATGCATTTCAAATAATTTTTATTTTTCAAAATATCTTGAAGTAGAGAAGGTATACTGATAAACCCAGATCAGAAAACATTAATTATTATTGTAATGCATGCTTGTAAGATCTTTTTAGTCAAATTCCTTTTCATCAACGTGTCAGCCTAACAACTTTTTATGAAAGCTTTAAAAACATAAATATATGTTCATCAGTTTAACAACATTCAGTTACAAAAACAATTCAATGCAATCTGTGGAAATCCATAAAAACCAAATTCATTTCAGTTACAAAAACAGTTCAATTCAATCTGTGGAAATCTATAAAAACCAGATTATCTTAGTTTTGTTTGTTTGGTGTGGGTACACTGCTATTTGATACATACAATTCATGATCTTTATGAAACTATACTTTTGTAATAATGCTGCTTACAACTCTGGTTATGGTCATAGTTGATTAAAGGCAAGTTTTTTATTTATTTTTTAATTAATTATTTTATTTTCGTATGAGTTGACTTTTGTTCTAACCTGTATGTGATCTATGCATAGCATTACTGTCTATCTGATTTTATTCAGTCTCAGTGATCACCATCATTAACTCATTTATAATGGAACTATAATTTTAAGACATGTAATACAATAATACTAACATTATTTTTTTTCCACAGGCACCACTTAAATTAAAATGTGTTATCTCTTATAACTAATATTTCAAAGTACTCAATAAATTATTATATACTACAAAATATGTACTGGCTTAATCTTGGTTTGTTTAGCATATATTGTATGAATATATTGAAAAGGAGTTTGATGAGGTGTCAAATTCTTCACATGCACACAGTATTACAAAATATTGTGTGTAGCACTCAATAATGTTTAAAATACTGATTGTTTTTTAGGAATATCAAAACAGAAAAATAATTGACATTCAAAAATGATTCACTGTCAATCATTTCTGTAAAAATAAATGAAAATAGTTTTGTGTAAGCAATTTTAAAAAATACAGTTACACTATTTTTAATTCACAAAATTCTCTGCAGTTAATATTTCATTCTTTTTTCAGGCAAAATCTTCTTTCAAAAACTGTTTAAATTTAGAAATGTAATAACTTTTCATCATATGTTACTATTTGTTTGAAATTGATCTAACAATTTCATTTAGTGACTTAAATAATCAATGTTCATAATCTGATTAGATAATAGTTATTATATACTATCTTAAACTATTTTTGATTTAAATACTAATGAGTAAAATTGTTGAATTTACATTTATACAGTTCAGAATGGCTGATACAGTGCCACATCATTTGACCATAACCTCCCACCCTGCCCTGATACCAGTTGCGTAGAAACCATATGCACTAGCACCAAATTTAAATAATATATTTCTAATATATCAAATCCCTCAGTTTATGGTAATTTCAATTATCACTTGGATTTTGATTTTTCATGCTCCTGATAAAATTAATACTGTGTAAATAGAAGTATTATTTTCAAGTGATAATTTTTCTTATCTTCCTTTATTTCACATTAGAAATGAAAAATTATGTTTCTAGATTTTTATGGGATTATGTATTTAATGTGAATACTTTTATCAGCTTAACCTAGAGAAACAAATTGTCAAAAGTTAGATTTGTAACAAGTAATTGCAGTTTCACTGAAACAAAAGTAGCAGTTGCATGTACTTCATATGAACAAGTTAGTGAAACATTATAATTATTTTTTACTTTAATCTTCTTATTTAAATGGTTTCACTGTTTTCAAGATTAATGTTCCATACAAAAATAAATAAATAAAAAGCATTTACTTTTAGAAGACAGATTTCTGAATTAATTTGAATGTTAGCAGTTCGTGTATCAGGAGAGTTGTACTTACTGCCTTCAGTTTCAGTGAATATGCACATCCAAAATGTGAATACAATTATTTTGCATGTTTGCAGTTAGATTTACTAGTCCTACTATGGCAAGAAATTATTTATACCTTAATTACTATATGGATACATGTATGTACAATATTCTCCACACTCAATACACTGCATAGTTCAAAAGTTTCTGTACACTTTATTGGTTTAACACATTTGGTTTTCATAAACAATTGGAGTTCTCACCATACCATAGGCTTACTCCTCCTAGAGGCAATGTCTTGTAAATCTGCTTATCACATTTCATTTGAAAAGTTTCTCACAAAATCTGTTCCGTTTGTATGATTCAAAACAGACAGAACCACTTAATTATACTTCAGTATAATTCTGCTCCATACACATTGAGTCTGTGAAATGGTTTTATATCACAGGTCAAGCAGTTCTGCTCAGCCACTAGAAACGGCTTGGCCAGAGGATTGACGGGATGTAGACCGTAGTGAGTCGAGTGGCAAACCGTTAGGTCGACCGTCCGACCTGCCTGTCGCTACTGCCGTGGTCTCCCGTCGCAACTGGTAACGGTACAACATGGCACCTGCCACAAGTGCTGCCGCTACTGCCGATAATGCAGCGAGAGCAAAAAGGGCCCCAAAGCCTGGCACTGGCAGACACACACCGTATACCACTTCTTCCTCCGGTGCACGGCCCTGGAAGATAGTGACGGCCTCTGGTCGTGAGTCTGGTGTGAAGGCTAAGTCTGCCTCAGACACCACATCATATAGCCCACTGACTCCCACATCAGCATTCCCACCAGCAGGTACTGCTACCGAGCGGCGTGGCCGACTGGAGCCGGTGCTGCGCAGAGTACGAGGTCCGTGTGGAAAACGTTCTTGCCCGTCTCGGTGGCCCGGACGTGGCTGCTCCTACAAAATAAACCAATTCATCTTGAGAATATTGTAAATATAATTGTAGTTAAAGAATGTTAACTAAAAACATGAAGTTTATCTATTGGAGGTCATTGTCATGCTTGTTTTTAATGATGGGGTGACTTAACTGTAAATATGCAGCTGAATAAAACAGTTTTTATAGTTTTTGTAATTCTGTTAGGATCTTAAATTTGATTTACCTCTCACTTTATTAGCACAGAATTTTTTTTTTTTTCAACTGTGTCTCAAAAAGTATTGGTTGGTTGATACAGTAGACATTCCGTTTAAGTATCTTACCCAATTCTCAACAAAATAATTTTTTTAGTAATGATTACTTAATTTATTTTTATTTTCAGAATAGATATTAAAGAGATATTCAAAATTTTACAAATATGTATTTGAGAGAACTTTTTTCCCCTTGTTTACCTAGCTCTGGGAGAGACTGTTGAAATTTATGTTGATAAATAAAAGTTAATATATATCTTTTTCATTGACCCAGCATATGTAATTAATTAAAAATCAGGACCATTGCCAACTAACCTAAAAGAGGGAAATGGTAATAGCACTTTAAGCTTAGACTCATTCTGTGGGAAAAATGTATTTTTTTTTATTTTATTTTTTGTAAAAAATATCAAACAGTAAAATTAACTCATACAAAGAAGAAAACTCTGGTCAAGCAGTGTCACTTTCTCAGCGGAGGTGACCTTGAATGACTGTAGTTCCAAACCAAGAATGAAAAAGAGAATAAAACTAATCATCAGTAGATTATTGGTTTGATTGCATTGTGTTAGCTGGTGTTCAAAATTAAATTGTAATGTGTGAGCTGTGTGCAGTGAGTAAAATAAAAACATTAAAAGGTGTGCTTCCATATTATGGAGAGTGTTTGAAATTTATTTTGTAAATGGAATTAGTTGCAAAATGCTTTCCATAAAAAAAGATACCAGTACATGATATGTACTGAATAAAGTATTCATTAACTGTCCCGTCTCTATCTCTACATTGGCATAAATCCATATTTTACTTCCTTTTAATTTAACTGCACTAGAGCATATGCTCCAGTGGCAATTTCTCTTCACAGCTAGTTTTCCATTTCATGACTTGTTTTTTAATCTGAAATTCTTTCAAACCAATTTTACCTCACTTATCCTTTTCTTCATAAATTTTTACTTTAAACTTTTTCAATGTTTTGTTCAGCATTTATTTTAATAATTTACTTCAGTCAATGACACTCTTACCAACATTTTATTTCATTGATTTATCTATATGTGTAATTTCATAACCTCTGTCCACCACAATCACCTCTATAGCTGTTGGTTGTCACAATGTCTCATGCGAGGGCTTTTTTTCTGGAATAACAATTCCAGATTCAAGGTTATAATCATTATTTAACTGCAAAGAAATGAATTGGTAGAATATTTTCATTAAGTTTGCCTTTCGAAAAATTTAATTTTAAATTAAATAGTCAATTTAGTTAAAAGCATATGGTTAGTGATTGTGTACTGCATAATTTCTACAAATCTAGCTGCAATCAATTTTTATGATTAAGTGCAATTGAATTTGTTTATTTTCTGAACGCGTTTCACTTCTTTCTCTGAAGCATCTTCTATTGCAATTGAGAAAATGTCCCACAATATCCAAATGTTAAGTCTAGCACATCCAATCGTTAATTTGATACCCAAAATGTGGGCCCCCATACTAAACCACACACTAAGCATGACCTAGGTTTTGTAACCCAATTATCTCTTTTCCTGAGTACATCCTCTCTCTCTCTTTTTTTCTGTCATCAGTCTTTTGACTGGTTTGATGCAATCTCCTATCCCTTCCTATCTTGCGCTAACCTCTTCAACTCAATACCTCTTACACCCTATGTACTCAATTATGTGCTTCATATATTCTAATCCTTCCTCTAATTTTTTAATGGAGGGAACAGTTGAAGATAAAAACTGTAAACAATCCTGCATGTGTCAAAATCACCTATCATTGTATCTCTTCTTTCTGTAAGCCTCTTCCACTAACTTCTTTTCTCACCCCTCATTTCCAAAATTCGTTCATTTTGTACTTTATCTGTCCATCTAATTTACAGCATCCTTCTGTAGCACCATATTTCAAATTCTTCCATTTTCCTTTCTGGTATTCCTAAAGTCCATGCTTCGCTACCATAAAGTGCTGTGCCCCACACGTAGTGTTCTAAAACTTTTCTAAATCCTAGATTAATATTTGAAACTAAAAGATTCCTGTTTTTCATGAAGGCTCTTTTTGCTATTGCTATTCCGCTTTTAACATCATTTCAGCTTCAGCCATCAGTTGTAATTTTACTTCCCCAGTAGTAGAATGCAGTTACTTCTCTTATCGCATCTGATCTATTTTTATGTTTAATCTACTATTATTGGTATTATTGCTGCTATATTTCAGCTACATTTCATCACTTTGATTTGCTTTGATTTATATGTAGTCCAAGCTCATCTTTCAGTATTTTGCTCTTGCCATTCAGTATCTTCTCTCATTATTCTCTTTTGTAACCTCTCCCTATATGCAGTTGAGCTTAGTGTCAATTGTTATGCCAATATGTTTACACTTGAGGTCTTCATCAAGCAATTCTTCTCCCATCCTATAATCATAGAAAACTTTTACTTTTTTTTATTTGTGTCTACTATTCCCACTGTTCATAACGTCTTTATTCCAAGTTGAGCTGTTAGTATAGATATCATGTCGCAGACCCCCTTGCAGTACTTCAGTCATCACGAATTATATAAATATCATGATGTCATCTGCAAAAAACCTAACTTCTGACTGCAAACCATCAAACAGTTTTTTATTAGATTAACGGACTACAATTCAGATGAGGATATTATATTATTCAAAGGATGAAATGGAGATTAAAGCCTTTGCCTGCAAGACTACCAAGTGATGAAAACACCGACCATTTCCTGTTCCATTTTGTAAGTGATGAAACTTTCCCTTTTACGCAATATTTAATGAGACCATATTCACAAAGAACCTTTGATAACACAAAAAGAGTATTTAATTATAGACTTAGTAGATGATGAAAGAGTATAGAATGTACATTTGTCGCGATGGTGGAAAAATTTCAAATGTTTAATATTCCCATACAATGTCATGACCCACAAAAAGTAATTAAAATATAGTAAAATCAGCTAGCAGGAGTGGGGAAGCAGTCCCGCACAGTCCAAGTAAATTTAAAAATCATATAACTTCAATACCACACATAATACTGCTGTCACAAAAACTTAAAATAAATACTTGTTCATCAGCATATGACACCAGAAATTATTTAGTCAATTATTTTATTACCCCAAAAGGAGCACTTCCTTGGCAATGGAATTATACAATCAACTTTATTTTTCTTAAATTAAATTATAAGTGTTTAAATAAAACATTATTTGTTACTATTTATTAAAAAATACATTTATATAATTGATAAATTAAATTTCTGTCCAATGACATTCCATGCTTTTTCTGTGGCTTCTTTCCATGAATATTCACTCAACATGTAGTTATATTAACATGGATGTTTCTTGATTTCAGCAACAAGCTTTAAATTCATTGTCTGATCTGCCATTTTTGTTGAGAAACTAGTTGGTAACTAGTAGTGCAGCAACCGGCATGTAGTGTCAATTGGAACTAATCGTGGACGCATTACAGACTGGCTACTAACCGATCACCCTGTGTACAAAACTCCATACAAGTACTAGTGCAGTGACTGAAAAGAAACTGATTGGTGTTAGTAACTGGTTTCTTTTCATTAGCGTTGTGTGAGTAGGGCCTAACTCTTTACTTTATAGCTTTTAAGAATTTTTTATTCACTGTAATGGTTTTTGCCTTAAACATTTTCTGGCTCACTCAGTCAAATCCCTTAGAAAGATCTAATGCTACACTATCAGTTTGGTCCCCCTTTCAGAAACTGAAAAATGAGAAGTAGCAACTGAATAATTGGAATCTAACATTTGTTCCATTTTTTTTAACGGTTTGAAATTGTTGTGGATGCTTAAGTTATATATATTGATTTTTCTATTAAAAACTGGAAATACATCAGTAAAAATAGAACAGTTATGAATAATTAGAAGTAATATATTACACTAGTAAATATTCAATCTACTCACTCATCTTTTACAATATTATTTACTTGTTTTGTATAATTTCATACAACTTTTATATATATTACCAACATCAAATTCATTGTTCAACACTCATCTGCCATACAATTCTTTTATACAGTCTTGTTTTCTCTTTTATTAATTTGGCAAATTTCTTGTATCCAATCTTAAAAACAACTTTGTCCACAACCCGAAGATCGGTTGGATCCTCCTGAAGGTAGCATACAAAGCCATTGTTTAGAGGTAGGATAACCAGTTCCTTTTCTCTTGGAACTACAGTTTAGTGTGGAATCTGAATGAAATGGCCTTTTTGAAAATTTAAATTTGCACTTCAAGTGTACCTGAAATAGTCCTCTCCACTTTGAGATACATCTCTCATATGACAACTTACCATCAATATCGTTTCATAAGAAATCTTTCGACCAAAATCCAATAAATTCCTGGAATATAGATTTTAGTTTACTTCCTTCTTTTATCACTTTCTTGATCAAAAATCTATCCAGATATTTGAGAAAACGGTGATTTGTAGGGAATGGATCATGTGAATATGAAGGATGTGTGAAATAAATCAATTTTTAGTTTTGGATAATTTTTCTGCAATTAGAAGCTTGACATTGTTTTTCTGCAAAATCACTCCATGCCTTGCTGACCCTTGCCAGCTATTGTTTGTTCAGTTTTTCATTGATATAACAAATTTCTTGAAGTATCTTTTCATTTATAGCTTGTTCTTGGTTTGTGAATAAATAATACACCATTCACTTATTTTACAATACCACATTACTTTTTGGATAAAGCTTTACTTTGCCATGTGGTATGGTGGCTTTTTGCAACCATGCACTATCCAGAACTTTAAAGATTGTCTTAGAGGCCTTCAAAGAAATGTGACATGTTAGTCTCTATCATTTTTACACTGAAATGAAGATTTGGTAGCTTCTAAATGAATCATCCATGTTATTATGCTTAGGAGGAACCAATTTGCTGTACTTTTCTTCTTTTTTAATGGCACACAAATGTCATGAGACTGTGGATTCATGGATGCCAAGTATTCCTGTAATTTTAAAACTTTGTTAGTAGATTTTGGTATCCTCTTTAAAATTGTGTTGTCAACAAAGCAAGGTGAATGAATTGTGATAAGTTGTTGATATCTGTGTATTCAGAACAAATGTATCCAAAGTGTAAGATATACTGCCCTCTGAGGTGAGAGTCCTGTCCTACAAGCTTAAGCTAAACATGGAGTGGGCACACAGTCTACATAAGAAAACTTCTTAACATTTATGATACCTCCTCAGCCTTCATCAGCGTCAGGGTACCAACTTCTGCATCAAAATATGTATTAGACAAGGTGATGTTGCAGTGTCAGTATTAGAGGGTTATAAAAATAAATTTGAATCAATGACAGAAGACTTGATTTCTTGAGAGTTGCACTCTTGGCCAATGACATTGATTAACTGCAAATGTCGGTTACTTGTCTCCAAATGTAAATCGGTTAGCCTGAGCATGAGTCTTTCAAAAACAAAAGTTATACTAACAAATAGGTTACAGTGAGCCTCATTTATCATTTGGTTCCTCCTAATGCTTTAACCCCGTCACTGTGACTATTGAAACAATATTGCTTCACATTCAACAGTGGAAGTTGCTAATCATATTCTTTTTCATAAATGTTTTCTACCTTTGTCTTGTAGATTGTATAATCCTATCCTGACTATTAGGACGGTAATACATCCATAGGAACAATGGGCATCCATCAAAGGTCACATGACCATTTTCTGCACTTAACTAGTATCTTCATTAGATCTTTTTTGACGCATTTACCAAACAGTAACAATGGACTCACTTGAGCTATATAGGCTGTTAACATTAATGCTCCATTTGCATGTCTTTAAGGTAACAATATAAGACAATTAGGTAACAATATAAGACAATTGCTGATATTTTTTTCCTTCCAGTGTAATAATATTTAATAATTCAACAATATAATTGGCCCAAGTTTATGATTATATTTCTGCTGCAGCATTGTGAACAACAGTTTATTTTTTGTAGTAATTTGCATTACTTCACTTATTTTGTAATTTCAGTTGATACTCTGATCGTACTGTTTAGAGACAGAATTTAAATCGTGTTTCTCTACCTCATAGTCTGTATCTGCTCATGCCGGCTCTCGTGATATGAACAATTCCTGCTTCACTGCTCATGTGGTCAGAGTGCTTCCTAACAGCAGCAGCAGTTCTGACAGGCAAAGGTTTTTAAATACTGTTACTCTGTCATAAATAAACTATTATATTGAAAGTTCTTTAAAACCAGAGTACATTGGATCATAATAAATTTTGTTGTTATTGGACAAGTGGAAATGAGAGTAGTTTGTGCAGTAAACCTTCAACTACTTTGCTGTGTAGATTCTGTAGCTGGACATTTGTCTATCTACAATTGTTATATTTTGAGGGTATTTAATGGCCTTCTAAATAAATCACTATCACCTATGCAGTAGGTTTCCATGAACATTGTATTCTGACACAGAACTCCTGTTGAAGTAAATCATCATATGTTATGCAATGTTTTTTTACTAAATGACTGCGTTATGATAATCTATCATAGCTGTTAAGCATCTGATGGTAATTGTACCACAATGTTTACCACCAGATATTCAACTATATAATTGTGGACTGCAATCTTCAAACTGATGAACCTTTCTCATTCCATTGGGTCAGCCAATTAGAGTGTTTCATTTTAAATACTGCGCAAAATAGCCGTTCTCCAAACTTTTTCAAGTTTGGACTTGCCAGTATGCTCTTGAAGACAACGAATGTTAAAGTCTGATGATTTCTGAAACTAGGATTTACTTTGTAAGTATTGATTTATTTTTCCTCTATGGTTCCTTATATTCATGGTTACTGTGATTTAATTAATTTACTCTAGATCTGTGTTTTCAACCTATGGGTTGTGACCCCCAGGGGAGTCACCAAATCTTGCTCGACCGCAAGTCAGGTAAGTGTAAAAAGGAAGGGTGTTAGGTCTTATAATGCAATAAAAATACAAAATCTTCAGTGAGAAGGCTGTGCCTATTTATTTTTTTAAATGAATTGTCAAATTGTGATTATATTTTTGAGATGTAAATAACCAAATCATTTTCTAGTTGGGGCCTGTTACAAATCTGACCAATCACGTGGCAGCATGGCTCAATATGAGGCCCGCAACGGATCCGTGTTGACCCATCAGTTTGATAAACAATTTATGGTGAATGCTTTGTTTTATGATATCATCTTCGAAGGAACGATGACTTTAAGCCCGTCCGCTACATGCCATGTAAAAACGGACATCAAATCTAGCTGTAACTCCACCTTAGCATCGATTCAAGCCGCAACGAGATTTGACCCCTGCTACGACTGGTTCTACAGCCGACCAATCAGAGGTTAGCAGCGGTAATCTGGTCTAGCTCAGCAACTTCGCACGTTCCTGACCTCACTTCACCAGAAGATGGCGCCGACGATTGAGAGTGCCGAAATATCGTGTAACTATAACACTCATATAACTCGGCTAGTCACCCGAGAAAATTATTTATATAGACATGCCTTATGTCTTCAGCTACAGCAGTGGCATCTTCCAGCTTGATAACTGCCCATATCACAATGCCATAATCATGCTACGTTGGTTCTTGGAGCTTCTTAGTGAACTCACATTGATGGCTTGTCCACCAAATTCTCCTGGACTCAACCTGATAGAACACATGTAGGACGCTATTGGTCCCAGCTCCGCACTCACAAACCCCCAGCCTGTAATTTAAGCAAATTGCATGAGATGTTACTAGACATCTGGTGCCAGATACCTCCGGGAACCTACCAAGGACTTGTTGAATTCTTTCCACACCAAACTGCTTCATTATTCCATTCCAAAAGTGAACCAACACAGCAGGTGGTCATAATATTTTGTCTCATCAGTGTATACTCTACTCAGTGCCATGTAATTCATCACTCTCAATCAATTCATTGAGAGTGGAAACTGAATAGATTTAAAATTTCTTCTAAGAGTCACATAGAAAATAAATAATACAAGATAGATGGAGAAGAAACATGAGGCGAATGCTTGGTAAAAAATAAAACTGTTATTTGTAAATGACTTTTTGGTAGAATTAAAGTGTTTACAAACTCTCAACTATTATGTACTGAAGCTATGGCTAGCATTAACCTTATTTGTAAGCATTTGCAGTTCAACATCCCTCGTTGTAACTGGATTTTAAAATAAATTGACAGCTTTGTATGCATCATAAATTTAGCAGTTTAAAATTGCATTTAATAGATATTTGACTTTTGAAGGCTAATCTAGATCTGTTAAACAGTATAAACATCAACAGAAATTTTTTACATGACTAACCATTCATAAAAATTCTTGATTTGTTACATCAATATGTCCTTCATTGGTATCCCATAACTTTTGGCAAGCATTATAACAAATGTTATTGTAATTTACAGAAAATAAAGCATGTCATTCTTTCTATTTGTATATTCTGTCAGGAAAAGTGATAATTTTTACCCTAGTTCACTTCTCATTATTTTACATTCACTCCTACAACAACCATCCTGTTCTCTAAGGCCAATCCAGTCATACAGAAAAGCATATGCTCTGCCTTCAATTGCCCTATACAACTGTGTATGCTTTTGGTGCATTTTATATTACTTCACTGTTTGAGGTATATTTTTCAATACCTCATGGTAAATTATTCCATTCCCTTATTCTCTTACTTACAAATGATAACATTTCCATTCCCTACATCAAGTGCTAACAAAGAACAAACTAATTTGTAGCATAATGAATAACAATGTTGCCAAAACTACCTCATGGCACTCCAGTCTCCTCATCCATCTCTTTTTGATACTGCTTTTCCTACTAGAGGTGGGCAAAGTGACTCACTAAAAAGAGCGGTGTTCATTTGAGCACTCTACGAAAAGAACTAGTTCTTTTGAACAGTTCCCTAGCTCACTATTATTAGAGACTTTTTTTTTTTAGTTCTCACCCCTTAGAATCCGGTTACACCCCCACTCTTCGATGAAATATCCCCTTAAATCAACTTTCAATTAGTAGACCTTTTTTTTCTTTTAGTTCTACAGTCCACAAAACTGATGTCAACTAGCTCTTCTCTTGATCTTCGGAATTAGCCGAGTTATGACCGACTCACCTAGAAGAACTACCGTTCACTTTTTAGTGAGCGACTGCTCACTTGCTCTTTTAAAAGAACTGTTCTAAAGAACTGTTCTTAAGAACTGATTCACTCGCGAATGACCCATCTCTATTTCCTACCATAACTCTTCTTCTTAATAACTCCTATTCTGATTTACCCCAATGGTTTTAACCTTATTTAACAACATGCTATGGTTCACTCTGTGAGATGGCTTGGTAAGATTCTTTGCTACACTATCAGGTTGGCCTTTCTTGTACATTTCATCTAAAATATCTTGGATGTAGCCCATTAATGGAGATTTTCATTAATAAGCTCTCCTAAAGCTATATTTATAAGCCAATTTTTTTCCTGATAGAGGTGACTGGCCCTCAAGCTCTGCATCAGTTGTTGTTAAACTGAGTCATTTGGTAAACTTGGGCGTGTGCACACCTCCTGAACCATGTGACTCGGTTCCTAGCACATGACTAAGTTGTAAGACTGAAATATTGTATATGTTTTTGTTTTCCTCATGTGTTTTTCAGTCATCACAGCCTTCAACTTTGGTGAGTGATAAGTCATTTTCCCCATCTTTGTTATTTAAACTAATAATTCTGTACTTCTCAATCATATTTATTTAACACCCATTTTAAATCAACAACTATTGTGACACATTTCCAGTCCTCCGAATGCAGAAAGTCTGCAGACTTAATATACATAATGTTTTTCTTATTTAATATGTAGTCAGCTCAACCATCTTTAACACAGTCATGGTAATATCATCAGTAGCTGTCACTTTGTTCTGAGAACTACAAGCCTCTCTGTGAATACAAACCTGGAGTGGTTGCCGTGGCAATGATGCACTCTCCTTATTAGGAGATAGCTCATCAAAAAATGCTGCTGCTCCATCAGGCAACAACTCATCATAGAGTAGCTCAGGTGGAGCAGATGCTGGAGAGTCCCTTCGGTCTGTTGTACCGTGCTGGCAGTGCTCTGGACAGCCATGTCTGCATATCTCCACCTGAAAGTATTGCTTTGTTAGTGGCAGTAAATAAAAATATATGTCCCTAAACAATTTGGACAATGTATGTGGTATTATTAGAGGCAGTTGGGGTTTATGATGTAGAATAAGTTGGTAATAAAGCATGTAATGTTATTAGTTTTGGCCTTAGATGACTATGGCAATTATTGTGTGTTTTTGTAGTTAATACTTGTAAAATTGACTATTGTTATTATTTCAAATCCAACCTCCAAAATTTCGTACCCCTGTGCCAATTTCTCCAACAGAGTCACCGTTTCCTATTCTAAGAGTTCATTACTTCTCCATCTTGTCACCTTGCTTCTTGAATTCAATTCTCTGCTCATGTACCCCACAGAAATATGGTCTTTGAGAAAACTCTCCAGAAATCAAAGCATCATAACATTGTGAGGGGAGCGGTAGTTTAGGTTGGCTGAGACCCTACAGCCCAGCTCACATCCCATGCTTTAACTGGGGAATGATACTTTTTTTAATTGCTTCACAATGCTCCGAGCTTTCAAGAGCTCACCTTCTTCGGTAAAGGATTGGAATGATTATGAGGCTGGTAGTTCTGATTCCAGTAAGGTTTTTCACCCCCATCCATTGCTGTCCTTACTTTTAAGACCTCCAAGACCCATACCCTATGTCTCCTTCCAATATCCATAAGACATACAATCCTAGATGCACCATAGTCGCTCACCCATTGAATCTATTCCTGCCTTCTTGGACATTTGTCCACGCCCTACCATGCCAAGTGAGAGATAATCCCCACTTCCTAGAGCATCTGTATGATCCAGATATGAAGACAACATTTTTTTTCTGAACCCTTGGTGAAAACTTCCATCTTGACTTCCTAAACTTTTGCAGTAACATTGACTCCCTAAACTCCACATGGTCCTTACTCTAATATACACATCACCCTCCTTGACATAAACATCTCTATATATATAATAGCTACTTACTTTCATCTCTTGTTCCCATCAGACCCTCAAAAATTCCCTTTTTTACGTCTTGTCAAGGTCATCCAAAAATTCCTACCCTTTGATAGCTACCACCCATATCTAATAAAATTACTGAAATAGATGATGAATAATTTACCAAAAATGCTGAAAGAGTTTAAAGCTGAAACTCATAGAGGGCAAAAGTAGGCAGGTACAGGAAAAGGGGAAAATGGGTGAGTAGAGAAATTGCCACTGGAGTATGGACTCCATCACAATTAAATTAATTTAAATTGCAAAACGTGCAATATGCATTCACCCTCCATAACTTATTGCAAACTTGCTGTGGTGAAACCTGCTCTATCACGACTCACCCCATATACTAGCTCTCCTGCCTCCATTCTTAAATCTGTCACTATGAACCAGATACTTATCAAGATGACAGGGTATAGATAAACAGTTTACTCTCAAAAACTAGATCACCTAGTTGTTACCCATGCCAGATCCCAAAACACTTGTGATTTTAATAACTGCTCTGCAGTCAGAGTAGGCCTATTCTCTGAGACCACACTCTATCTGAACCCTGCAGGTGTCACCGTTAAAGTTTATACAAAAACAACAACAAAAACAAATTTTTTGGCACAGATCTTTTTACTAGTTCTCAAAATATTAGCCTTTAAGATATATACACTTCTGCATGCATTCGAATCAATTCTTGAAACATTTTCTCCTCTCTCATTTTAATAAGTCAAAAGCAGCTTATTGAGGCTATGAAAATCGCTGTCCACACATTTTTTGTTTGTTTCAGAACTGAGAACAAAAGAAGCCATTAGATGATAAGGTGAATATGGGCAATGATCCATTAATTCAATGCTTTCTCCAGCAAATATGAATTGAGAGCATGATTAAGAATGATGGAATATTTTTTGACTTTTCCGATTGTATCGATGACTTTTGGCAAACAAATTGTTTTATACCATTCAGCATTAATTGTTCTTCAACCATCTAAATTAATGTTCGTGACATGTCCAGTATAAATAAGCGATCATTTTTTTGGAAGTGCTTCACAAACAAACAACTTTTGTGGGATTCACTAAAGTTGGAACACACAAACATTTAACTGTTTCTTAGTTTCAGGCTCATACAGATACATCAAAGTTTAATCTCCTGTTAGGATTTTGTATATAGATTTTGCATTTCCTCAGTCGAATTTTTTGAGCATTTCTTTACACCAATTAACATAAGCCTTTTTAGAGCTTTGGCCAAATTATGCAGAATCCTTTAAGTATGGATCTTTTCCACAGCTAAATAGTCATTCAAAATCAGATGTAATACAGTCTTCAATGTGTCAGAGGATTCCTCTCTTTCATAGTAAGTCAGATGCTGACCCTCTTCAGTCATGTTGAGCACAGCTTTTAGGTTTTTGGAACAATCGATTTTGGCCAATTTTCAAGAAATTTGTTGTTTTCTGAAAAACGAATGGGAACAGTTTTTTCTGAAGGTGATTGTTATCAAAAAGATGAAAAAAGTGATTTAATTAATTGTTGTTGAGTTAGACCCTTACTAAAATCATAAAAAAAATCTTCCAGTGAAAACCTTCACCTGTTATTTCAATTTTTCCACAACAGTGTATTTTTAAACACAGCTGAAAAAAAAAAACTACCAATTTCTGGGCTGCCAGGGTCTAAGAATAACAAACAACAAATTTTGTGACAACAGAAATGTCGCACCTCTATAGTGCCTACCTCTAGTGGTCATTTGTAAAAATTTAAATGGTGACCTTATGGTTAGTTCATATGGTTGCTTCATCATGAGTAACAGAAAAACTTGAAGACATTTTGTATTTGTGTAGTGGTCCCCCTTCCCCCCAGGCTTTATCCCCTTTACTTTGGTAAGTGATGAGTAAATTTATCTTTCCTTTTTATGTTACAGAATGTTTACAGTGTTTAATGTTCTGTAGTTTGCCAAGAATATTATCATCTTTGGTTGAGGCCACAACTCTTCGGACTGCTCTTATTTCAATACTTGTTTAGATATTTAGTTATCTAGTCTTTTACTGTAAATGTTTTGTAACAATTTAGTTAGACCTGAAAGTATTTGATGGAAATGACATTATTGTTACATTGGAGATACTGTTACTTTCTCGTTAGGGAGTGTGCACAAACTACGTGGGTGGCTTGGTCCGAGGGGGGGGGGTTGGCTGGAGGGCTACGCTGGGCTACATGGGGGGGAGGGGGGGTTCTGAGCCAGGCCACGTAGCTTTCCTTTCATAACATTTTTCACAGTTAAAATGAGTAACAGAACTCAAAACAGTATGTGAATATTTATTTCCCTCACTTAATTATCTCCCTATGTAATTTACAATCATCTGAGATGAGAAAACAGTACAAAATGTCTTCTGGAATTAAAAGGTAAAAAAGCTATGTGCTACGTAAGGGGGGGGGGGGGGGGGGGGCGGTAAAGGCAAAAGCCACATAGGGCTACATGGGGTGGAAGGAGGGGTTCACAGGAGGCCAAAATGAAGCTACGTGGTTTATGCACGCTCCCTTATGTGTTTGACATTTGGTCACAATGTTAATATTATTAAAAAAATAAAATTAACAACACCCTATCGCTTGAAAAAGATTTTTCATTTTTGTGTGAATCGAAGTAAATAAAATAATAATGTCAGTTAGAACCTAGGGTTAGGATTTACTATTCAGTTTATGTATACTGGTACAGGGTGTTTACATTTACAGATTTGTCTCTCTTCTTTATTGAATTATCTGAGTGAACAAGGGGAAAATAGATTGGTTTTCATTCCTGTAACATCTTGTTTTTCTTATTTTCCTATGTAAGTTTATTAGCAAAGTATTTTCATATATTTCTTCACAAATAGATTTATGTATTTTGGTTAGTCTGTCCAGCACACTGAACTGAAGTAGCCAAGTAATTCATTGTATTACACTATGTTGTACAATGTATGTAGACAGTAACTGTGAGTTATCTGGTGTGAACCCTCACTGTCAGAGAAGAAAAGGAATTTTTCCATTGCATACCTTGCATTTAATGTGAACACTGAGTGCATCAGGAAACTTGAATGCGTGGAAAAAAAGCATATGTGATGACTGTTGCTCGTTCATCAGCCGTGCGTGCCTTGAGGAAGCGTGATATCATCTTTGGCCTCAGAACACAACCATGTTCATCTGAAAGCTGGATAACATGGCCTCCTCCATCTGATGCCACACACGATTTAACGCGCATGTCAAACTCACCTGGAACAATTTATTCTGTCTAGAATTTGTCTTTGTTTTATAAAAGTATTTATTATCATCTAAATGCTTACAAATATAGAAATGAGTTTCAGAATATATAAGCGTAGATGCGTGTATTGCTTCCTCCCAATAATATAATGTAAATTTCTGTGATTTTTTTTTTTCTGCATTGGTCTTAGCAATCAAGAGAGATGCCCAACGAACATAATACCTTAGATAGAATGTCAAATAAAATATGTAGGTCACTGTTTGGATTACAAGCACTACCTCTGTAATCGTTGATGGCTACGACAAGAGTGAGAGTTGATCCAAGGGGAACGATGCCACTAACTGGTGGGGCCCATGGACCTTTTCCATGTTGTATTTCCATCCAGCAGTCAACATTGTCTCCTGCAAAGAAGATGGAAAATATTCATAAATTTATTCATAAAAAATTATGCATAAAATAGTCTCGAGATGCACACCAAATGAGAAATACATTAAGGCTAGCACATTCATTCATTCAAATCATTGGTATGCTAAAAATACATTAGCATAGATTTTTTTCATAACCCCTTCCATCTCTACAATGATTAACCAATTCAATCTCTGACCTACAATACATTCATAAGAAATTTTCGATTTTATGAAATACTGATCTCACATCTTTTATTGATGCTATATATGGATGAAATATGGGAGATCTAATGATTATTTCCGGAGGGAGTCGGAGGACATGAAATTGGCATTTTTTTTTTTTTTGTTAACAAGCTTTCTCTTCTGTCCTTATGGGTTGATTGCCTATGGTTTTTCTTCATAAATCATGCAAATACAAAGAACACTAATTTTACGAGCTTTTCCGAACAGTAACAATTTTCCGATATTGTTTCAATAAAATTTGATACGTACATTAAGATGCATGCAGTCTGAATTAAGAGCACTTTCAATAAAATAGTATCAACATATGGCAAAGCGAATGGAAAATTTTTTTGCTTGTTTTTGCTTGCAACTTCTAAACTATATTGATGTAAGTATTTTTCGTGTAAGTACAGTATATAACCGATATTTGGGGCAAATTTCAATTTCCTAGTTAATATCGTTTTTTTAGTTATAAACGGTAACAAAAATGGACTAAAATCGACCATTTTGACGGTCACTGATGTTTTATTGTTAGATAACAAAAAAATCTGTATCTCACACTTGGGGGTATTAAAGAAATTATTTTTTTCTGATAAAAACCCAGATTTTTTTAAAAAAAGCACGATATTTTTGGGCCAAAGAGTCACATATGTATAAATTTTTCGTAGCAACACCACCTATAGATAAGAAGTGGTGGTGATAATAGACGGACATACAGTGGATTGCGTCAGCAACAGAACTTAGTATCCAGTTGGGTAGTACGGAAAACAGAAGACTAAATAACTATAACCGGTCAATAAGGGAAGAACGGTATATACAAGATTGTAACTTAATGTCTGTGAGGAAATTTGAAAAACGTAGCCAGTTTGCCGCGTGTTGTACATCTAGTGCACTAGACTCCTCACAAAGCGTTTGTGCGTTGTGGCAGTTCAGCAGATCTACCTTTCGTGTCACGCTATTTGGACGACATGAATATTTTTTCCGAGGCAGTGGAGTAGGTATTCGGATATACGCAAGGCTGGCGTTAGAGGCAAAAGAACGCCGGATCCAGGCTCCCGAAGTGTGCCTAACTAAATTGCGAAATAACAAAAAACTTTCTTAAAAAAGGCATTGTTTGAATTTTTTGATTAAAATTTTCTAACTTTATAAAAAAAAGTTTAAAATAAAAAAAATCGGGGGGTGGGGGTGGGGGTGGGGGGGTTGCTGAGCCTAAGAACGCTGACTCAAGCCCGAGAATCATAGCGCCAGCCCTGGGAACATCGGTGCAAAATCGATATCTGTCGTGGCACTAACGGCGCCCTCATATAATGTAAGCAAAACTTGTTTCCTGTTACTGATATTGTATTCGGTACTGTCAGTTAAGAATAAATTGCCTCAATTGCACTCCATTTTTTTACTCACGACGACCTTTAAATTACAACAGAGGGACAAAGTCGCTGGTTTGACAGAATTCGAAAAGGAAATATCGAAGTTAACGGATATTCTGGTTATGAGAAAACACATTTCACAACTAGTAAGTTTTGGTTTACTTTATTTCAGTCTGAATCGTTATTATATAATTCGAGTAATCACCATTGGCTCCTATATTACAGAAACGCCGGCGATTTTTGATTGGTGTCGGTGAATGGCCGATTGGTGAATGGAGTGGCTCGTACGCAGGGAAGGCCCGAGGGCACACATTCCGACCAGCCCACCATACTGACATCATCTGCTCAGCGGCCTACTTCGATCCTGCTGGGCTGCCTATCTGGTCTTCTCATAATGCAGATCCAGCGCAAAACTCAATTCCTCAGAGTAACAGGAAACGTTTTGTGCAGTTAATCAACACACAAGCGTTTGATGTTAATTCTTAACGTGTAAATAATTTGTGAATGTTCCAGTCATCATTGCCCAATTCAGATATTTTTCATAAGGGACCGTGCACAAACTACGTGGCTCGGTCCAGGATGGGGGGGGAGGGGGAGGGGTTAGCTGGGAGGCTACGCTGGGCTACGTGGGGGAGAGGGGGGGGTTCCGAGCCAGGTCACGTAGCTTTCCTCTCATAGCATTTTTTACAGTTAAAATGAGGAATAGAACTCGACATAATATTTTTGTATTTGGCGTTGCTTTATGTTAAGGACTATAGCAGCTTGCTACCGCAATTTAGGAATCTTATACACTTTTCCAAGTTTATTTGTAGAAATACTACCTTTTACTTGTAACAGCACTCATATGTATTGACATACTTTTCAAAGTTCTCGTATGGTAACCGAGAGGCAGATCATCGATTCTGCACACTATTCTTTGTTGCTTAATGAGGCGTTAGACATGTCTGTTAATTCATTTGCTTTCTTGTATGTCCTCGTGATATTACCATTTAATCACTCTACGCTTTTTCGCACAGTTTGGAAAATCTAGTCACTGTTGGTTTGGGAAATTTGATGGCGGTTGATTATACACTAGGTATTTCTGGTCTGGCGCAATTTCTTGACTCGGCTCTTTTCTATACATTCCAATCAGAAACATCTGTTTGTGGTTGTGCCTATTAAAACATTACGCTTGGCTATGTAACTTTTCGATAATTTTAGGTCAGATCTACACCGTTAACTCTACTGTTCACAGTACTATATTACTGGCTGCAATGTTTCACTACAATCCAATATGAACAAAAAGGATGATATACTAGCAAAAAAAAAAATCGTTCTAACCTTGTATCTTGAGTGCTGGCCATTCTGATTCCGGTTTTCCGTAATCATCTTGTCAAATGCTGGGATGGTCCCCAATTTACCCACAAAAAAATTATCACTTGAACATGGGGTTTATTATTCACACGACTAAACAGGAGTTGTATAGAAACATAGGCCGGCATCAAAAGGGATTATGTCTTGAATTGAAGAGTCCTTTCCAAGTTAGTGCGTCTTTAGGGATAATATAAAAAAAATTAGTATTGGTGAAATAATTTTATGAGATATCATTTCTAAGATCTCGTTGAAAGGCCTGTTTCGCCGACACTTCTTACTTCAAAACTGGATCGTGCAAACGGAAGGTGCTTTTATAGCACATATTGTGTTCTGACATGGCTAAAAGTAAGGAGACGCTAAATGAAAGCGAGAGAGTGACTTACCTCTGAAGTCAAGCTGAATGACGTCGAGGTCTGCGATGACCATGGGTGGCTTCGAGGCAGTCTTCTCGTAGTCGTTGAACCACTCGCAGCGAAGGCGCTTCGCCTCGTCCCACACCTATCAGTATCACACCTCTGATCAATTATCGTCGTTAAAATTTAGTTCTAAAATCTGTAAACAGCGACATAAGCTTAAACGGTGTCAAAATAAGGTAAACACTATTGGAGTGGGAAAAAACTGACTTAAAAGGTAAAAAGCAGAGCGATAGGGTAGGAGATGCAGTATTAAGAGAGAAGGGAGTACCACAGGGTAGTGTGTTGGGATTGTCGTTATTCATTATCCTAATAAATTATTGTGTTAATGGATATATCTTGACTTAACATTACATAATAATCTTAATTTGGCAGGTGCTAGGTTTCAAAATCATACATTTCTTTGATACAGTGATGAAGGATTTGGTTACAAAATTATAGTCTGACCATTGCTTTAATATTGTGCTGTATTATAGCACTCACATTTTGGTTATCAAATACAGGAATTGGAGAGTGTGCAAAGGAGGGTAGTAGACTTGTCTGTGGAAATTACCACAGAACACAATGAGTTACTGATATGACAATGGAGCTGGATTGGGATTCGCTGGAAGACAGGAAGAGGGTGAAGAAAGTGCTGGGAGAATACATACAAGACGATGAGGCTTGGAAAGATACTGGCAGAAAAATTAAGCGTACAGTGTGGTAGTGGAAAGATGACTGTGACCACAAGATGGGAGTGGCCAAATTTTCTATGGTAATACTTTCACTTTATATTAGTTTCCAACAAGGAATAAACAACAAATTGTGACCATGGTACATTTGTAATTAACTGCAACAAAGAAAAGTCCACATGCTCTCATTGTGGCGAAGAGGATCACAACAGATCTGAATGTGATAAAAAAGGACAACCTCCCATCTGCGTGCCTTGTATGAAGCGAGGGAAAAAAGTAAATTGTTCATCAAAGGACGACTGTCCCACATACCAGATGTTGATTCAAAGAACCATAAATAAAATAGATTATGGACAATAAGACCGTAACAGATCTAGTTATCAACAAAATTCGAGATTCAAGCGATAACTCAGAGAGGATTTCTACATCTGGTATCAAAGGAAAAAAGCGCAAACCTCCAAGTAGAAGACTAAGAGACATGCTGAGGGCATGGGAATACTGGAAAAAGAAAGGACTCAAAGAAGACATAAGAGCAGATGCTAGCACCCAGACCGATGGAATTGGGGATGCAATAACTAAACAACAATCGACACAGAACATTAACACGAAAGCTAACACGAATGTATCACAAAAATGCAACCCTATAGAAATTTATAAAGAATGCGAAAAGGCAATGCGACTTGCAAGACTAGAGGAAATGTCACTACTTACAATAGCACTAAGGCACTTAATTAGAACGGGACACAGCAAAGGCAGGTCCATAACATTTCCAGTTCCGGAAGCCATAGATAGGATACAATTAAAAGCTGCAAATCTTCCCACAAGTCCAGTTCATCTTATGGAGATCGTTTTAGAAGTGTTCGACAGAAGAGGAGAAGAATTTGACCTTGAAGATTTGTACAGACAACTAGTGATAACACATGGCCGCATTGCTATTGATTATAGGCAACAATGGCCTAAGAGTCACATACATACACACCACCCATGAACAAATACGGAGTCAATGTAGCACAACTTAATGGAAGGCGCACTGAGGCCGTGTTATTAGAAGTAAGAAGATTAGCAGAAGAAATGAATTTCGACGTACTGTGCCTTCAAGAACCGTACACTAGTGCAGGGAGGGTACCACACATGCCTGTAACATCACAAATAGTATGTGAAGGTGAACATCCAATGGCTGCTATAATTGTACTTAACAGGAACTATACAGTCACGAAAATTGCCCAGTTATGTAATGAGAACGTTACCTGCGTTGAAATAACAACACATAATGAAAGAATTGTGATTGCTAGTCTGTACTTTCAATATAGTGAAGAAATAGATGGATACCTTGAAAAAATGAGGGAAATCGAAGAAGCAATGGGAAACAGACCAGTAGTGTACACAATGGATGCCAATGCTAAATCTCCACTCTGGCATAGTAAGCTCAGGGATGAGCGAGGAATATCGTTAGAGCAGACTATTTTCGAACTGAATCTGGAAGTTATGAATAAACCCTTCAATCCCTACACATTCCAAAATAGAGCTGGTGCAGCAACAAACATAGATGTAACATTAGCAAATGGGAAAGCTTTCAGATTAGTCCAAAACTGGAAAGTTGGGCAAAATCTAACAACATCAGACCATAACGTCATCTATTTCTCCATATCTAATGCCCAAGAGCAAGATATGATAGACAAATGTTGGTCATATTCCTATAAAACAGACTGGAACCTATTAAGAAGATCCTTTGAACTACCAGCACTGTCAGATAATGTTGACCTAAAGGCGATAGAACTGACGAATGCGATACAACATGCCATGAAGGTATCAACTGTGCAAAAGAGAAAGCTCAATGATAAAAGAGGTATTCTGTGGAACGATACGCTTCAGAGGTTAAGGACAAAAGTAAGGAGAACTCGAAGGCACTACCACCATGCTAAAATGCCGCTGAACGTAGCTGGACACTGGATCAGTATAGGTCAGCGAAAGCTGAGTACCATCAGAAACTTCAGGATGTTAGACTAACAAGCTGGGAGACATACATTAGCAAAAACTTGTTATTAAACCCATGGGGACTTCCGTACAAGCTAGCTGCGCAGAAGATAAAATCACCTACTATTTTTTCTACGCTCAGGAAAGGAGATGGAAGTATGACAAGCAGTTGGCAGGAATCGGCGGAACTTCTCCTGAAAACGCTCTTGCCGGACGACCAGCAGGAGTCCGATTCAGAGGAACACAAACTCATAAGGCAACTAATGAATAACGAATATGAAAACGACATGTTGGTTCTACCATTCGCTCAAGAGGAAGTAAGTACAGCAATAAGCGCGCTGAAGAGAAATAAAGCACCAGGACCTGACGGGATAACAGCAGAAGTTTTGCAAGCCTTAAGTCAGCAAATAGTTCCTTACCTTACCGAATTGCTGAACGCCTGCCTGCTGCAGGGAAGGATACCTCATAGTTGGAAAACATCAAGCATAAAAATTATAAGGAAAGGAGAAGATAAGGACCCTACACTACCAAAGTCTTACAGACCAATTTGCCTGCTAAATACACTTGGGAAAATTCAAGAAAAATTATTATGTAAAAGAATTCAGATTATTGAAAGGTATGAATCAGCAGCAGTTCGGCTTCCGGAAAGGCAGGTCAACAGAGGATGCGATAAATGAAGTTCAGAGGTTAGTCAACTCTACAAACAAAAAATATGTCATTGGCATATGTATCGACATTTGCGGCGCCTTTGATAACTTATGGTGGCCGAGTATGTTCGCCCGACTAAAGGCCCGGTCAAACAGAACGCGGGCAGCCCGCGCGGGCAGTCCGCGCGGACTCTGTGCTACATAGTATTGCATCAGCCTAGTCAAACAGAGCGCGGCCTACCGCGCGGCGGGAGCCCAGACCGCGGCGGGCTGCGGGCAGGTTGTGAATTCCACAGAATCCGCGGCGGGCAATGGCGGACGACACAGAAAATCTCATTCAGTGCGTTCGAGAATGTTTATTTTTATAAGAATCTCGGCATTCCCAAGTACAAAAACATGCCAAGAAAGCAAAAACGTGGAATGAAATATCCGAAAAGCTCAACCAGACAAGAAAGTATACATTTATTTTATACGGCATCTTTTATTTCCAATAACCCATAGATGCAATAATATATTAGTATAATTATGATAAAATTAAAATGAATTTTCGTTGTTGAAGTAATTTAGAAAATGGTTCCGTACCGCATAGGCAGCATCAGTTGATCTTTCTCTCAATCGACTTGCGGTTGAGAAAGCATTGGCATGTTGATTTGTTATTATTGTGTCACCTTGTAGTTGAATTTCAGTGAACTGTTTTGTGTAACTTCTTACGAAATTGTGAAGGCAACATGTAGCTTTGACAGCTTCGACTGCGCTATCTACATCCAATTCTTTAGGCCAAAAAAGAATATACGCCACGTCTGAGCTAAACTTCCAAAGGTATTTTCTACTACACGTCGTACCCTACCAAGATGTTGAATATTTTCCCCCTTCATCATTTACAACTGTAGTTTTTGCAAAAGGGCGCATTAAATAAGTTTGTAGTTTGAATCTTCCACCGCCTAAAAATACGTGAGGAAAGGGCGTGTCTGTATCAGGTAATAGTTTAGGCGGCAGGATAGTTTCGTGAAGTATAAACTGACTTTATCGCCGTGAACTATTTAAAGCGAGCAGAAGAAGCAATTCTTCTTCGTCGGATGAACTGCTGGACACGTTAATAAGGAGAGGGCAAACTCAAATAAAAAAAAAAATGAACTACCCCTTCTCCTTCCTTCGTCCACTATTGCTTCAACACGGGTCCGCCTTTCAGCTGCCCGCGCTCTGTTCTTCCACTACAACTTCGGCGGACTGCCGTCAGACCGCCGCGTTCTGACCGCGCGGGCAGTCCGCGCTCTGTTTGACTGGGCCTTAAGGGAGTTAGGATGCCCACGAGTGTTGTATGAGAGCTTCAAAGACTACTGTCGCGGAAGAACTGCAACACTACAGAGCTCTGGTCAGAAACTAACAAAGCATCTCACAAAAGGATGTCCACAAGGTTCAGTATGTGGCCCAGAATTCTGGGATATTGCTCTGGAACCTGTCCTTAATAGACTCATGGGTCTGGCAGAGCTTGAAGGAATCGTTGCCTTCGCAAAATATCTTGCTGCTGGTTGGAGGAAATAATAGAAGAGAGATCGAGACAAACACCAAAGAAATAATGAAAGTAATGGAATGCTGGTGTAAACAAGTTAAGCTCCAGCTAGCACCAACAAAAACCCAATACATTTTGATGAAAGGAACACTGAAACGCAACCCGACTGTGAAGCTTGGAGAAAATTCCATTAACAGACGCAAAACAGTAAGATACTTAGGAGTTGTTCTGGATGAACATAGGAATTTCAAAGATCACATTGACTATATATGCCAAAGAACGACTGCAGCAATGAACAAAATAATTAGCATTGGGCAAAGAAGATTTCTAATCCCACTGCCGACTATAAGGCTGTATCATGGTGCCATTACCACAGCTATTGCAAGTTATGGAGCGAGCACATGGGCGCATAGGTTAAGATTGGTTAAACCTGCAAGGGATATCAGACGAATGCAACGAGGAATTCTCTTGCGTCTTACAGGCGCATTCGGAAGTACCCCAACTGATGCACTTACAGTCATTCTCGGAATATGTCCTTTAGATCTGGAAATAAGAAAAAGAGCAGCATGTTACTGGCTACGAAAAGGAAATTTAGACAAGATAACAGAAATCCTGGGTCAAGTGGCAACCAAGAAGACAGACATCAAAAATTGTATTTTGAATGAATGGCAACAGCAGTGGAACAATTCGGAAACAGGAAGGAGAGTATTTGAAATTCTTCCTGACATCAGAGAGAGGATACGTATGAAGCACTTCAATCCATCCCGAGGGTTAATACATTTTCTCACCGGTCATGGACCGTATGAAACATATCTTCATAGGATCAATAGGACAGAGAATGATCTATGTGCGTGCGGATCTCCAGGAACACCTGAACATAAACTGTTTGAATGTGCTCTAGTTGATGATCAGATCAAACAGTACAGAATGAAGCTCATGGGGAAAACTGTCAAGGAAATTATGAAAGACAACCTCCTCCTGAATGAACTCGACAAGCTGGCAGATGCTGTGTCAGATGCAGCCAGGGAGCAGTATCGGCTTCAGCATATCCAGCAACCTGCCGGAACACAAGCCATTTAAGGAATGAGACAAGATACTCTAAACGGACGAGACACAAACAACAAAGTGGAACGCTGATGCCGGAAGTGTGGCTTCTGGAATTTACCGAAGCTTATTTCTTCAATGGATGCCAGCGTTAAACGAACTTTTGAAAACTCAAGATGTTCAGTTATTTAGTATTAGTGGGTAATATTTTTTACTAACAGGTTGATAAATTACAGTGTGTAGTAATAATAGTTACTTGTTTGTACCATTTTCGTAGTATATAGGATTTGTGTTAATTTTACAAAATTTTTGTTTATTATAAATTTCAATACAGTAGTAAGAAATAACGGTTCGTTGTAGACTCTAGATAACGAACCATCTGAATGTACAGTTAAATAAATAAATAAATAAAAAATAACGTGAGGGAATATTATAAGTTATGGAAACTTGATTAATTGCGTTGGGTTTGTCGACTGTCATTTTTTTTTTCAGGAATTTTTATCCCATATTTTTAGGAATGTACACATCCTTAAAAATGATTAGAAAACTCTGAAGAGAGAAGTGTTTATGGACGGCATTATATTTCCGTATCACAGGTCTGCGAGGACTTTACGGCGGTACTTTCGGAGGTAGAGCTTAGTGTTCCGTTTCGGTATCTGAGCACTAGAAGTTGTGTGGCTAATTTCATACGTCGTGGTAAAATGAAATCAGATTGAGTATGTATTGGAAACCGTTACGGAAGTTAGATTCGAACGAAAATCCTTGGCTTTAAAGGGATTTGGACTCAGTGAATTTCTCTCTACTGACTAAGGTTCGCAGAGAATTATTTTCTCCTTCCCTCTAAAAATGGTTAATAAATTCTTGCTCTTTCCTTTTTTTCACCTTTTAATTAAGAGTATGAGACAAATCAGATACCAGAACTATTTAGTTCATTCAGTTTCAATTGTGATGGATCACACACGCTCCGGTGGCAAAGTCCCTACCCTCCTCCCCGCCCCTCCCCAACCTTTCCATGACAAATTTTTTTCACCACCTATTTACGCCTGCTCTTTATGAATTGGAACTTAAAACTCCTTCAGTGTTTTTGGTAATTTATTCTAGTCACTACAAAAGAAAATTTCCCGACTCCCTTTCGCTTGAATTCAAGTGCCAGCTAATGGTTATGGTCATATCTTCCCCTCCATGTGTACAGAATTATATAATTCATTTGTCGTATGATATTGTATTGTATTGTATTTATCTTAGAAGGGTGAGTTAATAAATTGCAAGGCGAGTGAGGAAATGCACCTCGAGCAGGTCCTTGTCGTACTGCACGACGACGGTGTTCTCGTAGAACTGTCCGTGCAGGTCTGGCTTGGTGCCACAGCGCTCGTAGGCGATGCGGAACGAGAAGAACGTCTTGCCGGTGGAGGGCGGCACGTAGACGCAGCGCGGGTCGGCGTACTGCCCCTTGGAGGACACGATGCCTTCGAAAGGCTGCGTGAACGACAGGTGCACGTCCATGTGGTCCTTCCCGCACATCACCTCCAGCGACTGGATCGCCGGCATCCCGTCGGGCCGCTCCAGGGGCCACATGTCCGAGGCGCACAGGGCTCCCTGTAAACACAGAGGGCAGGTTTAATAAACCATGAGAAACCTGAGTGGCCTAAATAAAAGAATGATGAGAAAGGTGGTGATGTATGTTGCACATCTTGTAGTGGGATCTATTGCATGGGGAAAAACTTCAGGGCTATCTGATGGGACGTGAAAGACCTTGACTATGAATTGGATGAGGTTAGGAGGCCTACTCAAACATGTCCGTTCTGGGAGGGGCAGGGAGGATTTTCGTAAGCAGGTTTCTCATTTCTGGACAGACTTCCACATCATTATTTAGAATTAATGTCCTGATATATCTTTTACGTTCTAACTGATTATTCAAGCTTCAATTGACAATCGTGTTATTTCTTATGTCTCGTCTTAAAGCGTAGATATAAGTACACGCGAAGCAACATTTCAATGAAAATGTAACATATTATTTGAACACATAAGCGTCCATTACTGCTGTAGCATATCGGCTAAATCAGGGGTGGCCAACCCAAATGACCTTGCGGGCCACTTTGGATATGCATCATAGCTTCGCGGGCCGCATATAAAATTATATATCCCCATATTAGATTTAGATTTATTGTATACATTTTTCTTGGAGCGAAAAACTGAAATATAATGAGTTATTATTATTGTGTTTACTATTATTCTTATATGTAAACATAGATAATATAACAATAATGATAGTAAACGCACATTGTAAAAAAAAATATAACACTAAAAATGATATATAAAAAAACATATAAATGAAATAAATTTTGAAAATATGGATGCACAAATAATTTATTTTTTATAATACACTGGTTTTCACTACTTTGCCCGTTATAAAATAAATATATTTGAAAAAATGTGATGAATCTCGCGGGCCGGAAAAATATTAAAGGTTAAATGACAGTTTCGGATATAACCGCAGAAAACTGTCGCCATGAACAGACATTGCTTCCTACCTTACCCTGCGAGGTTAATTTAAGTTCAGCTAAAATTTTACTTTTATTTGTGAACGTTTTGTAATTCAGTTGTCAATTGTCTTCCTAAAAGCAAAATGTATCTTAAGGCTAATGATTAAAGTGAAAATTAAAGAAACTGTAATAATAATAGAAATGGTTAAAAACTACTAACTTCTGTAAAAAATCGTGTAAATTTAAGGATTAAAGACTTATGAAATCAAATATACGATTAATCATATGTGTTAGTAAATTTACACCCCAGCTTAAATACTTCACACTGCTACCAAACACTGGATTTGTGAGGATACCACGGAGTATAAACTCTTGTCAGCCGTAAATTTACCATTCCAATATAAGTTTTCTGTTAACTTCTTAGTGAATACTAGAGATATCCTTCAAGTCAAAACTAAAAATTAAACAAGTAAAATAAAGATTAACTTATTCCAAAAAAGAGAATTTTATCGTAGCTAAGGAAACGATAACGTTTACTCCAAAGAAAAGATTCATCAAGAAAATACTGTTGAAAGGAGACATACTATAGCCTAGTACTCAACCTTCAAGGGATCTGAAGAAGAAGAAGAATAATTAACTACTTTCGGATGTGAACAGTATGAATGTTCAAGCCCATGTCTTGGATACCCTGGTGGCACAATTACTAAACCCAACCACTGTTTCAGAAGTACAGTGTCTAGCAACTAATGGGTAGCAGTCCGCACATCATAGTTCAAAAGTACCAGTAAACTAGGGTTACCAGAATTTTTTCTCCATATCCGGGGACGCTTCACAACTTTTTTTTATCAAAATCCGGGTTTTTTTTTTGCATTTGTCCTAATTACGCGCTGTTCTTTTATAAGTTTAATGATTAAAGGTTAGGTTAACTTAAAAGCCACATATTGTTTGTATTTTAAATCAGGATCACAGACAGCCATGTTGCAAACAGCAAGGAGACTTGATTTTCCAAAGCTGTTGTGTCCAAGATGCAATATCCTTGTAATTTTCTTTTATTCCTAGGCACATACAAGGAAAGAAGTGCACTTGCTTTAAACGAATGCATCAGCAAATCAGGGCTTTAAAAGAACTCCGGCTTTATTTAAAAAAATCTGAGGACAACAGTAAAAATCAGGGGACTTGCGGGGACGAAATCTGTCCGGGGACAGAGAACTAAATACGGGGACTGTCCCCGGCAAACTGGGACGTCTGGTAACCCTACAGTAAACGAGTGTAGCTTATACCGCGACTTGAGACACGTAACGGGTCAGGCGCAAAGCATGAGCCACCTCCGATACGAGAAGAGTAAGCGGATGCCAGAAACAACAGTCTTCTGTGAAGGAGTGAACTCCACCACAACGGGACGTGATCGGATCGTTAAGTTTTTTCCGCTGCCTGTATCAGTCGAGGGCGGCGAATGTAACCGGTTGTCAGTACTATTTTATGTCAGGCACTTCCTGTCATCTCGAATCAGTCAAGTAAACAGGGTGAACAATGCTCTTTGCTATAATACTAGTTAGATTCTAATACGGTAATAAGTGTTCTGCCCAATGCCAATCTTGATATGGCGTGTCTCCTCTCTCTCTCTCTCTGTCTCTCTCTCTCTCTCTCTCTCTCTCTGCCGTTTCCGGCATTCCCTTCATCTTGATGTGGCTGTATTTCAACTTTAATATCGTCCACCGTATGGACTCTTCACCGGCTTCTCCCTCCTATAAATTTACTTTCTTCCTTTAATATTATTATCTAATCGAACTAAATAATTGTGAATATCAGTGCACCACCCCATATTTTGCTGAACCTATTCCTGGAATCGTTGGGGATGTCGAAAGAAGTTATGATACATGTTTTCAATGGAAGGGCTCTGTATCTGCCGCTTGCGAATATACTTAAATGATGTTTATTGAGTGTCAGTATCTGAATGGAATGAACTGGCAGAAGCGTATAACAACTACCCTGTAGTACGGCTGGGATTCTCACAGAATGCTTGAAGGATGTAACTACGAACAACCATGAAATTGCGTAGCTTCTACTGACTGTATTTATAGTCTAATGATCGAAATTTGTACTAGAATAATAACAGATAAATTAAACGGTTTACTATTACTTGTGTTGTTCTCGTTGCATCAATTACTCATATTGAGTAATTACATACTTCAATGAACAATTTATTGCTTTTAGTCCTCCTCATAGAAAAGCAGGTAAAACCAAACAGTATAGATAGTACTGACCATTTCATGTTAAATCTCACTTTTGTAATAGCTGCATCTTTGGATTTAAATTTCAAATGAACGATATTTTCATCATCTCCTGTACAACTGTCGTTATTATCTCCATGAAAGAAACATATATCCATCAGAGCACTGGCGTATCACTTAACGTAACAGCGCTAAAATCATGGTGATCTTTGTTTTTTGTGTATTAATCTACTTCCGAGGTGTAAGTACAACAACTGTTTCTCCTTAAAACTAGACATTCAGAAAACCGAAAACCGAAAACCGAAAACCGCTACAAGCATGAGTAAGTAATGAGATAGATCACCCGATTTGGGTTTCGTTTATTCTCAAGACTGGGTTCCATTTTACTACTAACCGGAGTCATGTAAGGCCTAGATACACAGCTAGAATGGCAAGTTCCTGGTCTCCGTGTGTTGTATGTATTTTTATGTTTCGTATATTAGAACTAAAGCGGCAGTGTGGCTGGGCGCGTTTAGAATCCAGCACACTGGATCAGGGAGGGACAAGGTTCGAGTCATGTCCCCTACGTACCGGCCGTCCTCATTGCGATTTTAGGCGGTTTTCCGCAGTCAACTGGGTGAATGATGGGATGGTTCCCAATTTCCACCTCATAAACAACATTTTTCATAAACAACAAATACACATTCCATTGAGGACATAAGTAATACGAATCGCAGACAGATGGCAACACTTAAGCCTCCCCAGGTAAAATAGAGTCCTTCCGGCAAGCGGGACGGTCACCAATCCACCACTGAAGCAATTGCACCGAGCGAGTACCAGAGACATTTGTCACCACCGCGTCTTAATCTCCAGGCTCAGTCCTCTGCTCTGTTTCCGGAATTTGGCCGACAGAGGTCGTGTTGGCAGCAATAAACCGAACGAGCCTAGACAGCGTTTGCACGACTCAAGTGGTAATCCTATCGTCGGATGAATTCCATCGGACTTTATTTTTAACAAAGCGAGAGTTGGTAGACAAGGTTAAGGGTAATCAAATATTCCGAAATCGAGATTTGAACAAGAACGTTCGAGTGACGATCAAACTGGAATAGCGTAGTTAATTGCTAATATTAATGACTGTATCGACGGCGGCTTCTGGTTGCTGCTGCGATACATAGTTCCCAGTGTTCACAATCTGTATAACTTAAGACTGCCTGTGCAAAGTGATGATAAAACTGGTCTTTGAAACAACAATACAATGCTCCTGTAAGAGCTACAGACAAAGTCTGTTTCTGGGACCGGAATCAGATTCAGTTGTAATTTGAAGTATAAATAATGTCCAACCTTATTTTTTTTTGGTTATAAAACTATTTGACTTTACTGAATTCACCATGTGCCTTGATTAGATGTAAAATTTATCATAATTATTTCAGGATAAATACTGAAAGCACGGCGCCTGACGAAACAGCAAGAAACTGGCTGGAAAGATAAGTGGAAGGCACTATACAAAATCGAAGGGAGAGGATAAAATGGTTGTATGAAGCAAAGCGGAGGCTACCTACACAAACATACGCTGAAAGTGTTCGTAAACCATATCAAATGATATACATCGATAATCATGAATGTAAGTATATTTTGTAATTGTTGCACAATAATTGTAATGTACATTTAGAGAGGAACGTTTTTATCGCCGAGTAATATTGTAAAATTTATGATTGGGAAACCTTTCATAGTACTTTCACAACTCGTCCCAATGATTCTGAATGTAGGACTATCAATTACATTGTTTCCAGTTGTAAGACGCGTTTAGAATGTATTAGATACGTGGTTTAATGTCATAAATTTCGTCCGGTTGTATACCATTTGTTGCTTTATCGATTACGTTTTATAGTTATCTTCTAATCTAAATACTTGTATCCATATTTTGATAGGCAACCAGGCAGAATGTATTCTGCTACTAATAATTATGTATAAAAATTGCATTTCAATCAAATAACAGACGTAGAAATCATGCAGCCGAATCTTAGGCTATGTAACATCCCTTTTACTGCAGAATAGGTTGTAATTGGAATGTGGACCCCTGCTTCTTCGAAACTTGCAGGAAAGCGTTACCTTATATTATATTCGGGTCAAGAGTGTCATTTATTTTAACCCAACTTGTGGGATGTAATTTTTTAGAGCTCATCGATCAGAATAATGAGATGTGATTTCATTTTTTTTCGGTCGGATATAAAGGCGTGATCTGTCTCCATTGTAGTCAATTTTAGTTTGCTGCTCAAAAATACTGTTAACCTGAAACCTGCACATCGGCCATACGCTGTACTTAAACATTAAATACTAAAAATGCTCGCAGCTGTAAATTGCGAGCAACACAATAACAACAACAAAAATTGTTTTGCCCTCTCTCTACCGTACAGTAGAGCAATTTCATTGAAGTGCTCTTAATTCAGAATACAGAATCCAGATGAGGGGTACGGATACTACTTATAATAAATAAGATTGCCACAGGCAATACAGGATCTTAATCACTTATTTTTCAACTGTTCCAATTTTCAACAACAGCAATCAACATTCATCAAGTCTCTTGTGCGAGCACAGCAGCCATTTCCAAATAACACTGCAGTACTAATCGCTACAAATAACAACAGAATCTACAGAATCATCAAGGATTATATCAAAGACAGTGACCTACATATTTAATGCATCTATATATCTGCATATTTTTACATACTATTAATATTATTATCTTGTTACTTTACCAGGCTGACTGTATGGTCTATTCAAAACCTAAGGTCAAATAAATAAAAAAATAACGGCTTTGGAATCCGCTACATAACCTTGAGAATATGTCGAGCAATAATTTGAGTAGTAAGCAATTGCAGTCTGACCTTCCACAACCATATCTACGGTTATTAGAGAACGGTTAGCTTCATGGGTGTTAGATTATGGGCAAGACGGGATCAAATCGGTCATGACATTGCGAAGGAACCATCCTGGCATTCGGCAGGAGAGATTCCGGGGAACCAACCAAAATGATGTTCTCTGGACAGGAAATCCGCAACTGAGGCCTGGAAGACTAGACTGATATTCCGTGATGGCTTGGGGAGTTGATCACAGCGATGTAGAGGTCAGGGTTTTTGCGGCGTCGGTAGAGATCCCCGCTGGGAGGTCGCGGCGGCTCGACTAACACAGCCGCGTGGCCCGCAGTGATTTTATTCGCGTCTAATAACTCGTCCGTAATGGCCGATAATAACACCGCGAAACCACACCGCCACACGCTGCCCTCTTTTTACGTCGGTCTCAATGGAGGAACACAGCTGGCTGGCTCCGAATACCACCACTTCCGGCATACAGTTTTACGAGCGCTACGTCACCGCACTTGCCTAAGGCCAATGTCACACGAGCGTCACAACGGGCGTTACCTTTTCGTTGTTCTTCCGTCCGAAATGGCGGACGAGCGGCTGTTTGCTACACGGGCGCTCAGGACGGATATCGAAAGCAAAGTACCAGCACCACCTACCACAAGTCACTTTATTTGGTGATGATCATGAGTTTATTTCATACCAACAGAGCCCCTAACTTAATCAACTTTCACCAGAATTGCTCTCTTTCATTTTTCCTTCTACTTGTAAATTACTAGTTTACCATTATTTTACTAAGGTATACCCTGTTCACTCCAAACTGGCCGCTCAAGGTTATGTGCCACTCACTTCACCTCAAGAGCACCTTCCTCTCCTCTTATAGCGTTCAGTTCAGTTCAGCTCGATTCGTGACCGCTTGCTACAGTCCTTATGAAAGCGTCACAGAACTGATTAGTAGACTAGGTTGGGAGTCTCTGGTAGATAGACGACGCACGTTTCGTTTAAACTTATTGGTAAACATGCGTACTCCCACTTTCACTTTTGAGTGTAGTGAAATACTTCTTCCACCAACCTATTTGAGTCGGAAGGACAGGAAAGATAAAATTAGAGAAATAAGGTACCGGACTGATTCTTATATGAATTCTTTTTTCCCTCGTACCATTAGGGATTGGAATGCACAGCAAAGAGATTAGCTTTGATGCTGAGCACCCTCTGCCACCCACAATTTTGTGAATTGCAGAGTATATATGTAGATGTAGATAATATATCACTTCGACTTTGTTTTTGTTGATAACAGTGTTAAGGATTTTGGATGGAAGCATGTGTGCTCATATACAGTGAAGAAATTGCCGTTTGGCGAAATAACTCTTAAATTAATTTATTCTATTTTCGAAATTAGATAGCAGAGTCTGATGCCGGAACGTAGTATTTACGATTGACCTGTTACTGGAGTTAACACATAAAATATTACAATGTGGCTAGAGCATAAGCGCACAACACAACATTAGTTACATCTGATATCCCACTTTCTTTAAGCTAGGAATATTGCCTTCGCCTGGCCAGCAGTATCATAGACAATTCCGTCTTTTTTTGATCCATGCGATTAATCGTTGAGCCAGAAGCACGAAGTTAAGGATACATTGTATAGGAAACAAGAGCGCCGAGATGATCATTCTAGTGTACAGGTAAGATAAGCTTCAATTTACCATTTGGCTCTGCCGCAAAAAAAAAAGTAGTCCATTCTACATACTTGTATGAGACCGTCAAACGACTAGCGCTTAGCACCAGTATAAATTAATGAAATATTGGCTGCCATTAAAGTATTGACCGTTTCCAACTTGACCTGCTCGGTGATAAACGTAATCTTTCTCCTTAGGAAGTCTGGTGACTGTTACCATCTGCCTACGAACAGTGCAAGCTTTGGGCATAAATTATTCTGTTTATGTAAAGTATCAAGGCCGAATTTAGGCTTTGTGGGCCCCTGTCGGCAGTGGCGTAATAATTTTTTATGGCTGACTTCTTTTTTTTTTTTTTAGCTCTACTGCTGTCCTAGGCGGGGGCTGTGGTGCGGGCCCGTCCTTTGTGGTGCGGACCCCTAGTAGGCTACAGCCTGGGTACCGTATGCTAAAATGTGGCCCTTTAAAGTATAGTTTTGAGTTGGTACCATCCCAGTATTCGTATAGGTAACAACAAAATACTATGAAAAAACCCGTAAGTCAGCTGGATGATTCGGCAGGATAGATATTTGAACCCGCGTCTAGAAGACACTGCTTTAGCACATTCGGTCAAATTGCCAGGTGTTTCCATCTTACAACGGTTGTACTGAATATCACATTCGATTCTGGATACAGCCCTGCAATCCCGCAGGAATCTAAACTGTTACCTCTGTTGGTGTTGTTTTGCCCGAAGCACGAAGGGGTTTAAAGATAATGTCACGAATCATAGTCTCATGGACCTTGGCTCAAAGTTTCAATTCATTTGAGTACAAGTCTTATACCTTGAGTTTCCTAAGCGAGGTTTTCCGCACGGTTCCAATAACGCTTGTCAGATTACTTTCCAGTTTCTGTACAGTCGTCTGTAATTTTATTTTAGACTAGAAAACAGCATATTTTCAGTTTCAAATCTGGAACGTTAAATGACTGATAGATACCATCGAGAGGTTATTTGGCATTCGCTTGACTTAAAAAAAATAGGACTGAATGTATATATATATTGTACATACAATAATCTTTTTTAAAAAGTGTACCATAAAAGAGTCAGGGGATAGCAGCGGCACGCAAGTGCCAACATGGGACATGCTACGTTAAAGAAACCTTAAAAATATTGTATCATCCGAAATAAATATAGCCGAGTAATGAACATTTAGAGGATATCCTTAGTACGGGGTTGGAGGGTTTTTCCTTGGAAGCTAATCCTTGGAAACGACTCCCATGGCCCACCGTTGAGGAAACTGATTGTGGTAAAGCGGCTGGTGATAACAGCGCTAACTACACCTATGTCTTTTTTTGTTGTTTAAAAATATGGCTTTCAGCATTATATCCGTTCAGTCAACTTTATGTGCATTTTATTGCTTTACTCAACTGTTTTATGATTTTCCAGTGTTACTAGCAATCACAGGTTTAAGGACAACATAGGACCGATACAACACTCATTTAACACCTCCAGAGCCCTAGGCCGGACTCAAACTAATGCCGCCTGCCAGATCCTAGCCCCGCGCTATCGGGGCCGGCTGTTTAAGTCTTAAACAAGCTCTGCCTTGGAAATTTCATCCTTAAGTATCAGAGACCTGCATACTGTAGCCATTAATTTAACATAGCGAAATTTTGATGTTTTTATGGTTGGTTTGGAGTTGATGGAGCTGAATGATATCAGCATCAGAATCGAGATGATCTGGTCGGAATCAGACTGAATCCGTTTCACTGTCCATTGGTAAAACCCTCACCTCCTTTACACATCTAACAGCTGGGTTAAAATCATCTTAGAGAGACCTCTTTTGGCTTCATCGGGATTTGAAGACTGGTTTCATGAGTCATTTCACCGACTGATCTATGTGGTACATAGAGTTCCGTGGGTATATAGCGAGGCTGCTGCAAGCGGGGGCCGGCCGAGTTGACACCCATCATGCTCCCCTCACAGCCCCACCCAGGATCCACCACCCAGTTTCGCCACCACCTCAGGAGGTAAGACTCTTCCGAAGTACCCGCCATCACAGCGGGGACGGTGAGCAAGGCGCGCTTAGCCACCCATTAAGGGTGCCCAGGGGGAGGTGCGCGGAACCAGCGCCCGCCACGACCGGGCCGAAGACCCTCCAGAAAATATAGCTAATGCTCCTCTGCGCATCCAACGCGCACCTGGCCCCGCCCGCCCCCGTAGGAGCAGGAGCAGGGCTGAAGCCGTAGCGACCAGGCAACAGCGCAGGATTGCCCCCAGCCACGCCCCCCAACGATCGACCAGCAGCACAAAGCCGCCCGCCGCCCGCCGTCCACCAGGGCACGCGACAGAGACAGGCCCCGGCATGCTTCCCCCGCACGCCAACCATCAGCATGATTGCCTCTCTGAAGGACGCGGGTTCTACACACCAGGACCACACAGAGTCCGTCATAGTGCACGATCGCGCCGAAGCACTCAATTGGTGTCGCTGCCCCACCTGGGTCAGATATCCGGACCCTGCACTATCAGTCCCCACATATAAGAGGACCTATTTTGGCAGCAAATGGCTCATACCGGGGGCAAGGGGAGCACAAGTTCCTTGATCACTGATCACCGGTCCCAGCGAGGGCCATTCTATGCAATCTGAAGATGACCAGCAGTCGATGGTGAAACTTAACCTAAAAACTAGTACAGAGTTTTAAATACCTTCTCCGGTATACCGCCGAATGTTACTTACATCCACCGTTTCGACTATGTGCTTTGCAATCGTCTTCAGGTGATCGAGATCTGTGCAGATGGACACAAAGCCACTCAACCGCACAGATAGTGATCACTTGAAGGTGACTGCTGTGTTGGAGAGTCGTTGTACTCACCGTAGCGATGAGCAGCGTCAGGATGGAGGTGGCGACCCACGTGGCCTGCCACTCCGACAGGTCACTCCTCATCTTCGTCGCAACCTCGCTCTGCAACAACATTAACTCCACTCACATACGTGCGACCACGGACATAAACAGAAAACAGTCTTAATTTGATCAAGCAATACGTTATTGGAACTGTACAGGGTATTATCATTAGGTCCTGGTAGCGGAGCGCGTACATCAGTCGGTATTTATTTATTTCGTATGGCACAAGGATACAAAAATAGTAATTATATTCAATTACAATAGATGGAATAAAACATGGCTATTTCTACAGCATGATGTCGGGAGAGTGCAGCCATTCAATTGCCTCTGTAGTCGTTTCGTAAAGCTGCTGAATCGTTCTACTGAATCTCCCAAGACATTTTTATTACATTATTAACAGTTTTATTTAATTAATTATAAGTGTGAATAATTGTATTGATATATGTAAATTAATCTGTCTAATTATAGGTCTTCCACAAGCTGTAGTATGTATAGTCTTTGCGGAAGCGGTAAGTAGTATAAGAATCTTTGGCTGGTAACAGCTGGCCAGAAGGGCACGCGCAAGCAACGCGTATGAGAGACGGGTTATATAGAGCGTTGAATGTTCTTTTTGATGTCTGCTGTTATTGCAAGAAGTGCTGTAAAGAAATATTTAACTGTCGATTTTGAGTAATGGTGTTAAATAAATTAAGTGATTCTTTCTTTTTTTATCATTTTGGCGGATCCAAATTAATTAACAGCATTTTATATTTAAATACTAAAAGAGCAGCATCTTGAATGTGTTCGTGATGGGATGGGGGTTATCGTCCACAATACGCTGTATTTTCCTATAGTGTTGAAATGTTATTAAACCATCTACTTCTTCGAGAGCTGACCTGGTGATTGTCGTCAGATAATTAACCACACTAATTAGAGGAAAGCTCATATGACGTGGTGGATAGTTTGCTGGTAGTTTCCACAGTCACAAGAAGGATTCTCTATTATTATCCACTAGTATATTCAATAGTTGCATCTATACGGTTAATAGTAGTCCTAGTTTTCCTAGGTACATTAAATCCAAGAGGTCGTCTTTCAGGGTTTTGGATTAGTGCTAGTTTGTCAGGACTGGAATTGGTCCAATCAGCGCGCCGTGATTCGTTTATGTTGAAGTGATTTTGGACCAGCATTTCACCAAACGTCCATGTTGAATACCTTGACTTTAATCTGCTTTGAATCTGACGTATGTAATCTTCATGTATTGCAAGTTTTCGGTATGTTAAACATTTCTGCATTCCTTTTTTAAAACCGCTTGTCTTCGGATTTGATGGGTGAATGTTAGAAAGTATAGGTAGTCATTCTGTCGATAGTGAACTGAGAAATGATTTGGATGACCATGCTCCAAATTCCGACAACGCCGAGAACTTTTCCTTGATTAATAAATTGTGGAATACCCATTCTTTCCTTTTAAATAAGACGTGAGCCTTCAATAAAACGACTAGCTGCATTTTGCTGACCATTCTACGTGGTGAAATCTAGAAACGGAATGTGGAACATGATTCCTTATTACCACCCTATATCTCTCAATGGCTTGTTCACGAACAACCACTACACATACAGAAAAAAGGGTCAAACCGAAAAGTTGGGCGCATTCTGATATGAAAGATTTGAAATATCAATGAGGATGAATTTAGTAAACCTCATACTCGTTTGTCGAATCCTAGCTACCAGCATTTTATATTTCTCCAATCATCGGATTGTAAATTCCTCTCTGTCATAGCATTTGTAATTCTTTGCATCTGCATTGTTCTCTGCCCGGTGCGTGCTCGGAGGGAGCAGGTTCGATCACCGGTCCGGCCTTCCATATTTTGGTTTTACGCGGTTTCTGGAAATACCTCTTGAAATACCTCCAGGCGAATGTCGAGATGGTTCCTTCAAACGGTCATGACCAAATTTCTTCCAGTTCTTTGCTCCTAATCCTCTCCCGCTTCTAATGACGTCGATGAGGCGTAAAGCCCTAAGGAAAAAATCCTCTGTTCTTCTTCATCATCTTCTTACACCAATTATCTTCATCCATACGACAGAGGTGATCGTACGATCTCAAACCTTCTCTTTACGCAGTGTCGAATATTGTAACGCCTACATTAATAATTTTACATATTTCCTCATTGTTTGCTTCTCTAACAACGTCAGTACTCAACAGCATCTCCAAAACTTCATTTTCATTGATAATGACTTTTTCATCACCTGTTCAGTTACTTCCAAACTTAACACTTTACACAACGGTTTTATTTATATCGATTTTTCCCCTTTTTTGTTTGTTTTATAGTTTGTAAGTGCCATAGTAAATGTTTTAATTCCCTCATTACTTGGTTTCCTTGACAAACCAAGTAACAAACCATATATCGTATGTCATCCTCGACAAATATGCCCCGAGGAGTCCTAAGTAAAGAGCTTATCAATGGAGAACACCCATTTCACAAGATGAGTTTTTAAAATCCAAAAACAAATGTGTGCGGTCAGTGATATGCCCTGCTCCTCAATTTCTCTCCCTGCTGTTTAATTTAAGTCTTGCTAAGACCGTCTTTGGTTACAATAAAACCCAAACCTTTATAAGCGTCATCACCATAACTACCTTGCGACTAGAGATTTCGTTTTATGCCCTTTATTATAGCCTGTCACCCTCAACTGGTTGCTCAAGGTAATTTGTTCCTTACGCCGCTACTCACTTTATCACCCCTTCCCGTTGCCTACCCCTCCGAGCAGACCGCTGTATCTAGGCAAATACGACAGCTGGAATTCTTCGCCTTCACTTGTTGGGTTGAGGGCAGTGGATTGGGGATAGAGCAAAGTGACCTTGAGCTCCTGCTGCTATTTATAATCCAAGTAACTAACTATGTATCGTATGTCATCCTCATCCTTGACAAATATGCCCCGACGAGTCCTAGGTAAAGAGCTTATCATCAATGGTAAATACCCATTTCACGAGATGATATTTTTTAATCCAAGAACAAATGTGTGCGCTCAGTGATATGCCCTGCTCCTCGATTTCTCTCCCTGCTGTTGATCTCTTTTTCGCAACTAAAGTTACAATACGAAAGAACTCCTCGTTGAATTCTTTTTTTTGTTTAGGTCAAAAACCCCGTAACTATCCAAGGTAAGGGACTGGAGGTAATTCGGCCATGATCTTGAAGGTAACACATCGGTGTTTATTTGGAGTGATTTTGGGAAACTATGAAACCTGTACTTACTACCTGACTGGGCATTTAACTCACATCCTCCCGAATGCCAGGCCTGAATGTTAACTGTTTATTCGTCGGGCTCAGTACCTGTTTGAAGACACATAAAGGCTCGGGACATAGAGACTTCGGACAGTATGAGAAGGGAACGTACTGAGGTCATTCCAGTCGTTGTTGTATCAATACAGGAACTACATATTCTGAACAAACTAATTGTAAGACTTGGATTCTCTTGATTGTATAATTGTCGAGAGTTTATTTTCTGGTTCCTGCGCGTCAGAATGCCACATACCAGTTGCATGGTAATGAGATGTGGGTTTCGTAGGTCAGTTCAGGCGACGAGCCAAATGCCGTTACGGTCTGTTGTTTCCTGGGCCCAATCTGCATAGCACTGTTCCCACAGGGTGGTCGCCATGTCAACACAGCGGTACTGCACGCTCTCACAGTCGTGCTGAAAAAACGTTTATCTCAAATCTCTTCATGCGTTATTTGGAATTTCCGGCAAAGCTACTCAACACTGGCGGAAATTAAAAGTGCATTTTGCATACAGAAATGGTGGAATTAAAAAAAAAAAAAACATATATCGCGGTTCATACCCAGAAGAAATGATAACAAACTGAAATGGCTCAGGCTAAGTTAATTACCTTTAGATACAGTTGCCAGTTAGAAGTGCGCCGGCATTGTTGTACAGTTTGTGCTGGGTGACCATGTGTCTACACCTGGCATCCCAGACATACTCTAAAGCAGGGGCGGATCCAGGATTTTGTTTTGGGGGGGGGCTTGAGCGGACTTTGGTTTGGGGGGGGCTTGGCTTGAGTAAATTTTGGTTCAGAGGGCTTGCGTTCAGTGGATTTTTGTTTTGGGGGGGCTTGAGTCGTAAAAAAGGTAGTATTTATAGCCTCCTCGGGCCTTAAATCCGTAGAGCTAAAAAAAAAAAAAAAAAAAAAAAAGTCTCAAAACTACAATGTCAGGGGTGGACCTAGATACGTTTGGGGGGGGGCTTGAGCCCCCTAGCCCCCCCCCTGCAGTCTAAAGCGAACAAATCTGGGGACCGTGCGGTCGAAACTGTGATCGTAACCCTTTGCAAGGCTTGTGTTGTGATGGCCACAGTACGAAGTTGGGCATTATCCTGTTGGAAGAGGCGATTTGGATGGTAGACATGAAGGGCACCACAATAGAGTGCAGCATGCCGTCCATATAGTGGTAGGCTGTCATTGTGCCTTCAATAACAACCAACTCAGTCCTGCTATCGAAACTGATAGCTCACAAATCTTGACACCAGTGGTTGGACCTGTGTGACGTTCTGAAATCACAGCAGGGCAAGCCGTATCACCACTACGCTTGCATACTTGTTGTCGATTATCACTTTGCCACAGGCAGATTCGAGATTCGTCTCTAAATACAAATGTACGCCATTCACTTGTCTATTTGTGTTTTGCAGTACACCAGCTTAGACTATGCTGGCAATGAAATCAGTTTAATGGAACACATTGCATAGGGGTGAGAGCAATTGGTTTACAATCGTCCGGGGGGTGACTGTCTGTAACCACTGGTTGTATCTTGCCTGCAGTCATCCGTCTGCCATAAACAGCTACCCACACATGCTGTTGTCCTTCTGCTATAGTGCTATGTCTGCTCTAGAAGTACTAGAGCCTTCTTTCACCTACTGTGTAACAAGTCTGTATACCGACATTGCACTACGGCCAATCCTTCGGGAGATTTCACGATATGATGCACCCATTTCAGACACGGCAATTCTCTGACCCCTCTCTCCTCTCTCAGTTAGACATTTGTGTGTAGAGGGTCATCACTCGTCGTCTTGGCATACTTGGTTAACAAGAACTTGTGGACGACAAAGTGTCATTTCACACCATACTGATCACGCTAAAAACATCACAATTTTTCATAATAAATAGGCCCGCAATTCTCATACTATTACATGTAAAACTTTCAATTTTTATTAATCTAATGCTCATTATATAGGGATACTTGGGGCCAAATTTCATTCATTTATTGCAATCTGAGTGTTTCACTTTTATATTCGTCCAGTGTATTATGCATCACTTAGTGTTGCACATAATGTTGTCTATGAGGGACTTTCAAATTTAAATCACAATTTATAATTCATTCAAATTCTCATACAGTTATTTTCTGGATACAGTCTCCCTCATTTTCAAGGGATTGGCCCTTTCAAGAAACTTATATACTAACTGGAAAAAGTTTTTGTTTAAAGATATTTTCGGTTCATTCACGACAGTTTGAAAACTTTAATGCATATTTAAATGATTTATGCTGATGATATTTCATCATCAATCTGTTTCCTGTCTTTCATAAATTTGTAATTGTTTCTAAGACATTATTACTTAGGGCTTTATGATTTGTCAACTTCGAAGTGGAGAGGACTAGGGATACGGAACGAAAAGAGATTCGCCCATACTAATTTGTAGGAACAATTTCAACGGTGATTTAGGGAAATTACGGAACCGCCGGGTTAGGGAATGTCAGACGCGCAAGAAGAAATCTATTAATAGCGTGTTATTCCGTGCTAGGAAGCATTTCTAAGCCACTTATATCCGTCAAACAACACTGAGTGTTGGTTGTCAAACTTGTTTCAGCCGATCGGGAATTGAAAATTTAAATTTGAGTCCCCTCCCACATTTGTAATCTTCATTAATCATGTATTTTATTGACGGTTATACAGTGATTTATTACGGGCCTTCAGGCAAAAGAGTTACTAACCAGTGGCATCTGGTGTTCAAAACTAGATGAGATGCACGATTTTCTCAGGCAAACTGAATGTCTGGAATTAGCCTACAGGAGTGTCTCATACCGCTATCAAGTTAATATTACGGACTCCTGAGGACTAATTGGTGGCGCTTTATCTTTTTTATATCGATAGTTATATTTCATTTTTCATATTTGTGTAAAATTTACACAAGGATACACCACATAAAAGCTAAACTATTTAAGCAAATCGCTTTCCAAGACGTTTTCGAACCTGTTTCCGACTGACTAAGACTAATATAGAAGAAGAAGAAGAAGATAAACTTGCAAACAACTGCTAAACAAAGGCTCAGAAATTTGTGATAAGGCTTAACCTTTGGGAGTGTAGACGATGAAGCAGCGAAAGCTATACCCGAGAGGTTACGCGTATATGAATAATTCCAGATGCCTCAAATTCTTCATTCTGAACCTTCTAGCCGCTGCAAACAACATATATTTTACAATCCTACGCTATAAACTGAGATCAGTTATTAACTTAATTATGCTGCAGAGGGCAATGTGTAGCATGGCCGCTTTACACTTTCATCCGATAGTTGAATTGAGCTGAAAATGGAAATTATCGTGCAGAAATGGTTCAGACATTTAATGAAGTCTCAAAAGATCAACAGTCGGTATTGATGGCTGTAGAGTAAATTCTGAAACAATGTTTCGAGTCTCTGGCAATATTTCTTGGCGATAACACAATGTGCAAACACTGTATGCAGTCTTTTATTCGCGCTTTTTAGGTGGCGATAGTTTCATTTAGCGTGCCGTAACAGCGAAACAAGTTTGTTTTATCGCTTAGGTGTAATGTGTTAAGCATAATATATGGCACCTTTTATATATAATTAGATACGTAGACCGTATGCTAACTGCGTGGAAAATAAACAAAAAAAACAGAAGGTCGTGAATTAGCATAGACGAGAAAAGAGATGTAATGCCCGAATTCAGATCTACGATAGTATTAAAAACAAACTTTTCTTCAAACCTATGTTGGTCTGCCAGTATAAAATCAGAATAATAACTGCAAGAATATGCTAAATGACATCTCATCTGAGAAAATTCAGATTTCCTTCTATCTGCGTTTGTTCTGAAGACCGACGATTTCCGAAACGGCAAATCGTAGCGCTGTAAAATTAGCGATAGCTACCAGTAAACGTATGCTACGTCAAACAGATATTTGAGGAAATTTTTGGACATACTTTGGCATTATCTTACAGCAATCATCGCTATTTAGCGATCAGAAACTCTTAAATGAATGAGTGTGCCACAGGTATTGGACTTACAAAAGTGGAGATTTTCCATTTCGACAATCTGCTTTTCACATATCCATTGTTGGTTTGCTGACATCCAATCAACTGCGCATCTTTTCTGTGGTTGTGTTATAACTCCTCAGCAACGGTCGTCGTCGTCCTGAGCAATTTCTGCTTTATCTTTTTAAGCAGTTTATTGCGAAGGGTTTGTCTGTTGACACTTCCTTCAAACGTTAAAAAGTCAGTTGCATTACTTTTGGTGTGTCTTTTGGTTTGCTCGGTTCTATTTTTAGTTTTATGTCAATATCGACAGCGGTCTCTTGTGCTTGTCATATATTGTGTAGTATTGCCCTAAGTTGGCAATTAAGGGATTGTTTGAGTTTCTGGATGCTCGGTAAAAAGATCTTGTAATCTGTGCGATTCTTTCTTCAAGCATCGGGATACCTGCGGCTTCGTGCAGGTCAGCTGTGGGAAACCGGGGAGGCACATGTAGTGCTCGCCGAAGCGCACGATTCTGCATTGTCTGCAGCCTTTTTATCGAGGACCTGGAGGCGTAGCCCATACGGGACACGCGTACTCAATTACCGGTCTTATCAGGCTGCAATATACGCTCACTCCGGTATTGGCTGCCAGTGCGCTGTCCGTATTTAGAATAGGGTACAGCTCCCTCAGCCTCGTTGCGGCTTTGAGTCGGGTCTCCTCAATGTAACGCTTCCATGTGAGCCTGGAGTCAAGCGTCACACCCAGGTATTTTACAGTGGTTGACCACTCGATGTCCTCTCCGTGAAGTCGTAGTTTTGGTGTCTGGTTGCGCTGGCGATCACGTTTCCCCAGACGTCTCGTCAGCATTATTGCTTGGGTCTTGGTCGAGTTTATGGTAATCCTCCACCGCCAGGCCCAGGCTTCAGTTTGTTGAAGTACTTGTTGTAGACGCCGAATGGCAGCAGCTTTACATCTATGCGCGGTGAAGAAGGCCGTGTCGTCCGCGTATAGGGCTGTGCGAACCGTTGCTGGAGCAGGGATGTCGGCAGTATACAGGTTGTACAGTACCGGCCCTAGTACTGACCCTTGTGGCACACCTGCATTGATTGGGCGGCGAGAAGATAGTTCATTCCTAACTCTCACTCTGAAGGATCTTCCAGTGATGTAACTCTTAATTAGCTTCACAAGCGGGCCGGGGAGTCCCTGATTGTAAAGCTTATAAAGTAGTCCGCTGTGGCAAACGGAGTCAAATGCTCGTGCCACATCTAGCAGGACTAGCGGACAGTAGCTCCGATGGTTGAATGCGGTCGTGGCGCGCTCAATAATGCGCATGATCTGCTGGGTGGCGGAGTGACCCCTCTGGAAGCCGAACTGGAACTCCGGGATGATGTTCTCTCTGCGGATGTGTTCTTCCATCCTCTTGAGAAGGAGCCTCTCAAAAACCTTGCTTAGGGACGGGAGGAGGCTTATGGGCCTGTAGTTTTGGGGGAAAGTTCCGTTCTTCCCTGGCTTATGGACTCCGATCACCGTTGCCTGCTTCCAGCATCGGGGGTAGTGCTGAGCCTCAGCAACGGTTTTATAAGACAATTTTATATTCCAGGCCAAATACGCACCTCTGATAATGACCCGGAAGTCTGTGCGAATGTTATGACCCAAATTATTCATCTGTGTGTGTGATAAGTACTAAATGGTTTGGAACATGGTCAAACATGCAAAAAGATTCATGAAAAAATTATTATATTACTTTCTTCTTATTAGAATATGTAAATGTTGTTTTTCTTATTTACTTCCTTTTCGTTTCGAAATATTTGAAACAGAAAAGTAATTCCAATATAAATTTTCTTATTTATAAAAACAACAAGACTTAATTATAAAATTATTTTAAAAAAATTATTAATCAACTGCGATAGAACATAGGCCCCAGTGACAATTTCTTTTTCACTTACGTTGCACACTATACAGTATTTTCCATAGAGAAATCTACTGCCCTACTTAGCATGCCCAACATCTCCAGTATTTGATAAGCCCAATAAGGTCTCCATGGCGTCCAGCAACAAGATTTTGTAACCAAGTTTCCTTACTTCCATATTACAGTTCTTCATTATCTGATACAACACATACAATGTTTTGAATCCTTTCTGTAAAAACCATACAGGCTTACTGAAATATATGGCCCATATTCATGAAAGGGAGTAATTGGAGTATTATTATTAAACTAACAGTTATTCACATATAATGGAAGTTATCGTTTGAAGAGGTGTTCAACTCGTTTATATAAACACTACTGCCGTATGAGACTGCTAGAAATAGTATAATGAACTAATTTCAGTGACGTGTAAACAGCTGAATCAAGGAAATGAGTAGATAGTTTCTACTACAAGATTTAATGATTAGTGGATCATGTTCATCCATAACAATGATCCTTGTACAAACAGTAAGTTATTTTCGTCCGCATGTTGCGAAGCTCTGTACTGTAAGTTTTTTAGTTATTTTAGTTGAGTTTTACGTCTCGTGGACAAAGGCGTTATTAAAGTGAAGTAAGGGAAGGAATTCAGGAGCGGCCTTTTTAAGCAATAATACCGACCTTCGTCTTGCGATTTCTGGAAACCATAAAAAAATTTCACTCTGGCCTTGAACTGTGGTCAAACCAGCTTACTTTCAAATGTGAGGAGCAAGCGTTATCACTATCACCAGCTCAGCGATGAGTTAATACAAATTTCGGTTGTGTTTTTAAAATTCGTCTGGAAAATTCACTCTGGTTTTTAAAATCACGACGGCAAATCTTTTGTATTGAATTTCCTACACATAGGAACATCGGTTACCATTTCAACGATAATATGTTATATAGCGAATCTCCATAAATTTGTTATTCCGTGGTTTTCTAATTTCAGTTTTGTTCCTTGCGGCTTTACGCCTCGTTGACGTGGAGTTAATTAGGAACGGGTAGGAATTAGGCCATGGCCTTTTGAACAAATCACACCCCACATCGTCTGGAGTGAACTGAAAAACGAAAATCTGGATCGCAGAACAGGGATTCGAATCCACAACTTTCAGAATGCGAGGCCAGAGCGTTACCGCTCACCCATTACCAACTACGCTCGGTTGTTGTCGTATGTATTATTTTTTTTTTAGTTTCCATTGTACAGTTCATTCAAACTAGTTGCATGCTTGGTCAGTTATAATTCTTAAGATATCTGCAGTTTATAAATTTACGGATGGAATAAACGTATATATTTTAGAATTAGATACAGGTTTATTGTTTCTTTGCTACTATAGGAGGCTGGTTGTAGCTCGTATGAGAAGTTCATACATTGTTGTACGAAGGAGCTCATATGCAAATTCCATCGGAAGATCATACCCTGTCAATTTTTCTAAGACGTCGCGTTAACACCTTTAGCTAAGTTTCAGTTCGGCTGTCAAAGCTATTGACAGAAGATGTTACTACCTTCCGGTTGTTAAACACTTAGTGACAGAGAGTTCATCAACCTGGATAAAAGACTTGCTGTCAGTTCAACAACCTTAACCATTTAGTCTCCAATAACCATAGCCAATACCAATTTCTTGTAACAGTTTTTTGTCTAATAATTTATCAGCGGTCACAACCAGATATTAGTAAATGGCCTACAATTACCTCATGACAAATTAGAACTCAAGCCTACCCACAGTTAACTCCCCATTTATTGATCATGTCGACTTGGATAGCTTTTCTTTTTGTATTTATTTAATACAACTAATATATGTTCCAAAATATGATACTGTTAATTTTTCAATTCCCGTATTTCACAAATTTTTTGCACTAATTAGCCTTGTGTCCACTAAGAATAATTCGGACGCAAAGCAATTTTTAATGATTAATCATACTAAGGAGATAACAAAAACAAAATTGTTTATTATAAAAGATAAAGATTATTATTATTTTTAGAAAATAAATTCGACAAAATCAGTCATTCAGTCACGTGACTGCGTATGTCGATCAGAAAGCATTACGTCACGTGACCACGAACGCCAATCTGAAAGCATTACGTCACGCCACCCGAAACGCCAAAGTAATTGTTGACATTTTGTGGAACAGAACAGGTAACTTTGTAAATTATTCGTTTGTAGCAACTTCTGTCAAGTTAACACAGTTGTTCTCAATTATTTGCTGAAAGACAAGTGCGATTCGCTACGGAACCAGGATTTAGCAGAGCAAACAGTAGCAATTTGCCCAATTTTGACGCCGTAACACTTGGCAGGTTTTTCGCGTCAAACATCGTCTTTTGCTCATCGTAATTCCGCAATTTTAAAACTTCGATGTAAGTGTACACAAGTGTCAAATATATATTATAAGCTTAAATAGCATTATTTCAGTTTCATAAACAAAAACCCATTGCTTAGACATACGTTTTGTAGGTTAATTGACACTGGTTTTGAGGTTACATTTGCGAAGAATAAGCAAGTGCTAAATAGCTAAACTTAATTTCAGGTCCTCGATAGCTTCATTGGAAATTACAAATTTTTTTTTTTGATATATCGCTTGGTTCGCGAGATATCTTGCACGAAAGGTGATATGGTACTTACTATCTTTGGCGTGAATAATGTCATTGGATATGGTTGTTCGGTACTATTAATTTTGTGCTGTCTCATAACTTTTCTTTTGCATCACGTTTAAGGTATATTTCTTTTTGCTTTCATATACACCTTTTCTAGAAAAGTATTTCCTCAAAAACAAGTGTGGCAAATTTTGAAGCTATGGCACTGTCAATTTCCAGTCTGCTCTAAGCTTCATATCAGCCTAACCTCATCACCTTTCAGTTAAGCTATCTCGAGAACCAAGAGAGATACTATTTTTTTATTTTATTTTCGATTTGTTTCACCGAGCTACATAAGAACCAATCCTCAGATTGTGGTACCACGGTAATAATAGTGCTGCCAGAGTGTGTTTATTATATTAAATGTAACACTAATGAAAGATTTTAAATAATAAAACCAATACAACCTCAACTCATACCTTATTGTGTTATCAATATTTCAGAAGTAGTGGTTCTGAAAAATTCATCAGTTTAGAAAAATATTATGCACAAACACTTACATCAAAATGATTTTCACAAAAATAGATTCTTGAATCTGCAGATTAAGTATGAGCATTCTCCTTCCTTGCAAGTTTTAACCATTTTTTTCGTATCTGTTCATTGTTTGGAACATATATAAAAAAAAACTCGTTTGGCGTTTTTATTGTTGTGCTTTAACACTGGGGAACTACACTATACTTATAATACGAGGAATCCATTTTTAATTAAAGAAAACTTAACACCTGCCATATACATACACGACTGTTTTATTTTGTTTCGGGTGGCGTGACGTAATTCAAGACGCCATGACAGTCTTGAGCGTTTTCGAGGTATATTTAAATTAGTTTTTAAAAATGCAAAATACATAATGTAAATTTAATTTTATCCATAATTCTCTATATTGACGTGACTATATTAATCAACTAGGCAATTGGCTAATGCGCTAAAATTTTCGTGATTTCAATTAATATACTGGACGCTTTAATAATATTATGCGCATTCAGAAAAATGCGCTAAAATACGTCATTTATTGAACGTTTATAACGGATCTACTGTAAAAATATTTTTTTACAGATGAGGCAGGGTAGACACGAATTTTAAGTATACAAACGAATGAATAAATACTGGCTACAGTAATCAACTTCATTATTAAAAACCACATTTAAAAAAGTACAATATCATCGAATAATATAAAAAACGAAATTTAGGCATTTTTCCAGTTTTTTAACTGAAGCATCAAATTATTCCCAGAACAGCATTTAGACAGATCTTTTACTTTTCGAGGTATAAGTGGTTAAATTTTCTATTGTATTAAGCAGTCGTAGGGACAGATCAGTCGTCATCTTATTGTCACGGGGAGCACAGACACACACGGCTCACATGCCAGCTTGTTCACATGTAACATTCTGAATATTGTCCAGTGATAAATTCGAACTTCTTTGTGCAATTAACCATTTACCGTTCCTTTTAAGTCTACTATCCTTATAATAGAAACTAGACCATTGTTTGGGTCTTTACACACACTGTGTTTACATACATTTCGTAAATATTTTAGCACTTGATACTTTTCTAAGCTGCATCCTAATTTTCGCTTTTTATTATTAATTTAGCCTTTAACACAGCTATCGCCATTAATGACTGAGCGCAGCCCAGTAATGGCGATAATCACTATCAACAGTACGAGCTACGTTTTAATGTTTGCAAAATTATTCATCTGAAAAAAGCGTATTCACGGGGAAAAAATAATAAAAAATAATAGCGTAAAGAATTAGTGGCTATGAAGACCCTAAAATTTTTCTAATGGTGACCTTACACCTTAGGTTTAAATTAATTAGTTCAATTTCATCTAGCTGGGAAGAACAATTTATTGAAGTTTGTAGAAGATTACCATTTTAAATCGTCAGAGTATGCCTTGGATATATTGTAAAGTAGTTGCGAGAGGGTGTATGAATGACTATAAAATTATTAATTGCTTTTAATATTGAATACTTAGTTAAAAAGTATGATTAGTTGCGCCCTTGGTGGCTTCTATATTTTGGCTCAATTTCAAACCTTACAACCTATTTAAGTTTAAAAATATTTATATTATGTGTATTATCATTTAAAATTACTACCAAGCCACTCTGAGTGATTGTTTTATAGGTCACTGTAATGTCTCTAGAAACAACGGTATCCATAAGCGATCCGGCTGTGCCTGTCTTTTTAAGTTTCCATAAATTTTGGTATATGTAATTAAAGGGGTGCAGTGCAAGAATGGCGATAGAAGTATCATTTCTTCCTTCGGGCTTAATGCTTCGCCAAAGTCGAGGTGGGAGAGGATGAGGGACAAGAAACAGGTAGGAATTCTGTCATAGTCGTTTGCAGTAATCATCCTGTCATTTGCCTGGAGTGATTTAAGGATATCATTGAAAACCGAAACCTGGATGGCCGGACGGGGATTAGAGCCCGCGCCCTCCCTAATTCGAGGTCAGAACGTTACCGCTCACCCAATAGCCCAGTTGTGTAGTAGGACAAGCGCTCATTTGTTATACGGTTTATGTGTCTTGCTCAATTTCGGGAAGTAGTCCGATGCTACGAATAGTCCCTCTTCTCCCCACCAAAATGGCGTGACTGAACGAAAATAAGAGGATTACATTTGCTTCTTGAGTTCCTGTTGGTCGAAAGATCATTTGTTTCGAAGTTTTACTGGCTAGAATCCCATAATTTTTACTAACAATTTACAGTATTTATTTCACTAGAATGTTCTTTCACTTGCGAGAAAGTCGGGTCCTTAAATATTTTTCTTTATCTATCCATATCTCACATCAGTGGACACAGAAGAGAAGTGGTACCGACAACAGCAATCCTCTATTGTCTGTTTTCAGACATAAGATCTACCAGATGCATCATAACATCGTTTCTCAATGTGTTGGGAATAAAATTTAAACATACTCAGCTCAATCTCAAATGTCCCTGTTACCTACCAGTTTAGCGATAAAAACCTATAACTTAGAATGGAAGGAGCAGTTTAATAAATTTTTAATGCAAAGCAGACAAATTTTAACTTCCAAAAGCAGTTAATTTTTTGTGTCTGCAACAATCAGTGTTTTCATATCAGATTTCAATAGTAATAATCAGCAAATTTGCTGCAGTTGCCAAAGATTGATCGAGAGACGATTTAACGACGAAATGACATCATTATCGTAGCTACATCAATGCAATGGAGCAGTGCTCAAAAGTAAATACCATTCGGGCTTGTTCATTAGTTTTCCGATTTTTGTTGTGAATTCAGCATCTGAACTACATTCAACCAGGTTACTGTTCTTATTTAGCTAATCTTTTATTTCAGGCGTAATTTCTCCAATTAGAAATTTTGTGAAGTACTAATAGTGATCACGTAAAAACTCGATCATTGACTCCAAAGAATTACTTCATTATTACTTATTACTATACTTTAAAATTAGAGGCGATTGGGAATATGCTAGTGGAAGAAACACAACTAAAATATCTTGCAATATCATTTGATGATAAGCTCAGTTGGGAAAGACACATTAAGGAGATGTTGAGGAACGTTTCCTATAGATCGTCTCATTACACTTTCTAACACATGCAGGAGTTTTGAAAAGAAAGCAGACAGACGAAATTTCCAAAATTTATGGTTTTGTCATTTTTGTCATCAGTAGTATACATTTCAATTACCCTTATACAAGTAAGTTTCATGTACAGACACATCTTTACTAAAAAATTGTATTATGTGGTATAGACTCATTTACTGTTTCGGGCATATTTGCCAAAACATCCATCGATAACTTAAGCCAGTCTCCTACTGCTTCAGCTACAAATACAAACTTTATCGCTCCCTTATGCTTGAAATCAATTGCTAATTCATAGTAATGGTCCTCTCTTCCACACACCGGTCATAATTCTGAACCAGGTCCTATTATTACCAATTTATTCCGTACTGATACCAATCATTATTTCCATCCCTGTTCCTATACAATATAAGTTGCCGAGTGTGATCTAAAGTAATTTCCACAGACAAATTCAGTGAGTTTCTTGTACGTTCGAACTCCCATACTCAACACAATTAATTTCGTTCCCATACCATTCCATCATGCTCAACTCGATTATACCAGAAACAGTAAATGAGTCCATACCACATAATAAAATTTTAGCAAAGATGTGTCTGTACATGAAACTTACTGGTATAAGGGTAATTGAAACGTATACTACTGATGACAGAAATGACAAAACCATAAATATTGGAAATTTCGTCTGTCTGCTCCTCCAAAACCTAATGAACAGATTTGAATTAAACTGGACATGGTGATAGCTCATGTCATGTCTCAGGGTACAGGATACTTTTTACCCCGAATTCTCGATGATACAGAGTCCAAAACAGTAAATTTCTAAATTTCTCTGTCTATTCGTGCATCACGCGAAACTAATGAACATATGGTATTGAAACTGCACACAGTGATGACTTCTGTTACCGGGTAATATATAAACATATAGGATAATATTTATCCAGATTATTAACCGATGATACAGAGGCCAAAAAAGTAAATTTTGAAGTTTTGCTATGTGTTCGCGCATTTTGCAAAAACTAATTAACGCATTTAAACGAAACTTCGCATAGTGATAGATTATGTTGTCAGTTATCACATGGGACACTCACTTTTTATTATCTAGATCAGTTACATTGTCCGCGATGATACAGAGACCAAACCGTAAATTCTGGAAGTGTGCACGGACCAAGCGAAAACCAACAATTTTAGCGAAGCTGTATATGATGGTAGATTGTGTCATGTTAGTGGTATGTGACAAATACCGGCTGTGAAATAAAAAAAGGTTGGTTAATTTAATAGTTCTATTTTGTATTGGTCTTCTCTTAGTCGAAATGGTTACGACTACTGATCTTTTATACGTGGTGACGAGTTGTAAAAACTAGTAAATCTTCCGGATTAGTGCAAAGTTTAAGGGATGTTAGAAGCAAACGTGATTAATACGTTTGTATACGATCTAATTTGCAAAGATAGGAGGAGATGCAAGAAAGTGGAAAAACTGTGCTGATCATCTACTATTCTTTGACAAACCAACATTTCTTTGATAATTTATCTGTGAACCGCAGAATTCTGAAATTCCGCGTGGGTAAAGTCGCGGGCACAGCTAGTTAATAATAATAACAGATTTTAACAAGATTTTACTTATTATATTCGAACAAAATCATTACCAGATGGTTGTGCATGAGTTAACTGCAATGATAATCAACTTTATGTTAGTAATTCTATCGAAAAATGAACGATCTTAATGCCCAGAGGCCGTGTTAACAATGTTTTTTTTTTTTTCTTTCTCTCTCTCTATATGAACATAAGGTTTCACAATTCTTTGTACTATGCAAAGCAGTTGTTTGATCTTTTTTTAAGTTCGTCTGCGTTAACGCTAATATCTGATATTAGAAGAAAAAAACCGTCTCTAAAGACCTCGCTGTTGAGAGACGTAAAGCAGTTAAAAAAAAAGAAAAAAAAATATGCACATTTACAAAATTTTCCAAGTTTTTCGTGATTTCTCCAAGATTTGCAAAGTTAAGTTTTTATTATTATTATGTGGCATCACTAACTCAAGTGAGCATTGCCTGTGTGAGTTTTAGACTTGGAGCGGCTCTGTCTGCTTAGCAGCACATACCACACATTTTCCGTTATCGGCTTCAGCGACCAACCGGAGGTGCTTTTATTTGTTACTGTTCTCAGCCGGCATTAGCGTTTACAACGCAGCGGGTATGCAATATTGAATTCCCATGTCGTATAATAGGTGTGGGAAGCGAGTGGCGACGAAACATCTGCATAGCGACATTCCGATGACGACACCGTCTGTGGCACGCGCGATTGTCCCCGGAACTGTCTTCGGTCCATTAAGGACCAGCCGACAATTTTTTCCACCGCATGGTTATAATTTTCCTTTGTCCAGATACTTTAGTGCAGAAAATATGCTGTAAAACAGATATAACGAAGTCTCCTCAATTCTGGTGGTCAGAATAAATTGTACCTGGATTTTCGAAGATCCTATGCAGAGGCTATCATTCATAAAAGTGAAATGTCATACCTGACAGGAGCTCTTTTTCTTCCAGTGAGCGTGGTGGGTGAACGGTTAATGTTCTGGCCTCGCATTCGGGAGGACGCGGGTTCGAATCCCCGTCCGAGAATCCAGATTTGGGTTTCTCCAAATCACTCCAGGCGAATGCCTGGATGTTTCCTTAAAAGAGCATAACCGAATTCCTTCCCGTTCATTGTCCCCAGTCCCATCCCGCCTCTAATGACCTCGACTTCGACGAGGCGTAAAGCCACAAGTAAAAAAAACAGACAATTCCATGGATGATGCTATGATTCGTATAGAACTTTCTTAGTGAAGACTTTAGAAACGTTACCTGGAAGACCATGAAGATTCTGATTTTGACACATAAGCAAGGAGACGGTAATGACTGTTTTCTGACCCCAGACATCTCGTGTAATTGCTGTATGTGTTAAATATAGCTGACACTCCCACGTAGTAAAAAACATAGCCAAGTTAAGAAGCAATATTATCTTTTTTTCTTCTTCTTCTTCTTCTTGAGCGCATCGTATTTCCAGAATGCTTTCAAACACAGCAAAAAGTATAGAAAAGCTTAATAACATTTGCCGAGGCGAACAGTTTTGTTTCAGGAGTTGCATCTATTCTACCTTTTGTAAAATTCCTCCGTATCCTTGCCGATTAAAGTATTTTACTTGTTGGTAACAACCGTAAATATCACTTTTCGCTAGTTTTTAAACAAAGATGACTTTCAGCTCGGTTGTATGTAATGATACGTACTATTTCACACTAGACGAGTGACAGAGTTCTATTCACTCCACTGCATGATACTATGGGTTTTATTGTAGTGAAATGTAAAACTGTTAGTTGCGCTATATATAAAACTAAATTCAATTATGAACCGTACTCAAAGGACGATTCATAAATACGTAAATTCAGTTGCTTGCTTTTTGCTTCCGACAGTTCATGTTTATTATTTAAGGTTAGTTGTCCTGAGAAAAGTTGGTAGCAGTTCTCCAGAACCTTACGGAAGTGTTTTTTTTTCCTGTGACGTATATACAGTTTTTGGAGTTGAAAATGCCATGAATCAATATTTTTGCGCAAGATTTTTACAATGATCAGTTTAAATTGCAATTACTTTGCGTATTTACCGTTGCATCAGTGATGTGGCTGCTGCCAACGTCTCAGTATCCAACAGCAACAACTTTGACACTGCGATAAACTCGCCAAGTAAGCGCAATTTAACAAGACGACGGCAAAGAGCATCAAATTTTATTGTGATCTGTTTTGTCTGATAACTCAGTTTCTCAGTCTGAAGAAACTGCATTTATTTTACTTTAGTCTACTTCCGTTACATAAACTATGCGAACAACCATAGTCATCCCTTTATTATAGTAATGTTGTATGCATTCTGTTCGTCTAAAGCGTAAATTGATACGTAAGTTGTTAGCACTTTAGCAAGGCTGTTATTTTTATAGCTGAATTAAAATATTTGGTATCGTATCCATATTTTGGGATGTAACTTTTTTGTGAGAATTGTCTATCTACTATAACGAACTAATCATTAATTAACTCCGATTTATTTGCTATCCTAAGCCATAAAAGCTGTATTTCAAATCCCTTTTGTTAATTACTCCTAACTAAAAAAGTATGTAATTTTAATCATAGCTTAATAAAGCAAAAGAAATGTTATACGAGTTTCTTGATTATTTGTACGCCTTTAGAGATGTGATTGTAAAATTACGGTTGTAATAGACCAAGTTGTTTTGAACAGCCAGGAAATTGTAGATAGCCTCATTTCGAAAAGTTATAGACTACGTTAAGATCTACACTGATTCACTGGAACAAACCGGTTTATGAGACATACAACACAAAAGTATAATTGCATATCAAATATAGTATATATTAAATTGCTTATTTGTTCTCATACATTCGTTTTAAATGGTTACCTAAGTATTGTTTTTATGATTTCATACTTCCATAAGAAGGTTTATAACTAGTGCTCTGTGCAAGTCTATATTTCCAATTCTGACGGCCCCAGATCATTCGTTGATAGACCATAGAATATGCATTTCTGTTATTTGTACGAGATTTTACTTTATTTTTTTCTTACAAATCTCCAATAGGTTCACAACTATATGTTGACATTACCATTGATGTATGAAATTCAAATCTTATTTCTTCCAAGGTTTTGTTTTCAAACATTTTCTGTACATTACTGATTATTAACCTAAACGTTTTTGTTTTTTTTATCTGCATCTTTATTTTGACCATACGCAAACGTTGTATTTCCCGAATTTAAAATGTTTTATGCTTCTTTTCCATCTGAAAATATTAAAGATTCAATCAAGTTTGTGGTCAAACAAAATTTCAGTGCCGAACTGAATCAGTCTCTCTTGGTATGCAACTGAAGTAACTGAAAATTCAGTGATACTGCATAGTAAATATTTATCGTTGTGTTGAATACTCCATCCGTTTTAAAGCAGTGAAGTAACAACGTTATTTTCAAGAAACGCCCTTATTATCTACTTTAGCAGCTAATAAAATCACAGGTGTCATCTGAAAACATGATTTACACTTGTCAGAGCTAGATTCGCGGCAACGAGCGCGACACAGCGGTATTGCTGGTTGCGTCAACGTCACTTAGCAGGCGAACCTGGCTGGTACGTGCGCCTAATTGACATTCACACTCTAGCATACGTTTTATGCAACGATGTCCGTTATTACATTCAACCATAGTTACACGCGGAGTAATTATAGAAAAACCGGGACGTTTAAGACTAATGGGAACACCTAAACGTGCAATATCTGTTGCTGTTCCTGAAGCGCTCCTAGTTACACAAGTACAAAAATCTGTGTGTGTTGGAGGAATGTGTGTCACACAACGGGATACCTAAACAAGTTGTCAACTAGGAACGTAGGAATGCGAGAAACACGTGGCGGGAGACCGGAACGAGTGTATGGAACCGAAACAGGTTTCACGACTCACTGTTGGAACCGGGAACAAGGATATTTTTCTTTACATCGGGACATTCGCATGGTGATGTCTAAAAATAAAGGCCGTAACGAACATCTTGTGCTTCACTGTACAATTTTATCTCTCTGTCCATGAACTCTCTAAATGGAGTAATACGGATTACGTTATGTTCTGGAAATGATGAGTATAAGAATCTCACAGAAACATAGTACTGCGGATCACGGCTAGCTGATTTGTTTGTGGAAAATTGGAAACGAAGAGAAAAATTAGAATATAGAATATTAGAATATAACAAGGATGTAATTGGTATGGTGAGATGAAAAACTTATCCAGGGATACGAAGAAATTGAGAACTGCATCAAGGTAGCCGAGAGAATAATGACAAAAACAAACAGTTTATGATACGAATTAAACTGTACTACGTTTAGCGCACATGGGGATGCGTTAATGTAATACTAATTTTTTTTTACTTCGAATAAAATAGTGAGTTTCAGCTTTTGTGCATGCTTAAAGCGTAAAACATCTGTGATTACTGAAACCAATCCCAGAATTGCGAGAAGGCTGAAAACGAAGAAATCAGTTTTACAAAGTAGTAATGGCATAGTAGAAAGTAACAGAATGCAAAACACCTTTTTGCTGCGTTGTTCTTTTTTCGCCATTTAAAGGAATTGTCCGGCAGATTGGAATAAACTACCAAGGTAAGTGATAAATAAATTACCAAAAACACTTGAGGAGTTTAAAATTAAAATTCGCAAATGGCAAAAGAACATCGGTGGGGGTATTTACAATTCCAAGATGATAATAATAACAGTGTAAATGGATGTCTAGTGAAATTGCCGATGGAGCATGTACTTCATCACAATTAAATTCAGTTTACCTGGAGTGATTTCGGGAAACTATAGAAAACTCAAATCTGTTTGGCCCGACGGGGACTTGAACCCAAATCCTCCCACGCTTGGTTGTGTTGTTCCAGCTGAGTTGAACCTAAGATCTATGGTGACTATAAAATGCTCAAAGTTTCAAAATCTTGTTGAAAATTACGTCTGAAATCTATATCAAAAATTTTTGAATCGCTAAAAAATTCACTGCGGATTTACAAATTCCGTCTTTAGCAGATATGTTCCCATAAATGATTTCCCACACTGTTTCTCGTCTGGAGAGGTGTGTGGAAACCGCAGGCAGCCAAATTGTTGCTCAATCTCGATTTTCAGTCTACACATCCCAAACGCGAGTTCAACGGTGTATGGTTATACTGTTATAAACATCATTTTCAAAGAATTATTACGTTTTTGAGATTTATCTGTGCTGTTTTGAACATTTTATGCATCCTTGTCTTACTGTGCGCCTGTCAAAGGTAGTTTTGTGAGATAAAGCCGAAGTGAGTGTTATGCCCGGTCACCCCGAGGTCAGCTTGGAACAATTCAGTCGCTATATAGTCAAGTAACAGACGTTCGCTCTCGTAAATGTTTTGCTTTAATTGACGTCTAGCAATGGAACAAACCCTTCTGCGGTGTGGTTTCACTTACAGAGAATCGCCGGTTGGAGTTCTGTGGTTTTAAGTGTTGTGTTCATTCTGTGTTGTCCTTAATGTGTACAGCAATGAAACCAACGATGATATATACAAGTGCTGATAAATTACAGACTTGGGATGGCTGCATGAGCGGAACTGCCAAATGTCAATTAAAAATTTAACTCCTCGTCACTGCCGATTTAACTTTTCCTTTAATACGTTGATTGACGGAAGCATAAACAATCTGATGATCAAAAAAAACTGCAAAGCCTCTTCTTGATGGTTGTAGTAAGTGCTCGCGACAGGTTGCAACTTAACTACGAATGAAAAGTCTCGGATTAAAGAAAATTTCTTCTTTTATTGATTCTACGCGGACTCGTTTACATGGAGGCATCATATCAATGAAGAGAGATCCAAATCACAGACGAAAGATTTATTTAAAATATAGATAAAAGTGTGAAGTAAACATGTGTCTGCGTAATAATTACATATTGTTGAAGAGCCAGTATGATGCGACCACCCACGAGCTTAACTGTTGATGTGATCTAGTTGGACTCGCAAGTGCGGCATGGGAAACAAAATGGAACAATCCAGAAACTTGGCAATGGCTACGAGCCAGAACGAAATAAATTATAAAACATAGTAAATTTAATTTAAATACAGAAATTATAAATAATAACTAATGAGGTACTTAAATGTTCTAAAATGTTAGCGTAAATTATTAGAAGCTTGTTAAAAATACTTTGAGTGACGTAAACAATTGAAATGAGCTAACAACCGGTGAAATAAACTCTGGTGTTCTACTGATGTCCTGGATTTACTGTAATTTTCATAACTCAAAATGTTACAGGCTGTACCTCCTCTGTGCGAGATTCCCAGGTAATCTTTGATACTAATGGATCTCCCCTTACCTTCTCCAGAGTCACTACTGATTTTATGCACATGTATACAGACAGGGTGTCCACGAATAAAAGGATGACCCTGCAGCCACAGATAGGTCACATCATTTCCAAATATATGACAAAATTTTATTTTAGTAAAAGTCTCACCATTTTCGAGATACTGATTTTTTAAATATTTTTTCGAAAAATGTGACTTTGTTCAGTTTATTCCAGGCAATTTCTACAAACCAATGACTTTTGAACCCAGTTGAACCCTGTTTTTTAAATTACTCAAAGATATTTGAGTCATCTAAAACCATGTTCTTTTATTCTTAAAACGTTAAAAAACTTATAAAAATCTTAAATGGCATCATTATTTTATACTTCTTTTAAAATGATTGTTTTATGGTATTTCAATCTGCCAGAGGGACCATTGTGAATTTTAAACATGCAGTAAAAAAATTATGATAATGATTTTAATAAAATTTAAGTTTTTTTAACGTTTTAAGAAAAAAGAAAATTATTTTAGATGACACGAACATCCTTGAGTAAATTAAAAAAAAACAGTGTTCAAAAAGTCTTAATTTGTAGAAATGGCATGTAATAAACTGAACAAAGTCACATGTTTAGAAAAAAATTAAAAAAGTCAATATCTCGAAAATGGCGAGACTTTTACTAAAATATATTGTCATATAGTAGGACATGATGTGACCTCTTTGCGATTGAGGATTATCCTTTCATTCATAGTATAGATGGCTGCAATTAATATGTTCATATTGAATTTTTCAAGGTGAAGAAAGGGAGAGGGTGAAATACCGTCGTCGGCCCTCAAGGTCTGCGTTTTGTAACGACTATAGTGTCACATGCTACCATTGGGCTCGAATGATTAAGCCTAGGCCAATTCAGAATCCAAACTCTAAGATCTACGTTGCTCCACTGTAGGTCTTCCTTGAGCGTGGAGTGTAGAACTACATGGAAGATATGTTGTGAGTGGGGAAATCATCCTTCACTGTGTTACATGCATCTGAGCTTTGCAACTGTCCTTTTTTCCTTTCTGTACATGGTAAATAAAAATCATTTAATTAGTCATAAAAGGAATTCAATATAATACAAGCAAATTCAATTCGATTTTCTTGTAATAGAAGTTATTTGCATTCAAACTACTTGTAAAAGCTCTCAAACAATTTCTGTTAATATTTAAAATAATTTCAGTGTTGTTTGTACCAGTCTTTGCAGTGTCAACAATAGTGTCTTATCGTTTAGCTTGATGAGAGAAGATTATTTGAACTCCTTGTAGCAGCGTGAGTGAGAAGCGCATCCAACTGTAGTCCTACAGCGAGGTTCAATAGTTTGGGCTATAAATGGTCAGCTTTACTGTGCCCGAGAGCATGTTTATTTTCATAAATCGGTTTACGCTTATAGTAGTCCGATCTGGACGAATTTTATTTTTCAAATACGAATTGCTGATGTAGCAACCTGTTTAATTCAAACATTCTTTCCGCCGGAATATACTATCTCTCATTTCTGACTTGACTTGGTGTGATTGAAAAACTTGGTACAGCTGCGTATCAATATTTCTTCCTCTGCACTCTGGAATTCACAGAAAATTGCGGTGACAGAGACGCGAGGAGCTCTACTATCAGAGGATAGCTCCCGGCATACAGCAAGGCGTCTACCCTTAGGTAATTCTTTTTTAAAATTCACCCTCAAACTTAACGGTGAACGCGTGTTCATCCGCAATGTTTCAGAAGACTACCAAGAGACGCGACTGGCAGGCGACTTCCTTGCAGGTCGCGTCAGACTGGTAGGGTACCCGTAGGACACGCGTCTCTTGCGAGTCGCGCCGTTTATACCTACCTATCACACAACATTGGAAGTGATTTACTCTCAAGATACTCGAGTATCCGTCGAGTCGCCTGGGAATTGCAATCTCAAGTAATGGGCAACGGATGCGTTAGATGTGCAGTACGGAGCTCACGTAAGTGACCCCGGCGGTTACTCTTCAAACACTGCGAGAGAAGCCTTGCTAACATGAGGAGAAGGACTATTGCTTTGGGGGCGTGAGTCCACTTGAGCCGTCTCATATGGTTTCCGCTTAGAGCTGTCGCTTGAGGTGTCGGGACTTACCAGGCGTGCCGGGTCCTGGTATCTGAGACAAGCCCTCGGCAGATCGCATGACGTATACCATTAAAGCTACAGGCGGAATACCCTATCCATTATGTGGGTAACGGGTGTTGACAGTAGCATGAGATGTGCGGTAGGGGTTCGTACAAGTGACACCGTCCCTAGGGTTAGTAATCTAGGTACCTCCTATGATAGCTCCGCCCCTACAAGCAAATTTAAAGCTATGTGATACGTGTGTCTGTTTTGTGGATTCCAATCCCTAACTGCACGAAGAAAGAAAATTCATACAGGCAACAGCACGGTACCTTATTCTACTGATATCATCACTACTGTTATTCTGACACAAAGTACATTTGTGAGAGAAGTATTTCACTGCAGTCCTAAATGGTAGAAGTTGTTCATATGTTATCAAATGTGATGAAACTATATCCACTGTCTACCAAAGAATCGCAGTCCAATCACCAGATACATTTTGACACTTTTGTATGGACTGTGGAAGCGGTCACAAAACACGTGGCTCCACGCTGTACATTCTCTGGCACAGCTATTTAAAATTCGATCTATCAAACATTGCCTAGAATTAGGTCTCCAATGACCAATATTATACACTGATCCTATTTCATATTGCTTTGTGCTGTTATACCCAGGTACTTAAAGGATTCAGCATTACAAAAATCATTACAAAAATTTGAACAGCTTACTTTGTACTAAAGGGCGAACAGCATCTTCTTAATCGTTATTCATATTACCTCGCACTTACTGTAATTTATCGCACCACGTTGAAATAACATCGTGATGGTGCTGGATCTCTTAACGATCAGCAGAAACCTTTTACTTCCCTGCAAATAACTACTTTTAATCTTAAACGTCTATTAAAATTGTTTTCAATATCAAGAATGCCTTTTTTATACAGCGCATAGTACTTGTCAGTCATAAATGAATTTTTGTACAATTATCTTTCTCATAATATTCGAAGGGAACTTGAGCTCCCAAGAAAAGTTATCACGTTCTTCCTTTAGTCTTAATTTTGCTCACATCTGAATAATAATAATTAAAAAATAGAAGCAATCTTATTCTTATCACGGAGTAAAAGAGCCAAATGTTTGTCACCTCTCTTTATGTCCGACAGATTCGTAAGGTATTTCGTAATTCCTTAATGTAGAAAACGTAGGGGTGCCTTAAATTTGAGAGACATATTACTTTTTAAAGAAGGTTTGCTATCTCTTTGCTCCAGACAGTTATTTTATGACCAGTGGAGAATGTTTTCCGTGGGAAAATTACGATAACAGTTTTAAATTTTTTTTTTTGGATTTACGCATCGTCGACATCGAAGTCATCTGAGGCGGAAGAGGACTGGGCGTTAAGAACACGAAGTGATTCGGCCAAGGCCTTTTGAAGCAACCATCCTGGCATTCTCCTGGAGTGATTTGGGGAAACCACGGAAAACCCAAGCCGGGATTTGAACCCTCGTCCTCCCGAATGCGAGGCCAGAGCGTTACCACTCACCCATCACGCTCGGTCAGTATTAACAAAAGGCATCCTGGTCAAAATGGGAGCAAGTCAACAGCTACACACAATATTTGCCGAGCATTAAGAGACTAAGCATTAAGAAAGAAATGGAACTTGTTCGAACTGTGCCAGGGGAAGAAGCTCTAATTTTTTTAAACTTTCTTTTCGTTCTAAATTTTAACAATAATTTAGTTTGCCCAAATTTGCCGTTGTGGTAATACTATGCAATTAATCATCGATTCAAAACCTCGCAGCGTATTTAGTATGATTACATGTCGAATTGTTTGGCAAAGGTCATAATCACTATAAATGGTTGCCGGAGCTCTGAATTTGCTGATATTCAAACCGAGGTCCTACAAGCTCTAAATTTATGGGACCTACAACTAACCCTGAAAAATTCGTAATTTATATTAATGGAAAATAATTTTACGGAAAAACTGTGATTGTAATTACAGAAAAATATTTTCTGCCAGTGATCAGAAAGTATTCAGAAACCGCCAGTGTGGCCGAGTGCACTGGATCGGGGAAGTACAACGGGGCCGGGCACGTGCTCAGGTTTTTCCACTCCCCCACTTTTCCTCACCGTGTACCAGTCGTTCTGACTGCGGTTTTTAAGCGGTTTTCCGTACTCATCAAGGCGAACGCCGGGATGGTACCCAGTCTCCGCCCCACAACCTACACATTTCACAAATAAAAACACACTTATCACACACATAACATAGTTACACATTTCACAGATATATGGCAACACTTCGCTTCCTTTTTTTTTTTTTTTTTTTTTTTTGTAACAGTTTAACGTCCCTTTTTAACAACGTGGTCTTTAGAGACGGGAAAGGATGGGGGCAAGGAATGGGAAGGAATTCGGCCATGGCCTTTTGAAGGAAGCATCCCGGCATTCACCTGGAGTGATTTGGGGAAACCATGGAAAACCCAAATCTGGATGCCCGGACGGGGATTCGAACCGCCGTCCTCCCGAATGCGAGGCCAGAACGCTATCCGTTACACCACCACGCTCGGTTTCGCTTCCTCTATTAATACGTAGCAGAAACTAGCAGTAGGTATAAAATGCTTGCCGTCATCAAAGGAATGATACCGTAAAACCAAAGCTCTAAATTAGTAAAACTCATCAAAGGCAGCCGATCGCTAATGAAAGAAAAGGTGGTGAAGAAAAAGCAGGATACCAGAAAGTATTCGAATTATAAAGAATTTTGTTAGTAACTGGTAATTATTTACTGTCGTAGCGAGAACACCGGGTGCTCTGATTCGCGTCAGCCCCGTGGCCACCTGTATTCGTAGAGGAATGCCGAAAGATGTGTTTGAGCAGTGTGAATGGAGGCAGCGGACTGGCAGGAATGCTGTAAGCCACAGTCGGGATCCGCATACTCCAGCATTCCTAATGCGTTACGGCGCAGCGGGCTGTCTTATTAGATGCTCGAGATAATGTATGTTTAAGCGCGCCGTTCTGATGATCTGTCAGAAAACGTTATTAGAACTCAGCACGCAGGGTCACTGACTTCAAATTCACTCAGAACTCTCTTACACAGAACATAAAACAATGTCTGATATATAATGACTGTCGTGTCGTGTGTTGATGGGGGCTCTGGCAGTGGAGTTAGAAAGGCATTTCCTTTCCTGCGTGTCGTTGTAATATATCCGTTAAGAGACGTGTGACGAGAGTTGTTAAATGTTATGTGTCGTCTTGTGATGCATACAATCAGGGAGTGACTGAAACACGAAACCGGCCCATTTAGACCTAAGGAACCAACGTATCCGTCCGACGGATGAATGAACATCAGCAGTTCTACGCCTCTTTTGTTTTATTTTTGTTGTTTTTGTTTTGTTTTTGTATTCTTTTTTGTTGTTGCTTTGTGTGTGTGTGTGGCTTCGAGATTTTCGGCTTGTTGATGCCGAGGTCATTAAAGCATGTTGTTGTTGTTGTAGTTGTTGTTGTTTTTTTGTTTTGTTTTAGGGCGCGTCGACAACTGGGTCATTAGCACCCTTCATTAAAGCAGGGAAAGGATGAGTACAAGTGTGAGGGTCGCATCGATTTATTATGCAGGAATTTTAGTTAGGAGTAATGTTTTGTGAAGTTAGTGTAGCTGTCAGCTAGAGTAGTTTGCATACGCCAACCTCAGTACAGATGTGGTTTCCCGTAAATACTTGGACACAGAGTTTGTCGCCCTGGAATCATTGCTGTAAATCGAGGTTGTGTGAGACATACACTTCTTCATTTCATCGATAGATACGAACGAGGCAAAATTGCTAAACCAGCTCTCGTTAGCTTACCTCACAGCAATGCGTTCCTTTCTGTCCAGTTCACCATTCAATCATTAGGTAAACGTGTTCTAACATGCAGTTTACTCAGTATATATGCAGTCAGTTCAATAATTATCATTTATAAAGGCTGTCGGTGTTATTCTGCAGTTCACACTGTCAACTGTATTTCATATAGTCCTCAGTAATTAATAAAAGAGGTTGTTAAGCCAATAGTATCATTTATTAGATGAACTAGTTCCAAAGTTCGTCAAAAATGACGGCTTGAAAACATTGTTCTGGCAAGTCATGTCTTCTTAGTTGTTTAACTAAAAGGAATTGTTATAAAATAAATCTCAATGTAATTCTTTGTGCGCTGTAGTAAAATGTTTCAGTTTCCATCCTCGTCCAGGTTTCATTTCAACCTAACCACAAACTCTGCTAAAATTGCGGCTAGAAAATGAATGTTTCAATCATACGCGAATTAATAAATTTACTGTGTCGCATGTTAGTGGCAAAATTGCATCATGATGTAAACTTAATTCGAAATATTCACGGGTTCTTATAACTTTCTTTTTTGTTAACCGTGATTCAGACCGATATTCCAACGTTTGAATGTCTGACACAGTTACCTGCGGCCGAAATAATGACCTCAGTAACATGGCGTCAGTGAATGCAAAGGAAAATAAAAATTAACAACTCACGTTATGTAACGTAACATTAGTTTTAATCATAGTCTAGGCTGTAAAGATCGCGATCATTATAGAACTACTTTCATTCAAACGAAGCAATTATTTCAATAACAGGACACTCATGAAAAAAAATTAAATTATTATTTTTTAAAGAATTAAATTTCTCATATCCTCTACTGTAACGTGAAATGCCAGTTGTAATTCTGAGCGAGGCTAAATAACAATCTTATCAAAGCTGGCGCTAACATTGCTAATCGAAAATTAAAGCTTTTATCTTATACATCAATGGGCAACGAATTTAATCGATACTTCTACATGAAACGAATATTAAATAAATATATGAACTGACATTTAATATGTCGATTTAAATGAAATTTCAGTAATCTAACAATTAATTTATGCGCCAGTGTTTAGCTAAATAGAACTATTATTAAATCTCTGGTTGTTGTAAGCAAAGGCGCGAAGCGTGAGGTCATAGCGTGACGTCACCGCATGACAGAACATCGTGAGCAAGAATGACATTTTATAGGTATTGATTCTCAGCTGGACATCATTGATCCTAGCCTTCCTTGCCTAACGTTTTCGAACATGCTAATCGGACGGTGTCAGCACTGATTATTTTCCAACACGTTAGGGACCGTGCACAAACTACGTGGCGCTGCGTCAGGGGGAGGGGTTGGCTGGAAGGTTACGCTGGGCTACAAGGGGGGAGGGGGGGTTCCGAGCCAGACCACGTAGCTTTTCTTTCATAACATTTTTCACAGTTAAAATGAGGAACAGAACTCACAACAGCATGTGAATATTTATTTCGCTCAGTTAATTATCTTGTATGTAATTTATAATAGTCTGACAAGAGAAAACAGTACAAAATGTCTTCTGGAATCAAAAGGGAATAAAGCTACGTGGGAGGGTAGAGGCAAAAGCCACATAGGACTACGTGGGGGGGGGTTCACAGCAAGCCAAAATGGAGCTACATGGTTTATGAACGCTCCCTTACACATTGTTTAAATTTGCAAGATGGGAGATCAAGACGATTCACGCTTAGAAACCATCTCAAGAAATAAGGGGTCGCAAGAGAATTAGAAGAGAATGATGCTGAAGGATAGTCCACCCTTCAGTACTCTTCCACTTAAATCCCACAAAAAGAGCCCCCCATCCGCTAAACAAGCTGACAATGTAGGGTACGGCTCAGGGGATACAAGTCGGCCCATTACACAAAAAACCGAGCGTGGCGGTGTAACGGTTAGCGTTCTCGCCTCGCATTCGGGAGGACCGCGGTTCGAATCCCCGTCCGGGCATCCAGATTTGGGTTTTCCATCGTTTCCCAAATCACTCCAGGCAAATGCCGGGATACTTCCTTTAAAAGGCCATGGCCGAATTCCTTCCCATTCGTTGCCCCCATCCCTGCCCCCCCATCCTTTCCCGTCTCTAAAGACCTCGCTGTTGAGAGCCGTAAAGCAGTTAAAAAAAAAATCATTACACAAAGATTTTTGTTTTTACTTATGACATTACGAATCGTCGACATCGAGGTCATTATGCGGGAGAAGATTGGGGAAAGGAACGGGAAGGAATTCGGACACGGCCTTTCGAAGGAACCATTCCGGCATTCGTCTGCAGTGATTTCGGGAAGCTGTCGAAAATCGTATCGTGGATAGCCGGGCGGGGATTTGAACCCGTGACTTCCCGAATGCCAGGCTCGAGCGTTACCGCTCACCCACTACGCTCTAACCAGGGGTTGCGACCGTCCTGGTTGCGGGTTTTAGGCTCTTTTCCGCAACTGCTTATGTGAATGCTTGAACGATTGCTGCCTCATATACTACACGTTTCACAAACGAAAATATAATCATCTCACAGAACATAAATTACGCGATATGCTGATAGATGGCAACAGGAGACGGAAGACGCAGGGGTAGAATCTCCGTCATCAAGGCGAGCCGAACAACCCACATGGGTCTCCCGGCACTAAACAAATTCCGGAAGCTCTGTGAAGAGGTTAGGATTGTAAACCAGGTGTTCATTATACTATGTGTTGAGTGCCATGATGCCTCAGTTCTCTCGGCCGACGAGGCGGATGTATGGTTTAAACACGACACTCCAAAGCCGGGTACTCACTAGCGAGTTGTAACTGTAATCTAACGGACACAGTAACGAGGTTCTCTAGTGTCTACGCGTGAAATGAAATTTGCTCGCGACGTCCACCGAGCCATCTCACTGGGCGTACTAATTAGTTGTAACCGAACGGACACAGTAACGAGGTTCTAGTGTGTACGTGAAGTCCATATCATTTTAACCGTAACGACAAGCCGTATATATCCGCAGTGTCCGTTTGGAGTTTCACGATGTCGGACGAACTGTTTCTAGTTTGTTTTGTTCGGTATCCTCTTATAGACGTTATAATTATCGAGTAAATACTCGATAATTATAATCAGCCACGAAGATGGTGGATTCATCGAATGTATCTGGACATAAATGATCTACTTTTTCTTTTTTAAAAAATCAACAAATCTTACGCAGCTCTATGTACGTACATATTGAGACTCAAGGAAGATTTCCGCATGGAGGTGTATTACGAGGATGCAGTTTAAAAAGAATGATGGACGAAAAATCTTTAAATATATTTGAACCCCTACCCCAACAAAATCAGAATAGGCTACTTGCCTACTAATTCCATTTTCTTTGGTGGAAAGCACAATGAAATCATTCGAAAGGATTTAAAGAAAAAGTTTTCAACTATCGGTTATCAAGAGACCGAGGAGTGGTAGGAAATGCATTTGGAATTGTTGATAGAAAACGAAAACGTTGAAACGATTGTAATGACCGTTGTGGTTTCAGGCTCGGTGTAATCAGCTGATTGACGAATTTGTAATATTTTTATTTTATTTTAGGTTAGGGACCTACAATGTTTCTTTGGGAAAGTTGTTCAGTTTCACGAGTACGTACATACCCTTAACTATAGATGACCAAATCAAGGTCACGCCATATAAATGTTAAAATTAGTAGGACATTTTCCTTGTAGGCGTCTATTAATAGAAGGCATTTATCCTCTGTCAATTCATTCAAGATAAGCAACAAACGCTTGAGAATACTTGTAGGTTCGCAGCGTGCAACGATCTTTACGTTGGAAGTCCACGAACGCACTGCGAGCGCCATTTGATTCGCAGCAAAATCCGATAATGGTCGGCTCGCCGCGAGCCGTACGTGTTCCGCTCGCGAGCCACGTACACACTATGGTTTTTGCCAACAGTAATGTGCAATAGTTACAGTTCGCTAGTGAGTACCCGGCTCCATTTCTAACTACAAGTTTTGAAGACCACTGAAATAAAGTATATAATAAATGATTTATTGTAGAACCTTCATTTAATTTTCTTTGCACATTAATAATGGAATAAATGGGTTATCATGACTTCCTCAGTGAGCTTCAAAATACTACTATTTACTTAAGTTTAGAAATACTAGCCAAGGCCGGAGTCGCTCTGGAGCCATATGATTAGAGTTTGATCAGAGGTTAACTAGTTCAAATCCTAATGAAAAAATTTATCTTCGTCCGGTAATAGGCCGCTAGTGCGGAACAGGGGAGCGCACAATTTTTAAATCAACCAGCACAGTACGGGAGCACTTTGTTAAATCTAAAATCTCATTGCGAATGAAAGGAGATTATAATGCACTGTTTATAGTGATGTCGGTTAGACAGAGAAATTAACTCGGGCAACTGTACGGAGGATGGTCACAAAATAAAGAGATTCCTTCAAGCCATACTTTGAGAATTTTCAAAAGCGATTCTTTATCTTTCCGGCCTCATTTTTCTTGATGATAGTTGTATTTATTGTTTGTGTAACGTGTAGTTCATTAAGTGGAGATTGTTGTGGTACATCATTGCTTGTAGATCCTGCGACATGAATTTCTTGACCCGACTTTTCAATTTCGCAGAAAATTCTTATTTCTTATGGATTGATTATAAATTTTTGGAACTCTATTCCACATCAGGGTCGCTACTCAGACGAGGATGCTCCAAAAAGTATAGTCCTGAACGATAAATTCTGCTGTTAAATTATGTTCTATAGTATGAAATATAAATTTGTTGTTGAAATATAATGTTTCGTAGCATGCGGAAAGGTCCGTTAGCGTCGTAAACTGGCGCAAGATCATGCTACCTTCAAATCTCATCAGCAATTAAAATGTAGATTTTAATAGTTTATATTTGCCATTATTCTACTCCTCTTTTGTACCATGTGTATGATTCTTTTTGTTATATCTCATCCTGCCAATAACCTATGACGATGTTGTAACTATATTGCGCAAACGCTTAGAATTAATAAATTTACGGAATAATTTCTATCCACCCTGCTTACTGCTAACTATTTGGAGTTTTCTGTGCTCACAATTACTGTTTCATGCCGCACTGCACTCTCTTCTGTACCTCTTCCATCCACTTATCTTCTGTTTTTCATCAAAGCCAATTTCATTCCAGTTTCAGATTCCATGTTTTCTTGGCACTCTTTCCTTATTCATTCTCTTCAAGTGTTCAGTAACTAGACAAGTTGTGAAGTAAAAAAGTGAGAGCAAGCAGTATGTGAAGAACGTGTACACAATAGAACAGGAAGAGCGAGATAACTGACATATGAAAACATTAAAATGAACGAAGAAAGAGTGCAAGCAAATAAATAACCTGAAAGTGGAAGAAGGAAGATATGGAGGACGACAACGGACGATTGGATCAAAGGATTTTTTTTTTCTAAGAGATTTTGCGCCCCGTCGACGTCTAGACCATTAGATATGTAACAGGAATAGTGTCAAGGCACGGAATGTAATTCGGCAAAGGGCTGGTAACCTGGAGTTATTTCGGGAAACCATCGAAATTGGAAATCAGGATGGCCGGAAACAACGCAACTCAGAGGTCACCATTACGCCTGCTGCAACCCCAGATACCAACAAAGGACTAACCATCAAGAGGACTAATAACTACAATAGCTAGCTTAAAGGTTAACCATGGCTTCTTTCCCTCGCATCTATTCAGAATTATAGCAATCGAATCACTACTATGTGACAGTGAAGAACATGTTGAATGTGCTATTAACCACATGTTTTTCGGATGGAAGAAATACTAGAACAACATTACAATCTTTACACTTTCACAAGAGATCATCCAACTACTAGTTAACATGAAACATTTATTGGCCAGTGAAAATATTCATTTATATCACCCAATCCTAGCATTTCTGAGAAATAATAACCTAATAAACCGATTTTCCTTTGTATGGCTATTTGATCGTAAGGTTAAATTTCAACAATTTAAAAAAACTGAGCAGTTGTAATATAGTAGGATGCTTTGGAGATCAGAAAACGCCGTAAAGGATTATGTTTCAGAACAGCCAGCCCAGTGGATAGTAAATAATTGCGTTAGTTGAGGCAGGGTAAGGGTTAGAGTCTTATGATGTAAGTGAGCTAGCAACAACACAAATATATTAAATTTTCCCATACGAGGCCAGTGCTGCCAACTCTAAAATATATTTTATGCCAAATGTACGTTTAGAAAATGCTAAAAATATGCTAAAGTTATCTGGAAAATGATGAAAAAATTCCAACACAATTAAAGTGCACTTTAACATACCTACCAGAAAAATCTCTATCCAAAATAAATTCTACCATTAACAGGTCTACCATATGCTAAATTTAGCCATAAAAATGCAGTGTACGAGGCAGCTGAGAGCAGCGTTACATAGCGCCGTGATGATAATGGCATAACTGCTGACCCGATTACGTTTCCAGGCACTTTTGTCGTAATGATCTTGGACAATGCTAGGGCTGTTTCCAATTAACCCTCAGAAACTACACATTTCACAAACAGATAATGTGTAATAGACTTGACTGAATTTATACGGGACACATGCAGCTGGAGAAACTTGGTCTTTACCTTCCCTGTCGGAAGATTAATGTTTCATCAAGTATTCAGAGTGATTAAGCTTCATATTGTTCTAGTGAGAAGTCATGTCTTGGATCATCACTGAAGTCTTGAAGAAGACAATTTTTTAATCACGTTTTTGTATAATCTAAAATAATTTAGAATTTATTTACCTCTGTAGATACTGTTTCGCTGACAAAAGGAAAGCATATATGGTGATGGTAACAATAAGTGGAAATATGAAATAATAGCTACGTACATGTTGAGGAGCATTAAAGTCCCGAAATCGGTAATATTATGCACCTCGAAAACAGTAGTCAAAGTTGACAAGCAAGCCAGAAGAGCTGGTGGCTGAGTGCCAGATTGGATGTAATATTACAAATTAAGTGAGGTTAGGTATGCGACCTGCGCCTCGGTGATCTAGTTTGAAGGGAGTTATCCTGCTTAGAAACAAACAGAAATTCATCAGATTTTCCAGAGCGAACGCAATGGGTAGTAAAAAGTTGTCGAGAACTACGCGAACAATGCGATAACAATCAATAAATCATTGTCATATAAAATACAGATTTGATACTAACCCAGGTTGACTCTAACTCTGGTCGAAATACCCTGCTCTGGTTGAAATTTCCGTTTCTTTTACGAATGTCTCGCAGTAAATCTGGTACTAGCCAAATATTCGGGTGGATAAAATTGCGAATTATAATGTACATGGAACGATTGAGGGCTATTGGTTGTGCGGGAAGATTACATTCACATGAAGCCCACATTTCAGGAAAGGGGCACAACAATATATAATATTGTAGTAGGTAGTTGTGGCTTTACACACCTGTAATAGTTCAATTTCACTATCACTTAGAACATCATGGTTGTGTGTTGCATATAAATATCTTTATGCGATCTTGATAGATAAATAAATAGATAATTTTTGTAGACTGAAGTTTTATTATGAACTTTTGCAGTTTATTTATCCCGTTTATTTGCTTAAAAATCATCTTGATACCAATAACGACCGTGTTTGTCACTATATCCGAAGATTTGCAGGTTCGTTTTCTACACAAGATCTATCAAAGCTATTTTTCGCAACTATTTTTTCAAGATTCCCTGCTGTTTTTCTTTTTTTTTCCTCGCCACTTCTCTCCCAACAATTCTCTTAACTTCCCCTCCTCCTTTTTTTTCAGAGAGCCTATCCATTCAAGCAATCTCTGAGCAAACAATATTTATTAAACTTTATATTCTTTTTTTTTTATATAAATCGTTTTAAGTTTTAATTTACCAATATTTTGGCCTTAATCAGTATAAATATATAATTTTACTGGTTTTCTAAAGAGCTGCTATGTCAGATGTGGGATTCAGATATTATCACTATGTCATTCACAGCACTGTTAGTCACCACCAAATCTTTACACCGTTCTTTGTACGATTTGCACACATCCACAATACGTTACCATTAACGTAGGTTTTTTGTTTCAAAAAATGTTACTTTTCTACGAGTATCACTTATGATCGTTTACTCGACACATGTACTATTGCAGACGACATGGTTAAAACTGATAACTTACGTTGTTTGATAATGTGATGAAGATAGACTGTGATCTCGTGTTTACCGTCTCCGAGTTTCCAATCACCGTAAAAATCCTTGTCTACTTGGGTTGCGAAACACCGGATCGATCTGACACCGAGAACAATAGCAGATTGCGAATTACCGCACGCCCCTCCGAAACACTTGTGCCTCCACCAGCATTGTACTCTGCCGTCAGAACTGTCATGAATCGCCGCCTGTCCTGCTTTACATAGGGGGCAAGCCTCCGAACTCGACGTTCTGTCATGAGGCGTGGACGTCCACCACCTTGTCGCCTACTTGTGGTTTCCTAGGTGCCAGGCCATAACAATCTGGCTTTCGTTAAAGTCTTTTATGGCAGTGTATTCCCCCATTTGCCACACGTATCATCGCTAGAATGACTCCCCAAGCACCTGTGCACCGATAATGTTGTTATCTTACCGCAAGACCTACCAAAAACGTCATCAGACGACATTCAATCTCGCAGTGGGCAGTGCTCATAATATTTTGGCTCACCAGTATGTATGCGTGTAACCTGTGGCTGCAAGACGGAAGACTCAAAACTGAGCAAGAAACTAAGGAAGAAAAGGCAAAAACAGCAACCAATTTAATTACTGTTTGCTAATTTTTCTGATCGTTTGTCTTCAATACAGTCAACTCATGTTAATTCACGTAGTTTGTCTTTAAATGAGCAAGATAAGCATATCAAAATCTTCAAAATTTTATAACTAAACTACTTGTGCCCGCGACTTTGCCCAAGCGGAATTTGAATTTGTACTGTCAATTCGCAGATAAATTATCAAAGAAATGCCATGCGTAGGAAAAATCATAGTAGCAGCCCTGTATGGATGTCCTAAATTCAAGCTTTACGCAAATGTTTTAAACACGTTTGGCGCCTCATTTGTTTCTAGCACACCTTGAAACTCCAACTAACTCGGAAGATTTTATGGTTGAGGACGACCCAGGGACAGAGCGTGGTGGGTGAACGGTTAACTTTTTGGCCTCGCATTCGGCAGGACGTGGGTTCGAATCCCCGTCCGGGCATCCAGATTTGGGTTTTTCATGGTTTCCCCTAATCACTCCAGGCGAATGTTGAGATGCTTCCTTCAGAAAGGCCATGGCCGAATTAGAATTCCTTCCCATTCCTTGTTCCCAGTCCCATCCCGCCTCTAATGACCTTAGCCGGCGACGAGGCGTAAAGCCATAAGTTAAAAAAAAAAAATCAACTGGGTGGCACACTTTAGCCATGTGAACAAGAGCTTCTTTGCAATACACCGGCCTGACTCATGAAGGTACGAACAAATTGCTTTATTTCTATGTACATAACCATTGCTGAGCACCTGAATCAGTAGCCTCTTTTATTATTTCTCATCGTGTTGAAGTCGCATCTAAACATAACGTAAGGTGTCACTAACATGACACGAGCTACTACCGCGGACTGTTTCGTTGAAATGGTTGGTTACTGCTTTATTCGTGCACACATGTACAAAAGTTCCAAAATCTACTGCTTTTTCCTCAGTATCGTGGACGAAATATGTTACTAATCGGTATAAATGGTATCCTACATATTAATTACTGACATGAACCATCACTCTGTGTTTTTACGCTGAAATAATATCATTTGTTTTTGCGTGAGAAGCTCGTAAACATTCAAAGATTCCAAAATTGATCGTTTTGGCCTCTACATTATCGAAAATTTGTATTAATTTAGATATAACGTATGCTATACGTTAATTTATGACTACGTGAAGTTTCGTGTAAATACTTTTATTACTTTCAGCGTGATGCGCAAGCAGATAGACAAGAAATTTCCAAATTTACCGTTTTGGAAGCCCGTGCATCACAGTAAACGATGGTACTAATCTTTCTCAAAAAGTATATATAATATATGTCACCCTGCTAAACGAGCCATACGTATGTATAGTTTAGTTAAAATTGGCTTATTAATTTTTTGCGATGACAGAGAGATAAATTTTTTAAAATACACGGTTTTGTACTGTTGTCGCCTCCGTAACCAGTGACATAAGCTAAGTGCAGTTTATTAAAATAATTCATTAATATTTGAGTGATGCGCCGAAAGAGATAAAATTTTCAAAATTAGCGGTTTTGGATTGTTTCCGCATCTGTATAACCGGGAAGAATGTTATAGTGACATAAACCATCACTATCTGCAGTTTAGTCAAAATCCGTTCATTAATTTTGTATTGTTGTGGGGACAGAGAGATCAAAATTTTAAAATGAATGCTTTTGGACTTTTTTTGGCTTCTGTAACATCAGGAAATGTAACATTAATCTGGATCCTAATTACTGACATGGGTTTATTGCTGTGTGAGGCTTATTAAAAAAACTGTCCATTAGTTTTTGTGTGCTGCGCGAACATACATACAAGCAGATAGACGGACAGATAGTCAGAAGTTGCAAATTTAACGGTTAGTGTACTTTGTACATGAAACTATTTCAAAACGAGTAATTCCAGACACATCTTTTAAACAATTTTAATACATACATAGTACAGATTGCAAGTATGTCTCTGGAATGTTATATCGTTCGCTCCACAACAAGCTTTTTCTCTCTCTCTCTCAGGCAGCTTGTGTACAATCTGAAATAAATTTTATGTATAGACATCTATTTTCACACCGAGATGGGAGGAGGCCAATATTGGCCTCCTACCTATCAATCGGGAGGACCGGGGTTAAACTCGGTTCGGCCATCCTGTCTGAGGTTTTCCGTGGTTTCCCTCAGACACTTAGGCGAATGCTGGGATGGTTCCCTACAAGGCCACGGCCGACCTTCCATCCCCCTTCCCTCCCCGTAGAGTAGATTGGCTGAAAAGAGTCCCCTTGACTCTCCAGCAGCCCGCCTCCCAGCCTTCTGCTGGGAGGAATGAAACTGTAAAAAAAAAAAAAAAAAAAAAATCTATTTTCACAATTATAAAGTAGCAATTACTTCTTGTCGAGGATATTGTTTAGCTGCTGCATCGAAGGAAGTTCAACTTATTTCAACATGATTGTGTATGAAAAATTCTTTACCTGCCGATAGGGCTGATAGATTAGAAAACATATTAAGAGAAATGGAACGACTTAAGTCAGATGTCATTGGGATTAATGAAATTAAGTGGAACAACTAAAACGCCATTTCCACGGTGGGCAGAGCGGGATGGAGTTTTTGTCTTCCGATATTTACTCCTAGTCCTATTGGTGGTTTATAGCTTCTGTGAGGATATGTCATAAAATTTTGGCATGTTAATTTTGTAGCTTGATGATTTTATGATTTTGCTGTATGGGAGAGAGGGGTCCTTCGAATGGACCTATCCTTGTAGGATAATTCCCCATCTCCTTTATTAGTGTGTTTGCTGGTTTTTCACGTAGAGTTGTTAACCCTGTGGCTTCATGTAAGGCCAATGTGGGGAACATGCAGTCAAGATGCAGAGCGCGGTTTTGGATTACCTGTAGTCGATTAAGGTTTGATTTGGCTGTGTACCCCCACACTGGGCAGGCATATTCCAAGATCGTATTCCAATAGTTGCGGAAAGTTTGAAGAACGCGCATGATTTCTGGCAAGGGGAACACAGGATAATTAGCACACAAGCTGTCAGTGGAGTAGCTGGTGAAGGATTAGTAATCAACAAGAGAGTATGGAAACGGGTGAGTTATTATAAACAGTTTAGTGATAGGATTATTTCGATGAAGGTAGAAACTAAGCCAGCTCCAACCACATTAGTACAAGAGTATATGCCAACGTCGCAGGAAGATAATAAAGCAATAGGAAAAATATATTATGAAGTTGAAGAATTAATCCATTATTTGAAGGTGGAGAAAAAACTAATAATTATTAGTGATTGGAATGCGGTAGTGGGAAAAGGTAAAGAGGGAAATACTATAGGAAGTTTCGGTCTAGGAGAAAGAAATGAGTGAGGAAGCAGGATGTTAGAATTTTGTGAAAATTATAAACTAGTCATGGCGTACACACTATTTAATAAATCATGCACGAATGATATATAACTGGAAGTGACCAGGCGATACAGGTAAATATCAGCGAGATTATATCATTTTCAAACAAACATTCAGGAATTAAGTTATAGACTGTAAAGCATGCGCAGGCGCTAACATACCTAAATTCTGACCACAATCTGATAATTATGAAGAGCAGGCTAAAATTCGAGAGAATAAAGAAGTAATACAAGCAGAATAGACTGGAAGGAACCAAACTGAAACAATCTAAAATTTTCAGAGATGGTAGACCTCGGGCTAAGAAATAAATCTGAAAGGAGTTCAACTGAGAATGGAATACATCTATTAGAGAAATAATCAAAACTAGTAAAGAAACATTAGGCTTTAGGAAACTAGTCAACAGAAAACCTTGGGCCAGAAGAAATTTTGGAGTTGATGGATCAGAGTTTAGGATGAAGCAGGAAGAGAGCAGTACAGCCAAGTTAGAAATCAAATGCAAAGTATCGAAAAAAAGTGGCTGCCTGAAAAGAGCGAAGAAGTTAAGAAGGAAATGGTCATGGGTAAAGTAGATGAATCCAGTTGGAAGATGAAACAAAATTTTGGAGAAATGAAGAAAATATGTATAAATATGAAAGCTGTTGATGGGAAACCTCTTTTAAATTCAGATGAAAGTGCTAACCGATGGATGAATTACATAGAGAAACTGTAAGATGGGGATGATTTAAACAACAATGCCCTGGAAAAAGAAGCTATGTCGACATTGATGACTTAGGAGATCCTGTTTTAAGAACAGAATTTGAAAGAGTTTTGAAAGATCTGAAATCAAATAAGGCAGTTGGGTGATGAGATTCTTGCAGAACTTCTGAAAAAGAAATCCCAAGATTGTTGAAACTGACATTAAACAGTTATAAAACAGGAGAGATTCCAACTGATTTTAATAAAAGGATCAGTTTCACACTTCCGAAAAAAACACAATGTGGGAGTTATCGCACCTGAATTGTAACATCACACGCTTCAAAATTACTGACCAGGATAATACATGGAAGAACTGAAAGGCTACTAGAAGAAATAGTAAGTGAAGATCAGTTTGGGTACAAGATAAGCAATTCTGGCTTTAATACTTTAAGGGCGGATCGAAAAAACAAATACACTTTTATGGCATTTGTTGATTTATAAAAAGCTTTTGACAAAGATAAGTAGGGCAAGGTGTTTAAAATTTAAGAGAAGTCGGGTGTAAAATACCGGGATAGAAGAATACTTTATAATCTATATAACAATCAAGTGGCTGTAATAAAAGTAGAGAATGAGACAAGCATCAGTTAAAAAGGGTGTGAGACAGGAAATACAGGAAGCAATAAATAAACTAAAAGAAAAATTTGAATGTGCCATAAGTGCTCAAGGAGAAAAAAATCAGTATGCTACGATTTATTGATGACGTTGTTCTGCTAGCAGAATAGACTGAGGACATTGAGTTACTGAATGCCATGAATATAATACTGAAGGAAGATTTTGGACCAAATACAAACCATAGCAAGACAAAAGTGATCAAATGTAGTAGAAATTATAGCAGTAATAGTGGATTAAACACAAAAATAGGATCGGATGCGATTGACGAAGTAAATGAATTCTGCTACTTATGAAATAAAATTACGACTGATGGCCGAAACAGGAATGATGTTAAAAGCAGAATAGCTTTAGCGAAAAGAGCTTTCATGAAAAAGAGAAATCTTTTAGTTTCAAATATTGACCTAAAACTTCAAAGAACTTTTTAAAACACTTTGTATGAAACACAGAAGTTTATGGTACCGAAGCATGGACTTCAGAAATACCAGAAAAATGAAAATTGAAGGATTTGAAATTGGTGCTGTAGAAGGAAGATGAATATTAAATGGATAGATAAAGTTTTTTGGAAATGATGGGTGAGAAAAGAAGCATCTGGAAGAGTCTTACGAAAGAAGAGACAGGATGGTGGGTAAGACATGCGGCATTGGTTAATTTGTTACTGGAGAGAACAGTCGAAGGAAAGAAATGTGGAGGTAGACAAAGATTAGAATTTGTAAGTCAGATAATTGAAGATGTAGGTTGAAAGGAGTATGTGGAGATGAAGAGGTTAGCGCAAGATAGGAAAGGATGGTGGATTGCATCAAATCAGTCGAATGACTAGTGACAGGAAAAAATTGATGATTGAAATTATGCGACACTGCTGGGACTCTATGGTGTTGCAACTGTAATATTTTAGGTTTTTGTTTTAGCGTTGCCAACCTATTTGGTTACACACATAATTTCAATAAATCTGTTAAAATTAGCAAATAGAATGACATATGTAGATAATAGCTACGACTTTCAAGAATATATATTAAAGTTTGATATTTAAAAAAAAATAACAGCTTATTTTCTTTAACACAATAACTCCTAAAATAATAATCTTTTCTCTCAAACTTTTCGTTAAAAGTTTAAATTACCAAAATTTTGTGCTTTTAATGTCTGGTATATAACCATTCTTATTTTATTTTCAGTGACATATACTAAAATTTTAAATTCCGTTGAGAAGTTGTGACAGAACAGAAACATTTAATAAGAAAACCATATATTTGTGCCATGAAATTAAACAAAAATCGATATATTTACTCCTATAGCAAAGAAATGTAAGTTGCCATGGCGATCAGGAAATCAAAAGATAGCTAGAGGTTAGCGGACATAAAAACCGAACGGTTGCTTTGAAACCATTTCATTGCTGAAGAACCTTACATTCTGCGAATACTGTAAGTCCGATGTAGTTCCGAGAGGAATATGAGTTGTGAATAATAAACAATATATTTTGAAAGCAAAAGAACTGAGTTATTTATAATTATAACCAGTCGCGCGATAAAGTGGGTGTCAGGGTGTCGAGATAAAGTAGTGTAGCAGGTACTTGCTTTAAACCCACGATTAAAAAAGACGCAAATAAAAGCTGTATGGTAAAATTCGACATCCTGCTATCGGTCTCTTTACATTTAAACTTTTGATGAATGCCTGATAGGGAACAACCAGTTACGAAACCTTAATACAACTGCGTTATTAAGAATGGTACTTGGGTCTGAAGAAGATTGCACTGGATATTTATGGAAACGGGCAAGGGCACTAGAAGATTTGTTCCCGTTAATTCTTCTCTTACTTTCAATAATAAAGACTTATCCTCTTTCGTTTACCTTTAAGCAGCGAGACTGAAATAGTTTCTCTTTCAAATTTTAGATGGAGATAATTGTTTGCTTACTCGTATTTCTTTTTTTAACATAAGCTAATGCACTGCGAGCATAAAGAAATCGCATTTACTAAAACTTGTGCATACTTTATTATAAAGCATTAATGTTTATAATATGGATTTTGTTAAACATATGAGTAGAGTTTTCCATTAATATGTAGTACTTTAAGTATGGTAATAATTTTATTGTTACAACAGTGGTAACAAAATAAGAATTATAAAATGCATATAAATGTAGAGCAATTTTTTATTTATCAAACGTTCCATAATCTTAAAACTGCTACGAGAAAACGATTGATGGTGTAAACGTACGATTATTACAAAGAAAGTTTACAGAACTAAATCTGATACGATTGCCTCATGAGTCTTTGATTTTAATATAATCGTACATTTCTCATACTTTTCGTTACTTGAATTAAATATATTTTTATGCCCATGAAATATACAAATTTTTTGAAAGATTTAATAAACGATAAAAAAACTTAAATTCACGAAACGTCTAAAAAAACATATGGAATTATCTTTCGCATCTTTCAGTTCGTAATGTTTATGCAAAACCTCGCTAGCTGGCTTGTTGTAAACTAATTTTAACTTTGATAAACAGCCCTGAACTTCTCTTGGTAAACTGAAGTTCGGAAGTTACTCAGTTTTAATTAGTCACGAATTGGGCCACTGCTGCGGTTTGATCAACACCAATAAACCTTCGAGGAAAATGGAACTTATGCCTAACATGAAATCTGGACCATGGAACGTTCTAGCTGTTTTATATACAAAAGACAAAATTTGTCGTAGTTGAAAGACAAGTTACAGGAAAGCAAAAAGTTTCTACCGTAACTTTTAGAGTCCTCCGTTCTGGTAGGAAAACGGAGTAATAACGACGAAAATTGTAAGAGGCCTCTTTCTTCTTTACCAGAAGGCTAGCCTTACTCTGAAACGTTAATTATGAGAATAATGTTGGACAAAGAAAGCTCTAAAATAACATACTTTATGGAAATGTCGAGGTGATACCCTGGAGAAAATGCTGTTTCTTGTTTAAACAGAAAAAACATTATAGGCTGATTGTGGGATAGAAGAGATTCCTTCAAATGGTTGGTTTATGAAATCTCTGCAGGGTTTCCTGTCGGCTGCACAGTCCGCCCCCTATTGTCGTCGTTTAGGGGACCAACAGTTTAATGTGAAATCTGAACCACGGAAGCATTTTGGCGCACTTCTCATTACACAGAAAGCTGCGTTAGAGGTGAAGGTCGGGTTAAGGGCCTCTAAAAATACCTGCTCAAACAGGGTTTAGAACCGAGGACCTTTCAGTTTATATTAAGATGCCTTAGCCACTGATACACCAGGTAGCTTTACGCAACGAAGAAGTCTCTTCTGATGCCACTTGCAGTGGACATGTCCATTTTTCCAGCGACCGGTTGTACCGTCGATGCTAGGGTATATTGACACGGAACAGCACACCCATAAACATGGCTTTATGCTAATGTTCACCAGCATTAGTGGTGTTTACAAACTCCGTCCCTTATGGCTGAGCACACAAACACATCGACGCCGCCCCTTGGCTGACCTGTTAGCCAACCGGCATGTATATTTAGTGTCTGTGTGATCCTTCATGTGCCTTACCCGCTCTCCATAGCAAAAGCTTATCTGTCTGTTGGCAGAAGAAAGAGTTATTGGACGCTATCAATCCCAGTCCATTTCTTGATGTCATTCAATCACGATTTTTCGTGCACCCAATTCCACGTCATCCATCGATTTTCCCCTGCATGATCAGCTGTAGCAGGAGGTATTTAGTGCTCGTATTTAGACAGGGAATTATGGTATACTGGCTAGAAACTTCCATGAATCCATCGGAAATAATATTCGATGAAACTAAGTTGAGTACCTTAGCAGATTGGTAGAAGCAGTATGTTGACTAGTCAAGCGTATTACTTAAGTGAACAGGAGTAGAAAATGTGATATAAAAGTCAGAAATATTAGAATACTTTCTTATTATCACGTGCAACATTTTATTCTCGTTCAGAAATGACAAATGGTTAGCTTTCACAATTATAGCTAGATGTCTTCAACCTAACTTGTCAATGAGAATGACTGGCTGTAGTTACGAGAAAAGAAAACTAATAATTACTGAATTACCGAGCGTGGTGGTGTAGCGGCTAACGTTCTGGCCTCGCATTCGGGAGGACGGCGGTTCGAATCCCCGTCCGGGCATCCAGATTTGGGTTTTCCATGATTTCCCAAATCACTCCAGGCAAATGCCGGGATGCTTTCTTCAAAAGGCCATGGCCGAATTCCTTCCCATTCCTTGCCCCCCCCCCAATCCCTTCCCGTCTCTAAAGACCTCGCTGTTAGAGAGACGTTAAGCAGATAAAAATAAAATAAAAAAAAATAAAAAAAATACTGAATTGTCTACTTTCATTACTCATCAAGGTTTTAATAGAAATAAAATTTATTTCAAAATTTATAATAATCCCTTTTGAATCAACTGAAACAGTATCAAATAAACCGCACAGAGATTCACGCAAAGAAATGAACAGCGACGTAATATTTCATTTCAACATTTTTTAAACTGAATTATGTATCAGAACTTCAGCAAAATTTCTCTCCATTTTCAGCCATGACTTCTTAGACCATGACGAAAATACAATGAAAGTAATAAAAGTGAGCAAGACTTGGACGTACTGTTGCTTTAATAGACGATGTCATAATATCAGCGCCAACAAACGTTGCTACCTTATTACTTCGAAATAACTGTGGTGTAGCAGACAGGTATAGGTTTATCTACCCGTGATGACACCTGCGAACAATAAAATACATTTTTAATAATAGGCAGTTTCTTGGAGAGCAATACTAGATCACTTCCTGAAGTATGGCGGCGTACGCTCTTGTAAGGAAGAAATATTATTTTTTTAGTGTATATTACGTTTTCATGTAACTTTTAGGCAGGGGCAGATCCAGGGGGGGGGCTAGGGGAATCAAGCCCCCCCCCCCAAAGTATAAAGGTCCACCTACGACATTGTAATTTTGGAGACTTTTTTTTTTAGCTCTACTAATCCGAGGACGTAGGACACTATAAAGACTACCTACCCCTTGCCCAACTCAAGCCCCCTCCAAAACCAAAATCCACTCAAGCCAAGCCCCCCCCCCCCCTCCAAACCAAAGTCCGCTCAAGCCCCTCCCAAACAAAAATCCTGGATCCGTCACTGCTATTAGGTATATCCACTAGTTCTGAGGACATACAACAGATAGTATGGTGGCAAAAGGCATACGTCCTCCATCTGTTATTATTTTTATATTTATCTTTCGCCCCGTCTTCCGACATACCTGTCATCACAAATGTCAAAGTGAAAAACGTTTCAAATCATATATATTATTATTTTCTACCTTCATACTTAACCAAAATCGATAAATGATTGACCATTTTAAAGATTAAGTTCTTCCCTTTGGTAAGATCATTAATTAAGAAAGGAAATTTTCGAAATTGAACCCATAATGGCAAAATTATAAATAAACGGGTATGTGATAGTTCACAGTCAACCCACTAGGCTTCGCTAGGGTCGACAAGCAGTGATTTTAGTACCGCTAGATAGCAACAGCACGTATCATAGTTATATAGCAGCAGCACGTATCATAGTTAGATAGCAACAGCACGTATCATAGTTAGATAGCAGCAGCACGTATCATAGTTATATAGCAGCAGCACGTATCATAGTTAGATAGCAACAGCACGTATCATAGTTATATAGCAACAGCACGTATCATAGTTAGATAGCAACAGCACGTATCATAGTTAGATAGCAACAGCACGTATCATAGTTAGATAGCAACAGCACGTATCATAGTTAGATAGCAACAGCACGTATCATAGTTATATTTTTTTGCTTGGGCTTTACGTCTCGTCGACGTCGAGGTCATTAGAGGCGTGATGGGATGGTGACAAGGAACGGGAAGGAATTCGGCCATGGCATTTTTGAAGGAAGCATCCCGGCATTCCCCTGGAATGATCTGGGGAAACCCGAATCATAGTTATAATATGTGTGTGTTTTCTAGAGTAAGGAACTTAACGGATATTTGAGTTTCGCTCAGGGAAACTTTTCATCATTTCTAATTGTTTTGTAAGGCGTTATAACTATTTTAGTACATACCCATTTCAGTTGACAAATTAACAATTATAAATGAAAGCAGTTTTTCTCGGCGTTGTTTATTTATAATTGTTTGTCGGAAACAAACCGAGTAATACTATTATTTATATACAATATTTCGGCGACTATTTTGTATTAAAAAAAATAGTGTTACTCGCTTTGTTTCCCGAGGAACATTCATAAATTATCAGTTGTTAAAAATGAGCCGGCAACCTCGACATTCATAGCATATCATTTGAGAAATTTTCGCATGAGCGACCTTGTCTGTCGACCTGTGATTTGGTTGGTTGTGGCGGCGGCGTCCGGAAGGAAGTGTGGGGGTTACGGTGGCTGCCGGGCCGGTCCTGACTCCTGGGATGATGCTCTGGGCCGCATTCCACACTAATTGGGCCTCCTCTGCCCGCACCACACCTCAACCCTGCACTGCACGTCGCTAACAACAACCTCGACGGTAGCACGATCGCAATAACACCAAACCTACAGTAGTTACTCATAATAAGGGCGACTTTCAGTATACAAGATGCTGTTCTGCCTGTAGTCAGCGTCAACGCTGCAACTAAAGCTGGACTCTGTGAAATGCGAGCTTTCCTTCTTATTTCTGTGTTAATGTGCAATTATGATTGTTGCGCATGATGCGTTGTTTATGCTATACTTAAAGGGTAGTTAACCTTTTTTACCTACCGCTCACTTTTGTATCTCTGTTAATTGTAACATTTTCTAACCACCCACCGGTTCCACAGTAATGGTGATTTATATAGAACGGAAGTAACTTTATATAATAGCTAAAGCAAGCAATTACTTACCAAATACTTTATGACGAACTTTTGCTGCGTTTGGCAGAATAAATTTTAATAAAACGACTTACTTTAGTTAAATGTAGCTTTTTATTTGTGCTATGCGTACATAGAAGCGTGAAGTCGAAACTACTGGGCATCTGGCTTAATCTTTGTAAGTAACAAACGAATGTCTCGTGTTTCGGAAATATTCGTGTGGTTTTGTTTCTTAGTCATAATATAATTAATAGCAAGAAAGCCTGATTACACGAGATATGAGATAGGGAAAGGTGTCACTAAACTGAACACATTTTCCACATACTTAGATATAAGCCACAGATTTTCATACCCACCACTATCGGATTTATATTTACTATCTTCATTATATTTCATTTACAACTGTTCTTGGCAAGTCATATCAACCCCTTCAATATTTGCGGTATTGAATTGTATTTACAACATTACTCAGTAATTGTTGATATGTATAAAAGATATTAAATGATTTCAGAGATTCCATGGCGCAATAATCCTCATTTTGGATAACAAAGTTACACATAAAAGGTTGTTATTTGTCTATTTCACTGCCAGTGTTGTTAACAATCAAGGAAATTAACAGCAGGTAATATATACAGATAAAAAAGGGTTGACAGGTTGCAATCAGCGTAATTTGATAGTTAAAGAAATAATAATTTCCTGTAATCTCGAAGAGATAGTGATTCTTACAGGCTTTGTAATTCGCCTCTGTCGTGACCACCTAACCTAACATGTTAATCCTAGCAGATCTGCAGTTTAACGTGGAATCCGAACCACGCAACATCCTAGTATTTTTACATTAACAAAGCAAAACTTCACTGGGAGCAAAGGTCAGTTTTAAGGGCCGGTAAAAATTCCATTAGCACAAAGTCTTAAACGATACGAGATTAAAGTTTTAGTAAATCGCTTCACCACACCCTCCCTTTCATCTCTGCGAACTCACCGCTGTATCCAAGTAGCCGAGTGGTAAATTTACCCGTCACATGTAGGAGTAAGGACAGCAGACTAACCTTGAACCGTCTGTGTTAACTAAACGGACTATACTATAACATCTAACGCTACACTAACGACATCTATCCGTCTTTGCGTATAATTATACGGTAGATTGTCTCAAATTCTCTAGATGACCTCGCATGAGCCATTGCCTTTTTACAGTCGGCTAACATATGTTGCAAGCGCACATGTATGTGCACACCACCGTGACAGCCGCTACAGAAGTTTTTACTTGAAAAGCTGTGAGTATACTCTGTGACGCGCGTTATTTATTGGTTCCATGTATAACACTGAAGTAGCTCATGGTGTTGTATAACATCTCTCGTGGTCGTTATCTCCGTCACAAGTCAGTAATACTACTGAATCAAATCATCTCCAATCTCATGCATAAAAAGAAAGTTTCACTTCAGAACAGATAATAAATAAATTTCCTGTAACGTCAGGTTCTTGCGATGGACTATCATTTCAATACCGGTACACATTCAATCTCTTTTTCGTGCCGGGATGCTAAGGCCATGACCGAATTCCTACCCGTTCCTTGTTCCTACTCCCATCCCGCCTCCAATGACCTCGACGTCGACGAGGCGTAAAGCCATAAGAAATAAAACTTTTTCGTGGCTAGACTTAACCTGATAATTCTGGAGCGAAATGAGTCTACAGTTCAACGTAAAGTTTTTTTTTTTTTTTTTTCCTGTCGTCAGTCTTTAGACTGGTTTGATGCAATCCTCCATCCCTTCCTATCCTGTGCTAACCTTTTCGTTTCTACATACCCCTTACAACCCACGTCCTCAATTATCTGCTTCATATATTCTAATCTCTGTCTACCTCTACAGTTCTTATTCGACTGTTCCCTATACTAACAAATTTTCCAATCCAGCATGTCTCAAAATATGACCTACCAGCCTGTCTCTTCTTCCTGTAAGATTCTTCCATAAACTTCTTTTCTCACCCATCATTTCCAAAACTTGTTCATTTCTTACTTTGTCTGTCCACCTAATTTTTAGCATTCTTCTGTAGTACCACATTTCAAATGCTTCAAGTTTCTTTCTTTGCGGTATTCCTAAAGTACATGTTTCGCTACCGTAAAAGTGCTGTGCTCCACACATAGAGTTTTAAAAAGTTATTTCTAATTCCTAGATCAATATTTGAAACTAAAAGGTTTCTCTTTTTCATGAAGGCTCTTTTTGCTAGTGCTATTCTGCTTTTAACATCATTCCTGCTTCGGCCATCGGGTGTAATTTTGCTTCCCAAGTAACAGAACTCACTCACTTCTCCTATAGCATCCGATCCTATTTTTATATTTAATCTGCTACTATTGGTATCATTTCTGCTACATTTCATCACTTTTGTCTTACTGTGATTTATATTCAGTCCAAAATCTTCCTTCAATATTTTGTTCATGCCATTCAATAACTTCTCAATATCCTCAGCCCTCTCTGCTAACAAGACAATGTCATCAGCAAATCGTAGCATACTGATTTTTTCTCCCTGAAAACTTATGCCGCATGGAAATTTTTCTTTGACTTTCTACATTGCTTCTTCTACATACAAGTTGAATATTAACAGGGATAGACTACAACCTTGTCTCACACCCTTTTTAACCAATGCATGTCTATCGTGATTCTCTACTTTTATTACAGCCACTTGATTCTTATATAGTTTATAGAGTATTCTTCTATCTCGATACTTTAGGCCTGACTTCTTTAAAATTTTGAACATCTTGTCCCACCTAACATTATCAAAAGCTTTTTCTAAATCAACAAATGCCATAAAAGTATCTTTGTTTTTCTTGATCCGCCCGTCATGTATTAATCTTAAAGACAGAATTGCTTCCCTTGTACCGCGATTTTTCGTAAACCCAAACTGATCTTCACCTACAATCTCTTCTACTGCCCTTTCCATCCTTCTGTATATTATTCTGGTCAGTAATTTTGAAGCATGTGATGTTAAACTAATGGTGCGATAATTTTCACATTTGTCGGCTTGTGCTTTCTTTGGAAGTGTGAAGATGATATTTTTATTAAAATCAGTTGTAATTTCTCCTATGTTAGTACCATGCAATGTTCTGTTTGTGCACATAGCAAAATAAGGTAGGGTTGAAGATCAGATTAATAACTGAAGATCTCCTTGATTACCCAGTCAGATTACTTATCTCTGACACGCTATAATGAAAATTGGGGCATTAAACACGTCAGAAGTAAACGAAAATTACTTAGCGGAATCATAAGAGGCATATTTAATCTGCGTTCGAAACGGTGTTTAAAAATCTGTCCTCGAAGACGTACGTGCATCAGTGCTCTAAGTACCAATTATAGTGAAATATTTTGAGGCAACTAAACAGAACAGCAAATTTTAGAAACACTACAGACCCAGTATGGCAATCAACTGCCGTTCTACACTTAACAATTTTCCATGCTGTAGGGATGTTAGCATGTAAAGCAGTCTGGTTAATCCACAACACAGTATTAACTTTGTCGCTATGCCGGCCTCGGTGGCGTACAGGCTAGAGTGTATCTCCACATGCCGAAGGTCGCCGTTTCGAGTCCGGCCGAGGGCATGGGTGTTTAAGTGTTGTGTGTGTGTGTGTGTGTGTGTGTGTGTGTGTGTGTGTTAATGTCCTGTCGTCCTGTAGTATCCACAGTTAGAAGCTACTACAACCGGGCCCCCTCCCTCCTATCGCGTGTGAAAGGCGACCAGAGTTCTTAGCGAATTGAAGACGGCTGGCGGCGCCATGTCCCCTTGTGGTGCATCCTCTCCCCCCCCCATTTTTGTGGTGCGGTCCCCTAGGCTACAGCGTATGTAGCCTATGCTTAAATGCGGCCCTGGTCAGCACACATCCATGGGGTTAAGATAGTAGAAAATTAGGAACTTATTTAAATGCATACTTACTTGCGAAACTATAAATTTCTGTCTATTGTAGTAGGTATGTGCAGCTATATGCAGCGCAAGACTTAACCATCACAGAAAACTCATGTGAACAAAAAACACGAACATTCGATCACTTCCATACGTTCAACTGTACAAAAGTATACACTGAAAGCTACCATAAGATGGCGGCAGGCACATCGTTCAATTTGCGAAGGAACACTAGCGCCGCTTGGTCCTTCTAGTGTACAATATTCAAACTTCTTCGACAACAACGTACTGGAGAAAATGATGCACTGCATGAGTAATGATCACATTGAGCCGGCTGTATGGCTTAAGTTGCAAAAAGTTAATCCGGCATACACATTTTGAATGGGATATAAAACGAATACAGTTGTAATTCCAAATTTTCTGAATTTTCTGCGATGTACTACCCTGGCTGAAACAAAGGAAACAGTCAACAAATGGCGATGAAGTTGTTTATATGTATATATAATAGTTCGACATTTGATCACATCTGGATCTTCTATTCATACCATTATAAATCTGTAAGTTAACTGCATCTATCTCAGGGTTAACTCTATAACTAATGCACCAATCTGGATGGGGTTTTCACATTTTTAAAGCTTATGATATGGCTTAAAATCTGCGGTATATTTTATAAACGGAGAAAGAAATAATATTTCTTTCATACCAAGAACAGATAGGCATTAAGGATCATACTGGATCTTACATGGACACTCCTTTGCCACATACCCACCAATGCTTGGATTCTGTTAATATTGTTTTTAGACTACGTATCTTTGGTTATTTATTTCTTCAATTTTTAAAAATGTAGTTCCTTAGAATACGCTAAGATAAACGGAAAGCGTTGTAGCATATTTCAATAATTTCGTAGTTAATATTCTAGTGAGTGTAAGCCAGTCTCGGTGAGCTACAAGCCTGGGCGGACGTGGAACATGAGAGCGCGTTGGCAGAATCTGAACCCTTCCTGCAAGGCCACAGAGGCAAGCAGTTTTGACTGTGAGAAACAAGGTTCGAAATGTTCTGGTACCTTCTAGAAAGACGCCTCCAACTGGCCAATTAAACTTTGCATCCACAGCGCGTGATGTGAACTGGCCAATGGGAGACAGTCACCCCACCCTTAAGCGACAGTAGAGTGACGCGTTCTGTACCCGTCCTCTGCGCAGTTTCATTTTGAAGATCATGCCGTAAACTTGCCAATTTTTATGAAACCAATGATTTAGGCAGTGTTAGAAATTACACCACCAGCTCCACCCTTCGTATGCTCACGAGGCGAGGCTTGTACCAACCCTCCCACCATTTTAGTCAGCCATTCGGCTATAGTAAGGAAACAGTATTTCACTTCTATGCATATTAAGATGTACCATTCAACTGTATCAATCCACTTATCTCTCCGAAGAATTCAAGAATAAATGCCTGTTCATAACATCTCGGAAGTTATTTACAACAATACCTCACGTCAGTAGTTAGAGTGATTATTTTAGTGCTTTCCAGCCCGTACTTGCAGACGCCAACGGGAAGAACCAGAAGTTGACGGCGAGCAGGCTGGACGAACTTACGTGCACGCAGGGGTAGATGTGGGCGCCGCGCCGGCGTGACGCCGCCGTGTCTCAGTGGCGCGCCGCCGCCGCCGCCGCCCTTTGCTTCGCGGCGTGTCCTTGAGCAACACTTCCTAACACGACGAGGCGTTTTTTAAATTTTTCGTTAAATTGAGTCAATAAGTAGGTGTTAAAATGACCGAATCAGCTAAAACTAATGTTATAAAACTCTCTGTAATAGTGTTATATGACTGTCTAAGCCAAATTAGTTTTTGTTGGAAAGATTTCGGAAGTTCAGTGATAGAAAAAGCCAATAAGAAAAAAATCGTGAATTCCGATCAAGGCTATTTCTTAGCTAGCCTAAATGCGGTAAAAACAAAGTATTTAACCCTGAGTACTAAACGTATGGAGGAAATGAAGACTGGCGGCAAAATAGAAGGCATGATAAGAGATATAAAGAAACAGTTGAGACTAAATGAATGGAAGATTCTAGCTGTCATTGATGCTGGAGAAAACGTGCGAAGAGCAGTTTCGTTGGCTAGCTAATATGGAACATCAATCTGTGTCTTGGTCATGGGTTCCATAATCTCGTTACAGTGGAGGCCTAAACAGAGTTCCAGAAATTGAAAGGCTCGTAAAAAGAATGCAAGAAGATTGTCAAGAGAGATGGAGATATACCCCTTGTCAGCACATGCCGAAAAATGTAAAAAGAGTTTTTGGATTACCTTGATAACGTCGTTCAATGATGAGACACTCTTTCTATCAAAACTGAAATACCAACTCGTTGGCATAGATTTACAGGGATGCTGGGAAGTTTAACCCACGTATGCAACTGTGACATAATAAATAAGATGTTTAGGAAGATAGGACAAGATTAGATAAAGCAAAGTGAGCCGAATCTTTTAGACATAAAACATCTAGTAAAATTTTGATAAGGTTTCGCGAAGCAGTTGAGGTCATGTCATCTCAAAAATATGTAGGCCTATAATGAATGTGAATCTTTTGTTCGGTTCTGAAATAATTGAGATCTTGAATTCTGTCTTAGATGACGAATTATTAACTATGTTTCGGCTTAATCGCAACATGGTGGCAGAAGTTAGCAAGCGATTCGCTGCCACAAGAGCGGTCGTAGCAGTATCACCTTTGGATTATCATTTTATGGGTCTCAAAGAAGTAGATACATATTTGGAGTCAATACAAGAGATCAGTACTTCCTTTATTGCCTCGTATGTCAAGGAAGTAATCACTGCCATTAATGTGCCAGAAACAAATGAAAGTAGGGATTCTATTGCTTCTTCAAAATCCACCAATGATACATCTTTGCTGCAGAAACTATCGATGAAATATCGTGTGCATGGCGATAATGATTATCCGATCGCTGATACATCAGATTCTAAAGATGGAAATCTTTTAAGTTACTTGAACAACAACAATAACAAAAAAAAAAGCCTTTCCTCTGTTTTCAGCCCTTACCTAGACTTTTCTTTGTGTGCCTGCACAAGCACAACGAGCGAAAGAGTATTTTCTGTGATTAGGTTAGTCATACCGAGAATGGTGGTGTAACGGTTAGCGTTCTGGCCTCGCATTCGGGAGGACGGCTTTTCGAATCCCCGTCCGGGCATCCAGATTTGGGTTTTCCATGGTTTCCCAAATCACTCCAGGCAAATGCCGGGATGCTTCCTTCAAAAGGCCATGGCCGAATTCCTTCCCATTCCTTGCCCCCCATCCTTTCCTGTCTCTAAAGACCTCGCTATTAAGAGACATTAAGCAGTTAAAAAAAAAAAAAAAAAGTTAGTCATTTCTACCTAAAGGTCTAGCCTAAGCTCAGTTCGCCCAAATAAAATTATCTTTATACATGATAACTACAAAGAGTACAAAAACCTGCAAGATTTTGGATATATAAGTGAAACGTTACTTATTTTCTGTTTTTGAGACGAAGTAATGATATATACATCTATATGATATATATTATTTCTATATTGTATTTTTTTCTCACAAGCCATTATCTCCCTTCATACTTAATCGGAATCAATGAATGAGGTGTCATTTTAAAGCTTATAGTCTCCACTTTGGTCACATCACATTATAAGAAAGAAATTTTTCGGAATTCGACCCTTAAAGGACAAAAATATCAATACTTCTAAAATGCTGTTTCTTGTGTTACGAGTCATTTATCTCCCTGGATACCTATCTGAAATCGTTTAATGAAGTATCATTTTGAAGATTAAGATCTCCGGTTTGGTGACATCACATATTAAGACAGGAGTTTTTCTGAATTCGACCCTTAAATGGCTAGAATATCAATATTTCTGCAACGCGTTTTTGTGTTACGAGCCATTTATCTCCCTTCATATCCAACCGATATAGATAAATGAAGTATCATATTAAAGATTAAAGTCTCCGCCATGGTCACATTATATTTTAAGAAAGCAATTTTTCGTAATTTGATCCTTAAAGAGCCAAAATGTAAACATTTCTAAAATGCTTTTTTGTGTCTCGAGTCATTTATCTCCCTTGATAATTAAATAAAATTGATAAACGAGGTATCATTTTAAAGACTCAGGTCTTCGGTTGGTTACACCATATTTTAAGAAAGGAATTTTTCAAAATTCGACCTTCTAAAGGCCAAAGGTATTAATATTTCTACAACGCATTTTCCTGTCACGAGCCATTTATCTCCCTTGATACCAAACCGAAATTAATAAATGAGGTATCGTTTAAAATATTAAATTATCTGCTTTGGTCACATCATATTTTAAGAACGAACTTTCTACAAGTTCAACCCTCAAGGGGCAAAAAATATCACCATTTCTAAAACTTTTTTTGTCGTAACCGAAATGGAGAAATGAGGTATCATTTTAAAGACCAAGGTTTCCGCTTTGGTAACACCATATTTTATGAAAGTAATTTTTTGGAATTCGACCTTTAAAGGGTAAAAGTATCAATATTATTTCTATAACTTTAAAAAAAAATTACGAGCCATTTATCTCCTTCGATATCTAACCGAAATCGATAAATGGCATATTGTTTTAAAGTTCAAGGTGTCAAATTAGGTAAAATCATAAATTAAGAAAGAATTTTTCTGAATTTGATGCTTAAAGTGTTCGCCCGTATGAGACAGTTCAGAGCCAAGTCCCTAGATTGCAACAGCAGAAATCACAGAGATGTCAATAAACTTTTTTTTTACACAATTAGTAGCTTTCCAGATTTTTTTTTCTGTTACGGAAGCATTTTTTATTTTACTATACAATTTCAATGTAAACATTTTATTCGCACATCAACACATATAATAGAGATGTTGATATGTTGTGTGCATTTTGTTCAGATTGGTTGCATTCTGTTAAGGTCAGTGACAGTTTGTCGTACGTACAGTGTGTTTTAAATTTTCCTGTTTCATAATATGTTTTGATGAGTACCTATTACACTAAACAAATAAATATTTGCTACATAAGTGCGGTTCTACTTTTCATTATACTACAAGCATTGAACCTCACTATTCATCGTATTTTAGTAGCGAAATTTTCGCACGGATCGTCTAGTATCATAAATATAAAGTAGTCACGCCGCCGGCGCTACGCCGCCGCCGGCTGAAAATGTTCGGCGCGCCGCCGCCGAGATTTTGGTAAGCGGCGCCCACCTCTACGCAGGGGTAAGTCGAAGGTAATTCTTCGCTCGGCCATTACCACGCGACAGCGTTAATGAAACCACTGCACTTAAATAAACGTAACGAAATTGTGATATTTCATTTACGGTGAACTTCTTTGTACTTTATAATCTTCTCGGGGGTCCAGCTCTGTGGTGTAAGAGAAACAATAATATCCGGCTGGACGCCCGAGAAGATTTAATTGCATCATTACGCTGGGAAACTCTCCGCTCACACATCTTTGTACCTAATGTCGATATTAAAACTTGATGGCGTGCAGTTATTTTATACAAAGTTCGTTCTGTATCTGCATTAAAAAATGTTATGTTTTACTTAACTGTTAAGGAAATGATATATTACACGACACACGTAAATTCCTCAGGTTATGACCAAAGATACCCGTATAATCCTAACCAATGTTTGTGTCATGGTTATTTATTTCTTCAGTTTTCTGAAATAAAGTAAATGTTAATCAAACCACTAGAACAAAGATCACGATTTCAGTCAGCGTAACGAAATTGGGGAATTTAATTTTCGGTAAAATTGCAAAGATATTAAAATTTCAATCGTTTATGCTTTGCTACTAGAATAAAATTAAATTACAAACGCTTTGTTACGCACGTACCAAAATCCACGATGTCGAAGCAGCAGGAAAATGCTAGTTTCAGATATAATTCAGCGATCTGGATTACTTATTGGAATGAAACATAGTGCATTAGTGATTAAGACGCTCTTAACATGCTAACAGTTAACTTAGACCACAACATGAAGATTGGTTGTATACCCCAGATAAAGTGACTTTAAGCAAATGTGTAGGAGAAAGGAGGATAAGTTTACCTCTAAGACCTAGAGTTTAATATTGAACGCGCAGTACATCACATATAGAAATCGTAGCTTAGTCATAATTGGTGCCTGTAAACATTCCAGCCAATACTGCAAATCGAATGCCAGACCTTCATTTTCGAAACAGTTGCTTTACCACCGAGTCTTTACAGAAATTAAAAACGGAACAGAAATTTCAAGTCATTTTTAGATCTTTAGATGCAGTCATTTTGAAGACGGCACATTTTGTCGAGATAAATTCACCGAGCCAACGGTAAAACATGTTTGTATTTATGTCGTATTATAACAAAAAATAACTCCAATGATATAAACAAGAATTGCAACTGAGATTATGATGAATTCTGTAACAGTAACAGCAAGTGCATTTTTTAAAAGTTGGTGCCATTACTTGATTGTACCTTTTGTATCTGCTTATACGACCACGTTTAATGCACATCTGTCTGTGTATGCTAATCAGTTTAAAAGAGTGATAGTCAGTTGTAGTCTTGAAATCAGCTGGCTGCGTAACACACCGTTATTGCGAGTTAATCTTATTTACAACGAGATCTGGACAGAGCTGCAGACCCATTCGTAAGGGTCCTTTTGTTTCGAAGTTTCCACTTCAGCGATAATCAGTAGGAGTGCCGCATTGAGTGTAATTGCGCCATAAAGCACCTGCGTCTCGCATTGTGAGAGCATTTTGTACGTTCGTTAAACACACATGGGACATTAACACGGGACGGAGGTCGGTATTACTCAGTTGATAGAGCACGGAGCGTATTCCAGCTCCTTAACTACCAGTCAGCACTATAACACCTAATTAACTCAGTTAATAGACGCTCATTGCCATATCGGCTTGCATCAAAATGTATAGGTCTGAGAGACCATCCACAAGCTGCAATAAGATATACACTCAATAGACTAACAAAATTCCACTCAGTAAAGATAACTATACAGGGTGTTACAAAAGGGTACGGCCAAACTTTCAGGAAACATTCCTCACACACAAACAAAGAAAATATGTTATGTGGACATGTGTCCGGAAACGATTACTTTCCATGTTAGAGCTCATTTTAGTTTCGTTCCCATGGCCCCCACGCTCTCCTGACCACAACCCTCTTGACTTCCATTTATGGGGGCATTTGAAAGCCCTTGTCTACGCAACCCCGGTACCAAATGTAGAGACTCTTCGTGCTCGTATTGTGGACGGCTGTGATACAATACGCCATTCTCCAGGGCTGCATCAGCGCATCAGGGATTCCATGCGACGGAGGGTGGATGCATGTATCCTCGCTAACGGAGGACATTTTGAATATTTCCTGTAACAAAGTGTTTGAAGTCACGCTGGTATGTTCTGTTGCTGTGTGTTTCCATTCCATGTTTAATGTGATTTGAAGAGAAGTAATAAAATGAGCTCTAACATGGAAAGTAAGCGTTTCCGGACACATGTCCACATAACATATTTTCTTTGTTTGTGTGTGAGGAATGTTTCCTGAAAGTTTGGCCGTACCTTTTTGTAACACCCTGTATATCAGAACTAAAAACAATCATCTACGTATACAACCACCAAAAATGAGTATAAAAATGGAGCATACCAACTAAAGAACAAAATAAATAAAATAACGTGTAAAGTAAACACATCATGGCATAATACATACATCCACACAAATCCAATTCTAGATTGAACGCTCAAATCAAAATATAAAGTAATGACGTTTAATGACGTACATCAACGAGGATACACACACAATTGCAAATAAAGTGAAGAAAAAAGACCTCAAAATAGCATTTAGAACAGAGAACGCAGTACAGAAAAAGAAATAAAGCATAGTAAAACATTTTTCCTAATTCAGGAATATACAGGTTAATATTACGCAATGACTGCCAAGTTCAATATATTGGTCAAACATGCAGAAAGTTCGAAACAAAATACAAGGAACATGTAAGGGAACTAAAATACTATAAACACTCTACATAAACTGAACGCTTTCAAGAACACAGCCACCAACCAACAAATATTGACACAGACATACAAATACAATAAGCAACAGTAAACCACAAACACTAAGGTTCCAAAGTAACTACCATATTCGGAAAGCATTAATACATGGACAAAGTGCGATAAATAGACTTGAAACAAATAGTATATTCGCTTCTTTGCCGAATACCAATATTTTGCAGACTTCCTGGCCGAATATTCGGCAAAATATTCGGCCAGCTTGGCGCCAAAATCCATGTTGCTGCGCTTGTCTCTCGCCAGCCTGTTCAAGTATAGTTACCTCCCATCACTACGGCCTCAAATATCGATGTTGAATTATTTGTCACTGATTCCTTTTTTCTCCCCCTTAAGAATATCGGTTAGTAGCATTAAAAATCTTTTCCACAAGGTCTGAAGCTGCGATAATCCATAATACAGGATAAGAAACAGGTATATCTTTCTGCAGCCCGAACTGCTGATACCACTTTCTGAACTGCTCTAAAGTTGTTCGATAGTGACTATTTCTATCCATTTTCCTTGTAGTACCATATGGATCGATAACCGTGTGCGATATTTCCATGGTCACACCTCGTTTTTAGGTTTTTGAGAAAGACATTTAAGGCTAAATGTTGAACATAGCCCAAAACGTCGTCATCCTCGACGTTTGTCAGTGACAAGTAGGGGAACTGGTAAATTCGTGCCTTCCATTGTTTTCCTTGAATATATTAATTCTGACAAGGAAAGCTTAAATTGTAGCCTTTATTTTATTAAATTCAGACTCTCACCTACTACCACTACTACTGTGTGGGTGGAGACTTTCCCGGCGTATTGATGAAATATAACCTTATCGAGTATTAAGCAGAAGGTGTCGTATAAACACAACGTTTCGACGGCTGACTCTGCTGTCTTCATCAGGTGTCGATAGCTTCAGGTGTTGCAAGCTGGATGTCACCGCCTAGACTGGCTTAGCAGAAGACGTTATTTTGACCAATAGCAGGCCAGCTGTCGAAACGTTGTGTTTATACGACAAATCTGGCTTAACAACAGAGAAGATTATATTTCAACTACTGCTAATAATTGACAATGCAGAAAAATTAGTTTTTCTGCATCACAATCTTCCACTCCTAAATTTTAATGACAATTAAAGTGATTAGATATTTAATATATTTGCTGATTTTGCTTCTACACTGTGGAAGTTGATTATGAACGATTATTTTTGTAATTATAAGTAAAATACTTTATCATATCAATCGTTTAATTTAATGCAATTATCCGACTACAAAAAAATTCCTAAGTATTCGGCCGAATAGTACCTAGATATTCGGCTTAACAGGATAGAAGTGGCCGATTAGGTCGAATACCGAGTAGTTGCCGAATATTTGTTGCAAGCCTAGTCGTAAACGAATACACCGACACATCAGATACTTCATACATTATCGAAACGAAAATAAAAATACTGCCACTGACACAAACAAGACTCTATAAAGAGGAGAGACACACGGAATTAGGTATACATAAAGATAAACAAAACATACCGGCTGTGGAAACTATACAGAGCAATGAAGTGTAGCAAAAGTTTATGTAATTTAAAAAAAAAAAACACACACACAGCAGAACATAACATGTTATACAGCCACACAGAAATCACTGATGATGGGAACGAAATGCAACGGGAAAATGTAAGCAGATCATAATTTGTAACCGTAACATTCGATGAACAAAAATTTAATAGTATAGCCATAACATGTCCACACATTCAACAGGTAAACTGCGTTCGGAAAAACTAATAAACAATCCAATATAAAACTCAATTGCATTAGCACTAATCATTTCTCATACATTCACAGTCGTTCTTCATATTTCGATTTTCTGTTACCCGACGCATAACGATCTGAACAGATCGTGTTGCCAGTAATACGGGGTATTAAAGTTTAATCGATAATTTTACTAACAGCAACCCAAAAAGCGAGTAAAATTTATATCCGATTTCTTTATTTTCATAACATTATAAATATTAAACTCGCGCATACAAAGAGAAATAAAATCTATAAAAATATATCTGCATTTTCGATGGTCTCAAGAAGTCTTTTTGTTCCCTGCGGATGACCTTATCTTGCATTCTTCCATAATGTGACAGATACATGGAAGAGCCTGCCTAATATCGTGTAGGGCCCCCGCAAGCACGCAGAAGTGCCGCAACACGACGTGGCATGGACTCGACTAATATCTGAAGTAGTGCTGGAGGGAATTGACACCATGCATCTTGCAGGGCTGTCCATAAATCCATAAGAGTACGAGGGATTGGAGATCTCTTCTGAACGGCACGTTGCAAGGCATCCCAGATATACTCAATAATCTTCATGTCTAGGGTGTTTGAAGGCCAGCGGAGTTGTTTAAACTGAGAAGAGTGTTCCTGAGGCCACTCTGTAGCAATTCTGGACGTGTAGGGTGTCGCATTGTCCTGCTGGAATTGCCCAAGTCCGTCAGTATGTGCAATGGACATGAATGGATGCAGGTGATCAGCCAGGATGCGCACGTACATGTCACCTGTCGGAGTCGTACCTAGACGTATCAGGGAACCCATGTCACTCCAACTGCACATGCCCCACACTATTAAAGAGCCTCCACCAGCTAGAACAGCCCCCTGATGACAAGCAAGGTCCATGAATTCATGAGGTTATCTTCATACCCGTACACGTCCTTCCGCTCGATACAATTAGAAACGATACTCGTCAGACCAGGCAACATGTTTCCAATCATCAACAGTCCAATGTCGGTGTTGACGGGCCCAGGCGAAGTGTAAAGCTTTGTGTCGTGCACTCAACAAGAGTACTCGAGTGGGCCTTCAGCTTCGAAAGCCCATAACGATGACGTTTCGTTGAATGGTTCGCACGATGACACTTGTTGATGGCCCAGCATTGAAATCCGCAGCAATGTGCGGAAGAGTTGCACTTCTATCACGTTGAACGATTCTCTTCAGTCGTCGTTGGTTCCGTTCTTGCAGGATCGTTTTCAGCCGCAACGATGTCGGAGAGTTGATGTTTTACCAAATTCCTGAAATTCAAGGTGCACTCGTGAAATGGTCGTACGGGAAAATCCCCACCTTATCGCTTCCTCGGAGATGCTGTGTCCCAACTCTCGTGCGCCGACTATAGCACCACGTTCGAACTCAGTTAAATCGTGATAAGCTGCCATTGTAGCAGCAGTAACCGATCTACGCCTGCACCAGATATCTGTTGTCTTATATAGGCGTTGCCGACCGGAGCGCTGTACTCTGAGTGTTTACATATCTCTGTGTTTGCATATGCATGCCTATACCAGTTTATTTGGTTCTTCAGTGATGTTTGCAGCTTAGTATCGCTCTCCCATTCAGAAGCGCGTATCTTTCTCCAAGGGTAGACTGAATCAACAATTCTTTCGCTGTTTGTTCTAATTCTGTTTAGGTCCGTCGACAATATACTGGGTAGGTTGAAACCTGGTGATATTTCTGTCATTCAGGGTAAGTAGTGATTTTAAGGAATCTACTTATAAGTCATTCCCTCCTCCAAGTGTCGAGCACGTTGACGATATGATCTTTCGCTAGTCTCATTGGAGGATTACTGTAACGCAACTTATATTATTTAGTGGTATGTTGTGTTACTGGTAACTGCTGGTTTTATTATGTTCTTTTCCCGTATTCTTTAAGAACTACATCTTTCTTCGGAATCGTGGATGAGCGATGTGGCTCAAAATAGGCTTTGAGAAATTGAATTGAATAAATCTGCCTTATATATATAAGATGCGGAACTGGGCTATTTACTACAATGGTCATTCAGCAACTACTGAAGTGCTCTACCTACAAACAGTAAATACTCAGAGATCTAATGAGATCTAGAGCCTGGGCTATTCTCTCAATGATCAGGGGCAGCTACTCAAGTATGGGTTGCGCCACGGATATTAACTACCATGAAAGTCTTCCCCGGTGTGAGCCTCATAACGATTTCAAATAGACGTTTCCAAGAGTTTCATAACATAAAACACAAAGTTTTTAAGAAACCGGTGGCAGCGCAGTCTTTTGATAGGTGCTATGTCTATGGTTTCTCTCTTGAAGAGGGATTTTTTTTTTACTTATGCCTTTACGCCTCGTCGACGGCTAAGGTCATTAGAGGCGGGATGGGATAGGAGACAAGGAACGGGAAGGAATTCAGCCACGGCCTTTTTGAAGGAAGCATCCCGGCATTCGCCTGGAGTGATTTGGGGATACCATTGAAAACCAAAATTTGGATGCCCGGACGAGGATTCGAACCCGCGTCCTCCCGAATGCGAGGCCAGTTGAAGAGGGAACCGTAAATCGTGAAAAAGAGGAATAATCAGAGCGAAAGGCAGAATGAAGATTTATCATGTTTTATGTTAAAATTGTGGTCTGAAATCACGTTAAGTTTTCTTCATGATGCAAAGGGACGCAGTAAAAATAACTGAACCCGATTAGGCAAGAAATAGCCTCACGCTGACATGACACACCTGTGATATACGTACTGATCCATAAGTTATGAAATCATACCGGGTTGCTTCAAGTTAGGTATTATGCGACACATTCGTGAAATTAATACTGGAATCTTTTTTTTTTTAATTATGTGGTGTTTGATCTTTGCGACCATTTAGCCAGCTCCAGTTTGTTATTGTATCATCTGTTGTAACAGGTTTTAATTGTGATATTGTGGACACTACAGTGAGGATAGCACAAGACGAACACAACACTTGATTAAAACCACCCATGCCCGAGGCCGGACTCGAACCGGTGGCCCTTGCAATGCGAAGCCAGCGCGCTAGCCACTACACTGCAGGGCCGGCTAGTCGAATCTTATATATCATTCCTGAATAATTGAATACGCAACGTATAGGGCAAGGATACGTAAGTCTGTTTGATACAATGTTGGATAGAGTTAGGATCATTTGAACTGAGCCTGGTGTTTGGTAGGACGAACGGTCACTCGTATATAGGTTTTAATGGTTTCTTGAAATCACTTTGGCTGATTGTAAAGATGATTCCTTGGTTTCCTTTCCTTTCCTACTTTTCTCTATCGGGTCACTTTGACAAAACGCCGTAACAAAACAAAACAAAATCGTGTTTAACCACATTGGGACACTGGGCATCTTGTTGCAGTCAATAAAGGAGATGAAAGCAATGGTATAATTTCAAGGAGTTGTACAGAGAGAGCGGAGTATTTTGGATGGTGTGTTGAGAAGTGTTACAATTTTTGCGTCAATTTTGAAAATTTTAATAGCTTCGAATTACTGTTATTTGCAGCTCCTGTCAGTGGTCTCATCATTGTTTATAACATTTACAGGATTCGGCGATTCCTTAAGCGAAGGAAAACGGAGCGCTACTCTTATCGCTCTGCATTACCGACGTCAAAATCATTCATAGAGACGGGAAAGGACTGGGTGCAAGGAACGGGAAGGAATTCTGCCATAGAATTTTGAAGGAACCATCCCGACACAACTCTGGAGTGATTTAGGGAAACCATGGAAACCGAAATCTAGATGCTCGGACGGGGAATGGAACCCGCGTCCTCTCGAATGTGAGGCCAGAGCGTTAACCACTCACCTACCACGCTCGATCCACTTTTCGTCTGTCTGTCACAAGTCTCTAGCTTGTAAACGTCATAGGTTGCAGACTTAAAATTTAGTTCACCAAAAACCGAATATTGTATTTAAAATTTTATAAAACTGAATTTTATGGGCGTTCATTAGATTTAAAGGAGGTCGAACAGTTATTTTTTCTATGTGGAGCATAGTCCAACAGACGACTAAGTTGATTTTTAATTTTTTTTTCCAGTGCAAAATAAAGTAATGCCGTTAAATTTGTCAGTTTTAGACGACTGTTATTACCAGGCCTCTATAGAAAACTTTATTTTCTGTGAATTTCAAATTTTTTACCAATATCGAAAATATCCTGTGTTAATATAACAAATACTAAAAATACTTGCATTTAATATAGTTTGTCAGTTGAGACGAAAACGAATATGGAGCGTGATGGTAGAGCGGTTACGCTAGGGACAGATATTAGGGAGGACGCGGAATCAAATCCCCATCCTTTCATCCTGATTTTAATTTTAGATGATTTCTCGAAATCATTCCAGGTGAAAGCCAGGATGGTTCATTCGAAAGGCCATTGCCGAATCACTTCCCGTACCTCGAATTAAATCCTCTCCCACTGTAGCAATCTCGTCATCTACAAGGTGGAAAGCCGTAAGCAACATACAATTATTTTATTTTTGCTTTTTTTTAATGGAATTCGAATAATTAGATCATATAGCCAACACAAGTGTGATTATTGTTTATTATATTTCTTCCAGTGCATCAGTTTCTCCAGTACGTTGTTACCACTAAGTATCGACACTTCATGAAGGACACGACATGAACACACTACACTTAAACACCCATGCCCTCGGCCGGACTCGAACCGGCGACCTTCGACAAGCGGAGTCAGTACTCTCGCTAATACACTACCGAGGCCGCCTGCTGTTACCTAATATACAGTTATACAGTTTAGTTTCAGAGTGCACTGCGTCCTAATTGATGGAGTATGTGCTTCAGACAGTAAGTTTGTTACTGTTACTGTGTTTGGCGACTTAGCGCGGCGTTGGAAAGCCTAAAAATGTGACAAATGTCGATTTTTGCGTGTGATCTACCTCATATGCAGTATCTGTTAAGGACTTTACGGGATCCAGATTTCACGAGGATCGATTTTTGGAATAAAAAAAATGGGAACAAGTTGCAATGAGATTTTTTTGCCCTAAATCAGGTTTTAGACTCCTGCGAAGCCAGTTATGCACTAGAGTTTGGTTGCTTAGTAATAATCGTGATCTTCACATGGTGTTTAAGTATGAAATGAGGGAGAAGGTACTTATGATTTGCTTTTGCGAAATAGGCTATACCAAGACACTTTGAGGATTAACTTCTTTATGTTTGCGGACAAGTAAGCATGCATCTTCCTTCATTCCACACACAAACTCTGGTTAAATTCTTGTTTCGCCTTGGATTCTGAAATACTCTTCAATACTGAAAAAGCTTGCATTATACCTGCATATGTGAAGTACGCTGGAACGATTTCTGGCTCAGATTCTACTTTGAACTATAATTCCCTTTTTTAATTATATGAGTTAACGTAAGTTGCTGAATTCGATTAAACAGAGGGCAAGGCAGAAGAGGTTTACGCGGCCGCTTGAATGGATGCTGTATCATTTAGGCGGATGAAGTTACCTTAGCAACTTCCGGTTATAACCGTCTCCTCGGAAGCTACAACTTCCCTATGCAACTACAAACCGTTTACTACCTTTCACCGAGTCTTAAGCCATCAAAATTGCGCTACTTTTAGCTTTTTATGTCTTATTTATTCTTAAATTCTTTGCCATCTTTAATCACAAGTGGGTTTTAAGTCTAGTCCTCTGTTTATAATTATAATATCATCAATCTTTCCTAGATTTTGATATCTTTATCTGAAATAAAATGCATAATCTTCCATGCATTTATTTCATGTTCGTTTTATTTCAAGAGTACCATCAGTTATTTGGCCGCAACTTAACTTTCCAAGTTTAACACACTTTTATTCTGCAATTTTTCAACTATTAAAAACTACTCAACACAACTTTTATATATCTTTCATGCAAATATCCTTTAAACTTAAGGTCCAACTATTTCCATAACTTTAGCAGCTTCTGAATCATCAAACCATCTAATTCATGCTTCTCTCCATTTCTCATAATTATTACGCACATCGTCTTCTCGTTGGTCTCCGGTATGTTGCGTTAGATTTACTCTTTACTACCAAAGATGCTCCCAAAAACTCCATTAATATATGATATTGACAAATTATAATACATAATCAAACACGTTTCTATATGTATGTACATTTACGAGCTGACGTGACGTGCGACCGCGTAACAATAGGGTGGCAGAACGGGCAAAATGCCATAGGCCCCCAGCCGCAGGGGCCCCGCAGTCCACGAGGGCCAGAGGGAGAGGGCCTGATTGTCGCTGCTCGGGGCTGTAGTGGGACTGTAGTAGGACAAAAAAAGTCGCTCATAAATTGGGTGATCCTGCATAAGGGATGGCCCTATCCGATGAATTTGCCACGGGCCCCATCCGGTATAGTTACGCTATACGGTCAATAATGTCACTAGCATTATTATCTATATGTACTACTAGCTGGTACCCACGACTTCGTGTTTGTAAAGAATTTGGATTGACAGCTACCGACATCTAACCACCATAGTGCACAATGGGAGACTCGAAGCTATTACCACATACAAGCGCCAGTCATCTGCGCTATGTAGTTCAGGCAGCAAAGTAAAATATACGGACACACATGTCTTTGGTCGAAATACGAAAATATCCTTGATCGACCAATTTCAACCACCATATCTCCCACACTCTCACAGTTACCGAAATTCGGCCAACGTTGTTATCGACGGGTGACTCTGTGCTACTACCACACACAAACACCAGTGATTTGCGCTAGATAGTTTTGGCTGAAAAGTGATACACCATAACACGTACGTTTTTGGTAGAAATATGAAAGTGCCGCAGGTCGACAACTTTCAACCACCATATCTCCCACACCCCCATAGCTACCGACATCTAACCACCATAGTGTACGATAGGAGACACGATACCACTACCACACACAAACACCATTGGTCTATGCTATGTAGTTGTGGCAGCAGAGTGACATATACGGAGACACATGTCTTTGGTCGAAATACGAAAATTCCCTGCATCGACCACTTTTTACCATCATATCTCCACATCATCCCCACAGCTATCAACATTCGGCCAACGTTGTGCACGATAGGAAACTCCATGCTACTTCCACACACAAAGACCAGTGATCTGTGCTAGGTATAAATCTGTAAGCAGGCTATGTCTGTCTGACCTTTTGTCCAGGCATCACGTAAAAACTACCGAACTCATTTGGATTGGATTTTAAGGTTTGTAAGTTTATGGTCCAGCTTAAAATCTACGATATATTCTATGACTTTACTGACCGGGAACAATAAGCAATAAATATTACTCATAGTCTTGATTACGCTCTTCATCGTTTCAATGATTCCATCGGAAACGCCATTGCCCAGTTCTAGCTGGTTGCCCACCGATGATACATGTCCAGGACTGATGATCTCGTCATTGACCAACCGTTAATCTTCCCGCAAAAGGAGATATTTACCACGTGAGTCATAGATATTAGTGCGTGGACATTAGGAAATGCAGGGAAACGAGTTGTGTTGGTTGGAGTAGCATACCGCGTCGACTCCGGAGCGGTTCCGTTTTACGGCGGCGGTGCAGACACGAAGAGAGTCGTAAAGCTGAAAGCGCGTGCGCAGTCATAAACTGGAGACAAACCTGAATGGGTGGGAGCAACGGACTCGCAGGAAATGAGCACCTGGCGTCAACATTCCCTAACCTAACAATCACCTAACGACCGTTCTCTCACGCATTTATCCTGTACGGCGTATTTATACGAGTAAACGAAGAAAAAAATTCACACTGTTTCTAGCAACGATTTCGCGGAACTTCTTTTATGGAGTTGGAGCAATATAATTATACGGCGTAAAACAGACAGTAGAAACTTTTTTGTAATGGGCGACACCAGATAGATACATCACGTAGCGTATGACAATCACTAATCTCTTCATATTTGCTTGATAATAGTTAAGTCCACTCAAATGCCCTATTAACGCATGGGATACGACTCTGATAACGTGTGGGGCCTCTTTTAGATCGTCGAAGTGAAGCGACTCTATGTGATATGGGTTCCACGTCTGTGAAGGACTCCGAGATGGTTCGGCAACCATACTGTCTTGAAGTCCACCAGTAATTGTTTCACTATGGTAGATCTACTCTGCATCTACATTTACATATGTACTCTGCAATTCACAAATTTCGAATAAACTGAACAAAGTCACACGTTTCTAAAATAAAAATTAAAAAAATCAGTATCTCGAAAATGATGAGACTTTTACTAAAATAAAATTTTGTCATATAGTAAGACATTATGTGACCTATGTGCGGTTGCAGGATTATCCTTTCATTCCTGGACAGCCTGTATATTTGCTATCCCATGACTTAAAATGACACCTCAGCATCAAAGAAAAATAAGGTCAGTTGTGAAACATTACCTTCTAGCCACTTGATATGAAAGTATAGAAATCAGTGGTTCATTTATATTACATTGCTACCGCAGTTTCTTGTCATAACCCGCCTCATAGTAACAATGTGCCTCACGCTCAACAGTAGGTTTACATATTCTAGCCTTGGTGGTGGAAAATTTTTTACCACATGATTATTGGTGAGAAGGGGTGTGGTACTAGATTATTTTTGTAAAAGTAGTCAGTATTGTTCCCGTTGTTTACAAACGGTAAAATGGAAAAAAAACTACAATTTTCTAAAATTAATTTGAGTATTGGCATTTCGTCTGGTATGACATCAGTTCTCTGTACGTTTACTTGTAAACAAAGCAATGTAATGCGAATTTCGTTGATAAAATGAGTTCTACTGGTTACAAATGGTGTGTAATGCCTCTATGTGCAAACACAACATTTAAAACTCTAAACAAATTGTTTATTTACGTTCAAAACAAAGAAAAAATCTTCAATTTATTTTTGCGAAGATCATTTTGTTGAAAGTTTTTACTTAATACTTTTATCATGTTCAGCAAGATGCGTACCTTAATATTTTTTTCTGTGATTAACTTAAATGCCTATCGGTAAATGAATTATGACTTTGGAGATTAAGTATCATGTGATCCTATGGACACATTTTTATTAACCTGTAGAAAGTGACGAGATAAAATCTATACGATATACCCCAAGATTTAAAGTACATACCTCAAATTGCTAATGCTTTATAAAAAATGGTCAGTAATTTTTGTGAATGTAGGTACTAAAGTTAGTTGCGCATCAATAACAATGTCTGCCACTGGTAGATTGTCAGGACGATTGCTTGCCACTAGAACACTACCTACTTAGCAATATTTTCTGCGGAACTATTGCCTCAGTCATTATTGCTCCTACAAAGAAAATTTTAGCTTATAACAGTAACTGTTTGTAGAGTATGTAAGTTTCTGAAAAGCATCCTCTAAAGTCAAACATTCAAATGCAATACTAAAAAAGACGTCATTATTATATAACGTTTCTTGATTATCTCGATTGCTATTGGCTGGAGACGGTGACGTCACGCGTCAACCTTCGCTCGCAAATTAACAGCGAGCAGAGATATCATTAGAAGAAATTTAAGGTTATGTCCAAAATTTAATAGCTAAGCAACTGCTACAAAATTAACTGTCTTAATATATTAATTAAGTTTGATTTTCGTAGCATTTCATAGTTAAAAAAATATCGACAAACTTAAGTGCTGAAAAAACGTGGAACTGCTTTTCAGTAACATGTCGCTAATGAAAGCAACATAAAAAACTTAAATTACTCATGGTCTTTGCTGTAATCAGGAATGTCAGTTGTCATTCCGGCCTAAGCTAAATTTAAATTTAATTAAAACTTTCGCTAATGATGCTGCTCGACCGAAGTTTCTACATTATGGTTAATTTGCTTTTTATGTATTTTACTGACCACTTTCGTTAGTCGTAATTATTTATGTTCGCTGTACGTGGGTTATTAGGTTTTTTTTTTAAGTGGAAATCAGACCAAAATGTTACCGAATCTAGTATTCTGGCAATTCATTTCTTCAGAGTTTCTCAACTATCTAATGATCTGCAATCTGTGTTTAGTTCTTTGGCCGTTACAGACACTATGACCAAAGGTTACATTATGAATGTTTGCCCAGCTTCAATAAAAAACAACGAGATGCTTTCAAAGCAATTGCGCAGTCCCTTTCAACAGCAATTCTTCAAGTTTTGTCAAAGTGAACTTTAAGGGTCAAATACAAATCAAGTTTGTATTTCAGCAAATTCGAGTCTAGCAACTACAACCTTCTAAACATTTACACAATAGCGCGAACGTCTATGTCCGTGTTTAATAGTAGAGATGCCACGAACATTCGGCTACGAATATTTGGCTAGTATTCGGTATTCGACCTATTCGGCCACTTTTATCCATATTCGGCCGAATGTTGCGTACTATTCGGCCGAATACCAAATCATGAAAAAAAGAAAACTCACATATTCCCCAAAAATGTATTTATTTTAATGTCAAATTATTACATTTAATACTGAAAATCTACCAGCGGTAAGTTGTGATGTATGAAAACAATTGTTTCAGCACTTTTTGATAGAACACTTTTGCATTTTTCCCCATAAACTAAACCTGCTTCTGAAAATAGCCTCTCACTATGTACCGTACTGCCAGGAGACGATAAGTAAATCCGAGCGAATTCTGTCAGTCTTGGATACTGTTCGGCGTTTGCTGACCAACACTTGTAAGGGTCTGCCGTCCGATGTAGGCGAACAGTTTTCACATAAAAATCAATCTCATTTGCTGCAAGACGAATTGCTACCCATTTTAACCACTCTGATATTGCACAAAAAGTAAAAAATAATAAAAAATAATAAAAAATTAACAAGTAAATTCACTCGCCAAGAACTTGACTTGCCAAACCGCCAAATAGTACAAGATGTAAGCACTCGATGGAATTCCACATATTATTTAATGGAGAGATTATTAGAACAAAAGCGAGCTGCTTCTTTGTACATAACTGATCACGAGTGTTTAATCAATTTAACACCTTCTCAGTGGCAGCTAATGGAACAATGTATCAAGCTCCTGAAGCCGTTCGAGGAGATTACGAGAATAACCAGCTCAGGTATTTCCTGCATCTCTGAAGTGATTCCACATATCGTAACATTGTTGAAATACCTGGGGAAGGAAGAAACTGCATATAGAACACCAAATTTATTGATAATGAGAAATTCACTACAAGCTGAGGGAGGCAAAAGCCACGTCGGACTACGTGGAGGGAGGGGAGGGGGGGGGTTCACAGGAGGCCAAAATGTAACACGTGGTTTATGGATGCCCCGATGAGACAGGTCGTAGACTCATAGCCAGTCACCCGCGAAAGCTACACAGTAGACCTACACATTTTTGCCGAACATTCGGCTGCCGAATATTCGGCGCTTCGGCCGAGAGCGTGGCCGAATATTCGATATTCAGCAAAATCACTATTCGTGGCATCTCTATTTAATAGTCTACAAATACTTCAAGCACAAGAGATTTCATGACAAGTTCGTATATGGACAGATCATGTCTTTGACATTAAAAACTGAAACTATTCTAGACCTTTACGATGCAAAAAACGGTCATGGGCTTACATTAATATGGCAATAAGTGCATATTTCAGTAGAAAATTGCATTCTCAGTTTTTGAGTACGTATACTTTCAGGGAAGTTCTGATATTTCGAAATTCTGCTGAATATAAATCACTATTTGATTCAAAAAAAGGTTACATCAATTTTGGTCTTAGAGCTGCTTGCTTTGGTCAGTCCAGCTACTATTGCAAATATTTTTTATTTTATGGATTGGTAAACAGAGCTAACAATGGATTGATTTGAAACCTAAACAAATCACGCACTGAGTGTCAACAAATGCTAAATACACGATGGCGTTTACGAAGGGCTGCGCTCTGATATTGGTGTTTCGCGTCATGACTACAGGCTGTATTTAAACTTTTTTTATTTTATCAAAAGTAGCATATTTTCAACTCTCATTCAACAAATAGCTTTGACTTTCTGAACCCTTAAAGCCTACCCCATTATCACCCAATTAAAGTCTCATAGCATTCTTTAGTGTTAGGCATCAGTTTAGATTTACACAGATTGTGTACCAAAGACTTGGGCTTAATCCCAAAGACCTTTGAGGTATCTATGTCGAGGGTGAATCATCCGCAATTTTTTTTTTTTTTGCTGTCATCAGTCTTTCGACTGATTTGATGCAATCCTTCATCCTTTCCTATCTTGTGCTAACTCTTCATGTCTACATATCCCTTACAACCCACGTCCTCAATTATCTTCTTCACATATTCTAATCTCTGTCTTCCCCTACAGTTCTTACCTTCGACTGTTCCCTCCACTAACAAATTACCAACCCAACATGTTTCAAAATATGACCTACCACCCTGTCTCTTCTTTCTGTAAGCTTCTTCCACAAACTTTTTTCTTCACCCATCATTTCCAAAACTCGTTCATTTCGTACTTTGTCTGTCCACTTAATTTTTAGCATTCTTCTGTAGCACCACATTTCAAATGCTTCAATTTTCTTTCTTTTTGGTATTCTTGAAGTCCATGTTTCGCCACCATAAAGTGCTGTGCTCCACACATAGAGTTTTAAAAAGTTGTTTCTAATTCCTAGATCAATGTTTGAAACTAAATGATTTCTCTTCCGTAATACGGAGATGTTAAATTCTGGGTACCTTGTGTTCCACGGAGGAGTAGTCCTGATTGTGCCTGCTTCGAGTTTTACTGTCCATCTTCTTTAATATCGCTAAACTATCTTCTTAACACACAGTCATCCACAAATTTGTAATAGCACTTAAAAGACTCTAACCAATAGCGCAAAAGGCAACTTTAGTTTCTTCGGCGAGTTGCTTTGGCTCAGTAACTGCTAACTGCTTAAGGTTGTAAAGCAAGAGATGGCAAAAGACTTATAGTTTTCACATCTCGTTACAGGAACAAAGGGATAATGGTTTTATGTTAGTAATATAACAGGCAGGGGGCCGACTTTGGTAGCGTAGCGGCAAGCGTGATGGCCTCGCCTTGTGTGGTCACTAGTTCAAATCCAGTCTGATGTTTTTGAGTTTAGTGCTCTCTTGTGTTAATCTCTCGCCACTGTACTATAACCGTAGCGAATACAAGCACGCAGAGTTGGCTAAATGGTCGTGCGCAATTTTATACGCGTAGCCTTAGTCTTCGTTTATGACTTGCCTCTGGAGTAGGTGGCATCGTTAAGGTGGGTTTAACGAGTATAATACGATCAATATAGTTTGCCGGCCTCGGTAGCGTAGGGGCTAGCGTGCTAGCTCCGCGTGCCGAAGGTCGCCGGTTCGAATCCGGCCGCGGGCATGGATGTTAAGTGTTGTGTGTCTGTGTTAATGTCCTGTCCGTCCTGTGGTGTCTATACTTAGGAATCATAAACGCACTGGAGAAACTAATTCCCATGAAGAGATATCGTAAACACATTGAGCTGGCTGAATGGCTTAGTCGCCGAAAGCCATTTAAAAAAAAAAAAAAAAAATTCAATATAGTCATTCATCTCCGCGTGCGGCTTGTTGTAAATAACAACTACCTCTTTCACATCCTTCGCTTTAGCAATCGTCAAACGTTAGTGTCCTACTATGATCATTTTTTAATTTTTTTGCTTGCTGCTGTCATCAGTCTTTCGACTGGTTTCATGCAATCCTCCATCCCTTCTATCTTGTGCTAACCCCTTCATCTCCACATATCCCCTACAACCCACGTCCTCAATAATCTGCTTCAGATATTCTAATCTCTGTCTTCCTCTACAGTTCTTACCTTCGACTGTTCCCTCCACCAGAAAAATAAACTATTCCAGCATGTCTCAAAACATGACCTACCAACCTGTCTCTTCTTTCTGTAAGCTTCTTCCACAAACTTCTTTCCTCACCCATCATTTCCAAAACTCGTTCATTTCTTACTTTGTCCACTCAATTTTCAGCATTCTTCTGTAACACCACATTTCAAACCCTTCAATTCTTTCCGGTGTTCCTAAAGTCCATGTTTCGCTACCGTAAAGTGCTGTGCTCCACACATACAGTTTTAAAAAGTTTTTTCTAATTCCTAGATTAATATTTGAAACTAAAAGATTTTTCTTTTTCATGAAGGCTCTTTTTGCTAGTGCTATTCTGCTTTTAACATCATTCTTGCTTCGGCCATTGGTTGTAATTTGCTTCCTAAGTAGCAGAATTCACTTACTTCTCCAATTGCATCCGATCCTATTTTCATATAGCTCTATAATTAAAGTGCCTGATTCTTTATTTTTTGCATTGGGATCTACGCATCGTCGATGTCAAGGTCATTAAGGAGGGAACGAATTCTAATGGTGGAACGGATGTACTGGTATCCGTCTTCGACAGATATAACTTGTTTTCTTTATGATAAGTGTATTTTTTTTTTTTTTACGAGGCGGATATTGGGGACCGTGCCAGCATTTGTTTAGGCGGTTGCGGGAAACGGTTTAAAAGCCTCAATAGGACGGCCGGTGCGCGCGGAGCAGGACTCGACTACTTCTCCGATTAAGTGTAGTGGCACTTGATCCGGGTTCACTACACTACCAACAGAAAAGCAGGACCTCCCTCATAACGTGACTATTTCTTTTTTTGTTTTTAATGGCATTCAGCTACTGAAGCCATATAGCCAGCTCAATGTGATTCTCAGAACTCTTACAGTGCATCATTTTCTCTCGTGAATTGTTGCTACCAAGTATCGACACGACAGGATGGACACGACATTAACACTCACAAAACACTTCAACACCCATGCTCTCGGCCGGACTCGAACCGGCGACCTTCGGTACGTGGAGCCAGTTCTCTAGTCCCTAAGCTACCGACGCCGGCATAACGTGACTATGAACTAAGCAGAGAACGTGTCATACTTAACAGACAAAGCAACTTGGTGAGGATCGGGTAATGGGTTTCTAGCTATTTCAAACCTGGGACAACTCGAAGCTACAACTGAACCACCAGACCAGTTACGAAACCACCATCTGGCTATATTATCGATTGTTTAAAATCTATTTCGACATTAAAGGGTTTATGGATAACTTAAAAATTTAAAAATTGGTCGAAATTTTAATTCTGAAACAATTTATCAATGTGAATTACTTGGCATAACTAGATGAGGCAAGAAGGTAGTCTGCCGGTAATATTTAGGCTTTGTAGGTTTGTTTGGTAATTCTGGTCGTAATTAAAATATTTGCGACAAATTACCGTATCCAATAAGACAGCCGTTGGCGCATAGGCGTGGCATTTCGGAGGATATAGTTTCTATCCCTTGTTCAGTCATATAGATTTCAGTTTTTTTGTAACTATCCGAATGCACTGCAGCCAAATATGGGGATGTTTCATTGAATAAAGTCACGACCGAATTTGTTCAAGTTGCTAGTCCTCCATTCTCTACACTATAATCATCTCGATGGCAGTGATGTGTAAATTCCTGAACAACATAATAATAACTCTAGGTTCGTTCTCATGTAAGACAGATGAACGCACATAGCGACGGCGAATGTCATGTCTTGATGATCGGTTACCAGGTGACATAGCGTTATGAACAAAAAAACAAGGTTTGGGTAAATTGACTAAACGCACATATTCTACAGGCGCCATCACACTGTGTCGACCTAGATCCACTGCTGGCCGTCGTGATTGTGCAGTCTAGGCGGTTCTCCGCAGTCACCTAGGCGAATACTGGGACGATCCCCAATCTCTGCTTCACAAATTACACATTTCAAAAACAAAAATACACTTATCATATAAAAAGTAAATTCCAAGAACCGCAGACAGATGGAAACACTTAAAGCTTACCCCATTGCTCCATGAACTGACAATGTCTGGTTCTAACTATCCTGTGTAAACATTGGAAACATTTTTAATTACAAGCAAGGCTCCATTTGCATATAAAATATATTAAATACTAAACTTCCAGCATTGAGAAGCCGAGCACTGACAAGTTTATATCAGTTGCGTTTATTAGCTTGCTGCAACGTTTGCGTGCAGAACTGATTTGCGTCATGCTTTTATTTGGTCGCAACTTCGGAGCTGTATATATGTGTCGCGCTACGAGGAAATGGAGTTACATTGTACAGTAAGTGGGCTGGAAGCCACGGGCGGGTAGGCCGGGACAGTAATTCACGCTCAGATAAGCGATCGCGGGGAAGCACGCGCAGCCAATAAAAACAGGCCAGCAGTAAAACTTCCGGCCACTAGCTCGTGTAATAACGGCCCGCTTCTTATTTTTCGTCGCCGCTTCGCTAATTACCCGGCCCTGGACGGCGTTTGCTGTGGCGTTATCGACATCAGATAGAGGCGGCAGCAACTTCAGGTTTCTTTGCTGAACTTCCGCAGATTAAGGCACAAATTTGTGGAATACGTGTTGATGAAAAATAAAACCAAAAGAAAGGTACAGCTCAAATACTTCAAGGTGAGGCAAGTAACGTCGTTTCTTTCTCAAGTTGGTGGATGCTGCTTTCATAAGAGCAGTGTTAAGCTGCGTTCCCATGACGTCTTGTAACGGAGGTGGCACGCCGCACGCCGAAGTGTAGGGATGAGCGCGCGCCACGGGTTAGCCCTCGCTACCCCGCCACCACCTCCTCACCACGTTGCCTAATGTCGTTTGGCACAGAGCACTTTACAGCAACAGAAGAGGTGCGCACCTCTGCTGCAAACCGATGGCAACAGCGCACCACTACACACGCCTGTGATGTTTACCGACGTAGAGTGGGTAGCTATCCCCGCTAGCTGAGACGATCCCGTTCCTACATCAGAAGATAAATTAATGTTAACTTTCATCATCAAGAAAAAGAATCTGTTTATTAAAGAATACGAAGTAAACAGCTCAACTGTTGATTCCCTGAAGTATTTGGGCATAGTAGTACGAAGCAACATGAAATGGGACCTGCACACAAGTTATGTCGTAGGTAAAGCTAATTCTAGATGACGATTCATAGGTCGTATTTTGAACAATTGCAACGCTCATATACTCTCGTTCGTCCACATTTGGATTACTGTTATGGAGTCTGGGATCCTCATCGCAAGGGATTGGTTGACACGATAGAGAAAGTACGGAGAAGAGCCGCTACAACCGTGACACATGTGAAATTTATGTTTAGGTCATTAGAGTACGCCGTAATATTTACGCAAAGCCCGGCTCGCACTTGCCCTTTTTTTGTTTTTATTTTGTTAGAAGTGATTACGAAAATCTTAGTTTTACTGAGCCAGTTGAACCAAACTTTCGTTCTGAGAATAGGCTGAGTTGTGCCTAGACCTTGACCTACGTCAGTTCTCACCATTGCGAGAAGAATGTTGTGGCAGAACCGTATAATTCACTATGACCTAGAATTATCATAGGAGATCAAGCCTAATCTATTCAGTTTTTAAATTATTTCCTATGTTTTGAAAACATAATTTTAAATTAATCTGGTTGAATTGGTAGTAATCAGTCTTTAATTTGGCTTTAATGGTTATTTTTCCTAGAAGGTTTTCGCTGCGTTTAAAGTGGCGTAACATTGAAGTGCTCCTGTTGGCTTACAGAAGCCTGTTACCCAGCATTAGACCGAGTTTAGTTAGCCATTCATAATTTTATTAGTTGGTACTTCACGCTTTACATCTCATTTCAGATTATAGCATTGAATTAGACTAGTTTCATTAAATATATTGCAGAGTGCTCCTCGTTTGAATCCTTACATTTATATACGTAAGAATCCATGCACCTTCTGATTCGATGTCAAATGCTAGTGTAGATTACGGGTGTGTGCCGAGATTAATGGTCCAGTTCAGTTTAAAAATATATTAATCAGTACCATGACGATTCTGCGAGCACTATGAATCATTTTTCGAGTCGCTACGTGAAGTTTAAGTAAGATTTTAAATGTTTTTCTAACAAACTTTACTTACAAAGACTGCACGTGTGCTATAATGATGTGATTGTGGCCGCAAAGTAGGAATGTAACGGACCTCCGCATCCGCAAATGTGGAACTGTCGCGTAAAATCATACCTCCGCTTCCGCAATTTTTATGCGGTTGTATACACTGTTTACATTACAATATATATTATTCTATTATCTTTATACGAGATTCAGCCCATCTTCTCTAACAACTACATGGTTGTTTTTTTCTTACGATCTTTCAATAAAAGCAACGAATTTACAAGTTTGAACTTGTATGAAGTAAAGCGACCTCTTCACGGTCCAACTAATACGCATCTTTGTAGAACTACCATAGGATGCGCTCACCCATTCACGTTACAAGGGGTCCGAAAAAATGTTCTAAGCAAGTCTTTCGATTTGTATTTTCTCGCCGCGCACCAGTGTCCTTATCGCACACCTCCAATCATGATACAACGCCATAGTTTATTGGACGGCAAGGACACTTGTTGGTTGTCTGGGAGTCCAATAACTTCCAAGAGTCCTTTATCGGAAAATGGAATAATCGTAGGTCCTACAAGTTGTACTGCGAATGGTCCGCTAGAGCGGTGGAAAGGCGGGTGGTGGGTACGGAGATGTGGTCTTGTGTTTGACGCTTGAATTAGTCGAGCCGCGATCTCCCCAAAGTTCGTATGACAAAGATTTTTTTTATACGCATGCATAGTTATCTAATTAATTTAATTCACTTATAAAATCATTCCACGGTTTTTGTTGTATATCAGTATTACATGAAAATAGACTTTACTTAAGAAAAATGTAGAATTTAGCATAAAAAAATACTTATTTTTAGTTTATTTTTGATAAAATATTAAAACCTAAACAATTATAACATTATTTTTCCACCTCAGCTTCTGCAAAACATCCGCATTCACGGATGTCAAGCACTGAATATCCGCATCCGCAAAGATGACTTCCGTTACAACCCTACTGTAAAGGTATTGTTACCGTTGGACTTCAACTAACTTCCCCAATTGGGTAAAATTCTTTTCACACACGCTTGACCAGTCCACTTAGCTTAATCAGTTTCAGGTCCCGCTTATGGTTCCAGGTCATTAGAGAAGGGAAAGGATTGAGGGTAACAGTAGAGAAGCAATTCGACCATGACCTTTTGAAGGAATCATGCCGGCATTCTCTTGAAGTGTAATTGGGAGACCATGGCAAGCCCAAATCTGGATCGCCAGACGGGGATTCGAACCCGCGTCCTCCGCATGCGAAGCCAGTGTTAAGGCTCACCCACCACGCTCCGTTTAAGCAGTGTCGTCCTGCTCGTTGTGTGAGAGTTTATATTAGTTGTACTGTACTCCTTGCCGAAGGTTTAATGTTATCTTTGATACTTGTAATTAATCTTTTCACTCCTTCCCCTACCTCCCTTCTTACTTTGGGGAGAAATCTCATCTTTTTGATTCCTTGAAGAATAATAGAGCTAAAAGGAAAAAGGTCTATAAATGACGTCGATTTGAAGGTTAGGGGTGATATAGCCGCCATTGAAATCAGGAGAGCTTAAAAACAAAAATGAAGGTCTCCGATAAAACACCTCAAGTAATCAATTGATGTCCCCTTTTCCCTCCTCCCTTATATACCCTTCCATGTAAAACTTATTCCTTCCTCTTCCCTACTCCGCCCTCCTCTCGTTCTTTCACCCCTCCTCCCTTACCCTTCCCTCTCCTCTATTTTCGGGAGTATATTTACCATTTTGAAGCAAAAATTTTCCTTTTAGTTGCTGATATGGGAATATTGAGTTCACCTTATCCATTGTAATCACGTGTTCGACAATAGCACCTCTCTTCAGCAGCCTCTGAAACCTGCCGTACGCGTGGTCCCGCTCACAATTTCTCGGGCAGAAGCCGTAAACCTTAGCGCCGTGATTAACGGCTTCACTGGGCGTAAATGGAGAGCCACTAAACGGCGGGTCCGCCTCTGAAAATATTCTGCTTAATGGCAGCAATGAAACGGACGACGCTATCTGATGGCTGGTAGCTTACACTTGTGTCCACCAAACGACTGCGTTCGCTTTACGGTCCGGTGACGCAATACTCACCGCGTTTTGGGATAGCCGCAGCTTTACGGAACCGTAACGATGTGTTGTGAGATTTTATTGTGGTACGCCTCATTCAGAGCAAATTGTAGAAACATTAATAGTTGTATTAGCAGCATCCATATCAATGAAAACGCTAACATATGCTCTGTTTTCAGTCGTTTGAGGAACGTACAAATTGAATTATAATTTGAATATAACGCCCAATCACCATCAGAAACTCGATCCTCTCCAGCGTTGGGTTCTACTACGTCTTTTTTTTTAAGGCGAGGTCGTTAGTGGCGGGAAAGGATGGGGAGCAAGGAACGGGAAGGAATTCGGCCATGGCATTGTAAAGGAAACATCCAGGCATACAGCTGGAGTGATTGGGGGATGCCATGGAAAACCGAAATTTGGATGCTCGGACGGTGATTCGAATCCGCGTCCTCCCGAATGCAAGGCCAAAACATTACTGCTCACCCACCACGCTGTCATTCCGTGTTATTTGTTTGACAGCTTTCAGTGAAACAGAATTATAGTCCAACGTATATTAGGGCATTAATATTAAATTTTTCAATAAATCTGAGATAGTCGGAATTTTGTGAAACACTTTGAGCGATAGTTTGGCGACTATGTTGCCAGATCTGATCATCTGTAAATGGCACATAGCTACCAGATATGGCCGACAAAGTATTCGGAACCGACAACATCGTCGACGATCAAAAATATCATCAGGTAGAACTTTTTGAATAAATTATTCCAGCACATTTAAAAAAAGGAGTGATTGGTGCTGGAAAAATTATATGCATGATTTATTTTAAGTTACTTTATTATTATTTGTCAGCCACTTTCAATAATGAACTGATGAGGGAAGTCATAAGTACTGAAAATCATGAATCTCCTACGGTGGCTTCCCACGGCCTGTGATTTTTGTGGGCCGCGCTATGCAGCCCAATTTTACGGGTCAGCTCGCCACAGGCCAGCCCTCGCCACCTCCTCATCCCGTTGACAAGTGTCGTTTCAGCTACCCGGGCGTTTGATGTTTACAGACTGGGCGACGGATTCAGGCGCGCCATCCCTGCCAGCAGAGGCGGGTCAGCACGCCACAGGTTAGCCCTCGCCACCTCCTCATCCCGTTGACAAGTGTCGTTTCAGCTACCCGGGAGTTTGATGTTTACAGACTGGGCGACGGATTCAGGCGCGCCATCCCTGCCAGCAGAGGCGGGTCAGCACGCCACAGGTTAGCCCTCGCCACCTCCTCATCCCGTTGACAAGTGTCGTTTCAGCTACCCGGGCCTTTGATGTTTACAGACTGGGCGACGGATTCAGGCGCGCCATCCCTGCCAGCAGAGGCGGGTCAGCACGCCACAGGTTAGCCCTCGCCACCTCCTCATCCCGTTGACAAGTGTCGTTTCAGCTACCCGGGAGTTTGATGTTTACAGACTGGGCGACGGATTCAGGCGCGCCATCCCTGCCAGCAGAGGCGGGTCAGCACGCCACAGGTTAGCCCTCGCCACCTCCTCATCCCGTTGACAAGTGTCGTTTACAGCTACCCGGGCGTTTGATGTTTACAGACTGGGCGACGGATTCAGGCGCGCCATCCCTGCCAGCAGAGGCGGGTCAGCACGCCACAGGTTAGCCCTCGCCACCTCCTCATCCCGTTGACAAGTGTCGTTTACAGCTACCCGGGAGTTTGATGTTTACAGACTGGGCGACGGATTCAGGCGCGCCATCCCTGCCAGCAGAGGCGGGTCAGCACGCCACAGGCTAGCCCTCGCCACCTCCTCATCCCGTTGACAAGTGTCGTTTCAGCTACCCGGGCGTTTGATGTTTACAGACTGGGCGACGGATTCAGGCGCGCCATCCCTGCCAGCAGAGGCGCGTACAGCACGCCACAGGCTAGCCCTCGCCACCTCCTCATCCCGTTGACAAGTGTCGTTTCAGCTACCCGGGTTTGATGTTTACAGACTGGGCGACGGATTCAGGCGCGCCATCCCTGCCAGCAGAGGCGGGTCAGCACGCCACAGGCTAGCCCTCGCCACCTCCTCATCCCGTTGACAAGTGTCGTTTACAGCTACCCGGGCGTTTGATGTTTACAGACTGGGCGACGGATTCAGGCGCGCCATCCCTGCAGCAGAGGCGGTCAGCACGCCACAGGTTAGCCCTCGCCACCTCCTCATCCCGTTGACAAGTGTCGTTTCAGCTACCCGGGAGTTTGATGTTTACAGACTGGGCGACGGATTCAGGCGCGCCATCCCTGCCAGCAGAGGCGGGTCAGCACGCCACAGGCTAGCCCTCGCCACCTCCTCATCCCGTTGACAAGTGTCGTTTCAGCTACCCGGGCGTTTGATGTTTACAGACTGGGCGACGGATTCAGGCGCGCCATCCCTGCCAGCAGAGGCGGGTCAGCACGCCACAGGCCAGCCCTCGCCACCTCCTCATCCCGTTGCCTAGTGTCGTTTACAGCTACCCGGGTGTTTGATGTTTACCGACTGGGTGACGGATAGAGGCGTGCCATCCCTGCAGCAGAGGCGGGTCAGCACGCCACAGGCTAGCCCTCATCATCTCGCAGCTACCTCTCCACCATGTTGCCTAGTGTCGTTTCAGCTACCCGGGCGTTTGATGTTTACAGACTGGGCGACGGATTCAGGCGTGCCATCCCTGCTAGCAAGGTGGCTCCCTTCTCACGGCCCGCTGTTCATAGCTAGACCGGCGCGGCCGACAAATGCACAGGACGTGGGAAGCCAACTTTAAGATGTAAAGCATAGACATAACGCCTGCTTCAGTGGCGGATTGGTGTCCCTTCCGCTTGCCGGAAGGAACTTATTCTAACGAGGAAAGCTAAGTATTGCCCTCTGTCTGCGATTTGTGTAAATTATGTTTTCTACGATAGGTGTATTTTTGTTTGCAAAATGTGTAGTTTATGAGGCGTGAATTGAGGAGCGTCAAAGAATTCGCCTAGGTGACTGCTGTAAACCGCGTACAAACTGAAAAAAGGACGAACAGTATGCGGGGTCCAGGACTTGAACTTCGTCTCGTTGAACGTTTCCGATTCCGTGTACTGGTGCCTTAACGTACGAAGCCACACTGGTGGGTATTTTCAATGACTGTAATTTAAATATTGACGTCCGTCGTATAAAGGCAGGTGGAAGTAGTTTGCACTTGTATACTGAGGTCTGCTATAAATCAAATTTAGCAATTCACTAATGACTGAAGTTTTTATGCTGGAATATTCGATCATTTATCGAGTTCGTTACCCCAGTTGAAGTATAAGGAATTTTCCTTCCATAAAATTCGCAGAGGTATTTCCCGGATGTTGTCATGACCTACCCATCAGATTTTTTTAGAGCCGGGTGACTGTAAAAGATTCGGCAGCCGAAACGAAGCTGTTTGATCATTACGACAAGATGCGACGGAAATGCCACGGTGACATTTATAAACTTGTACCGCCGGGAAATCATTCCACTCTGTTTCTTCTTCCGCGCATGAAAATTTATGACATCAAACTTAGCTTCGTTTCATCCTACACTAATTGTTAATAAACGTTATGCGGTGAATCTCGTCTGAGCACTTTATTTCTTATATCGACAAGGCAAAAAGTGTGGCAAACGTCACAAGAATATACGACTCTACGTCTGCACACAAAAAGTTGAGGTAAACTCTTGGTATGCTGCTACGTTGGGTCTCTCTGCCACTAAACAAACACAAATTATATACCAAACATTTTCTTTGAGCGTACTCTATACCATCTCACCAACTTCTCAGATTGGGATTCTAGTCTCGGTCTAATGCAGTAACGGAATTCCAACGAATCGAAACTCGTGTGTTTTTGTTGCTGAACAACGGTTTCTTTCGGTCAAAAGTGACACATGCATTTACGTTTAACTTAGCATGCGAAAAGAGCTACAATACCGATTAAAGAAGTCACAGTTGCGATTCGCCAAGTTTACAGTTTTTCGTTCGTCTTATTTTTTTCTTCTTAGGCCGTTACGTTTCGTCGACGTCTTCAGAGACGGGAAAGGACAGGGGTGTGTATCAGGAAGGAATTCGGCCATCGCCTTTTGAAGGAGCCATCCCGGCATTCGCCTGGGGAACCATGTAAAACCAATTCTGGATGCCCGGACGGGTATTCGAACCCGTGTTCTTTCGAAAACGTGACCAGAGCGTTGCCGCTCACCCACGACGCTTGGTTACATTCATTCGCGTAATATGTTACTGAGAAGAGTTTTTATTCCATTAGTGTCCAATCACTCGTACGACATATTTGCTCTGAGATGTATCACAAATACTGTATACTTTGGGTTCGTCTTCTATTCAGTTTTCTTTTTTGGTTCGCATTTTACGGCATTTGGTGGGCAAAGAATGGGGAGGAATTCGGCCATAGCCTTTTGAAGGAATCATCCCGACATTCACATGGATTGATTTTTGAATATCATGGAAACTCGGAATCTGGATGGGCGGACGGGGATTCGAACCTCAGTCTTTCCAAATGTCAAACGCAAGCGTTACTGCTCACCAACCGGGCTCTGGTTTTGTTTTATCTCGCATCCCTCTTGCCCCCAACATTGGATTTATTTTATTCATCCTCGCTAGACTTCACATTGCCTTCCTGGAATTGACTTTTAATATTGTATCAAGAACAAGTATCGATAGAAATATTTTGTGTCGTTGCGAAATTATTTAAGAGGTTACTATCAAAGCTTTGACAAGGTATTGCCGCGACTAAAGCGCCAGGCTTGAAAGGATTCACTTTTATTTCTTTGCACAACTCTTATTATAATTTACCAAAGTTTCAGCTAATATCCAACGATTTCCGCATTAATTCTAATAATAGTAAAAACGTAGTCTTTATAGATGTACAACAGATCGTGTCAAGAAATCACAATTTGACATCGGGTTCTATTTTCCTTATCAGTCTTATTGTAACTGCCTTGTCTGATCTGCCTCGCATCCGCTAGCTTTAGTCTGCACTCATACATAGTTAATGAACATTTTTTTTTTAAAAAAAGTAGAACTTAACAGCTTCTAGTGCTTTAGAAATCTGCGCAAATAACTGGAAAGAAATCAGTTACCGAGCATGGTGGGTGGGCGGTAACGTTCTGTCCTCGTATTCAGGAGTGCGTGGATTCGAATCCAACTTCGAGCATCCAGAGGGTTTTCCATGGTTTCCGCAAATCACTCCAGCCGAAGGCCGGGATGCTTCTTTCAAAAGGCCTTAGCCGAATTCCTTCCCGTTCTCTCAGTCCCTTCCCTCATCTAACTACCTTGACGAGGCGTAAAACCATAAGCAAAAAAATAAAAATTATCAGTCATAAAATTTTAGAAAAAATAGTTCCGCTTGTCCTGTTTTTTTTTTTTTTTTTTGTTTCTGGCTTTACGCCTCGTCGACGTCGAGGTCATTAGAGGCAGGAAATGACTGGGGGTCAAGGAACAAGAAGAAATTCGGCCACGGTCTTTTAAAGGAAGCATCCTGGCATTCGCCTGGAGATATTTGGGGGAAACCATGGAAAACCCAAATCTGAATGGCCGGACAGGTATTCTAATCCACGTTCTTCCGAACGCGAGACCAAGGTGTTACCGATCACCCATCACACTCATCTTGCGGATTAATGGAAAACTGAAATCTCGATAGCTGGACCGAAGATCCAAATGCTCGGCCCTAAGTTACTGCTTACCCATCAGGATCGGAAAATTCGTGACCTATTTTATTCGCGATTTAAGGGAAAATTAGTGAGGTTTGTCCCAAACATTAACGATTTCAATATCGTTTAGCTACTAAACTGAAAAAAAGTATGTGATTATTATGCGCCATTCCTTCCACAGTTGCTTGTTAAACTAATAATTATTCTTTAATACCTATGCCAATTGGATATTATTTATTTCACGGACGCGTTTCCCCTCTTGTCGAGGTATCTTCAGCGTACCATGTTTTCTGTAACATGTAATATTTTGAACCTAATGGTTTTTTTACATACAATGAAATTATTCTTATATATGTGAAGCATAATATGGCTTATATTTCCATAACGTCTTGTTTGCATAGGTGTAATAAGGTAGGGTTCATATGATAACTTACATTTCAGTTTTGAGGTGAGGTTGTTATGAATCCACTGGAAGTCAACTTTGAAGGGCAGTTTTTGGTGCACGACACTGTCAAAGTTCAGTTTTCGTGTGCGCGATGCTGCTGTTCAGCTGTTTTTCCGGTTGTGCCCTGTTGGAAGTGGCGTGAGCGGAGAGTTTGAATTTTGTAATTACACTTATGTGTGTGTGTTTAGCTTTGTTTTAACCAAAATGTGTATGTGTGGTGGATGGGGGAGACGCAAAGTGGTATTAAATAACTATTGTGATGAAACTCTGAGTGTTTAATACTGTTTTGGATCAGTTTCGATGGCAAACAAGACGTCCTGCTTGATAATTTAAAACCGATATGTAAATATAAGTCATATTATGCTTCCTATATATAAGAATAATTTCGTTATATGTAAAAAAAAAAACCATTATGTTCAAAATATTACATATTACAGAAACATGGTACGCTGAAGATACCTCTACGAGAGGCGAAACGCGTCCGTGAAATAAATAATATCCAACAACAATTGTATTGGCTTAGGTATTAAAGAATAATTATTAGTTTAAAAAAAAAGTAATTTCAATATCAACTGTACGAGATAAAACAAAAGATCATTTTCTTGGAACTCAGTACTTGGTCATTCAATTGTTCTAGTACTGTATTGTATATGAACTCTGAAGAAAATTAGTTAAATGAGACCCTTAGATATTAATGAATGGGTGAAGGGTTATTGAAATAGTAAAAGTTATAGAATTCATTATTCTGAAAATTTAGGAAACCGAAAATTTATTTTTAGACTTAAGGGGTATCTTTCTCTAGATCATCTCTAAATAAACTGTGTTTACAGGCAAAAAAGTATTTTTTTTTTTTTTTTTTGCTTTTGGCCTTATGCCTTGTTGACGTCATTAGAGGCGGGATGGGACTGGAGACAAGAAATGGGAAGGAATTCGGCCATGGCTTTTTGAAGGGAGCATCCCGGCATTCGCCTGGAGTGATTTAGGTAAACCATGGACAACCCAAATCTGGTTACCCGGACGGGGATTCGATCCGCCGTCCTCCCGAATGCGAGGCCAGAGTGTTAACCGCTCACCCACCACGCTCAGTTTGAACTCTTGTTGGGCTTATGCATTTGTGTATGTGCAGTTATGGATAAATAAATTTTCTCTTTCTTCGTAGAGCCTACATACCCGTCGTGGCCTGGCCACGGAGAGGAAGTTCCATAGTTTTCGTGTTTGTACCACGGTCGTTTGTCTTTTGTTGTAGTTGTGTCACCAAGAGCGACGTACAATATTTGGACAGCCGTTGGACTCCGGCGTTCGTATTTGTGTCTGCTGGACCTTCGAATGTACTCAACCTGAGGTAACCTCAGTACTAATAGTGTTTTTTGGAACCAGTCATAAATCTTTGCGTGACAGGCTACTCTTGAGACATTGTAGAGGCGTTCAAATTTAAATTTCAATTTGAATTCATCCCCTAATAAAAGAAACAAATGCCGAGGTTGGTAGCACTGACTGATGCGTGAGGAAAGTACTGACTTTTTCAGTCTTTCAGCAACCACCGTGCAGTGTTAATTATATGACAAATATCAGCGAAGCAGAAGTGCAACCAAGCGTGAAACTAAACACAAGTTACTAATTTTCTTTCAAAGGAAATCGCCCAAAACGCTTAAGAACAAATCACGATTAAAAACAAAATTTTTTCCTTCTTAATTTAATTATTTTATATTCGTTACATTCACATAATTCCATGTGAGAACAGACTAGGCGATGTGAAACAGTTCATATCATTTTTCAAAAACCAATATCGTCAACTGCTGAGTAAAAGTTAGGTTTTTTTCATTCATCGGTCTTTTGACTGGTTTGATGCAATCCTCCATCCATCTAATCTCTTCACCTCTACATACTTCTTTCATCCAACGACTTCAGTTATCTGCTTCATATATTCTAATGTTACTCTCCCTCTACATTTCTTTCCTTCAACTGTTGTCTCCTCTAAAATATTAACCAATTCCATATGTCTTACAATGTGACTCTCCATTCTCTCTCCTTACTGTTAGACTCTTTCACACACTTCTTTCCTCACCCATTATTTCCAAAACTCGTTCGTTTCGTAATTCATTTATCCATTTAATTTTCAACATCCTTCAATAATACCATATTTCAAAAGCTTCAGTTCTTATTTCTGATATTCCTAAAGTCCATTCTTCATTACCATAAAGTGCTTTGCTCCAGAAAGTTCGTTTTGAGTCCTGGATCATTATTTGAACTAAAATAAAAAATTCAATTTTTTAAAACAGTTTGTTTCGCTATTGATATTCTTTTTTTTAACATCATTCCTGTTTAGTTCGTCAGTTGTAATGTTAACTTCTTAAATAACAAAATCCACTTCTCCTATTACATCCTGATTTTTATATTTAATCTACTGTTATTATTATCATTTCATGATTTTTTGTCTTACTTTGATTTATATATAGTCTAAATTCTTCTCCCGGTATTTTATTCATGCTTTTCAATAAGTTGTTATTCTGTATGTCATCAGCAGGCCCGCCGCTAGCTGTTTGAGCGCCCGCGTGCAATACCGATTATGCCGCCCCCTGTCTAACTAGCCAGTGGTGGATTTAGGAAATTTCCGAACCGGGTCAGAAAACTGTGAGATTGCCGCCCCTTCAAACATTATTTGCCGCCCCCATTGTTGCCATTCCGAGTGTCGCCGGCCGCCCGAAGCAGCTGTTGAGCTAAAAAAAAAAAAAAAGGTCGCCCCTTACATAATACGCTGTAAATTTCGTCGCGGCGACAATGGAGTGGCAACTATCGCGGGGTGGCGACTGTCGATCGCTCGTTTTGCCGCCCCCCCTCGATGTGCCGCCCGCGTGCAGCGCACGCGTTGCACGCCCACTTACGGCGGGCCTGGTCATCAGCGAAACGCAGCATAAAATTTAAAAACTATTGAACAAATGTTGAGGAGATTTTAATAGTTTGAATGTTTAGGTTCTGTCATAAAGTTTAATATGAATATCATCACGTTACCTTTACTGGGACGGAAAAGGAAGCTAACATCTGATTAAAAACAGTAGCGAAGTAATATGGTGCATTCAGAGTCTAAACCAACTGGAAAACAATGACAATGAAACCGAGGAGTTAAACTGAAAACGATTTTATCGACTCTCAAAGACGATTTAACAACATACAAATTGTTGAGAGGAAATTTGTTGTTGGAGAAAGTGTTTTTAAAAAAAGACGGAAAGGTATGCTGTAATAAGGAAACTGTGAAAATAAATAAATCTGAATGCGTCTAATCTTGTTTCTTCATCCCATAATTCATACAAAAAATTAGTAAATTGATGGTGGTATTTTACAAGTGATCGAAAAAACTATCCAGAGTTTTTCTGGTCCACATGACCACACGGAATCCCCCTTCCCTACGTAGCCCCTCCCCCAGACTGAACCACGTAGTTTATGGACGCTCCCTCATTACAGAAACAACACATATCACACATGAATAGAGAGAAAGAGAGATCATCTCAAAAGCTTACATTTTTTAAAAAAAAAATCGTCTGAAACAACTGAAATTTCTAATTTTTTGCATTGGTTTCTGCTAAAATACTGTCCTAAATCGTAACTTTGTTTATTGATTAACAGAGAAAATGGCTTACGTGACTAGGTATAGAAAATAAAGATTGGAAAACATACATCTTTTCTCAACCGTTTGAATCAGTTCCTTCAACCAACCGAACACCATTTGAAGGCCAATACTTATAACAATGACTACTTATCTCCAGCTAATACTCTCGTTGAGAATACGCTCCTGTGTTGCTAGAGCAGTGAATTAATTCGCGGAAGTAACCTGGCTGGCATATTCGTGGGCACTTAAACGCTTGTGGTGTACTTAAGGTTCGCGATTAGCATGAAACAACGCGGGCGGTACGGCGGTTTGTTTACTGGTGTGAAGTGAAGTTAACCACAAACTCCCTCCTCGTTAGCTCCTACACTCCCGGAACAGCTCGCAAACCTTGTAACAGCCTACGAGCTACACACTACTGGGCCACATCAAAATGTTGCCTTTCACCATCATAATCATCCCTTCTGAAGCACGTTTTAAGACTTCCATACAGAGCTAGGTGTCTGGTTTTATTCCTCAGAAATCTTTGCTACTGTCCTGCTTCAGATGAATGCTTGTTAAGTGTTGCTAAGTACGAGAACAAGATGTCAACTTATAGCCTCTTTATCGATAGATATCAAAATCGGTCCGCTTGGCTTTATGTTCCCTGGTAACAAAATAATCACTATCTATAGTTTCATACGCTCTTTTTACACCAAATGAGGAGAAGTTACAGTTCTTTCGTATACAATCAGAAATGGTGCATCTTCATGTCTCCTATTATGCTGGTTATGTACCGACTCGTGAAGATTTCTTCTAACACTGAAATTCGATATAATTAATCCTACGTGAAGCGGCTACCAAATCTACAGCTCTTTAAAGGACAATCTTTCCTGTCATCGGTCTTCCGACCTATCTGATTTAATTCTCCATCTGTTCCCATTACAAGTGAATCTCATGCCACACACAATCTAAGAACATTATTATTTACTTCAAATTTTCAAATATTTATCTTCCACTACAATTCTTTCCTCGGAATGTTGCCTCCACTAACAAATTAAGAAACCGCTCATATCTTGAAATATGACACTTCGTTCTACTTTTCTTTCTGTGAGACTCTTTAACAAACTTCTTTTTAGAAAACGTTTTTCACTATTTATAATCTACTATAGACAGCGTTCTTGCTTCAGCCATTATTTGCAATTTTGCCTTATGATACTACTTTATTATTTTCTCTAATGTATCTGATGGTCTATTTAACATATTTAATTTTCAGTTATTCTTATTATTTCAGTTCAGTTTTACAGGTTTTGCTATGCTTTGGTTTATCATTTTGTCTAAGTTCTACTTTGATCATACCCCCGATCAGTAATTTCTATATATTTTCAATCTCATCTGCTAACAGGACAATATCACTTAGCATATCGCAGCATACTGATTACTTCTCCTTGCACCCCAATGTAACATTTGAGTTTACTTTATCATTTCTTTTCCTTTTATAACTGAACAGGTGGGGATTACAATCTCATTTCATTCCGCTTTGTCTTCATTATCAATTTAAAGTTGAATATTTAAATTACACTTATAAACACATGAAAGCAAACATACAGTCTACACTGCAGAAATGCTGCTGTTTAACTGACATATACAGTACCGAAACCTTCATACTTTGTAACACGTTAAGACAAGTCAACAGATAGTATTTGTCATGGTTACACGATGATATAAGATCGGAGATATATAGTGTTTTGAAAGAGTTATGTTTAGTATTGAAAACCAATTAAACATGCCAACAGTTGAAAGACAGGCTGGGATCGAACTGATCCGATAAGGAGAGCATTATCTGAAACCCACACCGACCAAACGACGATATTAACAGGAAGCTGAAGTACAAGCGAAAGATCACCCGTGATCCATGGAGCTAGACCTGAAGGAGGTGGTGTAGTCAGTACCAGGCTTCGGTGATGGTGACTGCTATCTCGCCGAGAGTGATCGTCTGGATTGCCGCTACAGCGTCACTCAAATTCACACTGCGGTGTCAAAATTTACAGGTGAAGCATGCGTCGAGTCAAAAGGATATAAGTAGCAAAATGGCCTTTAGAGCTGGTAGTTACATTGCTTATCTTATGAAACTTTACCAGTGATAGTGAATACTCGACGAGAATTTACCGAGTTTTAAGCCGGAATAACAGAGGCGACGCAAGGGGAGTTATTGCGAAAGTTAATATTTCACGTTCTACAGCATAGGTTTCCAAACTCTTCTGGCCTACGAAAATAAAAAAATAGTCACCGTCCCCTTTCCAGAAAAAAAACACACCATTTACCCTGCTTATAATAAGTAATGTAACCCACAGTGCTCCAATGTTTTTGACTCGTAACCCGCTTTTTGATACAGTGATTCGATGGCGTTTTTCTTAGGTGAAGTTTGCTATGTAAACAAGTACAGATTTCTAAAACTACTTTATTAAGATATTAACGGTATTGGTGTGTGTGTTGTTCACAGTTTTATTAACAAATACATATCGTAAAAACTATAATATTATTAGTTAGAGGGCTTAGTCGGGTTTAATTTAGTTTTTTTATGTTTGGTGCCTTACTTGCCATCACCAATCTTAAATCGCATTGTTCCCCTATTGAAAATCTGTTCCTTTTTTACCTAATAAATTGTTACCAACGCTAAATCCTCTTTCGGCTTTTCGGAAATGCGACGAAAAAATTAATGCTATGTTGCCGGTTATAATACTGAAAAGCAATGGTGTGGCTGTTGATCCTGAACGCCCCCTACATTTATATTGGACCAGAAATTCCCCCTGTGATCTCTTCAACGCTCACTGGTAGGTGGTACCGCCCATATTTGGAATAATTGCTCTGCAGTGTGTAGTGATCGTCCATAAACTACGTGGCTCGGTCTAGGGGGAGTGGGAGGGGTTGGCTGGAAAGTTACACTGGGTTTCCGAGCCAGACCACGTAGCTTTCCATTCATATTATTCGTCACTGTTAAAATGAGGTACAGAACACACAACAGCATGTGAATATTTATTTCCGTCATTTAATTATCTCCGTATGTAATTTACGATAGTCTGACAAGTGAAAACAGTACAAAATGTTTTCTGAAATCAATAGGGAAAAAAGCTAAGTGCTACGCACTACGCGGGGGGGAGGAAGGGAGGGGGGGAACGTCCCGTCGTGGGAGGGAGGGAATTTCACAGCAGACCAAAATGGAGCTACATGGTTTTTGGACGCGCCCCAAGTATCAATCGAGGGTGCCTTCTAGACGGTATTAAGGGGTACCGCAGTGGTCGGTTGCCCCTTTTAATGGTAGCCACACACGTGGAGGCCGGGCCGCAGGGAAACAGTCCGCGGGCCGGACCGCAGGGATTTCATCGAAGTGGCGCTGCACACACACGGGGCGTTAAAATCCTCAAGGGTTTCTCAGTCTCAGAGCTGGCTTCACGATGGCAGCATCCGATGATGTGCACGCGTTGGCTGCTGTTACTATTTTCTTTATTGAATCTGTCACAGTGCTACCTCTCTCTAAGTTGCCTGGTAAAACTTGAAGCAGCCTTTTTCTGTAGTTCCATATCTTCACAAAAGCTTCCTATCATATTTCAAAAATTTGCCTCTGCTAACCAGGCGGCTCGGATAATCGGAACTCGGATAACCGAACTTTTACTGTAATTGATTTATTCCCATTCGTAAATACATCAACAACATAAAATTAAGTTTAAATGACATAAAAACTAAATTAAAATAATATTAGTTTAAAGTCATGTTGTCATTAATATAGTTGATCATGTGATGTAAACTCAAATTCAAATCACATGACATCATTTGCATTATAATTTGATAGAGCAATTGCTGCTGTGTCGTTGTTTTGAGGTAATTTATCCAAATCTGCTAGTGGTTTATAATGATCCTGCGGGTGTTGCTTGAAAAGGTTGTGGGCTGAGACTATTCGATGAGGTTCCTGGATAAAAAAATATCCAGAACTGCTGCCTGCAGAATAGTACAGGCCAGAAGTAGGTAACCATTGCTCACTGTAAGACATTCCTAAACAGCCCATTTCGACTTGAAACTGTCATTAATTATTTTTTCTGCTATTAGCATTTGATTGGTCGGAAGGCCACGTAATTTTATGGCAACGGTTTTGCTAACAACGTCAAAGTGATCTTCTTGCAGCCGGTTTTTTTTAATGTTCTTCAGCACATCACTTCGCAAAGATTCATTTCGTGATGGTTTAATGTTGCTGATTTTTTTTTAGTATTGATTCTTTTTATTTTTATTTTTGCATTTGGTTCATTCTCCTTCAATATTTATACCAGCTTGGCGTAGGTAGCTTTTCGTTTGTTTGTGTCGTATTCCTGGTACTTCAATTCCTATAGACAGGGCTCACTATCATACATATTTATAAACACGGAACATCACGAAACGGAACATTAGTAACAAAACAGAGAAACAAAATCGCAACACATGCAGGCACTCGCAAGAAATCCTCGAAGGCCGACTGACCACAGAACACACACGTTGAGATTCTCACCCTCCCTCTCGGCCTTCGAGGAAATGAGAATTGTTTTTCGGTGAGGATTTGGCCGCACTGGGGTGCGGCCACGGCCTCTAGGAAGTGCCCACACACGTGCCGGGATCCAGCAAGGCCGTGACCATTCCGTCCAAATCCCGTGGGTTTCCCGCACCTGTGTGGCGGCCTTTAGATGATCCCAACCAGTGACGGATGAGCAGATGTGCCAGTCCTGTAACTGAGGGATGTGACGGTGGGGTCATAGCATCTACATTTGGCGCTGATGGGATATGGCAGCTGAAGCTCGATTCGATGTGTTTATTCACTGCACACGAATGGCCTCAGCAGCTCACCAGGGCTTGAAAACACATGCATTCCATCCTTCAATAACTGGAAGAAGCCAATTTTTGTCCGATGTGTCACGCTCCAGTCGGTACGCAAACTTTGTCCATGGAGCAAGGCATTGTGTAAGTTGGATATGGTTTCTTGATGGTATGGCGCCTTTTCGCCTCTCGTGATTTGGGTCCTCTCTTCTAACTGATCCGGTCAATCATGGCGCTATGTTTAGTTACTTGGTGACCATGTGCAGTCAATATGGACTTCACATAATACGATAGCGATGGGAAGTTTCAGGATGACAATGCACCGTGTCAGCGGGTCCACATTGTGCAGGATCTTTGGGATATAATCAACATTAGGTCCTAGCACAGCGATGTACTTACGGGTAACTGTCGAAGCAACGTGGCTGTATATACTTCCGGAGGACTACCGTTGTCTCCATGACATGTCGAGTTGCCGCAGTTCGCCTAGGTAATAGTTCCGCATAAGTTATCGAAACTAGTTATGAAGAATTTTCGTATCTGTTCTATAAGCATGTATTGACTAACTTAACCTCATAAGTGAGCTAAGTCTTGAAGTGGGATAAAACCAGTCACTAAAAAAACTGTCTGTCTGTGTTTTAATTTAATTACGATAGAGCGCACGCTCCGGTAGCAATTTCCCTACAAACCCATTTTTTCCCCTTTCCTGTATCCACCCACTACAAATTTCAACTTTAAAATGTTTCACAGTTTTGGATTAATTATTTATCATCCCCCACCCCTTACCTACGAAAAAAAATCTTTCGACACCCCGAAACCGAGTGCCAGCTTGTGGTCATGGTCATCTTTTCCCTTCCATGCATTACTTTTAATTCTTACACCAATATCTTTCCTCGCCTCATCGACAACATGCGCCTTGTACAGGCCTATGACTCTCTTCACTCTCCTTCCATCTCTTATCATTTCGGTTACTGATAGTGTTCTACGGTAATTTCCAGAGACAAATCTAGCAGCCCTTCTTTGCACCCCTTGCGTTTGGGTGAACGAAAAAACTACTGGATGGATTTTGACTGAGTTTGGTTTAATGCTAAGCCCATGATATTACAAGAAATATAGGAATGTTTCATTTTGAAATATCAAAAAAATGAGAAATAAAAAAAAACATAGTTTCAGTTTTTGGTTGAACGCGGGAGTAAGCAATAGTGTATTCCAGTAATTCATCAAAGACCTGTAGCGTTGATTCTTGACCAAAAGAAAGCTTAAAAAAATTATAGAAGACAATATCATCGCTAAGCGTGGGGAAACTCACTTGATTCTCAATACGTTGTAAAACAACTGAATAAGCGTTGGAAACCAGTGAGTTTTATCCTTCCCTGAAGACAGAACTGAAAAAAATTCTTTCAATGCGGCATATCCTTTGATCGTACCCTAAAGTGATGAGTATCGCTAAATCATTGTCACCTTTCTCAAAGCAGGGAAGGATTATCGGGTAAGAATGTTAAGAGATGGCAAACTTTTGATGATGGAAACTTCACTTCTTCCTTGTCTTCAAAAATACACAAAACCCTGTAACTTCGAAGCTAAACATCTAAAGAAAAGAAATAGAACACAAATATTCCAGTCAGCGATATTTATTAACCATTGCCCTGTGCAGTCGAAACAACATTTTGTCATCTCTTCCTTCAAACTTTTTTTTTTGCCACAGATGAATAAAACATTCAGACAACCTGTTTCTCTTAGTTTCCTTGCCATATATTCTAGTTATATCTGACCAACGGAGAATCTACACTTCAAAACTGCACTTAATAAATCTGTAATTTTGAGATTTTTTTTAAAAAAAAGTGCTGAGGATACTGTCACTAAGCTACAAAAAACGAATCAAGTTTTTCTTTTTATAAAAAAAAAAATCTATTTGTCTGCGTTTGGATGAATGAAAAAATTACTCGTTCGATTTTGACTGAGTGCGATTTAATGCTCAGCTCAACATAATGCAGAGGAAATCATGTGTTTCATTTTGAAATACAGAGAAAAATAAGAAATTTTCTTAAATATATATATATATATTTTCAGTTTTCGGTTGAACGCGATTTACTCAAAAACTACTGGTCTGATGTTCATGAGGTTTCGATTAATTTACAGCCCACGGTCTCGCAGATAAGACAGGGTATGTTTCATTTTAATGTGACCTCAAAAATGAACATTTTTAGAATAATTTATCATTGAAAGCGATTCAGGGAAATACTATTGCTAGTATAATGACGAAATTTCAATTAATCTACAGCTCTTGGTGCCGCGGGCAAAATTCAATTGATGACATTGTAATGTGACATATACCTCTTAGTTATAAAAATAATTCTTTGTTGTTGTAATGACCTGGCTGCGCATTCTGTCCCTGTCGTAACCGCCTTAACCTAACCCGGTAGTTCTACCGGGTACATTCATTCTACAGTTTAATGTGGAATTCGAAACACAGAAGCGTTCTTGCGTACTTCACATTACACAGCAATCGGTGCCGGAGGTGAAGGTCTCGTTGAGGACCTATGAAATTTCCCACCGAGACAGGGATTCGAGCCGTGGACCTTTCGAACCCCAGTCAGACACCTTGACCACTGAGCCACCAGAGCACTCAATTTTTCGTTGAACGAATTCACCCAAAAACTATGGGAGTTTCGATTAGTTTACAGCCCATGGTGACGCGGATAAAATAGGGGTTGTTTCATATTGATATGACACGGGGACACTTAGAAATTTACGAAATTAGTGTCTTTTCAGTTGAATGCGATTCACATATAATACTTGTCGAATTTTTATGAGATTTAGATTAACGTACAGCCCATGCTACCGCAGGTAAAGTAGGATTTGGATCTGAGGGCGAAAACTGAGAAATTAGGGAGATTTTTTTGTTGAAGGCGGTTCACACCAAACATTGATAGGATTTTGATGGAGTTTCGATTAATATACAGCCCGTGCTCCTGCGTGTAAAATGGGGACTGTTTCATTTCGATGTGTCATCAAGAAGGCGAGGAATTAAAATAAAATAGTCCACAAATTAGTATCCGATTAAAGACAAGTTACTTCTTGCATTCGAAATGTTTATCATGATTTTATATACTTGTAGGAATGAAGTTAAAGTTTGTCACCGAGTTAGGAGCAGAGCAAATTTGCCCTCCTACCTAACATTCGGTAGGACGGGGGTTAAATCCCGTCCGGCCATCCTGGCTGAGGTTTTCTATGGTTTTCCTCAGTCAGTCAAGGCGAATGCCGGGTTGGTTCCCTACAAGACCACGACCGACTTCCATCCCCCCTCCCTCCCCTTTAGGTTAGTCGTCCAGCAGCCCACCTCCCAGGCTTTAACATGGGAGGAATGAAATTAAAAAAAAGAGTTTCAGTTTGTTGTCAAGACAGTTCTTACAAAGAGATTTTGTGTTCAGTGAGGCATAGGGTGGCGGAACATGTAGTTCTCGACCATAATGGTTTAAGAGAGTAGTGTGTACAATAAAACGAACTTGCGGACAGCTGCTAGTGTCAGCTACAAGAGAGATGTGTCCCCGTTCGAAACGGAAGCTGCTGTGAGGTGAGTGCCAAGTGACAGCAGTTCATGTTTATGCAGCATGCCACCTGCAACCGACACATGGCTTGCATAGCGAGTCGCCTTTCAAGCGAGCAGACTGAACCATCGCAACTATAGTGGCAGTCACGAAATTAGTCCTGTGAAGGTCACGGAGTATCCGAACAGTGTTGCAAATCAGCAATCAGTAATGAGTGCGAAAAAATTTCTAAAACATAATACTTAACATACGGAACAAGTTGATGTGCTTTAAAATTCCAAACATTTGTGTGACTTTTTTTAAAAAAAAAATAGTAATTTGTTTCCATGAAAATTAGAAATCAAATTACTTTTTCACTTCAACCGACAGAAAAAGCAATAAAAATAATAAGAAATAACTAAAAAAAATTATGCGCCTTCCTGAAAGTTAACAGACTTACCGAATACATTCTATTCAATAAATAGGGAACCATTTGAATAAATAAAAAAAAGTTACACGAAGCGCATAGTTGTTTCGGCTGTGTAATGTAAAATGTTGTCGCTGACTAACTTCCGTTTTATTTGTTTACGTAAAAACTTTCAGCGAGAAAGTTTCTAAGAAAATACTGAAATTAATTCTGGTAGCAGGCAAAGCCTCTTCAGACAACCCCTTTTGGATTGTTTCACAGTTTATATTTGCGCGAATGATTACGCGCAGCGCATGCTCCAGTGCCGGCTGGTCGGTCGGTTCGTTTACGACTGAGAAACATATTTCCTGTCCTCCACAGAAAAGCCATTTTCAGCTTCTGTAAGAATTATTGTTGTCATTGTACACAATGGACCATACATGACAAATTTCGCGAGAAAACTTCAAAAGCAAAGACAAAACGAAAATTAATTTATCAAATATAAGAGTCCGATTATACATAGAAATGACTGCCACAAATACCTCCATGTCAGTGTTTGTAATTTATCGAAGCATTTTTTTTGCCTATTAGTTATTGGTAATATTCCTTAAAAAATACTTTAAAATATCTGCTACAATGATTTTAATTAGGTTTCCAATGCCCAGGTGGCCTGCAGGTTCGTGAATATTACTTCTGTCTGTTAATACACTAATTGCATGATTATGTTCCTGAACATCACCACCGTTAACATTACTCGAATAGGCTTTAAACTAAGGAAATAAAGCGACCGCGTGCAAAGATACGCATGGACGACCAGCAAACGCTAATGTGGCAATGTCGTCGGCCCAACCAAGGGACAGAGGGTTGGTGCGGGCAGGGGAGGCAGTGGAGACTACGTGACCTTGGCAGCTCTAATTTCATGACGCCGACTATAGCAATATGGGATGACAGCACAAAACGCCAGGAATCGTTATCACATCCGCTTGCAAGAATATATTAATAGACCAATACCGCTCTCTACTGTTCCTTTCTTACATTTTTATACTGATAAATTTTTGGTTCTAAATCTAGTTGACTTTATTTTTGTGGTATTACAAGTATAAGGAGACTAGACGAAAACTTTACCAGCATTAACTTCTTTGAATGGCGATTTTGACGTGTTATATACATTGCGCGAAGAGTCTGAAAATTATCTCGTTGAGGGAAAAACTTTCTGATGACCAAACAAGGCTTTGTTAGCGAACTGATAATATTACAATTTCATTTGCAATTGTAATCTTTGCTTCAAGAAATCTGTAAGTTTGGTGAAGACTTTTGGATCACCCAACATTTTAGATTCCACTTCATTCTACAAAACAAAAACAAAAACAAAAAACCAAGAGAATACATTCGAGGATGAAGTAAGATCCTCGATCTTTTTAGTTAATATTTATCGCTGAATTGTTTTGTGTGCAAGAAATCTGATCCTTCAACCACAAAGGAAGATTTTCAAGATTTTTGTATCACCTACGTATCTTGTTATGAAGTAACGCATTAATAAAAATACGATGACAAGTCAAATATTTCGTATCTAATAATAAAACACAGCCATCAATGTGTCTACGTAAATCATTACCTATTAGCATATCCAGCAGGTTTGCTCGCTTGGGTCTAGGTATATGGACGACAACGCGTATAGTAGATATTTAGGGGGTAATATCAAGATGGGCATACCACTGCGGCCTCGCTTAGTAAACACACAGATCACGTGGTATATATGACATCATTGTGACGTATGGTCCAGGCTGCATTACAACATAAATTCAAAAGATGATTGACGAGATCATATTTTATAAATATGCGTTTCGGTCGTAATGCAGCCTGGACCAAAGTGAAACGTAACCATAACGCACGATATTGCAGATCATATCTATAGCTGTTACAGTGTTGGAACGTGTAGACTCAACACGTTACATGATGTCATATAAACTACGTGATCTATGTGTTTACTAAACGAGGCCGCGACGGTATCCCCATCTAGATATTACCCGATATTTATATTTTCGAGCAGTAATGTTAACAAGTAAATTCATTTGGTCTTGCGAAGAGTTTCGATTTGCCACGCGTTCCACCTCTATCGTAGTTGGAACTAACGTGTAATCCGAATCACGGAACGTCCTGGTGTAGCTTGTATGGTCAAACACAACTCTCAAAATTTGAACCGCGGACCAGACTCCGTTCTTTTGAAAGCCGCTAGACCGCTCAGCAATATTAGTGCAAGCTATGGACATGTTTAAATGCAACCTAGACCAAGATTGTTTGCTAAACATCCGCTCAAACCTCGCATTTAGAAGAAAAAAACAAAAACACGGATTCGGGAAGTGGTGCCTGCCATTTATCGTGTAAATGTTTCACTAATGTCTTTTATTTCTTCTCTTCGTCAAATGTATAATTTTGCGCGAAAAATTGCAACGATGACAGCTGGGCTTAGATGTTTTATCTGTATTGTACTGTCAGATTTTTAAACTGAAACAGATCTAGTATACCCAATCAGATGAGTTTTTTGTTTTGTTTTTAAAACCAAGTTCTGGATTAATATTTGATGTGATAACATGTTGGTGATGTGATAGTTTGATTTACGTTTTCCATGTATTTTAATGTAGGCCTACTACAATTTATCAGAATACTGAAGAAATAAATAACCAACGTTAGAAAGTAAACAATTATATTAACAGAATCTAAAGAGTGTAGAGTTTACTTGTAATGTAGTGTCATCTTTGGTGGATATCTTTTTTTGGTTAAGAAATAAAGGGTTCATTTTTGATGTAGCATGATTTTTGGTCCTATTAAGATTGCGAATAGATTATCATTTCTTGCTGCATCCTCCAGTCACATGTAGTCATAAGCCGTTTCGCAGATTTTAATCTTTTCGACTGTGAAAAATTCCATTCAGAACGGTTCAGTAGTTTATGCGTGATACTTTCACAAAGAAATTCCTAGGAAATGGCCGCTTACAGATTTGTAAGAGAAAAGATACACTTAGCATCACCAAATGCAACCGCTGCTGAAGCTTCAGATGATAGTTTAGCGATAAAGATAAAAGTAATCAATGCGTACTTCCTATCTCTGGGCTATCTAGAGAAAGAAGTATTTACTTTTTTGCTTGACATCAAAATATTGGATGCTACTGAAGCGACTAAAGCACGCAAAATGAGTATAAATTTCACCAATCAGAATACTCTTCCGGTTGTGCGAATCGGATTCTCTCCAACCCACCGTTAGTCTTCTCCAAGACAGCTGAGCTTTACCGAGAAAACGCAAGAAATTATGCAAATTATCGCTAGAGAAAGATGTCAGGAATGGCCACGGCCAATTTCGCCGTCACAGGTAAGTGTCGGGAGGCATACTGCACGCAGCTTGATTGACGAGAAAAAGAGCCAGCGAGCCAACACCTGTTCACCACAACATTGGCTGAGCTTTAATTTACACCCTAAGAGGATGAAGCACCCATCAGGAGGTGTCGAAATTGACTAAAATTGTACAACAAATTATAGGTTAATCATACCTAGTCATGTGGGTGGGCAATAACGCTCTGGTCAGGCGGTTTGGAGGACGCGGGGCCAAGTCCTCATACCAATCATCCAGATTTCGTTTATCAATGATTTCCCGAAATCAGTCTAGGCGAATTCTTAGATCATTCCTTCACAGCCGAATTTCTTTCCATATCTCGTCCGAAATCTTCACCCGCCTAAAATTACATCGACGAAGCGTACAGCCCCCCCCCCCAAAAAAAGATTAATTGAAGTAAAAAATAAATCTTTTCTGCTGAATTATAGAGATTTTTCTCCCCACTTTGAAGTGTTATTGACTTTTGCAGGATATCAAGCGAATATAGGGTCTGATGCGTAGGAATATCGCGGATGACAGTACTTACAGGGCGATGGACTGAATATACAACAGAATTCGCTATCTGATCTTATGAAGACAGTAGAGTCAACTGCTTAAACGACGTCTGTAGAAATTATCAGCTGATCGCCCGTCAAGGTAATACAGAATATAGGGAAAAGGTTGAATCAGAGCAGCTTGACCTATCTTTCGTTCGTCTGTTGAGTTTCTTGTTTACATCTATCAAACAGCTTTCAGCAACGGTTAATGCCTCTTTGTGTCCAATGTTACGAACACTACGCAATCATATGTCAGTATGATTAATGTGCTGAACAATATGCTGAAACGCTTGATGATTGGTCACAATACATACAGCCTTTAGCGAGCTGATTCGGCTCCTGGTAATGTTCGCCTTCTACCTCATGAAATACATAGCAGTCGATTCACGATCGGAAGTGACAAGCTTGTTGGATTCAATATGTATCAGGAAAGCGCATGGAAAGTGTGCTTTCTGATGGTGTACTAATAGCAATCCGATATGACCGTCAGTCCTAGCACTCTGAAGGAAGCGGATTCGATTCCCCGTTCGACAATCCAGATTTGGGTTTTCCATAGTTTTCCGAAATCACTGAATGCCATGGTCGAATTACTTCCCATTCCTTGCCTATAGTCCATTCTCGCCTCTAATGACCTTGACGTCCACAAGGGGTAATGATGCTATAAGAAGGGTAAAAAAACACGAAAAAAAAGTTTTTTCATTTGTTCAGGCATTACGCAAAAACTAACGAACTAACTTGGATGGATTTTCACAGTTTGAAGGCTGATGACAGCTTAAAATATGCTTTGTATCTTACAACTATATAACCATAGAAAGAAGCAAGAAAAGACTTAAAAAAAACCTCTATGACTACTCAATTTTTGGTATGTAAGAGTATTATGTTGTGGAATTGACCAACAAGCGTTAGTAAAATCTGTCGATGCCTTTTCGGTTTATGAATTTTTTTGTGTTACATCGAGTATTAATATCACAGTAATATTTGGCTTTCAGTGGATTTATATGTACTATACCAGTAGTTGAACGTCAACACCGACTACTTTAATGTGCATAAAACACAAATTCAAGGATTTATTTTTATTATTATTATTTGTACTATTTGGAAAGCAATGCTGGAATTTGATTGAAAAAATGCCAATTCAAATCGGGGAATTTCATATTAAGAACAGATTTTATTGCCAGAAACTTCCAGCGCTTGTGTTTGAAACATTTTTTAATCAAAACTTGTTAGATGAAAGTAATAAAGATGTGTGATGTTGAAATTTTCAGAATTTATTATTTTTTTAACAGGAGAAAATGTGTGACTGCGGTTTATCTGAGAATATGCTATCTTGATTGGGGCTCTCACTGTAGGTTGAATTTGCTCAAGCACCGTGATGGTGTCCAGGTTTAGCTGCATCGAGTCCCAGGGATCGAAGATATTTTAGCATCGGGACTAAGGATTGCAAACCAGCATTCGCGGATAGCGGGATCCGGAATAGTTTTTAAAGTTTTATCAAATTAAATAGTAAAAGTCTTTTTATTCAATTAATAAATCAACTTTAATGTTAAATAATACAAATCAACAGTAACAATATTTTAAGTAGCAAAATAACATTACTTGAAAAATTTCTAGCCTACCTTAGATATACGTTGCGCTTTTTCACTTTTATTTTAAATACAATTCTAGTTATTAAGTAAAAAATTAAATATGGTAAATATTCAGATCACATTACATGCCTTACAGTCAATCACATCAGTCCGAAAAATAATCTATCTACTAAGCAGTCAAACTATCACTATTTGGAAAGAATTACGTAGACCATATATAGCCAGCGGCGGAGAATGCCATTTCTGCCTCCTCGCGTTGGTTTGATTGTAATGATCATAAATTTTTTGTAAATCTTAACAACTTTCCGCAGTATTTTGAGATCATTGTATCTGGGAATCACTTCAGTAGGTGGATGATCCAGTGGTACAGTCACGCTTTGTGCTTCGATTGTGTTGTCCAGCTCTTCGTCTACGTCCGAGTCAGTCATAGTTGTTTCTGTGCGTTCCACTTCTCTTTCAGTAGGTTTTTTTTTAATATAATACGCCAACGGTCAATTGTGTACTGTGTAAAAAATCACAAACAGGAACCAAGGCAGAAGTTCACCAACATTTGCCATGACACTTGTTCCGTCAGATGTTAAGCCAATAAGATGAGTTCAGAGAACAATACCGAAGCTTATCACCGTTCTTTGTCTAAACAGCAAGAACCGAGTATTCTAAGCAAGCCAATTTTAAAGTGTGCTTTTTTTTTCGGTGAACATAACGTTCAAAAATTGTTGATTTTTTTGAAACATCCACTCATCAAAACTCAACAAAAATCTTTGTCATTGTTTCTTGAGATATTCAAACTGAACAATCATGTCAACTTTTACGGTATTTGAAAAAATGTTGACTATAGATCTTGTAATATTAGCAGAATTACAAAGCTAAAAAATGCTTATTAAAAACAGATGTCTCAATTCTGATGACGTACAGAAAAATTTTATGGTAAAAACATTTTTTCAAAGCATTCTGAAAATCATTTGTTCTAAAGATTTTTCCTTTTTGAATTACAGGGTGATTATAATTAAAGTTTAAGTTTCAAAGCGCTAAAAAACCGAACCACTGATTAGAATGACATCAAAATTAAACGGCGTATTATAGAAGAGGGGGGAAACAACATCAACCAAAAAAGCATCCATCCAATCGGTTTTTAATTGTCCTGAGGCCAAAAACCGCATAAGAAGCATCCATCCAATCGGTTTTTAAGTTTCGCGAGACTGGCGCTAAACATGTACAATATGCTGTCCACTGTTGTGTGCAACAAGATTAATTCGGGAAACAGCATGTTCCACAACCAATCGAAGTGTCACTGGAGTCAAGTTCAGAATGTGTTGCGCAATGCGTGTCTTCAATTCAGTACTGAACACAACATCTTTCAGATAACCCCACAGCCAGAAATCACACGGATTAAGATCAGGTGATCGGGCCGGCCAGGCTGTAGGGAAATGACGACTGATAATTCTAGCATTTCCGAATTGCCGCCTCAACAACTGCTTCACTCTATTTGCAATGTGCGGAGGAGCGCCATCTTGCATTCATGTTCTTTCCCCCTTTTCAATAATACGCCGTTCAATTTTGACGTCTTTCTAATCAGTGGTTCGTTTTTTTAGAGCGTTTTGAAACTTAAACTTTAATTATAATCACCCAGTAGATGTCAATAGAGTTAACCTTCTTTTTGTAATATTTTTACTTTCTTCTCACAAACAATTCCAGTTGTACAATCTTTCTGAGTACGTGTTGATCTGGGAGCTAATTTTGCAACAGGGTAACATAACTTAAATGACAGTAATGCATACAACAAAACCAAACTGGAGTTCTTATCAAAACGTAGAAGTGAATCTATTTACTTACAAATCACGAAAGATGACAAAAACACACATTTGCTGCCGCGAGTTAAATGTGAACTTGAAGTGAACAGGCAAACGAGGCAAGAAAACCGGTACAGACCGAGTCTGCCAGGAATGTGACAAAGGGGAGGAAAGGACACGCAGACTGAAACATGTTTTCTCACCATTTTGCAAATTGCGGATACGCTTAATTTTGTGCGAGATCGCGGGATCCCGCATTGCTGGATTGCATTTCCTTGGACTAGGCAGTCAGCACAGGAGATCTGGAAGTGCAAAATTCCTAATCACCAGTGTTTTAAAGTGCTGCATTAAATACCAAACCTCTCAGCAGTTCGTATGGAGCGAGAAACACGACATTGTTGGTAATTATTCGTTCATCATAAAATGCAAAAAACAATCTCACAAATCAAAACGGAATTTTGTGCAGGAAATTTAATTTGTACCTACAGGCTCAAAAATGGTAATCATGTGTTGTTTGCTGAAACTTTTGCGATAACAGATTTAAAATTTCTCTTTTATCGCTAATATTCGGGGCATAATTAGATCCCCTTTCGTTCACAGGTCAACTTTTAGTATTAAGGTGATAACCTCGTTTGTTGCCCTAGAATACCCGTTCTTGGTATATGACTAAGCGGTCAACAGAAATATTAAATTTTTGTATTCGCCTTTTACTATTTTATCGTTTATTTTACCTATTATAACTGTGTCTTGAGGTAACGTCCTCACAACCAAAGTACAGGTTGTTTCAAATTATTTAAACAAGTTTAAAAAAAATACGTCACCGAGAGTGATGGGTGAACGGTTAACGTTCTGGCCTCGCATTCGGGAGGAAGCGGGTTCGAATCCCCGTCCGGGCATCCAGATTACGGTTTTCCATGGTTTCCCCAAATCACTCCAGGCGAATGCCGGGATGCTTCCTTCAAAAATCCATGGCCGAATTCCTTCCCGTTCCTTGCCCCAGTCCCATCCCGCCTCTAATGACCTCGCTGTCGACAAGGCTTAAAGCCCAAGCAAAAAATTATTAAATACGTTGTCTACTCAAGCGCCCAGCTTCCAGCGGAAATGGTATGTCAGTTGATGTTGGCCTAACGTTCTATAATTACTAACAGCACTTTGAGGAAAGTAATAATAATCATTAGTTTCTTTGTTTAGTACTCCACGACTTGTTAGCAACCAGGAATTGATACATACAATTGGCAGGAACACGGCAGTGGTTTTCTTAACGATCCGTCCCCCCATCTGACCGAAGTGATTTCGGGAAACAATTTCGAAATTTGGACGGTCGAACCCGGATTTGAACCTTCGTTCTCTGGAATGCCAGTCCCGACGTTGCCGCTTACCAACTCGTCTCGGTGAGTGCGGTTAGAAATGTTCCTGCCAAGCTACGGAACGATCAGTTCCACAAAACTGTGATTATCTCTGACAGCTTGACACCTAGCTGCGGGGCACAACATTATATAACTGACAACAAACATCCACACCAGACGGTGTACTTCCAGTTTAGCAAACTGAACGGAACTGCAACACTCTTCGACAGAAGTAGTCACTTAGTGCCCTTCAGATTTAATTTCTGGATACAGACTCGGCACAGTCTTCACCAATTATCGTACTGGTTCAAGAAAAATTGAAGAGTATTTCTGACTTGAATACATTAAAGCTTAGAATAGTCTATCAATACAGGTAGATAAGGTCTCTGACTATCCAGTATTTGACAGCAATTAACGATGGTAAATATCAGTGTTTATCAAACTTTTTTAACCCGACGACTAGTATATTGTCAGAAATAATGCTGCAGACCACTAACTTATATGGGCCTAGTTTTTGACCTTTGTGTATATAATTAACATCTAAGACATGTTTTTTGTACCATTATAGCATAACATATCTATAGCATGTTTTGAATTCCTACAGAAACACAGTAATGAAACAAGTAGTGAGGTGTTAAAAGTTAATTACATATTGACCAGACTCTTAATATATAGTAAACAAATGAATAATGATTTTACTGTAAGCTATGTTATACCAACGACCTACATGTACAAAATAAAATAAAATACACTAGCCATAATACTTTTTATTTTTGTTTACTTCACCGCTCATATTACCAACCCTACCATACACCGCGGTACCTCACGCCTATTACAAGACCCTCAGAAAACTGATTTGCTTAATCTTTAGACGCTGTTTTTGATGCCAACTGGAAATTAATAGACTATTGCAGGAACAGATTCCAGATTTTTGTCTGGTCATTGAATATTCATGGTTTTTAGAAAGTTGAACTTATAGTTTATACTCGCATATAGCCTTATACAGTATGAACACGATATCTACATTTACAATATTCTGCCTCCGGACTATCTGAGATTACTTCGCGAAGCACAGGTCTAGAAACAGTGGTACATATGATTCACTTCTATAATTAACAAAGTGGTCAGCATTAAATTCTAACCTTTAATAACATTTTTCAATATGTTATATGTGCTTTTAGGCTTTGCTGAGCGTGGTTGGTGAGCGGCAACGCTCTGGCCTCGCGTTTAGGTGGACGCGGGTTCTAATCCCCATGCTACCATCCAGATTTGAATTTTCCATGGTTTCCCCCAATCACTCCAGGTGAAAGCCAAGATGGTTCCATCAAAAGGCCACGGTAAAATTCCTTCCGATTCCTAATGACCTTGACAAGGCTTAAAGTCATAATCAAAAAAGAATTAATGTTAATCTGGAATCTAATTAATAAGGAAGAGACGAATTAATTTTAAATTACAATTACGAAGCTCGGGTTTACACATCCTGCACATTGAATACGATGTAAAGTAATGCTTCGCAGAATTCTGTCCTCCTGAAGCATGCCAGAAAGAATAGGTCAACTTATGTATAACTCCAAACATTTCCCATGGTTTTCCCAAATCACTCCAGCCGATTGTCGAGATGCTTCCTTCAAAATAACATGGCCGAATTCCTTCCAGTTCCTTGTCCCTAGTCCTATCCCGCCTCTAATGAACTTGACGTTGACGAGGCATAAAACCAGAAGAAGAAACAAGAAGTTCCCAAAGGGGCAGAGTGTAACAGAACATTCTCACGAAAATTGAACCCCAGGAGGATCACGTTTTACTGTAACACTACATTTAACGTCCAAAATATCTCGGCTTGGGCTTTCCATTGAGTAGAGGTTGGCAATGGAATCTAGTCAACAGCTTTTAGCGTATACTGGTTCGCCTTACAAAATCTCTGGACATAGCAAACTTATCTAGTTTGGTTCACCGGTGGTTGGAGGATCAACACTATGGAACTTGATACGTTTGTGAGCAAGTGGAAAAATGCTGTATGCTTAGCAACTAATCGAAGTTAGTGAGTACCTAGCCTACCGCTATAAAACACTAAAGGCAAGAGGCGGGAGAGTAGCGTTCAAAATTTATAAGCCACACACGGGGGATGAGACGTGGATGAATATTGATATAATAATTAGGGGTGAAAGAGATGTCGATGATCACAACCTAGCACTTGATTGCAAGCATAAAGAACTGTTAAAAGAGTAAGAGAGTGAAGAACTGGAATTAGTTACAGAGGGAAGCGCTGAAAAGTTTACCTAAAATTTAAGATAAAAATCATTTAATGCAAAATCAGGTTAGTAGGAAAATTATCGCGGGGGCATTAGCTCCCTCGAAATTAAACTAAATCTTGATAGTTAATGAGAAAAAGCTTAGTTCAGTAATACAGCGATTGTTCGTCTCCACTAGTAAATTACTTGTGGCAATTGCAGCAATAGTTTGATAATGAATTAAAGTGATTTTTCAAGTTGTACTTGTATAGCCAGATAAAGTTGTGAACTAGCTTTACCCGCGACTTTGTACGCGCGGACTTTTATTTATTTATTTTTTCTAGAACTGGATACAGAAAGATGTAAGTTATGTAAGAGTAGTCCCACAAAACATGGAGACGGGATACTATTACGGGGAATCCATCAACATACCGTTCTACCACTCAACCTGTCCCATGAAGAGAATCTATTTGAAACATGTCTACAAACTAAAGAGGGAATTATCTCTGGGAGACTATCTACCACACTTCTTCCGACAGATTTTCGTTTGTGGTTTAAAATTATGTACTTTCTGGGGACATCTTCCGTCAATATCACATTGTACACAACATATTTGGTTTTTCTGTCCTTTGCGAAGATACGTAGCTTTTGGGGGTTGGAGACATATAGACAGATAGACAGTCTGGTGCAACGCAAATTCACATCTACACTATATATGTATGAGCGGTCTGGTAGCTCAGTGGCTAAGGCGCTTGCTTTCAAGTCCCGGCAGGCGCAGGAATTTTTTAAGAATTGTGTTTAATCATGTGAGCTATGCCAGGTCGTTCCGTGGTTCTGATTCCACGCTAAACTGTAGATCCCAGAGGAAAGGAACTGGCCGTCCTACCTCTGACACAATGGCTTAGTATGCCCCCTTCCTGAGGATCCAACCAACTTTCGGGTTGTGGACCAAGTTAGTTTTTTTTTTTTTACTATATGTGTAGTATGTTGTGACTGTACATGAAATTTCTGAATTGATCATATACAGGGTGTTACAAAAAGGTACGGCCAAACTTTCAGGAAACATTCCTCACATACAAACAAAGAAAATATGTTATGTGGACATGTGTCCGGAAACGCTTACTTTCCATGTTAGAGCTCATTTTATTACTTCTCTTCAAATCACATTAAACATGGAATGGAAACACACAGCAACAGAACGTACCAGCGTGACTTCAAACACTTTGTTACAGGAAATGTTCAAAATGTCCTCCGTTAGCGAGGATACATGCATCCACCCTCCGTCGCATGGAATCCCTGATGCGCTGATGCAGCCCTGGAGAATGGCGTATTGTATCACAGCCGTCCACAATATGAGCTCTAACATGGAAAGTAAGCGTTTCCGGACACATGTCCACATAACATATTTTCTTTGTTTGTGTGTGAGGAAAGTTTCCTGAAAGTTTGGCCGTACCTTTTTGTAACACCCTGTATAAACTGACTGCGAGAGAAACAAAGCCTGAGGACCTTTATAACGTTGCAGATATTTATACACGCTATCCGTCTGTATGTCAATATTCGGTTAAGACAAAACATGTTATTTATCCCCCCCCCCCAAAAAGTATCCTATGTTCTTCCTAATGAGACATTATATTTTCTTGTCAATTTTCATTACGATGGTTTAGTCGTGAAAATGTAACAGACAGACAGAGTTACTTTCGCATTTATAATATTAGTGTAGATTCGTTAATGTTGAACATAGTTTTCAAGAAACTTGAATAAATGGATTTTCGTCATTTATTTTACCTAGCAATTATAATTATAATTATCTAGAAATATGAGGTTCAATCTTGGGAAGAGAAATATCTTTTATTCTGGAATAGCATGTTTGGTCTTGAGAGGTGTAAGCTAGTGATATTGTTATTTTATATTGGTTTGGCGACCCGTGGTAGACCGAGCGTACTGGGCATTTACGCAATTTGTCGACCGTGACAGGATCCTGGGTGAAACATACTACCAGAACGAATAGCTGAACCTTCATGTTCTTGTAGCAAGCGCAGACGATATCGAAACTAGAGCAGCTGCTTCAACAACAGCTGTTTTAATGCTTTTAACGGAAGGTACTTGCACCGATTACTGTAGCAACAAATAGCCATTCATCATTGGAAGCGACTTGTACTCTGCCATTAAAATTTTAACTGCCGCGTGGATGTTCTCCTGACAGCGGCTATGTTAGTAGGTGTCTTTACCTACTGATGAATGTTGCGTGAAACGAGATAAGAGCCATGCGACTGCAATTTGCTCTCCAGCAATTATGCAACACGCGGCCTCGAGACGTTCCCATCATATCGATTCGTTCCCAGGATCGATCTGCATAGAGGTGCTCGCCTCGTGGCGGTATTTTACATTAGCGTCTAATTGGCAGCGCTCATTCATGCGGCGGTACGGCGTCACGGTAATGCAACGTACTGATAGCGTACTCCGAGTAATAATTGGAATTTATACGCGAGTCTGCCGGAGGGTGATCAGCATGTAACTCCGGGGCAGAAAGTGTCCTCGCTACATAGTAACCCTACACTAGTAATTATAGTGAAACATAGCCTTCCCTGTTGGCTAAGTTGGTTACAGCACCCTGTGATGCCCAGCGCTGAATCATGGTGGTGGAAGAAATTTTCATCATCATGAGTTGGCCTGCATGGTAGGACTGGTGGTGGAAAACAACTCCTAATTACCAGATTGTACACTGAAGACCTGGGTTCAGTCCCAAAACTTTCAGCAGTGTGTATGGAGTTAGGGCATGGCGATTCGTCAGTCGGATAGGGACGTTAATGTCTTTAGGAAGACTACTCCTGAATGGGCCGGCACCCGGTTTCACCTTAACTTTCTTTCATCTCTCATTCACAACGCAAACAACACTCCACACTGAACGTACACAGTATCACAGTCCCGCACATTTACTATATCACTTACGAAAGGAAAACAACCCCAGTCCGTCTTCCCAGACGTTGCCAAGCTGGGGTAAACATCCTCCCTGGTAACCGCATACTCCGGGCATGGGCGAGGAGAACATAACAAGAATAAGTGAAACAATGGCCGGCCTCGGTATCGTAGGGGCTAGAGTGCTAGGCTCCACGTGCCGAAGGTCGCCGGTTCGAGTCCGGCCGAGGGCATGGGTGTTTAAGTGTTGCGTGTGTTGATGTCGTGTCCGTGTTGTAGTGTCCATGTGTCAATACTTGATAGCAACAAATCACATTGAGCTGTCTGTATGGCCTCAGTAGCCGAATGCAAAAAAAAAAAAAAAAAAAAAAGTGAAACAATGAATATTTTACAAAGATATGTCACTAGTGGATTCGTTTCGTAACCAAATATAAAAAAGTTGATCTAAGATTAGTCATTAGTACATACATTCCCTATTGATTCTATTGTGTTTTCTATATCTCTATAACCAGGAACAAAAATGCATTACAGTGGAATAAATTTCAACTAGTAACCCACCATCTATCGCTAATTTAAATTATTAATTAAGGAGCGTCCATAAAACACATGGCTCCATTTTGGCCTTCTGTGAACCCTCCTCACCACCCCCACGGCACGTAGCTTTTTCCCCGACTGATTCCAGATGGCATTTTGTACTGGTTTCTCTTGTCAATTACGAACGGAGATAATTAAATGACGGAAATAAATATTCGCATGCTGTTATGTGTTCTGTACCTCATTTTAACTGTGACAAATAATATAAACGGAAAGCTACTTGGCCTGGCTCGGAATCCCCCCCCCCCCTAGATCGAGCCTCGTAAGTTATGGCCCCTCCCTTAAAGATTACAGTGCAAAATCTTAAACACTTTAGTCTCAGTACTGAGCAACATGGTCATAGTATTAGGAATAAATATTCAATAATAAATAATTCCTTACACCAAAAAAGGCCTTGGACGATTTCTTTCCGTTCCTTCGCTCCCTCGCCTCTAATGACAATGACGTCGACAAGGCGTGAGTCCATTACAAAAAAAAAAAAAAAAAGTTCGAGTGATTTACACTGCAAGGGGTTAAATTCTGCAATTGTTTTATTCAATGTACTTCCAGAAGAAATAAAAAGGTTATTTACAAAAATCCTGCAGGGTTAGGTCGAAATTGAAAGATTTTGCGCTTCAGAATCCTTTTCAGTCTTTCAGACTATTTTTGTTTCTCGAATCCGAAAACTAAAGAGCTCTGAGAGCAAAACATATGAGATCAGCAAAGCAAAAGTGCCAAAGTTATTTTAATTCACCATTTCTTTTTTTAAACTAGGCACAAAAGTGGTAGTAACAAATATCTTTGAAATTTTTGTGCAATTTTTGGCTGTTATCTTTACTTGACGATTCGTCCCAGGCATTTATTGGTTTTAAGAATGGCCTGTTCTGTTCTATATCCCTGAAGCAATTATCACATGTGATCAAAGTGACCATACCAAATCTAATGGAAAATGGTAGTAGAAATTTTCGTGCGCTATTTGCCCAAATGAAGGAATAGGAGCTGATGCCAACTCCCTATACCAGATTATGTATTGAAGGTCTACCTTAAAATCCATAGTTCTGAGGGTGTATGGACTGAAAAAAATATGACGCTACTAGCAGGAGACGTTAAGGCAGGCAGTTTCCACGCTGTCTACCTCAACAATGCCGGCTCCAAATTTCATCTCCCTCTTCTATCTTCTATCTTCTTCAAAGACAACGGTAAAAAATACGTTAAAATTAACGCACTCGGATATTATAATGGGGGAATTGATACGTTTGTGCGCTTTAAAAAATCGAACCGGTTAAATTTATTCATTACAAATTTTACACCAATATCTGGAACAGAAAGGCGGATTTAATGTTGCCTTTAACACACCTTATACTTTCACGGGAAAGGATAAATTTATATTTATGTAATCAAAAAGAAACAGAAGATGAAAGTAACTAAAAGGCAATATTGGTCTGGGATGAGAATTCAACGAGCGAATGTAACTCATGAAGAACGAAATCAAAGGGAATCAAAATGCAGAATTCATAATTTTTTAGAAAAGAATAAATTAAAATTTATTCGATAAAACAGAACGCGAACGAGAAAATGAAACAGAACAAGGATGAAAACGAAGATTGTATTAGTATCGCATCAGAATTTAAACTTATCTGTAGGAATAATGGAAAAACGGCAATGACATGTGTAAATTAACCATTTCGCTTAAAAATAGAAACAATTTTAGATAGAAGGAATTTTAGATAGGCTATTTTTGCATATGGCTTTACGCCTACCACTTTACATTAGAGGCGGGAAAGGATTGGGGGCAAAGAACGGGAAGGAATTCGTCCATGGCCTAATTAAAGCAGGCATCGCGGCATTCACCTGGACTGATTTGGGAAAACCATGAAAAACCCAAGTCTGGATGCCCGGATGGGGATTCTAACCCGCGTCCTCTCGGTTTTTAGATAGGAATTGTAATATAACGAGGAAATGTTATTGAAATTTTGTTATTTTTCTGTAAATTGGCACCGAGAATTGTGGGTGAGCGGTTAATGTTCTGGCCTCGCATTCGGGAGGAGGGCGGTTCGAATCCCCGTCCAAGCATCCAGATTTGAGTTTTACATGGTTTCCCCACATCACACTAGGTGAATGCCGGAATGCTTCCTTCAAAAGACCGTGTCCGAATTCCTTCCCGTTCCTTGTTCCCAGTCCCATCCCGCCTCTAATGACTTCAACGTCGACGAGACGTGAAGCAAAAGTAAAAAAAAAAATTAAATTGGCTCCTTTCCACATCCGGCAGAGCTAATATACTGTATTGGGATCTATGTAGATTAAATTTATTGTATTTTATAAATGAAACAGGAGACGAATGAATTCAACAACTGTATATATATATAGTTGTTGATATATATATATATATATAATACAATTAAGAGTGTGTGAATTAACTATTAAACAGAGAAATATAAATAATTTTAATCTCTATATTAATACTGCAGGCATAATTTCACTTTGACAATATTGATGTTAACAAATTACGGGTATCGATTTATTCTTTGTACTGCTTTGGCTAATGCACACATACTTTTAAGTAACTTCAAGTAATTTTTCTACAGATTTTGAAACCTAATACCTTAAAATGCACGTTAAATGAAAACCAAACCTTTCGCAGTGCTCTAGGAATCCCCGTGATAAGAAGGTAGTTAGGAGGAAATAAACCTTTAAGCTAATATTAGTTTTGCTCTAGGAATCCCCGTGATAAGAAGGTAGTTAGGAGGAAATAAACCTTTAAGCTAATATTAGTTTATCAGTTTAGTTTGTTAGGCACTCAGTGTGTACTGTCTTGGTTTGTTCGTGCTCCTACGTGGTAACAGCTTAAGGAATAAGGAAATCCGACACTCATCTTGGTTCACTAGATCATTCAAACTTAAATTATAACTTGTAAATTATAATTCAGCCCCCAACAAAATAAAATCAGAGGTTAGTAACATTTGTTGATAAGCGAGAACACGTACTAATATAATTTAATTGTTTAAAACCAATAAAATGTCGAATAAGATTTATTAAATTTTATTGTTAAACGTCATTTAATACGATGCGAGAAATGAGATGTCATGCGCAATGTAAGGAATGTTTCGAAGGAATGTCCCGGTGTCCATTTTCGAAGCGGCCGGCGGTCAAGTGGGCTCCTGAAGTGTTAGGCAGGCCCGTCGGACAGTCTTCACCCGAGTCGGAATAAATCGTTTGGCACGCAAGGATGCCAACTTCTCCGCCTCGACCTGGATGGCGACTCTGGTTATTTTAAGTTTTATTTTAATCATAAATAAATTTACACTTTGTAATTTCGTGATTAGTAGTTAACCGACAACATTGATATATATATTATTGGACTTTCCACGTGGCCCTCCGACAGGCAGATGTGGTATACTCCATAGTTGTTTTATTGTGCGTATTAATAATGTAAACTTACATTTTTATGTAGTCTTCAGCCTCTTGTATTGATCTTACCGCACATGGTATAATACAAAATGGCAAAGTTCCAACAGATAGCACAGGGACGATTGGCATAAACTATATAGCCAATTTCTCAGATCGGCTAGTTGGAAATTGGATAAAATATTAATAAACGTTCCTAAAGCTAACGAACACGCATAAAGACACGGTAAATATGGACAAATGTTACGCTAATCGAGGGTCGAGAGCTATTACCATAGTACGAAGAACGTAAATTTGAGGGACGTTATTCTTTTCTTTGGGCTATAATAAAATTTCTTAATTTCGTAAACCATTTATATTATAGCTATGATATTTAGAGTCACAAAAATTCTAAATATTCATGTTTTTCGTATTATTTCGTTTATCTAAAACACATTTTTTTTTAAATAACTCGTTCATGGTTGGCCTGTTAAGACCGTATTTGTATTTTTACAATTTTCACAGCAGTTGACAGAATAATTATTAAGTTTACTGCTTTTTTTTCCTTCTTCGTGCTTTACGCCTTCAATGTAGATGTCATTACAGGTGGGGCAGAATTGGGGACAGGGAATAGGATTCGGTCATGGCCTTTATTTTGAAGGAACCATCCCAACATTCGCCTAGAGTGATTTTGGGAAACCATTGTAATGTCCTACAGAGCACGTCGGCTCACTGGCGCGGAGGTGCGCTGCCCGACACTGTGTGTATCTGAGGGCCAGTCGATGATAGAAGGCAGACGCCTGTCCCCAGAGACATGTTTGGTTTGGCGCAGGGGCGCGGGACACAGACCGCCCTCTCTTCTCGCGATATTTTTGTTTTTTCTGGAGGGCTTGCCGTATGTGATACAGTGTGTGGGACAGCCAGAGGATGGAGGGGATTGCATCTACTCCTCCGAGGTGTTTCTTTTGCTATGTTCTATGTCGTCGGGAGGGAGAACGTTTCTGGACGCCCGAGAGCAAGGTTGTGGACAGTGGCTGCTGCTACAAGTGATAAACGGAGGTAGCTGTGTGTATCAGCCGGTCGCGCTGGTCAAACCCTGGCCCGCCGTCGCCGCCGCCGCCGACCAGTGTCCCTGCCGGGTAATGTGTACCGCCTGCTGATATAGAGACTTACTGCAACATCTCAAAACCCTGGAAACTGCCCTGAGAGACTCATGCCAGAATTAAAGAGCTATTAGCCTGGGTGCCTATCATATGTTTGCCATATATTTGTGATCTTGAAATGACAACAATTTTGTCTTAATGAATAAATTCATTTTCTTTTAATGTAAACCCATTTCTTTTGTGTGATCCCCTGAGAATTGTCATGTGAAGAGCCCATCATAAATATTATTGAATTAAAATAAATTAACTTTGCTACTTTGCAAGCTGGCACCATACAAGTAGTTTTTTACAAATCAAAACTAACACCGCGGTCAACACGACCTATTATAAAATGGCGCGCCAACCTGTGGCCTGACTGTTTGAGATGTTGCAAGCGTTTCGTTTTAGCGAGTAGAAATCTCTATGTGTTTTTCAGCATTTTTGCGGTGTGGCGGTGATAGCAGAGGTCCAGCATATACAATGTATAATGATAAGATTGATTATGTGTAATATTTGTTATTTGTAACAGCATAGGACTCCTGTGGGCGTCCCGAGCGAGGTGATTATCTGTTCTCGTGTGTGATATTGAACCACTGTTTGTTGAACGTTCATGGGTTGTTGATGTATAAAAAAATACGACGTTGCATGAATTGTTTGGCAATCGTGGAGGAAGATGTAAAGTGATGGTCTTTGGTTATGTTCGAGCTGTCCTTTTGTTTGTAATTGTTTGTTGGTTTTGATGGTTATTCTGTTGTTGGAAAATGTTTGGAGACTAGGGACGTAAGATTTTCACAGCATCTCAGCGTCGGAAAATTATGCTTGTTTTTGCCTGTCTTCTGTGACGAGTATGGTTTTTTATAAACTTTTCTTGCTTGTCGTGCTTTTAGAATGTCCCGAGCATCTATGCTCTGCATAATTTAGTTTTGTGTGTTTTAGCGTTCATTCCATCAATAATTGTGCGTTTGAGAATTTGTGGATGCTTCCCGTGGATGTACCGGTATAAACATTGAATTGTGGGAGGAGAAATATTTGTTTTACGAAGTTTCTAAATTTTTGGGTGCTATTGTGTGGATGAAACTGAGGTCCGGAAATGCCGGGATGGCACAAAGTCACAGTCCGTCAGAGCCAAACGAGCAGGAATTCGCGATGAAGGGAAATCACGCTCATGTAATTGAGAACGCCGTGGTTCGAAGGGCTGAGCAAACTATTCAGCAGACAGTCAGTAAAGAAAGAACTACTTGTTTTCCTCCAACCGCAGAAACGAACGATCAGCTTGTGTCGCTACCGGAAAACCGCGCAAGCGCAATAATGACGCCCCAAGATATGTTGCTAATAGTACAGCAATTGCTTAGTCCGATCAACGAACGATTAACATCCATGATCGAGGAACAAAAGAAAACCAATGAACAATTTTCGGCGTTCAGGGAGGAATTGACGTCCGCGATGGAAAAAGGGATTGGAGAAATTAAGGAAAATGTGCCAACGCTACGGGCGGGTCAGGAAAAGCTAACCATTGTTGTTGGTCGCAGTAATGAGCAGTTGGTGGATGTACAAAGACGCGCGTCGGAAATAGGTCAGGAGACGGAAGAAAGGATTAACATGTTGGAAACGCGTGTCGTGGAAATTGAGAGGAGCCACAGTGCGGATTTGACCCAACTCGGAGAAGAGATGAGTCAAATTCGCGTGAGCGTTGCAAAGCTGAAAACAGAGCGCGAAACGCATGAGAGCTTTTCGATGAAACAGACAAGTAAACAGCGGGACATCCATGTGTCGGCGTGTTCGGAATCGGTAAGAACGGACAGACAGACCAAACCATCGAGAATGCCAACTGTCGGACATGAAAGACGAGACCTGCGATATTTGTGCATATTTGGACAGGCGGGAACAAATGCCGAACATCTGTTCCAGGTCGAAGGCCTCAAGAGAGTGCCAGGCGGCGAGCGATGTTTTCCGAACGCATGCTACCCTCTGAGCAGGACGCTTTTTTGTGACTGTGTGAGCGAAACGCAGCTGGGGTGCGATTATGAGCCGTATGTGGGAGGTTTCGAAGAGAGAGATTGTTGCGGAGAACTGAGAGGCGAAATTAGTGCTAAATTCATGCACAGTCAATCAGTGTATTTTGCTGAGAATTTCCGAAGCACAAACGCCAGCGATAAGTATGAGTTTTGGATGTGCGTGGTACACGGAAGGCTCAAAACGGGAGCTAACTAGGCTTAGCCATTCCCGAAAAAAAAAGAGACTTGGTTTGGACCGCAGACATACCCAAGGATATGAAGTAGAGAATAATTATGGTAATAAATAAGTATAATGTTAGTGTCATATAGTGGATAGTTCGCAGAAGTGCGTTTGGGAAGAAAAAAAAAAAATTCTGTTCTCCCTAATGGACGGAAAGTAAATTCTGGTAGCATCTGAGAGTTGCGAGGGGAGGGAATTTTGGTTGTAGTTGAAGATTACCTGAGCCATAAAAACAGTTGAATTGCTTTGGTACATGGGATGGAATTGAAGAACAGTCACTGCGTGCGGAGAATGCTACGATGCGATGATTGATGTCAGGAGAGAAGGAAATAGTTTTTAACGATTGTGGGAATGATTATGAGATAGTACGTCATCTTTCTTTGCTAAACTTCTCTGGTTGCTCTTGTGAGGAAGTTGCTGAATACTTGGTGGACCTAATTTCCAGACATTTGAAAAGTTGTTGGTGGAAGTTTTGACGTTGGTCGAGTTAAAAAAATAAATAAAGGAAGGTATTTTTGAGAGTCAGTTGTAGCCAGAGCGGCACTGATGTATGGAGAGCACTTACACTGGAGTAAAGGAGTCAGTGGATGAGTCCCAATTTGTATTTGCATTTTCCTCGTGCGAAGGACAAGGGTTTAAGGTGAAGAGACAACGGACGTGCATGGATTGGAAGGTTTCAGACGTTCCTTTTGGCAACGGATAGAAGGCCAAGGACGCATGAGCATAAGCAGTCCGGTTGTCGTTTAATTAATGTGGAAGTTTCATATGAGGGACAAGGTAATTATCCCCTGGGGCTCCGTTAATTTGTGCTTGAGGTGGTGGAAGTGTGCCGAGTCTGGTATAACGATGTTTTGTACACTCTGGATTTTTACATGATAGCGGGAATAATATGGTTCCACCAAGTCAAACCAGCATCATGTTTCTCAAGCGGGTAACTCGTTCCCTGACATCACTCCTTTGTTTTGAGAGTCGTCTGTTAGCAAAGTAATTATGACGTTCGGAGGAGATAATTCATGACAGGTGAGAGTATAGGGAAAAACGAATCCCAGATGCAGATTGTCGTTGAATAGTGCACATTAGTGAAGATATTCTTATTTGTGTCCAAGCGGAGTTACTTCTTCAGCATTTGAGAATTTTTAGAGAAAATTGTGGTTTGGTAAGGTAGGGAATGAAGTTTGATTTTCAAGTGGAGTATTTCTTTCGGCGCCAGACATGACGCGAGATTTTAATTTAGATGAGGATAGCTGCGAGTTATACATTGTGAAAGGTTTCCCATGTGATTTCTCGAAGAATAGTTATTGCTTCCGCTGTTAGATATTATGCAAGTTATTTGATAGGGTGACGAACTTCTTATGATTATATATGCATTATTCAGCGTGGAGGCATTTTCTGCAGGGTGTAATATGTTGTTTTTTTTTATGCTAGGTTAATGAGGCTGTAGATTTGGTAGAATACTAGTAGTTTACTTTCTGAGAGTTCTGAGGGATATGGAGTAGGTTTGTGGTCGCAAGGTGGCAAGGCTACCTTAGTGAAGGTGGACAACGTTGAGGTAGTGGAACACCAAGTTCTCTAAAGTGTCTGTTATGACTTTGGTCATGTGGTCGATATGAGGAATAGGTCGGTGAACCATGGCTTTCGAAATAGGAGCCTAAGCATAAGAGTGTGGGTTGTTTTGAAACTGGGAGTGTCAGCTGAGGCAGAGGGTGTCCTTGACTTCACCGGGGTGCAGGGACCTGGGCTCCATCTGTTTGTGGGCAGGCGCCTTACCATCTGCGTGAAGGTGGCTGTTTGTTATGAAGTCGGTTCTGCTCTACAGGGAAGCGTTGCGACTGTAAATTCTGTTAGTTGCAAGGAGTGTGTACGCATGAAGAGAATATGCCGACCCCTCGTTTAAGTTTAGTTATTGTCAGATAAAGTTTGGAGATTTTAAGTTTTTATGGATATTTAAAGCTGTACTTAGCGTTATAAGTAGTCTATAAGGAAAATAGTGGGTTGGTTTAGGTTTCTTAATCATTACTGCGTGGCCCTGATTCATTGCTCACTTGTTTTCGGACACAATGGTTTTCTCTGTTTGGTTATATGGGCATTGTGGACGATAAAGCCTATATGTGATGGCTTGGTGATTTTTTTAATATTAATCCTTCTGCATTTTTGCACTCTCATTTGTAATTTTGTTAACAGGGAGTACAGGAAGGATGATTTGTGAGGCCACAATCTGGTAGAATTAATTATTTTGTTTAGCCACTGTGTGCTGGTATTTTATATGTATTGTATTTTAATGTAATATCTGTAACCATCAGAAAGGCTGGACAACGGCACAACGATGTATTTTCTGAGACCATAGTTTCTTAGGATTAAGTATTTTTCTGAACACTGTGTGTTATTGTTTAGATGTTGTGTACTGTTTAAGTTGTATCTATAGCCATAAGATAGGCTGGACCCAACTGGTATCATTTACGCCATGCCCATTGTAATGAATGTCACAGGGAGAGTTTCATGCTCGTAGCGGAGCGCAGTGTAAGATCGAGCAGTCACTGCAGTGGTTGTTGACCAAGGAGACAATCCGCATGACTTTTCAGCAGAGGGAAGTGTCGAAATGGGTGGTTTTATCAAGGTATTGTATGACTCGGGCAAACGATAGGTTGAAGAGACAGTTCTGGCTAAAGAGCGTGAGGATGAAATGTTTCGGGACAAAGTGAGAGGACATGTCACATGGACCGAATGAAAAATTTGAACTTTAAATAGGAAATTCAAATTTTGTGGAGGTGGCAGTTGAAGCTGTAATGTCCTACAGAGCACGTCGGCTCACTGGCGCGGAGGTGCGCTGCCCGACACTGTGTGTATCTGAGGGCCAGTCGATGATAGAAGGCAGACGCCTGTCCCCAGAGACATGTTTGGTTTGGCGCAGGGGCGCGGGACACAGACCGCCCTCTCTTCTCGCGATATTTTGTTTTTTTCTGGAGGGCTTGCCGTATGTGATAGTGTGTGGGACAGCCAGAGGATGGAGGGGATTGCATCTACTCCTCCGAGGTGTTTCTTTTGCTATGTTCTATGTCGTCGGGAGGGGAGAACGTTTCTGGACGCCCGAGAGCAAGGTTGTGGACAGTGGCTGCTGCTACAAGTGATAAACGGAGGTAGCTGTGTGTATCAGCCGGTCGCGCTGGTCAAACCCTGGCCCGCCGTCGCCGCCGCCGCCGACCAGTGTCCCTGCCGGGTAATGTGTACCGCCTGCTGATATAGAGACTTACTGCAACATCTCAAAACCCTGGAAACTGCCCTGAGAGACTCATGCCAGAATTAAAGAGCTATTAGCCTGGGTGCCTATCATATGTTTGCCATATATTTGTGATCTTGAAATGACAACAATTTTGTCTTAATGAATAAATTCATTTTCTTTTAATGTGAACCCATTTCTTTTGTGTGATCCCCTGAGAATTGTCATGTGAAGAGCCCATTCATAAATATTATTGAATTAAAATAAATTAACTTTTGCGAGCTGGCACCATACATGGTATTTTTAAGTCAAAACTAATACCCCATTAACGAGATATTATACCATGGAAAACCGAAATCTGGACGGCCGTACGGGAATTCGAACCAGCGTCATCCCGAATGCGAGGCCAGAGCGTTACCGCTCACCCACCACGCTAGGTGTTTCACCCCTCTCCTAACACTACCAGAGCCACACACACATCTCCATAAGCACGCAGAACTCTGCGTTGAACTGCAGCAGCGCTGATTTCATCATTTAGCAAAATTCAGCGACAACACGTTGACGAACGGAACATCACTCTCGGCCATTTCTGATCTACTGATAAAAATTCTGTAGATTGAGATGATGATGTTGGTTTTGTTATATTCATGGATTTTTATTTGTAGCTAGTTACTTTCCGCGTGGCCCTAATATCAAACATGAAAAGTAAAATTCGTCGATGATAAATTAAATTAGTTGTAAGTAGTGTTGTAAAAAAACGGTTTTTTTTCTGGCTTGAAAAAAAACATGAAAAAAACTTTGAAAAAAAACATGTTTTTTTTCTGGAACACGTTTTTTTTCACAACTACTAAATTTCAAATTTGTAAGGCAGTTATCGTTTAAAATGACTGTTTTAGAGTTTATTCTAAGTACTTATCTTAGTTTAAAATCTACTATATTTTTCTGGTTCAGTAGGGAAAAAAAAATTACGAAAATATTGGCAAAATTGACTGAAATTTTCTTTATGAACAGGGATTTCCCGAAGAGACTAGGTTGCGCAAGAAGGAATCCCCATTCCCCATTGTTTGGGTTGATACTTGCTATTTGAAATAGTGCTGCCAGCCATACAAAATTACCTACAGATCTTTTAAAAAAATTAGGAATTTAAAATTTATCCACGGTTTTTTGCCTTATTGGGCTTTCCTTATATTCGTATATTTGTTAACTCTAAGAGTATAGTGGTACTGACTCATTAAATTGTCAGTAAGGGAGCGTGCATAAACCACATAGCTCCATTTTGGCCTCCTGTGAACCCCCACGTAGCCCTACGTGGCTTTTGCCTCCCCCCCCTCCCCCCCCCCCCCCCATCCGCTCACGAAGCACATAGCTTTCTTCCGTTTTGATTCCAGAAGACATTTTGTACTGTTTTCTCTTGTCAGACTATTGTAAATTACATACGGATATAATTAACTGAGGGAAATAAATACTGACATGCTGTTGTGAGTTCAGTTCCTCATTTTAACTGTGAAAAATGTTACGAAAGGAAAGTTACGTGGCCTGGCTCGGACCCCCCACCCCTCTCCCCACGTAGCCAAGCGTAGCCTTCCAGCTAACCCCTCCTCCCTCTGGACCGAGCCACGTAGTTTGTGCACGGTCCCTAATTATGAATTGTTTCCTTACAACCGTTGGTGTAAACAAACGATTGAAAAGAAATAAAGCTCCTATTTTGTATGATAATAGATTTTAATTCAAACTTAAAAGACCGTAATACAGAACTATCGGCGCAGTCTTTATGCACAGTGTGTACTTTGCTCACAATTTAAAATTGCAATCTCAAAATCTTTTGCGTACAATACAAGAACAACCAGTAAAAGAAAATTTAACTATTTCTGAAGTTAGAGGAGACAGAAGAAGAGACAGAAAATTCCGACACCAACCGAACTAGTGTTGGTAGTGCTGATACTAGTGAATGTGGTACTGACATAGAGGATGAATGAAATTATGTTACCTATATAGATATACTTTTAAATCATTATGTGAGACATTATATGATTCAGTAAGACTTAAAACACACTTGAAAATGGAAGTTCCTTAAATAAAACTATAATTTATCAAATATTTTGCTTTCTGAAAAAAAACAAAATTTAGAAAAAAAACACGGGTGCTAGGTTTTTTTTCATGTTTTTTTTTCACAAAGCTGAAAAAAAACAATTTGTTTTTTTTTCAGTTTGCAACACTAGTTGTAAGTAACTTGTGCGTACAGCCGAGAAGATTTCTTATGTATACTGTATAATTTCCTTGGGTCACTCCACCTTCCGTGCTCAACTCATAGCTATTAGGGAGCGTCCATAAACCACGTAGCTCCATTTTGGCCCCACGTAGCCTGACGTGGCTTTTGCCTTTACCCCCCTCCCCCCACGTAGTACGTAGCCTTTTTGCTATTGATTCCAGAAGATATTTTGTACCGTTTTCTCTAGTCAGACTATCACAAATTACATACGGGGATAATTACATGATGGAAATTGATGTTTACATGCTGTTGAGTGTTCTGTACCTCATATTAATTGTGATGAATGAAAAACTCCGTGGCCGGGCTTGGAACCCCCCCCCCCCCCCCTCCCAAGTAGCCCAGATTAGCTTTTCAGCCAACCCCCCCCCCCCACTAGACCGAGCCACATAGTTTATGCACGCTCCCTTAGCTGGAATTCACGCTAACGTCGGACCTACGTCGCCGATCTAACAATGGCCACACATGTTACTACGAATTCGAGGTTATGAACGTTATTTAATAGCCCAGCATCTGCCAAGAAATGATTTACGTAACTTTAAATCAAATAACTCAGTTTATATAAAACATATGGTAAAACTTTATGGCAGAATCACACTGCATTTAATGTGCAATTTTAAGTTCGCATTTTAACCAGATCAAGGAAACATGTCATGACCGTTTCCTTAAAAACTGGAACTATTCTACATCTGTAACCATTCCCAAAAAACGGTTCATGTGTATAATAAAGATATCGTTATTAACTCTACCATCTTCCATGTTCAGAAAATTATTATTGCTCATCTGTTTGGTTTATTTTAAGAAAATCTTATTTCTACATAACGAAATGAGACAAAAAGGACAAGAATGCCCAGTAGCAACAGAATTAATATATATGTCGGATCTGGAGTATGGGGCTAGCTACTAGATGGAGCCGCAGACGCAGCGAGCAGGATGCCAGCGCTACAGTGACTGCAGACAACGAGGAGATACTTAAAGGACAGCGCACAGCACACACTGCCAAAAAGAAGACTGGTCACGGTTTGTCAGCCTTCCTGTCATCCTCAGCAAGGACTTCAGAGAGGATGACTATTTTCAAGACCTACATCGAGAGCCATATTGCGAACCACACCAACTTTCATCTTCGTGTAGCCAGGAAGATGAGTCGCAAACCTCAAGAAAAGACGGAACTAACGACGGCATTAAAGGACCGGAATCTCCAAGAACACCGTCCTTGCCCAAGCAACTCGACGCCACGCCTAGTGTAGACCACCAAGTAGAGGCATCGCGGGCGCCGAAGGGTTGACACCGGGCAACCTGCTCGTAACATGTGCAAGCCCATCAGAGTTAGCGGCGGTTAAGGATTTCCTCGAGAGCCACAGCATTGAATTCCAGTTCGTCCAGTATGGAGGCGCAGGGCTTCCGAAAACTGATAGCATCCCAAACACTGCTTCACCAGAGGAAGCAACCAACCGAGGAATGGAGGTCACCCGAGATGAAAGCCTCCCACTACCCACAGAACCCAAGCAGTCAACGCCATCGGAAATCAAGGCTGTTGAGGCAGCCAATATCCAAGTCAAGAAGCAAAACGGCCGGAGCACCAAGAAGAATCCCCGCAGGAAGAAATCCTACATCATTATCAATTGTTGATCAATGCTTCAGGTGCCAGCGATTCTGGCATCGATCGAAGGATTGCCGGAACCAAGTTCAGTGCGTTCGCTGAGGGGAAAATCACAGCGTGTCGGTGTGCACCAGACCGCGCGAAGCGACGCCAACTGCGCCATGGACCACGCGGCCAGCTACGGAGACTGCCCACTGAGGAGGAAGCTGCAAGCGGCCATCAACAGGAGCCGCCCCCACACCAGCACAGAGAAGATCACGACGCCAACAAGATCGACGAAGGATAAGACCACCCACGGCCACCTGACCAATCATAATCACCTGACCAGACACGATGAGCATCTACACAACAACCGTTGTCAATGCCAGCCACCAGAAAATCAACTAGGGATAGTCGTACAACTGCTCACGCAGTTGTTAACTACGCTCATCCCCACCAGGCGATAAGAATAAGCAAAGGTTTCCCTCTAAGGTCATTATGTAATGACCAAAGCCGGGGTTTTCCCTAATGTGTATATTATATTCCCAAAACCAACCAATGTAATACAGTAGATAAAGCTACAGACAGTAGCGGGGCTACATAACGCCGTTGAGGCAGCAAAAAAAACGAGGCTTTCTTTGTGCCTGACCATCGAGGCAACATCACTCCGTTATCTGTCATTGTGTATTGTGAGGCTGAGTCTAATAAACCGGGTCCTTGAATCCCTGTGTTCTCGTAGCTACTCTCCCCTGTCCGAGGGATATCCACAGCCTACCTTCGCTGATGAGCCATCTGCCTCTAACCGGGAACTCCATTCAACCCGCCCGATTCCTAATCTTTTTTTTTTTTAAATGGCATCTGGCCTATTTAGCCATACAGCCAGCTCAACGTGTGTGTTTCTCTTACAATGTATACATTTTATTTCAGTGTGATTAATTTACAGCTTTTGTAAGGACGAACACAACATTTAATTAAAACTACCCATGCCCTCGGCCGGACTCGAACCGGCGACCCCTGCAACGCGAAGCAAGCACGATACCCCTACGCTGCCGGGGTCGGCAATCCGACATATACGAGGCGTATTCCAAAAGTAAGGTCCGGGGTACAAGATGTCACAGATGATAGGCCTGAATGACGTTTCCCACCTGCAGCGCCATCTACCAACTCCTGGTAAATATGCAGTATTGTTGGCGTGCCGCAGTAGCCGTATATCTATTGTTGAGAGCAGTTCGAAATGGCCGCGACAATCGTAGCTCCCGCCAGTTGTCAAGTGCGAGGTGTGATTAGATTTTTGTTGGCAAAAGGATCGTCAGCTGCGGACATCCATCGCGAATTGTGTGTAGTGTATGGACCAAACATAATGAGTGAGAAACAAGTTCGACACTGGTGTCGAGAATTTCAAAGTGGTCGCACAGATGTGCACGATCAACAGCGGAGTGGCAGGCCCAGTATTCGGACCGACGACATCGTCGAGCAAGTTAACCAAAAACTGCGAAGTGATCGGCGTTTGACGATTAGTGGTCTGGCTATGGAATTCCCAAATGTTGCTAGAACCTCAATTTACAGGATTGTCACTGAAGAGCTTGGATATCGGAAGCTTTGTGCGCGGTGGGTGCCAAAACTGCTCACCGCTCAGCACAAAGAGCAACGAATGCATAGCGCACGACAATTTTTGGAGCGCTATAGACAAGATGGAGACAGTTTGTTTTCCAAAATTGTTACGGGAGATGAGACGTGGATAGCGTACACCAACGCAGAATCAAAACAACAATCAATGCAGTGGCGCCATTCCGGTTCACCCAAACCAAAAAAGTGTAAGCAATCGCCGTACACGAATCGCAAAATGATGGCTTCCGTGTTTTGGGACGAAAAGGGCGTCCTTCTGATCGAATTCATGGACCGTGGGACAACCATTACAGCTGACGTGTACTGTGCAACGCTCACCAAACTGAGACGTGCCATCCAAAATCGACGCCGCGGGAAACCGTCGTCTGGCATCATCCTCCTGCACGACAACGCACGCCCGCATACCGCTTCCAAAACCAAAGAGAAAATTCAAGAGTTTCGTTGGGAAATCCTAGACCACCCTGCTTACAGTCCAGATCTTGCACCAAGCGACTATTTTCTCTTCCTGCATTTGAAACGGTGGCTTGGTGGACAACGATTTCAAACCGATGAAGAACTCAAGACGAGCATTACCAATTGGTTCAGGTCCCAGGCGGCAGACTTTTATGCCGAGGGGTTAAAGAAACTGGTACAGCGTTACAGAAAGTGTATAGATATGAACGGCGATTATGTGGAAAAGTGAACTAGATATGTAGTTACATACTGACGTTAATAAAAACCTTGTATCCTGAACGATGTTTTTATTATGATCAAACGGACCTTACTTTTGGAATACGCCTCGTACAATATGCTTTCCTCGTATCGGTATTTATGGAGACTGGAGAAAAGAAACTAACGTTTAACATACAACACTCCAATACTTCACTGTTTGCTCCGTTTGTTTGAAGTAGCACAGCGCGCTGTCTTCCCACTACAGTGGACAATATTACCCTCAGCGCTCGCGTGCCCGATACCATCTACAAGACAGTGCCACAAGACAAACGAGCTATGCTCTACTCATCACAGCTCCGAGGTAACCACTCAGGATTCAGTTTGCTCTCTGGGTTTTCCCAAAAGGAATCCTTTAGCTCAGTGGTTCCCAGTTAGTGGTACGCGTACTTCCAAGGGTTCGTGAGGTTGCTTCAAGGGGTACGCGCGGAAATCTCTTGGCTAAGGTAATCGGTAACTGGAAAAAAATTACTCAAACATTACTATTGCCAAAATATATTTCAAGGTAATCAAACTGTGTGTGAATGTGTAATATATTACTGTAATTCTGTGGTTTTGTGAAGCATTCAACTGTTATAAACGTAGTTATTTATTTATGATTTCAGCTATAAGGGGTACGCGATGTTGAGCTCTTTCTTGAAGGGGTACTCGGGAAAAACTAGTTGGAAACCACTTCTTTAGCAGATATTCCCGGCGGACCTTGGTTTGTGTATAGTGAATTACACCACGAACACTCCGTGGTTTGGATTCCTTGTGTATTATGTATAATTTTGTTGTTAAATCCAACTGTTTATTGTTAGTTACTTAGCAGTAAATCAGAAAATTGATGGCTCAGTAAATAATATCTGTACAATTGGCTGATCTCTTTGGTTTTTAAATAACTAGAATGAAATCTGTTTAATTAAATTTAATTAAATTCCTATGGATCACGTGATGCAGTTGCAATTACATTACAAACCTTCCTTCCAATTCCATATTTTGTTTTTGTTTAATCTTAAAATATTTCAGTTTTTCTTTCACCCTTAACGAATTTTACAGTGTTTTTGGTAAATTGTTAATCGTTTTCCTTCGCAACATATTCCATTCCTTGGCTCTCCTTCAGAAAAAAAAACAAAATTTTCCCACTCCTTTATGCCTGAAATCAAGTGCCAGCTTCTGGTCATGGTAGTCTCCTCGTCTTCAAGTTCGACTGCTAAATTTTCGACCAATATCTACCGAAGAATCATCACCAATATGAAAACTTGTTTATTCTTCACCCGCTTCCTGTGTTTCAATCGCTCTCATCCCAGCTCCTTTATCATATCAGTTATTGATTGCAGCCTGCAGTAATTTTTCAAAACCAAATCTAGCTCGCATTGTGGCATTATAACGTAGATGCACTGGTAATCTGGAAGAAGCTGACACTCGATAGAGCAAATAAAGAGATTTGAAAAAAAATTTATAGCTCTTAAATAAATGAATTTCGGTCAAGCTACACTTGTAAACATGGCCATGAGGTTTATACGAGAAGGAGCCGTCCTGGAATTCACTAAGAGTGATTTAGGAAAACCACTGGAAAAAAATCGTGGGTTTGAACACGTATATTTCCCGAATGCCAGTTGTTGTTGTTGTTTTAGGGCGCGTCGACATCGAGGTCATTAGCGCCCTAACGATTGCTAGCTATAACTGAGGCTAAAAAATATACTAAAAAACTGTCTGCATGGTCGGCTGTAAAAGGTTCGGCCATACAGACAGCAAATAAAACAGTTCACAAAAATAAAGAGTAGCTTTGAAGGGGCCACCAGGACCCAAGGCTGTAGAACACCTGAATGGCTATAGAGGGGCCAATCGGGTCGCAGAAAATTTAAAAACCACTACATGTCTCACTGGCCGTATAATGGCCAGCGAGACGGATTACAATCATATAAGAAATATAAACAATACACATGGGTGGCTGTAAAGAGGCCACCCATCCATCTACCGAATGCCAGATCAGAGCGTTTTCACTCATATACCAACCTCGGTATAAAAAAAAAATACTGGAGTGAATACAGATAAAAAGAAGTGGCCTGGTAGCTCAGTGGTTAAAGCATAATGGAGATCGAAAAATCCCTGCTTCGAATATTTTCTCGGCTGGAATTTTCAAAGGCCCTCAACCCGACCTTACCTCTAATGTGAAGTGCGCCAGACCGCTTCTGCGTTACAGATTGCACGTTTAACTATAGGTTAAGCGAGTGAGTTTTCCGGCTGGCTGTGGCATTCGTGTCAACTGGCAGCGGTCCGCCTGGTAGGGACCGCTACGCAGGCGAGCTGCATTGACATGCACCGCCTGCCCTGTCCCGCGAGCCGGCCGCCAGGAACGGGGTCGCAATTCCACATTCCTCGCAACACTCACGTCTCCATCGCAACCCCTCACAGCGTTTTCTTTGTGCTAAGAGGTATAAGTATACGGCTAGTAAGACTTTTACCTTCACAGAAATTAAGAAACTTCACCATACAGTTGCGGTCACTGTCACACAGCCAAGGGAGCGTGCATAAACCACGTAGCTCCATTTTGGCCTCCTGTGAACCCCCCCTCCCCCCCACGTAGCCCTACGTGGCTTTTGCCTCAACCCCCCCCCCTCCCCACGTAGCACGTACCGTTTTCTCTTGTCAGACGATCGTAAATTACATACGGAGATAATTAACTGATGGAAATAAATATTTACATGTTGTTGTGAGTTCAGTTCCTCATTTTAACTATGAAAAATGTTTTGAAAGGAAAGCTACGTGGCCTGGCTCGGAACCCCCCCCCCCCCCACAGCCCAGCGTAGCCTTCCAGCTAACCCCTCCCCCCCCCCCCTGGACCGAGCCACGTAGTTTGTGCACGGTCCCCAACAGTACAGAGAGATCGAGCGTGGTGGGTGAGCGGTTAACGCTCTGGCCTCGCATTCGGGGGGACTTTGGTTCGAATCCCCGTCTGAGTATCCAGATTTCGATTTTCCATGGTTTCCCCAAATCACTCCAGGTGAATGCCGGTATGCTTCCATCAAAAGGCGATGGCCGAATTCCTTCCCGTTCCTTGTCCCCATTTCCATCCCGCCTCTAATGACCTCGACGTCGACGGGGCTTAAAGCCATAAATAAAAATAAGAACAGAGAGCAACAAGTTTCCAAACATTTTACGTTTTTTTTAAGTAAAAACTTCTGTAGGCGCATCAGGCGATGTTTAGAGAGTAAATCTATGAGTTTGCGACTTCCCGTCACCAACTGCTATGACGTGTTGCGCGTATCTAATGCGCGTTGGGCGCCGTTTGGATGGGTAAAATTTATGAGTTCGGTGTGTGACTGAGGAACGAAAGTTTCCCGATTCGACCCTCAGCGGGTAATTTCACAGACCCTTAACCCGACAGTCCCCTCTGGCACAGCTTACTGTGTAATGTGAAGAACGCCAAAGCGCTTCCGTGTTTCGGATTCCACGTAAAACTGTAGGTCCCCTGTGCCTGGTAGCACTACAGAGTTAGGTTAAGGCGGCTAAGACAGGGGCGGAATGTGCAGTCAATAAAAACCCTGTCATTATGATCACACGGAATTATTATCATTATTATTTAGTATTTATCTAGCTATAAGTATGACGTGATGCACACGTGATTTTCATGGTTTTAAGTTTTCACTTATGTCGGGGGTTCGCAATGACTGCCAATTGCTTTTTTCTTTTCTGATAGCTTTGGGTTGAGGTTATCAGAAATGAGTAAGAACAAGAGGCAAGTAACGCTAAGGAACTCTAACATGGCCTTTTGAAGGAACCATTCCGGCATTCGCCTCAAGTATTTCGGGAAGCTATGGACAACCTAATTCTAGATGGCTAGACGAAGATTCGAACCTGCGTCTTTCCGAATGTGAGGGCAGAGAAAATGTTACGAGAGTCGTTCAAAGAGACGAAGTTGGCGCTCCTTGATGCAGTAGTAGCTAATACTCATCATCCTCAGAGGTCTGAGTCAGTGTGCATTGTTTGTTACTCATTTGTCTGCTACGAGTGAAGTAGCAGTGTCGAACCAGGCACTATTATCAAATTTCTTACGAATCAAAAGTGAAAGCATTAAAAATTACAATTTTGTCAGGAAACTTTAAGAGAGGTAAGGACCAATAAAGGCTGTTTGGGAAAAAATTTAATTAGCTTCCTACAGGTCATCTTATTTCAGAAATTTCCGGTAGTTCTTCAGTATTCTTTAGTAGGAAACTTAATAATAATGCGCGGTTCCCCGCTTATAGTACTCTGATACCCGTCGTTGCAGTGTTGCTTGTGATTGTAGCTTAAAAGCTGATTGCAATCTAAATAAACTATTGATTCTTAGTACCAGTATAGGAATATATTCTTCTTTTGCTATAGACTTCTTTTATATATATATATATATATATATAGAGAGAGAGAGAGAGAGAGAGAGAGAGAGAAGACAGAAACTGTATGATGGGGACGGTGTCAACATTGATGACTTAGGAGATCCTGTTTTGAGGATAGAATTTAATAGAGATCTGAATGACTTTAAAGGAAATAAGGCAGTTGAAATTGATGATATCGCTGCAGAACATCTTTAATCCCTAGGGAAGAAGGAATCAAAAGATTATTCAAGCTGATATCAAAAAGTTATGAAATAGGAGAAATTCCAACTGATTTTAATAAAAAAAATATTTTCACACTTCCGAAGAAAGCACAAACCGACAAATGTGAGAATCATCGCACAATTAGTCTAACATCACATGCTTCAAAATTACTGACCAGAATAATATACATCAGAATACAAAGGGTAGTAGAAGAGATACTATGTGAAGATCATTTTGGGTTTAGGAAAAATCGCGGTACAAGGAATTTAGATTTAAGATGAAAGGCGGATCAAGAAAAACAAAGATACTTTTATGGCGTTTGTTGATTTAGAAAAAGCGTTTGATAATGTCAGGTGGGACAAGATGTCCAAAATTTTAAAGAAATCAGGTCTAAAGTATCGAGATAGAAGAATACTTTATAAACTATATCTCTCATATATAAGAAACAAAAAGCCATAGTAAAGATAAAAAACCATGGGAGATACGCATCAGTTAAAAAGGGTGTGAGACAAGGTTGTAGTCTATCCCCGTTAATATTCAACTTATATGTAGAAGAAGCAATGAAGGAAGTAAAAGAAAAATTTTAATGTGGCATAAGTGTTCAGGGAGGAAAAATCAGTATGCTACGATTTGCTGATGACATTGTCTTGTCAGCAGAGAGGACTGATGATATTGAGAAGTTATTGAATGGCATGAACAAAATACTGAAGGAAGATTTTGGACTGAAAATAAATCAAAGCAAGACAAAAGTGATGAAATGTTGCAGAAATGATACCAATAACAGTGGATTAAATATAAAAATAGGATTGAATGCAATAAGAGAAGTAAGTGAATTCTACTACTTGAGAAGCAAAATTACAACCGATGCGATGGCCGAAGCAGGAATGATGTTAAAAGCAGAATAGCGCTAGCAAAAAGAGCCTTCATGAAAAAGAGAAATCTTTTAGTTTCAAACATTGATCTAGGAATAAGAAAGACTTTTTTAAAACTTTGTGTATGGAGCACAGCACTTTACGGTAGCGAAACGTGGAATTTAGGAATAACAGAAAGAAAGAAAATCGAAGAATCTGAAATGGGATGAGACAGAAGAACGCTGAAAATTAAGTGGAGAGACAAAGTACGAACGAGTTTTGGAAATGATGGGTGAGGAAAGAAGTTTGTGGTAGAAGCTTACAGAAAGAAGAGACAGGCTGGTAGGTCATATTTTGAGACATGCTGGATTGGTTAATTTGTTAGTGGAGGGAACAGTTGAAGGTAAGAACTGTAGAGGAAGACAGAGATTAGAATATATGAAGCAGATAATTGAGGACTTGGGTTGTAAGGGATATGTAGACATGAAGAGGTTAGCACAAGATAGGAAGGGATGGAGGATTGCATCAAACCAGCCGAGAGACTGACGACAGCAATATATATATATATATATATATATATATATATATATATTTGCGATGGATCGCAAGCTCCGGTGGCAATCTCCCTACACACCCATATTTTTTCTTTCCTCTCTACTAATTTAAACTTTAAATTCTTTCAGTGTCTTTGGCAAATTATTCGTCATTTATCTTGGTAATCCAGCAAAGATAGTCGCAACTGTAATACTTATAGATTTGGTATAGAAATAAACTTTGTATGTCTTGAAATTTAATTTCTTTTATGTATCTTCACACAACGGTTCCTCGGATATCAACAACAAATTCTGACCGTGTTAATATATACTTGGATAACGTTCTTATCCACGCAGGATCAATCATTTAATTTTCATCTCGGGAACTATTACTCCAAACATATAAATCCCCCTGTTCAATTATAACAGTTTCACTCTCTACTTTTCTCTTCTTTAAATTTAAATTCAATAGTAACGTTATTCCAGCTAAAATTGCCTTTTTTCTTTGATGCCGTTCCTGACGTTATTTACGCTATTTCTACCAAAAATAACTCTCCTCCAAAGATACTATATTTCTGAATGTATGATTCTAAGAAAATAATCGCTGACTTATCTATTACTCTTTTCCCTTATAATTGTATACGCATAACTACAGTATCATCAACAATTATTTACATCCTTAATATTACGGCTATTATTTACAAAAATATATTTCGGTTGTGGAGCTCTTCCGACAATCTCTCGTTAATACTATTATATGGAATTACTAAGTCACACTGTCAAAGAGATAAAACTTCAAATTGGTTTCTGAACGACGGCGGAACGTTAGTAGTTGATCCCGCATTTTAAGAACTGTTAGCAACGTCGGAATTATTTTTAGACACTAAATTCGAGTTACAATTTAAATCTGAGTGTCTTCCATGCAGAAAGTCCGTGGTTACAAGCAGAAAACGCATTACAAATTTCATAAACAAATCTCCGGAGCTTGCGTGATGATAAGACGCACAGTAAGCAGTCCTTGCGCGGCAGCGACGTTAATCATCGCAACAGGTGGTGACGACTGTGGCGCATCCATCACAGGTGAGATGCATTATCGCGTCAGCGCACGCAATACACCCAGCCGTGAGAAAGGAAGCAGCGCCTAACAACACGGAAAAATTCATAAATACAATTTAACAGCCATGAAAATGAAACGACAGAAAAAGTCAGACAACAGGTTGCTCTGGGTCTCCCTTACACTTTCTTCTTTTCGTTATGGCCAGCTAGGGACCACGTGCCAATTTCAATTCCTCTCCTATTATTGTTTCTTTCTTCCTTTAAAGTACTCCATTATTGCAGGTGTTTTCTCTTTCTCTCTTCAGAACAATTTTCTCCTTTCTACCTTGGAATCCTGCCATATTTGAAATCTGTTTCAAAAATTTTCTCTTTCCATAGCGCCCTGTTCACTGATATTATTTCGGTTCAAATCTTTCATAATCTCTTGAATCCAGGTTATAATTGATTTTTTTCTCCCAAAAATATTTGAATATATTTTTTTAGCCTGCTGTTATCCATGAGATAGACGTATCCAAAAATTATCACTCTCCTTTTTCTGATCTATTCTGTTATTTTTTCAATGTTTTCATATATTTCCTCATTATTTCCTAACTTCCATTGTACTGTATTTTTCAATGAACCCCAAATTTTCCTTATAATTCTCCTTTCTAATACTTCGAGCTTATCTAGTTTATAATTTAATACCAGGCATTCACTTGCATAGAGACATGCCGGTTTCACCACTGTATTATAGTGTCTTATTTTAAGGCTTCTAGACAGACACTTTTTGTTGTAAGAATACGCTTACTCTTACTCTTTATTACTTATATGAATTCTTTAGTCAGATACTGGAGACTAACCATACATGGAGGTATAAGGATATGGAGAAATAACTATCGCGATACACTAGTTTATTGTGATGAACAAATATTTATAGCTCACAATAAAGATGATCAGCGGGGTGTCGATAAAGTCCTTCTGCCGTTACAATGAAACATATCTCATAAACTATCTGAGAAAGAGACTTGCGATTATTTGCAACATGCTCTATGCCTCTCAAGGTTTTCTTTACATCTGCTAAAAAAGCTGTGCAAGCAAATAACCTTCCTGCGCGTGCTGAATTTGCTGCTTCCGTGCCGGCCCGGATTGTTCTGAAAATCCGCACAACACGCGCGAACGAGATCGTGGTAGATCTAAATCCAGTTTGGTGTGCTATTATGCACGATTGAGTAATTGGCCCATTTCTCTTTGCTGAGAAGGCGATTCATGAATACCTGCTCCCTGAGGTGTCGGAGCTGCAGCCAGTCACAGTGTTCCATCAAGACTTCGCATCTCCTCATTGCTCTGGTGATATCAGGCCCAGGGACGTTTTGAATAGACGTTTCCGTGGAATATGGATTAGCCATGATGGACCAATCACGCGCTCAAATGATATCGTGTGTGGTTGGAGCTGAAATATCGTCTCGATATCCCGAGCGCAACTAGAGGTGCACTGGTGGAAGTGGAGAGAATGTAAGGAAAACTTTGAGAGATATAGAACATCATAGTTTACTAGATTCGTTTCATGATTTTGCGGACACTCTGTACAATTTTTAATACATCGCTTGAAATTGACAGAGATGGTGATCCTCCAAACGGAGTAACGCAAAACCAGTAATCGTTTTCACGGAGATGAAAGTTAACTAGGAATCCAAATCAAAGAAGATTTACTCCACGACGTATCATCCACTTCACGTTACATGTTGCTCGTATGTTATTTCAAAGCAGAAAATCAACACAAAATCTAAAATTCCCGTTACTTAGATTACACTTGAAGCAAAGAAATACAGTTAATTTGTTTAGATACCTTATTTTTGAAATTTCAAAAAGCAGTTACCTCAAGAAAAATCATTGCAAGCAATCATACAGAGTGATCAGCGATATTTGTGACAAAATATTTCGGAGAATTTAAACATTCTTGAATTTTTATAGGCTATTAGTTATCCGACTGACGGAATTGCTTGTTATAATCATAAGATACTGTTTCTTCACAGAAACAGTCCATGGGGAATTAATTAACCTGTTATACATAGTATCTACTAACTCAATGTTAAATTTAAATGTATTTAGTAGGGCGTGCGAAACACATCGCAGGTCAGTTTATAATCAGGCTGTTGCCGTTTTCTCTTGGCAGCGTAAGCCAGATATATCCTGCCTATGCTTCTTTTAATCCTGGCAGGTTGTACTACATTTAACCAGTCTGTCAGTTTGTTGGTTTTGATGTTAAATAAAATCCCAAACATACACTCCAACGACAAGAAATATTTAATAAGCCAAGTTAGGTAAATGCCACAGCATTTTTTAGTACACTCCGCACTTTATATATCACCTCAGCGGTCACAAACCAAAACACACACACCACCTGACTTTTTTCTCTCTTCTCTCTGGCCACGCACGTGGACCAAAGATTATTGTAACTTAATACTATCCAATAACATTACAATATGAACAGTCTTTGGAATTAGTGAGCGAGTACATGTATTCAAATTATTACATTGTCCTTTGGTTTACTAAGAGTTAATAATTACAAATACAAACTACTTACTATACACTTGGAGTCGCAGCTTATATGTTACAAGTTCTGCCTAAGAAGGACATGGCATGTAGACCGAAACGTCGGCGTTTCATACTAGGACAACATAATGCCAAACAACATCCTGTTTGCACAAATTACAGAAATATTGCTGGAAACATTTTCGTGCCTGCCCAAGCACATGTTAGTACACTTATCTGAGGTGGTCGTGCAGTGGCTTTAACTCACAGTTTTATCTCTGTATTACGCTGCAGTTTCTTGACGACTTTTCGGCTGTCACTCTCGACTAGGATGAACCATATTATTACCTCGCGCCCTTTATCATTATCTACGGTTGGCCCCTTATTAGTAATAACGTTTCAAGTATCAAAACGTCACGAACAAAGGGGCGATGCAGCCTGCTCCTTTGATAATGCCAGCGTCACAATTTTTCGCTGATTCATGGTGAGTGGAGGATTTGATGGTTCCCTCACGGGAATTAGAAACCAACTCAGTGGCGCATCATAAAGCTAATTGGCTGCGACCGGGTACTAAATTCTGGAGTTAAAGGAACAGATAGAATGGACTGTAGCTTACCTTTGTTTTATATCTATGCCGTATCGGTTCTTCTGTAAAAGAAAAGAGAAAACCATATAAGTAAAAGCAACCTTAATAATGATTAACCTTAATATTATTTACGTATGGTATTAGTTCAAATACTGAGTCAAGACTAAAAACTTAAAATGTTATTAGTGGCATCTTAACATCTATAAATGTGCACTGCAAACTACTGACCTGTATGTGGGAATTAAGTTTTTCCCGGCGTATTAATGAAATAAACTTTTCTCGGGTTTTCTGCCGCGGAGATTGCTGCCGAAACGTTGTACGATGAATTAAATAAAAATATTATCCGCCAGAAAACCCGAGAAAAGTTTGTTTTACTGACCTGTATGTTAAACATGTCAAAGTCTGGTTATGCAACCGCAGACGCTATAATGTGAATGAAGTTGTAAATACAATTGACGGCCTCTTCCATTTGCCTTTTAATAAGCAGGTGAAAATGGAAATAGTCATTCACAATGCTTTATTTGACAGCACTGATATGTTAACAAGATATTTACTATAAAATTACACTACCTCCTATCGTTAAGAGTTAGTCAAGGGTCTGGTATATCACTGACAAATCTTTGGGTTTGCTTTTAAAATCTGAACGTCAGTCCTATGCTAGTGCCTAGTGAACCTACTGAATGAAATGATGTCATTTTATAATACATCACGGTGACCAAAGTAGCCGATGGAACCACTTCCGTCTGCAATTATATCCAACCTTTACATGCCGTGTCAACTAACACTACACGCCGCAAGCTCCTGTACGCCGAGGTCTTTGCCGTTATTGTACAGAGAAGAAGTATCAAATAGTGTGAAGAGATGCTATCAGTAGACTTGGATAACCTACAAGATACTTCAGTAAATGTCGTGTCGATTTCTTTTAACAAGCAAGAAGGCAAGGCAACAGATCTCTCTTCTCTTCGGCACCAGGACAATACCTTTCAATGCCAGCCGTAAATAACTCGGCGTCACAATGAATAAATCACTCACGCTCCTTAAGAAAGAATTCTGTTCTCCGGGATTACTAAGAAAATGTAAATGGTACTGAGGCACTAACCCCTTTATATGGTGACAAAGTTTTTTGTACTTTTTTTTCTTAAGGTTTTACGTCTCGTCGATTTTGAAGCGGGAAAGGTCAGGGCAAGGAATTCTGCCATGACCTTTCGAAGAAACTATCCCAAAATTGCTTGGGGTGATTTCTGGAAAACATGGAAAACCGATATCTGGATGGCCGGACGGGGATTCGATCCTGTGTCCTCCCGACTGCGAAGCCAGAGATTTACTGTTGACGCACCACACTCGGTTTTTGCACGTCCAAAAATATGTAAGATTTCGTAAAATACATGCTGCAGACTAACTGCCCTCGTGGGGCAACAGAAAATATAAACTAGCTTCTGTTTGGCTGTCGATTGAAGAAGTTGTGGATCAGGCCCCTTATAGGGAAGAACTTCCACTACCTACCAGTTGAACCACACTACAGGGAACGGTGAAATATTGTGTCAACACACACCGGCAGAAATTAAAAGAGTACAACATCCAGATAGGAATAGGAAACTTTGTAGACATATCCAGGGTCATACCCAGAAGAAATGATAGCAAATTAAAATGGATCAGTTTATTAGCTTTAGATACAGTTGTCAGTAAGAAGTGCGCCCAAGTAGACCACCTATACATTATTGGATCCATGCCGGGATTAAATCAACAAGTGTTCTGATGTCTTTTTGGGGTATGTCTCTCTAAGCTTGCATGTCTTGTGCAGTCACTTGTTGCACAGTTTGTTCTGGGTGACCATGTGATCTAATGTGTCTACTCCTGACATCCCAGACATGCCCTATTGGGAACAGATCTGGGGATCGTGTGAACCAAATTGTGATCGTAACCCCTTGTAAGGCTTGTGTTGTGATGACCACAGTGTGAGGATGGGTATTATTCTGTTGGAAGATACGATTTGGATGGTGGACATGAAGAGTATCACAGTAGGGTGCAGCACCCCGTCTACATGGTGGTGGGCTGTCTTTGTGCCTTCAACAAGAACCTACTCAGTCCTGCTGTCGAAACGGATTGAACCCAAATCATGACACCAGTGGCTTCGCGCATGTAACGTTCTGAAATCACAGCAGGGTAAGCTGTTTCTCCACAGCGCATGCGTACATGTTTCCGATTATCACTTTGCCACAGACAAACTCGACTAAACACAAATGTACGCCTTTCAAGTATCCATTTGAGTTTTGTATTACACCCTGTTAGACGATGCTGGAAATGAAAACAGGTTAATGGAACACATTGCATAGGGGTCAGAGAGTGTAACCCATCTTCTAGCAATTGGTTTACAATAGTCCGGGGGTGACTCTCTCTGTAACCACTGCTTGGATCTGGCCTGCAGTCACTCGTCTGCCAGAAACAGCCACCTACACAATTTGGCGGTCGTAACCTGCTGTTCTCCATCTGTATGGACCTGTGAATACTCTAGGAGTATTAGAGCCTTCTTTCGTCCACTGTGTAACAAGTCTGTATACTGACATTGTACTATGGCCAATCCTTCAGGAGATTTCACGATATTATACACCCATTTCAAACACGCCAATTCACCGACCCCTCTCAGAATTAGACATTTTGGTTTAAAGGGTTGTCACTCTTCGCCTCTTGACAAGAACTTGTGGACAAAAAAATGCCACCACTTATATCTTATTAAACATAGCAATTTCGCATAACTAAAAGCCCCGTAATTCTCATATTATTACATGAAAAAATTTCAATTTTAAATAACTTAATACACTTCATATGGGGATACTTGGGGCCAAATTTCATTCATTTATCACAACTCCGTCTGGGTGTAGCACTTTTAATTTTCTTTCTCGACGATTACATAAGGTACATAGAAGACTGGAACCGAACCAAAAACAGCAGTGTGCTTATTACATGTTTAATGTTAATTTGTAGATAAGTAGTAATTTATAATAGAGATACGCACTGACAGAAATAACCTTGCTGTGCGCCGAAGAGTAAATTTCAAAGAAACTTGATCGGACAGTCTAAGATATCGAAATTAGCATTTGGAGTGCGTGGAAGCAGAACCTTTTAAGCAATCAGTCAACTGATATTTGGAGACCAGAGTACCAACAGAAAATTTGCTGGATTGAAATTTCATCCGCCAACACTGCGATATAACCTTGATTTATTCCTTCCAACTAACGTTCGACCATAGTCAACGGCTGTAACCACCTCCAAGTCGACTTCGGGAATACCTAAAAAATCACCACCAATATCCTAATTGCGTTCTTCCTGTAAAGTTATTTTTACAGACTATGGTGCACTGTCCCTTTGATAATACAGATATGTCGCGAGAAGTTATACAACTTTCGTTAAGCTAAGTTACGAGCGCCGTTGATGAAAATGTGGGAAAAACCAGTTCCGCGTGTAGGCAGCCGGAATCTAAATGCTTCTGTTAACAGTGATGTGAGCATATAGATTCTGCTGTGAAGTGAGTACTTAAAACAATGTTAATTTTTTATCATCAAGAAGCCGTGGCAATGATACAAATTAGTGATAACTACATATCAGATATAACTATATACAATGGTGAGATTTTGTTATCTTGATGATTGTGATCAGTATGGTTCGGATCTCTGGGACAAATCACATTTTTTCCTGCCTTCTTTTTTATTTGTAATGCTGAATTACACACTGATTGAAAGTTTTTAATTGTATTTAAATGTATTTTATACAGCATATAAATAATTTAGGATATATTGTGCTAATATTTATAGTCATATGGTCATATTCTTGAAAGCAAATAAGGCAGTTGGATTTGATGAGATCCCTGCAGAACTTCTTAAATCTCTAGGAGAGGAAGGAATCGAAAGATTATTCAAGCTGATAGCAAAAAGTTATGAAACAGGAGAAATTCCAACTGATTTTAATAAAAATATAATCTTCACACTTCCAAAGAAAACACAAGCCGACAAATGTGAGAATTATCGCACCATTAGTCTAACATCACATGCTTCAAAATTACTGACCAGAATAATATACAGAAGGATGGAAAGGGTAGTAGAAGAGATAGTAGGTGAAGATCAGTTTGGGTTTAGGAAAAATCGCGGTACAAGAGAAGCAATTCTGTCTTTAAGATTAATACTTGAAGGGCGGATCAAGAAAAACAAAGATACTTTTATGGCATTTGTTGATTTAGAAAAAGCTTTTGATAATGTTAGGTGGGACAAGATGTTCAAAATTTTAAAGAAGTCAGGTCTAAAGTATCGAGATAGAAGAATACTCTATAAACTATATAAGAATCAAGTGGCTATAATAAAAGTAGAGAATCACGAGAGACATGCATCGGTTAAAAAGGGTGTGAGACAAGGTTGTAGTCTATCCCCGCTAATATTCAACTTGTATGTAGAAGAAGCAATGAAGAAAGTTAAAGAAAAATTTCCATGCGGCATAAGTTTGCAGGGAGAAAAAATCAGTATGCTACGATTTGCTGATGACATTGTGTTAGCAGAGAGGGCTGAGGATATTGAGAAGTTATTGAATGGCATGAACAAAATATTGAAGGAAGATTTTGGACTGAATATAAATCAAAGTAAGACAAAAGTGATGAAATGTAGCAGAAATGATACCAATAGTAGCAGATTAAATATAAAAATAGGATCGGATGCTATAGGAGAAGTGAGTGAGTTCTGTTACTTGGGAAGCAAAATTACAACTGATGGCCGAAGCAGGAATGATGTTAAAAGCAGAACAGCGCTAGCAAAAAGAGCCTTCATGAAAAAGAGAAACCTTTTAGTTTCAAATATTGATCTAGGAATTAGAAAGAACTTTTTAAAACTCTATGTGTGGAGCACAGCACTTTACGGTAGCGAAACATGGACTTTAGGAATACCGGAAAGAAAGAAACTTGAAGCATTTGAAATGTGGTGCTACAGAAGAATGCTAAAAATTAGGTGGACAGACAAAGTAAGAAATGAACGAGTTTTGGAAATGATGGGTGAGAAAAGAAGTTTATGGAAGAAGCTTACAGGAAGAAGAGACAGGCTTTTAGGTCATATTTTGAGACATGCTGGATTGGTTAATTTGTTAGTAGAGGGAACAGTCGAAGGTAAAAACTGTAGAGGTAGACAGAGATTAGAATATATGAAGCAGATAATTGAGGACGTGGGTTGTAAGGGGTATGTAGAAACGAAAAGGTTAGCACAAGATAGGAAGGGATGGAGGATTGCATCAAACCAGTCTAAAGACTGACGACAGCAAAAAAAAAAAAAAAAAAAAAAAAAAAAGGTCATATTCTGAGGAAAAAATCTGATAATTTTTAATGGTACTAGGAATTCATTCGAAGTTATACAAGAGAAGAAATTAAAATATTGTACTCCTATTATACATCGAAGGAAAAAACAAAGTTAATTGTCACTGAATTGGTCAGAATTCATCAGTTAAGAAATAAAGTTAAAATTAATGTAAGTGCCTAAACGTTAATGTTCCGACCGCCTTTTAATCAGTAGCAACCCGTGTTGAGCCACATCATTAAGTCTCTCACTGTCGCGAATACTTTTGAAAATAATCCTCACTAAGTGTTAAATCTGCAATCGATCAGTGATCACCGCCATGCCGAAAATAAAATTTTCTGAAAGTGTGAAGTTACAGAGTTGTAAAAAGGAATTGGGAGAGGAATATTTCAGTACCTGCCGATGAAAGAGTTATTTTCTGTAAGTTATGTGAAATTAAAGTGACAGCAACAAAGTGATTTCAAGTGCAGCAGCATTACGATGCAACAAGACACAAAAAACAATAAGTTGCGGCATTAACCTCGCAAAGGAGACAGCGAACGTATTATTATTAATTTTTAACACAGCTTCGTCTTCTTCCAAATTGTCATTTTTTTTCTAAAAATTATTATTAAAAGAGATTTTCTTTACTATAGAGGTTTTCTAAAGATCCCTGTGAAATGATGGTATCCGCCAACATTACTCATAATAAAGTGTACAATGAACATTTAGAAACCTTCTTGGAGAAATATTTGCTCAAAGTTGTTATTTTAACTCCTATTTACCCATTTTTAAGGTCATATTTGCATGCATATTTCTCTATTTTTTTTCATAAAGATCAGAACCCTAATTATCATATGAATATTCGTCGTAGGTCCCTACTGCAACACCTAACAGGTTTTATGGCTCAGCACATTCGGTTATTAACATAGGAATGGAGGTGAAAGTAATGTAAACGGCAGTTGCCTTATTACACATTTACTTACATGAACAATGTGTGATGGCATACTTGAATATTTACAATTTTTAATTGGATTTGTAACAAAACATTAGAGATAGGGCCAAGGACTAGGCGAGCATGTAATTGATGGGCGCCTCACAGCCCAAACTAAATGGAATATTGATAATCTTCCTGTAAGACTATGCCCAATTGATTGAACATCTGAATGTCCACACCCATCTATCATAGTAGAGCCCACCTTTGTGTTAGACGACCGGCATCATCTTCTTGGGGAGTGTGCATAAACTACTTAGCTACATTTTGGCCTCCTGTGAATCCCCCCTCCCCAACCCACTTAAGCCTACGTGGCTTTTCCCTCAACCCCCCCACCCCCCGCCCCGCCCCACGTCGCACGTAGCACGTAGCTTTTTTCACTTTTAATTCCAGAAGACATTTTGTACTGTTTTCTTTTGTCAGACTATTGTAAATAGATAATTAACTGAGGGAAATAAATATTCACAAGCTGTTGTGAGTTCTGTTCCTCATTTTATCTGTGAAAAATGTTATGAAAGGAAAGCTACGTGGCCTGTCCTGGAACCCCCCCCCCTCTCCCCACGTAGCCCACGCGTGCCTTCCAGCCAACCCCCCCCCCCCCCTCCCTGCCCCCTGGACCGAGCCACGTAGTTTGTGCACGCTCCCTTCTCTGCGACAGCCGCCTCGGCGGCACTGGCGACGACGCCCTCGGCGTCGATGTGGTACGTTGAAAGACTTTCGTAGAGAGCCCGACAGACCCCTGCGCCCAGGGTTTAAAGAGATACTCCCCCTTCCTATCACCACTCCTCGATAACCTGCTCTATGAAGTCACTTTACCAGCTTGCAGTAAAGACAGGCGCTTGGCAACTGGCGACTTAAGGACTTGCTGATTGGCGAGTTACTTCTCAGGTCATAGCTACTATTGCTTAACTATTTCATGTTCACCCGCTTTGGATACTGACATTAAAAATATGAAGTTTTTAGGCAACTGATCGACCTTTATCACTACATGGGCAAAACAAGCAGATTTTATTTTGTGGTGCCATTGTCATATGTCATTATTATTACTTCCACCGCAAAGCTCCTCAAAAATGACTGGTTGGACGGAGTGTTCCTCGCATTTGCTTAACAAAATAGAATTGTTATAAAATATCGCTGAATGCAATTCTTCATACTTAAGGGCTAGCAAAAAGTTTCATTTGTGATCCTGGTCCAGGTTGCATTTCAACCTAATCAGAAATTCCGCTAATATTGTTTGTAAAAAATCAAAGCTTCAATCGCACGCGAATTAATACGTATACTGTATCGTATATTAATGACATCATATATCACCATATAAACTTGATCCAAATCTTCAATGGTTTCTTATGTCTTCAGATTGATATTACAACTTTGAATAGCTGACTTAGTTGGAACTACTTATATGCGGCTCAAATAATAACTTCAGTAAGATGGGGTCACTGAAACCAAAGGAAACTAAAAATAAATCTTAAGAACTTACGTTATGCCGCGTGATATTAGTTTTAATCGTGGCCTAGGCCATATATATTTCTATCAATGTGGAACTACTTTCAATCACACGAAATAATATTTTCAGTAAGAATGGGTTCATGAAAAAAAAAATTAATTATTTTTTAAATAACTTAAATTACTCATTGTCTCTGCTGTAACGTCTAATGACAATAGTGATTCTGATCAATGCTAAATTTTAATATAATCAAAATTACCACTAACATTGCTACTTGAAAGTTAAAGCATTTATATGCATATATGTGGGCAAAGATCTCAACTAAAATTTCTATATCGAACGAATATAAATAAGCAAAAAGCTACTAATGATTATTATTAATTTTAAACGCATTGTATACTTTTCTTTCAGCGTTCTGGCATTTAATTTCCTCGCGCATACTTGTCTGAAGAGGTTATTAAATAATTTCTACTATGTAGTAATATCTCTGGCCGTTGTTAATCCAGCAACGAAGGCCGGGTGCTTGACGTCACAGCGTTACAGACACTATGACCAAATTTAACCTTTTATTAGTATTTATGATTTTATAGAAAGTAATTGTAATTCGGAGTGTACTGCATCTTAACGAATGGAATAGGTATGAACTGTAATAAAGTTGATGGGAATTGAAGCATTGTATTAGCAGCGCGAGCAGCAATATGGCGAGGCATTGGAAAGTCGTGTAACTGAGTACGCTACCTAACCTGAAAATATATCAGGAAGAACTGACGTTTGTTCCAAACGACTACAGTCTCTCCTAAGACACACAAAGTATTAGAGTACAGAACCCTGAATATTCCACAGTATTATATATATATATTTGCAATTCTTATTTCTTTTTTTTTTTACTTATGGTTTAACGCCTCGTCGACGGCTAAGGTCATTAAAGGCGGGAGGGTAATGGGTACAAGGAATGGGAAGGAATTCGGCCATGGCTTTTTTGAAGGAAGCATTCCGGCATTCGCCTCGAGTGATTTGGGAAACCACGGAAAACCCAAATCTGGATGCCCGGACGGGGATTCGAACCCGCGTCCTCCCGAATGCGAGGCCAGAACGTTAACCGTTCACCCACCATGCTCGGTTTTGCAAATTCGCCATTTGGATTGACGCCACAATTCATATACAGGTATTATTATTCTCATGAAGTTTCCTTTTGCTCCAGTACTTCTTCATACAAGCACTATGCTGATGGCTCTGTTCTTTCGACTTGAAACTATTTCAAATTACTGGTCACTTTTCGAAACGTATTCTTGTCTAAAGGCACGTTCACACCGAAGTAACACACAGAAACTTCTTGTTACGGTATGTTTCTAGAAACATAAACAAATAGAAACTTTCATCTTCACCAGAAACAGTTTACTTGTGTTACTGTTTACAGTTGTCATCCGTCTACACCAAGAGCAACAGTCTGTTTTTTTTTTTTTTTTTGTGTGCGAAATAAAAACATTTTGTTACAATTATTATGATTTAGTTATTATGCGATGATGTGGTGCGATTCTGATGTTTTGTCAGCATTTGCTACAATTTAGATTATTTTTGAATAAAAGAATACGTAAATGCTTGATGAGACCAAGTCTTCTGGAAAGAAATCAACACGTAGTCGAGCGCCTTTCGGATTTTTTTTTTAACTAAACTAGCTTAGTCCATAAACCGAAGGTTGTTGGGATCCTCCCCAAGGAGGCATAATAAACTATTGTATCACGAAGTAGCTCCTTTACTCTGGCACCTACATTTTACCGTCGAACGTCCTGGAGTAGATCATATAATCAAAAAGAACTCTTGAATTTTTAAAATCAAGCGCTTTAAGCAATTAGCTAACAGATATTTTTAAAAAAATATATTGGTGGCTTTAAGAGTTCTTGCTATCAGAGATTCATTTATTTCATTGATGTACGTATCTATTTGGAATTTCCAAACAATCAACATACAAAATTGTGCCAGAAATTTGTGATGCAATTACATCAATTTTCCGAGATACTCGAAAATTCAGTTGAAGTGGTTGATAACTAATTCAAACTCATAAATTATTTTAATGGACAGGACAGATAAAATACACCCAACAATCACCCAATGAATGATTCTATGAGTGGCTGCGTCGAACGCAGGGCTTGTGTAAGTTCTTTCCTTCCATTGTTACCGATCATGAATTATTTTGTAATTATATTTTGTTTTTGAAAATGCAATGTATCAAATTCCACTCGTTCACTCGAATATTTTTGTAGCAGTACATCAATAACTGAGGTAACAGCAGCAAGTAACAAAATGTATACAACACTACACCAAACAGCTTCAAACACATTCATATTTACCAATATTCCTATATTTTTTTTATTTTTATTTTTAAATCTGCTAGTTTTTGAAACAGGCAACTTGAAGGAACATCAGTTTCAGTTGATATAAACAATGAGGAGCAATGGGAAAGATGACGGAACAAGTTACATGAACAACCAACATCAACATCCTCTGTGTTCCTTTAGATATGAACGTGTCTTTACATCTAGTCCTCCGAGATGTTGGAACTTTCCACATCTTTACGAACTTTCCTTAATCCACGCTGTCGTTGTCTTCTTGCTCCATAGGTAGTCAATATCCTGGTTTTATTCATTCTGTACGGTTGACCGAAAAATCTTAATCTACTTTGTTTTTCTTGGTACCTTAGATTTTGTGTAGGTTCTTGTTTTATTTGTAGTTCGTTAATAACGCAGACGACGAGAGTTGTGTTGTGGAAGGCACGGCTGTGGAGTGACTTTACCGTGTGTCACGGCTGAGGCGGGGTCGGTCCTAGCCTGCAGCCAATAACTGTTGATGAAGACCGCGCCCGGCCTGTCTCACCAGACCAGCACCACGCGCCTTCACATTTAACAAACGACCAGGCACTAAACTGTCGACTCAGTGGGTACTCGTTGGAGTCCACATGTTTCCATAGCTTCCGTACATTCCAAAGTTGCTATGCCTGTCTACAGGGTGTTAAAAAAACTATAGAATATTTTAGGAGGCGAAAAGACGAAAATGTATAGTAAATATTGGGCAGCAAACACATACTTTCGGAATTAGCAGCACGTGCGCTTTGTAACGTCCATCGATCACAATGCATGTCTCAGACATTCGACGTAAGGAATCGCGAACTCTTTGAAGCTGTCCAGTTTGGTCCTGTATGTTTTCAGTGCGTAAAGAACCAATCTGCACAGATTCAGAGTGCGTGATTCTATACGCCCAAGAGCAGCGGCATGTATTGTAATGGACGGATGTAACATTGCGTATTAACTCCCAAAATATGTGTTGTCTTGTTTTGATGCAAACTATCACCTCATAAAGTATTCGACACTTTTTTAACACCCTGTGTAACAGCGATGCGAGGTGTCGGCACTACGCCTTGTCGACGTAGAGGTCATTGGAGGTGGAAAGGAACGGGAAGGACCTCGGTCATGGACTTTTGAAGGAAATATCCCGGCATTCACCTGGAGTGATTTGAGGAAGCCATGTAAAACCTAAATCTCGATGCCCGGACGGGGATTCAAACTTGCGTCCTCCCGAATGCGAGGCCAGAGCGTTAAACGCTCACCCACGAAGCTCAGTCGCTCAAACTGAGCCTTCCCCCGCTCATCTACTATCATCTACTTGGGCGATACTATAAGAAGCAACGTTTAAAACATTAAAAGGTACCAAGATAAATTATCTTTTAGTTTACGAAACGCTATTTCACTAAAGATAGTTGAATTATCCTTATGTGAATAATCAGATAGTTGATAACTTAGTTGATTTATTTTGACTCTTTCGGCTAGTTGTTAGGACACTAGCCAGACTATCGCGGTGATAACACGAGCTCAAATTGCGTAAGAGTTACTTGTGGTGTTCGTAAACTTTTATTACAGTAGTTTTTTTGACCAAAATTCTTGTTTTTTTTCCAATAATGTATTAATTTTCTGATATTATTACCTGAAATGCGATTACTTATCTGCATTTTTGGCAAAACTAAAATATTACTTAAACGAATTTATCGTGACGTTGAATATTTACTCTTTGTTGAATGGACAAAGTTCCTTTAGCTTAACTTCTTTCAGAATTAAATTTAAAAAAAAAATGAACAAGAATTGTGCAATCTGAAACTCCGTTATTGTTTTCATAACAGTTTATTTCCCGTTATAAGAGAATGTCTCGGCACTATAGATTTGTAATGGACAGTAACTATAGTACACCTCAAGAAGACTGCAGAGGCAACTCGTGCTTACACAGTTCCACGTGGCTTGGACATCGGCGAAGATTACATCCAAGGAACTGTATGTAGTATTTCCTCGCTCAGCAGAGCTCTTACAATGTTAATTGTTCGATTGGTACATCGGACAACGAATTAACATTAATTTTCTCACAGAACAAATTTAAATCTGCAGAAAATGCTGTCACGCATAAGCGTCAGTAAATAAAGTTTACGAAAATAGCGGAGATTGTTTCTCAAATAATCCAACCACTCGACGCCAGAAGGCATCGACAACAGAATTTTCTTTTAACAAGTAAAACTATTCATATGTGATCGTAGTTTTTCCCGGCGAAGTTCCTGCTTGAAGATCTCTCGGGCAATTGATCCGGACGCAAGCCCGAAAGATCTTCAAACTAAACTATTCGTATTTTGAGACATGCGGAATTGGTTAATTTGTTCGTGGAGGTAACAGTAGAAGGTAAGAAATGTAGAGAAAGACAGATTAGAAAATATGAAGTCCATAATTGAGGACGTGGGTTGTTATATTTTTTTTTTTGCTTTTGTCTTTACGCCTCGTCGACACGATGTCATTAGAGGCGGGAAAGGACAGCGGACAAGGAATGGAAAGGAATTCAGCCATGGATTTTTTTGAAGAAGAATCACAGCATTCGCCTAGAGTGATTTGGGGAAATCACGGAAAACCCAAATTAAGATGGCCGGTCGAGGATTCGAACCCACATCCTCCTGAAAGCGAGGCCAGAGCCTTACCGCTCAACCACCAAGCTCGGTAGTATGCCGCTGGTGTCAGTTTGAGTATAATACTGGCCTAAACCGTTGTATCATTTTCATGAGTTAGAAACTACATCCCTCTGTTTATATGAGACGATATGCAAGTAATTTAAACGTATTTCCTTTCGTTATTATTATAACATGACTGTAATATCAATAATAATTAATTTGATGCCACTTTTCTGTACAGTTTTAATGATTCCGCACAGTGTTATTTGCACCCTAATGCTCACTGATAGCTATTTGGTTTGTGAACGTGTAAGCAATTAATTCTAAACACATTTTGTTTGTGGCGGCGTATTATCGTGAGAAGCAACCACAGGTGCTCCTCCCTGTAATTTATAGCCAACTGTTACCGGTGACTGCTGCTTGTACAAACAGAGGGACTCATTAATGATAGTCCTGACCTTCCCCGTGATATATCTCAGCCCAGTCGGCAGTCGTAAGTTATGGGGAGCCGACAAACCTGTTCTAACGGTTTATCGTCTGCCTCTAAATTCGAGAAGAACTTCTCAGGAAATAGAGCAACTTCGGTAGACGATAAGGTGGAATTATCGAGCCGGAGTTCTATTCTCGAACAACCCACGAGTTTGGCGAAACGTGTTTAGGCGCCGCAGTACAGGATAAGGTTGAGTGACAATAATCCCACCAGGGGCAAAGCGCCGCCCTGGCATACCAGTCATATACAGTAAGAATATGCTGGGACAGTCATCAAAGTTAGAAAAACTACATAGTTTATACATAGATTAACACGCATCACATAAAATCATAGGTTACAGATACCAACACTTCCGTTCTCCTCATCCCATTCTTATTACTGAATCCTCAAGGAAATCGGCTGGTAAATTAGAACTGTGGCATCCAAAAGTGAAATGTTATCATCAAAATGCGGGAAAAAGTTGGAAAGATGAAATTATAGTCTCTAAAGCGCGCCTTTGTGGAGCAATTTCACCGTAATTGAAGATAAATAAATGAAACTGATGTTACACAGTTTTAAATTACTTTGCACCAATAGTGGCGACACATTTATTTCGTCTAGCAGTCAATAGAAACACAATTCTCTACGGGGTTTTCAACGTCTTATAAACCTCACACGACACACGAAGAAGAAGAAGCAGTCAAAGGCGTGCACATCTAATGGTTCAAAGATATAATGTGGGCAGGATAAGTACGCCAAGAACCTTCGTTACCATTATTTATTTAAAAAAAAATATATATATATATATAAATGTAAGTCCTCTATGGTGCTATGACTCGAGGGAAGGTTTAGAATCAAGCGAGAAGCGAAATGCAACTACTTTCAAATATGTCTACGGATGATTTGATATTTTTTTAATGTTAATAACAATAACTCTTTGCTAAAATCAGTTATTATTATGACAATTCTTGAAGAAACCGCAAAACATAAAACTTGGTACTTGTATTCGTAATACATTAAAAACTGGATACCAATAACTACCATGAAGCATAGTACCAAAACATAGTGCTAACAGCTATATTTACAATAAACCGTGTGCTTTGAATCCTGCGACTGTATTTTGGCGATTTGTATGTATTATGTGATGTAAATGATGAAATTACTTCTTTTATTCTGGCAAAAAATAAGATCAGCTAAAATAAAAGGTGTAGCAGAGGCTTTAGGTGGTCAAGCAACATCTGATTAGGGCTTTTGGTTGATGACAACAAAGATGGAATAACAGAGTAGAAGAAATTATTATATAGCTGGATGTTGTGGATCATTTTCCTCAATTGCTTCATAAGTTAGATAATAATTCATCCCACTGTAACAAACACAACATAACCTGCTTACAACTTTTGTACATAATTAACAGAAAAAGCACCGTTGAAGATGCTTTTGCAAAAGAAGTGAAACGCGTACGGGAGACCAATAAATTTATTTATTAAAATTATTATATAGTTTCTACAGTCCTTATATGGTGTATTTTCTACCATAGAGGAGATGTTAAAGAAGAAGTAACTTAAGCCTTCACCGCGATTAGTATACTTCATTACGGGCCACATAACAGATTCGATATCGGAATTTTGTGGAATTAAGCAGGTGCGAATGTGGTGCAGAGAGAGCGCCGGAGCACGTGGTTTGGGATTGTGGAATAACGGCCAGTCTGAGAGCTCGCCAACAAGCTCGGCTTCAAGGAGGAGAATATTCGACGTACTATGCGATGAGAGGTTGTCGCATTTGCAGCCAATCTCGCGTCAAAAGTTTAGAAGGAGAAGTTGACAGACAGGTCGTACGCTGAGTTCCTTATCTCTGAGACGTACAACTTAACGTGGAATCTAAACAACGAAACGTCCTGGCGTATCTCATATGATCAAACAACTCTTAAAAATTCATGGTCCAATAGGGACTTGAACCCGAGAGCGAACTCCGAACATTTAAAAGCAAGCGTTTTAACCACTGAGTTACCAGGCCGCTCATACCAAGCCCAAAAAGAGTAAAGACGTTCATCGTATTTTGGTCATGGAAAATTAACCAGTGTCGAAAAATCCCCGCATAGGCGCTGTCTAGAGATATAACACTCAATAATTGATGGCGTCTGAGCTCAGACATGACATTGATATAATATTCTTTCGGAGCTAATGTTTATTAACGATGCGATTACTTTAAAACTAGCTGTGGAGATATAAAATTTCTTGTTAGTGTTGACCAGTGTTTAGCTGGTCGGTGCAGATCATGTTGAAGCCGCTGTGTGCTGACTCACTGCACATGGTCATAGCAGCGCAAGTCATTCTCGACGAGATGACAAGGTTCACCACATAAAGCCCCAACCACAATAATGCCTCAGGACAGCGGCTTCTTCTCAGGCGGCCTTGGTCAAGCAAAACGTCTGATTACCACTATTGTTGCACCTAAACCAACATTTGACTCACCTGGCAGCTGAGAGATTTATATTTAAATTAAAACTTTCTCTCCGAAAAAATACGAAGCTGATTTCTCATGCCTCTTTCAATGAATACGGTTTATTCATGATTTGCTGATTACATGTATGATTGCATATTTGGAGCTTCGTGCGATGTCTAACAGACATACATTGACGAACCAAAATATTATAATCACCTTCTTAATGCGGTGTTGGCCCACCTTTTGAACACAAAACATAAGCGATTCGGCGCGGCGTGGGTTCAACAAGTCCTTGGTAGGATTCCGAAGATATTTGGCGCCAGATGCATCAAGCAATTCCCTTAAATTACCGACCGGTGGTTTTTGGGAATAGAGCTGGAGGCGGATAGCGTTCCAAATATGTTCTAAAGGGTCGATATAAGGTGAACTTGGTGGCCGAGACATCAACGTCAAATCTCAATCATGCTCATTAAACCACTGACTGTAGCAAGATTCTGGCCTTGTGAAACGGACAATTATGCTGCTTGAAGTGCTGTACGATGGAAGACATGAAGTATCAAGAAATGCACGTGGACGGCAGTAATTTTCACGTAATCCACAGCCATCACGGTGCCTTCAATCACTAACACGGGGCCCAAGGAAGCCCAGGTGAATATCCCCCACCCACATAGCACAATACTGCCCCCGTCGACCTACGTTCGTGGCATGTTTCGAGCAGCCATTTGCCATAAAGACGGCGTTGCCGGACACGACCATATCAACTGTCCAACCTCAATGATCTTGATCCCACTACAATCTTAACTGACGATGTAATTGGGTCAACATGGGAATACGTAGAAGCCGTCTGCTGCGGAACCCCGTATTTAGCTGTGTGCTACTACGATTCACTTGTGAATGCATCAGCATTTTACTCTGCCGTCTGATATGCCACAGATTTACGCCCATCCTGCCTACATGGTGGACACTTCGCCGATCTTTACGTTCTGTAATGAGATGGATGTCCACCACCTTGTCGCCTATTCGTAGTTTTATCTACTTTCTATATATGCTAACTATAGTAGCATGCGAAGAGCTGACCAGCGTCACCGTTCCCAGGCACCTAGCAATAACAATCTGCTTTTTGTCAGAGTCACTTATGTCAGTGATTTCCCCATTAGTCACACACATCATCGCTAGAATTATTCCCCATGCGACTCTGCTCCTTTTATTCCCTTTTCTTATCGAATATCACTAGACGGCTAGCAATGGGCAGTGGTCATTATGCTTTGGCTCACGCCTGTACTACATGCGGAATAAAGATATACAATGTTTTTTTGCAAACAGACAAATACTGTAATTTTCCATTATTCCTGTTGTACTCCTGCACGAATTCTAATCCGCGAGTAATTGCTTAGTGCCCTGATCGAAAAATTCTCGGCCTCAGCTTTAGACGACGATGGCAAAATATAAAACGTCGAATTGCACTCTCTACAGACGAAGAAAGGTTTTTCAAAACATTTTGTAAATTTATGAGAGCACTGTGTCTTTTTCTCCAGGGAAGTTCAGATTGTATTTGCACCGGACATTTTTTATAAGATTTACTAGGTACGAACATGCTCTAGTTACTCAAAACCTGTGATACATTTTCTGCTGATATTTTTTCGCGATATTTTAATGTTTAGCATACAAAATAACTATATACAAGTGACAACAAATGTAATTCATAATGACGAATACCTACAGGTATAAAACTCACATATACTAAAGTGCATACAGTTATAAGACATATCACATATATTTCAAAGTAAATATTTTTCTTACAGTTTGCTCAAACGCTCAGGACTAATTCCATTGCGTTTCAGCAACATGCGATCTTATCCTAAAGACGGCTATTCATTCGTATGTAGTTTGTCGTTAAATGTCCTTAGCAATTATACATGCGCCATTGCCTATCTACAGCTGGCTGACACATTGCGTAATTGTGTGTTGGTGCTTGAACAGTTAAGTATTTCACAACGTGAGTCTCTCGCGAGAATTTGCTTGGAAGAGCGTGCCCAGTTGGCAGCCATAATCGATCGATCGCTTTTCTTGCAGGTAGAGTAGGGTTTTTTCACTGTTCTTTAGACAAATGTCCATAGACCTGGATAAAAAAATTTCCCGAACCTTTATTGTGAATTGTGGGAGAAATTGTAAACGAATATACGTTCCATGCGATTATCTTGGAACGTGTATTTTTCGCGCGATGCAGTGGCTCACGAGAAAACTACTGAAACGAATCGATTGTCTATGCGGCGAGAATTATCATCTAGGGAAGACTGGTACTACAATATATTTTGTCAGATTTTATCTTCTATTTTCAAATACCAAAAATAAGTCGAAAAACTACCAAATATTTGTATCGTCAATTCAGGCAAACGCCATTTTGTTAATTGTATATGAGAAAAAAATTTTTTTAAAAAAATGTGGAGATTATTCCTGTGTTAGATGACAAGTATTTATTCGATGACATTTCGTCTCCGCCTACTCCATTTTGGACAAACGAAAAAGAAGATCTGTTTGTATTTTCTAACAGAATATAACTTTCTTAGTAAAACTATACATCGTTCACATCACTATTATTTATCAAAAGTAGCCAAGGAGTGATCTCTATTACTTGGCTCTTAATCACTTTCGTTGTGAGTTTCGTGAATGGCAAATATATCGATTAGAGATTTGTATAGATACTGACATTTGGTTCTACTTGTGCCTTCTATATTTATTTAATATACTCAGACGTGACGTCGGTTTCTAGTAAAAGCCAAAACCTGTGAAACTTTCATCGACTTAATGGCAGTAAATGACACCATCTAGAGCATAGGTGTCAAACTCAATTTTGCAGAGGGCCGTATATTAAATTTAGATAAATGTAGTGTGCGCATTTTAAAACTTCCGTAGAGGAATTGAGTGAAGTCTAAAAGCTCTAATAACATGATTCTTCTTTCTGTGTCACATTGCGATCGCAGGCCGTATTGATAGGGGAGCGTTCATAAACCACGCAGCTCCATTTTGCCCTCCTGTGAACCCCCCCCTCCCCCGCGTAGCCCTACGTGGCTTTTGCCTCTAACACCCCCCCCCCCCCCCCACTTGTACTGTTTTCTCTTGTCAAACTATTGTAAATAGATAATTAACAGAGGGAAATAAATATTCACATGCTGTTGTGAGTTCTATTCCTCATTTTATCTGTGAAAAATGTTATGAAACGAAAGCTATGTGGAATGTCCTGTCCTGTGGTGTTTTCGTCGCATTTGTCTAATTGGAAAATGGTCGCGGCTATTACGCGGAGAGGGTATATGTATTTTGGTTTGGGAGTGAGACGTTGTCCATGGCCCTTATTAGCCCCACCCGACTGCAGTTTGGATTCCTGTGGACCGAGGCGACCGTTTTGACCCCGGAGAGCGCAGCTGACGCACCTGCTGTTGTGTTCCCGGGGGCTGTACACGGCTGACGTCACTTCGACAGCCGCGGGCGGCGGCACCTTGTTCCTTCTCCATAAACGAGCTTCGGCAGTCAGCTTACACCGTGGGAACCACTCGGAAATGGTATCCGCGAGGGCTTCTTCCAAGCCAGCAGCTGCTTAGCTCCGGGGAACTCACCAGGTGGGAGAAACTACCGACCATCTAGTAGAAAACGGCCTAAGAAATCCAGTAATTTGCGTGTTTCATACGACCTCTGATTTATTCCCAGTGTTTAGAACGACGATTCGTTATAATAAGTGGGAACAATGTTGTATAATCTCTGATGGAAACTTACAATGGCAGATGTGTCTGGTAATAATGTTATCCTTTGTAGCAGAGCTTGATATTTATAATCATTACCATCGTTCATAGATGAAGGGTCAACAACTGTTTCAATTCTAAAATCCCATCTCTTCCTAGTCCTTGGCACTTCTCTCTCTCTCTTTTTTTTTTTAAGGGCTTCACGCTTGATCAACGTCGACATCATTGGAGCCCCGGGATCTGGGAACATGGAAGGGGGAAAGGAATTCCGCCATGGTCTTTTGAAGGAACCATCTTGGCATTCGCCTGAGTGTCGTAGAGAAACAATGGAAAATTAAAATATTAACTGCCGGAACTGGTATGTCCTCCTGTATGCCAAGCCCGAGTGTTAACACTACTATCAGGACTCGGTTCTTACATGTATTTATTTATTAGGTTTTTACTATGTAGTGACTTATCAGCCATCTTGTGTAAACTTTTCGTATCTTTCTTTGTCTGCTACAGACCTAAAGTTTAGCGAAAAATACGAACGAAAAAGTGTTCATAGCGTACTTGAGATACACGAAGAAAGATTTTCTAGATGTTAACAATAGATTAAGAGCTTCTAAAAGTTACAGCAGTTAGATCGGAATTAGAATTGGGAACTTTTGTGTTTCAAGCCAGTCACCTAAAACGTTAATAGCCATACTGAAAGAGACTCTCCAGAAGCGTTTCCAGGTAAAGAAGGAATGTCAGCTTGCTTGGCTTTCCGTCTCGTCGAAGTCAAGGTCATTAGAGACGGGAGATGTTCATGTCTAGGAACGGGAAGTACTCGGCCTCGTTCGTTTTGAAGAAACCAATCCGGCAAGTGATTTCAGAAATCAAGATCAAGATTGCAATACTGGGGATCGAACCAGCGCCTTCCCGAATGCCAGGCCCGAGCATTAATGACTCGCCCGCCTGACTCGATTAGTTAACTTAAAATATGTGTGTATATTTCGAAATAAAAAGTTGTTGGTGCATATGGAGTAAGGTATATTCAGCCCCTTTGGGGGCGTCCATTAATTACGTGAGGTGAAATAGGGGGGGGGGGTCCGGCGAAATCTCACGAAACCTCATCAAGGGGAACGGAGGGGGGGGGGGCAACGGAAATCTCACGTGAGGTTTTAAAATTCTTGTAGAATGGTAGGGCTAAAAAAAAAAAAAAAGTCTACAAATGACGCGGAAGTGGTTTTTAGGGGGGGGTATAACCGCCCTTGGGGGGAGCATGAGACCTAAAAAAAAGTCTCAAAAAGTTGCGAGGTCCTTGATAGGGGGGGGAGGTCACACGTAATTTTACAGGGGGGGGAGTGTTAGATCAAATCTCACCAGAGGGGGGAGGGGGTCCGACCAAATCTCACGAAGTCTTACCAGAGAGGGAGGGGGTCCGGAATTCCGGAAAAACTCCTCACGTAATTAATGGATGCCCCCTTTGGCTCAGGTGGTTATAGCACCGTGGTGGTGTCCGGCGCTGGCACGGAGTTGTCTGTTTCGAGTTTCGGTGAAGGAAGAAATTTTCATAATCAGGTCTTGGTCGGCAAGGCAGGAAAAGTAGTGGTTCTTTACCACCATATTGTGCTCCAAAAGTCGCTGCTTAAATCCCAAACCTCTCCTCGTGCGTATTGAGTGAGGGTATATGACACTGCTGATATTAATTGGTCTGTTAGGTGGAGACATTTAGGTTGGTGGCTTCGGAAGAGTAGGACTGAATCTATTGGCATTGGGTTTCGCCCTCTCCTTTCTTTCGCCTTTCATTCAACACACAAATGCACACTATACTATCACAGCCACCAACACAATAAAAACACATAAATATACTTCCATTACTGTAGAAGGAAAGAAGAAGTACCCCTTAACATAATTACTTAGGAGAAAAAAAAGAAGAACGATGAGCTAACTTGTTCCTCAATTCCGAACAGTTGTTATAGTAAGTAAAGTAAAGCTGCCTGCGTGTACACCACTGGTCTGTAAACTGCAGCACGTCGCCAGCTGACACGGTGCAGCAAGCCGGAAGGCACGCGCCTGGAACGAGGTGTCGACTCAACGTGCTCAGCATGCGCTCGAGGCGGAAGCGGGGATATCCGGTTGCGGGGATAAAGGCGCGCGGTAATTTGCGAATGTGGGCCAAAGAATGCGCCATGCTAATGACGTGCCATACATATGCATGCCGCAGGCCGCTACGTTGCTCGTTGCAGCGCGATTTGCATTCGCTGGGCCTGCTCAGCGAACATTACCGGCTCAAGGCTGCATACTAACAGGTTCCAAAGCCGCGATGATCTTCCCTCTTCTTACTTGCCCACGGACAGTTCTTAATTTGTCAACAGTCTAGTTTAAGATGGACTTATATATCTCGTGCTTCACCAACCTCAATTTTTTTTTTACTTTTACCCAAACTTATGGATTAGTATAGCAATCTCCAAGTTACATGTTCATTACTAGACTCCAGATTCGTCTGATGTGATGCTTCCTACCTTCCTATGCCCAGATGATCTTTTTATTTCCATTACAACCACTGTGAGATCATTGGATCCAGATTGTTAAGCAGGAAAGAAATCCGGTTTGGCCTTGTTGAAGGGACCATACTAGCTGCGCTGAGTAATACCTGAAAACAATTTTAAAAAATCGAAATCTGGATTACCTGAACGGTTCATCACGAATGCAAGGTCCGAATGTTATTGCTCAGTCACCAGGACTGGTAATTCAGATTCTCATTTATCTGCTAAGTGTATTTTGATCTACTTCTACAGTTGTTCGCTCCCTACTACCATGCAAGTATTTTCAGTCTATTACCGAGCCCGGTGGTTGAGTTGTCGACATTCGGGCCTAACACTCGCGAGAATGCTTTTTCGATTCCCATGGGGTGGTGGTCCAGCACTGCGCGGCAGGATCTTGTTTGAAGGGGCGGCAATCTCAAAGTTTTTGCCCCGGCTCTGAAGATTCGTCCATCCATCACTGGGAAACATTTATAAATAACTGACGTGAATGCTTCGAAAATATTCTACGCTGCTAGGCTTGTTGAAAAGAAAATTGGACTTGACGGCGGAAGGTAGAATACCTCGAGGAAGAGCCCACTCAAAGCAGATACAAAATGTAAGGTATCACTGCAATAGCTTTAAGGAAATAAATATGGAAGGTTTGAGAGCTTATAACAATATTGTTTTATCTATGTAATTATTCAATATTCCTCTCTTTTGTGCTCTTTTTTGTTCTAAAAGTAATTAAGTTCGTGGAATATAATACTGAATGACATTGTGATTTCTGAAAGAATGTAGGCTTTTTCGATGAGTCAGTTGCGTAAAATCTTCTCGAGCTTTCCACCGGGATAGCGCGTTAGTAGAAATACAAAGCGACGTTTCGGAGCCTGTCTTTGGCTCCATCTTCCGGCGAAAGATGGAGCCAGAGACAGGCTCTGAAAAGTCGCTTTCTAGTTCTACTGACGCGCTATCCCGGTGGAAAGCTCGAGAAGAAATACGTTTCAATGATTTCTTTCAATCAGCTTCTGTTTACAACCTTGAAATTTGTTTTAAAATTATTGAGGTATAGCTATCGTTGTGTATTCAATGGCTAAGCTGCAATTGGAATCTTAGACGTGCAACTTACGATACCGTGCTGAAATATGAATCTGGCTGACGAAATGGGCACATATACTCAATACGAATAAAAGTACAAAACAACAAGAAACCTTTCTTTCTGCAGCAAATGAATGAACGGATTGAATGGCCAAGAAGAAGGTGTGATTTGAACAAAATGCGATTAATACAACCTTCTCTATAAGTGTGTAGGTACATCCTTGTCATCTTTATTAGATGTTTCAACTTTTCTTCTCTTCCATGTCTGACTGTCACTCGAAGTTTTTACCACTTTTCTCAAATCGACTCACTTCACCTCTACGTGTTTCTTCGCATGTTCCATCCATCTTTTTCGTGGTCGTGAAGTCTCCCTTTTCAGTGCTTAAGAGTACTAATTTCGGCCTTTTCCCTTCCTCCGTCCTCATGATATATTCTTTGTTAATGTCTCTTCAAATGTTTCAGCTTTGAATCTCTCCTAGATGCTTTCGTTTCTAATTCCATCTTTTTTTGACGTTCTCTATTCCTGTCAGGACCCTCGTATTTGCAGCATGTAGTCTTATAATATGTTTATTTGTCCAAGTCCAGGGTACAGAGCGGTAGCTAAGAACTGGCGGCTAGTATACGTTATAAAACAAGATTTTGGTTTCCTTCGCTGTGTTTCACCTTCAGGTTTATCTCTTTGAATTGGCGATGAAATTGTCCGCTCTACTTTATTCTCTGCCCTGTTTCCTCCTCCATTTTTCCGTTGGTAATCACTTTGTTTCCGAAGTACAGAAACGACTCTACCCATTTCAATTTTTTTACCGTCTAGTTATACATTGATTGATGGGTCAGTGTTTCTTACTATCTTCATTATTTTAGATCTTTCCACTTTCGGGTGCAGGTAACAGTCGTAGGGAAATGCTAAAAAGGTGTCTAAATCAATGAAGAAAAAACGATATGGTACATTGAAAAATGAAGAGACATTTTATAATGAGTGTTGTGTTGATTGGCTTATGAGCCACACAAGACACCGACCCGTGCAGTGATAGCTGGGCCCGGTGCTGTTATGTTTGATTAGGATTCAGCCGGCGGACAGAGCTGGGCTGGCTACTACAGACGCGTGTCTGAATGTCGCGCCGTGGCCTGCATGCGGCGCCCAACAGTCTGTCGACAACCACAAAGACAGTTGTTCGTCTGCTTCCCCCACCACGTACGGATCCTACTATATCATTTCTTTTGTGATTTGGTATAATCACTAATCTAGTTATATTCCCACCCAGCTGGTTCACAGCATATCATACGTTCTGAATCATCATCTGCATCGTATATTCTTTGTCTTTTAAAACCTCTTCTTATCCGTTTCCTGTACTAGCAAATCACCCACTCTTGCAGGTCTCAAAATTTTACTCACCATCCTTTATTTTCTGAATGTAACAACCGTCCATAACGTCAATTGCAATCGCGTCAACGCTCTGGCTTCGCATTCAAGAGGACGTGGGTTCGAATGCACGTTCGGTGTTTTCGTGGCTTTCGCAAATCACTCGAGGCGAGTGCAAAATACCATAGCCGAATTCCTTATTTCCTTGTCCTGTTCCTTACCCGCCGATGAGGGAGGGGGGGGGGGGGATCCAAACCTCTGTGTCGAATTCGGGTATCTGTTGCTAAGTCAGAAATGCCTAACTTGTATCCTAGTCAGCGAATGGCTTTAAATCCGTTGGCAGTACGATCCGTACAGGAACAAGATCTTCCGCTAACTCGTTTCTTCGCTCACATTACCATTAAAGTGTTTATTTATTGATTTAGTTGTTATATTAATTCTTGACATCATTTTATACCACGAAACATATAATCTTAAACATTTCTTTTGGTATTTGGTTTGGTATGTAACCAGTTAATATTCTGCCTAGGCATTCAGAAGGACGTTGGTTCGATCCAGATATCGGTTTTTCATGTTTTTCTGAAATCATCTCTTCATGGAAGAACAAAACTGATTCATTCCATTTCTTAGCTTCCGATAATCTCCCGAATATAATTACCTCGTTGTTATGAACCGCTAAGCTCTGAAAAAAGTATTTTTTCGGAATTATACTTCAGTATGTGACTAACAGGATTTTTAATTCGGTAAAGACTGGTTATCTGCTTTTAAAATGTCTTTGCTTTGACCATAAATTGTGTATTAGCCCTCAATTTGGATTATAACACACAGTGCCATCAAGTGGAGCGACCAAAGGGGAAATTGCGTGCTATTTGGTGACCTCGCTAGGTGGCAGCAGTAGCCAGAGTCTGGGAATCGCAGAGCCAGAGACGGTATATACAGATTACACGCCTCTATTCGCCAGCAGAATGTGTGCCATGTATTTCCATGAAGTGCATAGTTTGATTTATCGATGCACATTTATCTATGCACATTTTTTTTAAATTTTACTGAACTGCCATCAATATGTTTTGGGAATTATAACCTTAGTTATCCTTAATTATATTAAAGTATGTACGGCCATGATCTTTGGGATTGAGCAGACGTGCATGAAACTTACTTCGATCTTTGCCGAATTTGGAATAGTTGACCTAGATACCGTTATTAGAATATACTCCATGGACTTCAGTGTGTATTACTTTTACAACCCCCGATACGATATCAAGAACCAAAATTAGGATTACCGGCGCCCGCCTATTCAGTGTTTATCAAAGATGCTTAACTGCTGGAAGTAAAAACTTGGGAGATTGGTAGCATGCTTTAGTATCCATGTTAGGTTTCATTAGCCAATGCGAATCGAAATCTGACATAATTCGGTGAGCAGCTACGTAATTACTTTTTAATAGGAACAAAAAAACCGAAAGCTTTCGGTTTAGGAAGCCAGCCAGCAGTTGAGATTTCTTTCTTTCTTTCTTTTTTAAGAAAAAAATCTAATCTGCAGTTTCCTTCCCTTCTCCTTCTGCCTTACCGCTAGAACACATCAATTTGTTTCTTAGAACAAGAAAACAAAATTCCGATACTGTAAAGAAACCGTTTGTTGGGAGAGAACTCAGTTAATCGAGAGCTTGAAAACCGAATTTGAAGATGTGGGGAAAACATATAGAACAAAAGGATAAAGGAAAATAACTTACGGGAAAGTTTATACGTTCAAAAGGTTGCAAAAATAACTAACACGCGAGGTCTCCAATAAATTCCTTCCACATATTCGCCGGCATCTGATACGACTACGTCTTTGTTTCCTTCATAGAATGTAATCTATTGCCACCAGAACACAAAATCGGCTGTTTGAGGTTATCGGTTTAGTATTTTAAACAACACAATATTTAAAGAAATCTATGTACCTGATGGAGGTAGCAAGGAAAGGTAGGTAAGAGTTGCTTCCAGTACTGTGTGTTGAATTCCTTTTATTCCTTTCCTTTACACTGTTGACACAATTAAGACCTGGAGTGCTTTAACACAACTCAAGCGAATTTTAGGAGCAAACTATTTGACAATAATAATGCGTCAGTTTGAACCGTTGTGGAAGGATTCAGAAAATAAAAAACTATCCTCTACAGGATAATGTTAACTTCCCCTTCAAGTGATGAGCCCTATTTACTAGCTCAGTGCGGAGTAGTGAATTAAGAATTCCTATATAAGGATAGTCCCATTTCCTTCCCACGGCAGCTGTTGGATGTCTATTTTTGGCCGCATAATAGGAGAGTAGAGCAATGGGTAAAGTTTCACGGCACTCTCTTGCCCTTAGGATAAAAAACGGCTCCGAAAAGAAGATGAATCAGAAATGATTAACGACACAGTACGTGGAAGGCTTTAGTTAATAGATCTAGAGAGAATATATAGGCACTTTTTTTTTTTTTACGAAGAGTTCGTCCGTTTATAAAATGTTCCGAGCGATAGTGACCCTACTTTTGGACCTGTGGATACGGATTTTCTCAGAAATCAGTTATCAGTTATCAATAACAAAATTAGGAAAATATTCTACGGCCCGGAATGTTGAATTTATAAGCAGGTACGTTACAGAATCCATTAGATCGGGACAGGAAGAGTTGAATAATTGCATCAAACCAGACTACAAACTTAAAAAAAAGGAGTGATCTTTTGTGGTGGCTTACACTCTGCAAACCAACAAAGCTCAGAGAATAATGTATCACATTTAGTTAAAAAGGACACTACGTTTTCTTCAGCATATACAGCTACTGTTCTAGACAATTTGTATACGTCATAAAATCACTCGACATCATAGTTCAGCAGCTGAGAGAAAACGATGAACATTAAATACAAGTAATGAATGCCGAAGCAGTGAAGTTAGTGAAGAATGAAGCTGTGGGCTAACTGAAACGGTAAGGTCGTCAGTCAGAGAGATGAGCGGTGAAGCGGAAAGCGATAGCGATCGCTTGTCGAGATTGTCATGGGAACGATTTCACGGCGTCGAAAACATTTCCAACTGATCTGTCTATTCCTGACACCACCTCCTGGATATCATTATTGCTAAACAGACTTCACCCTTTCTCAAAGAGCTGAAACTTTCCACATTCCGTCTCTTGCGGTGATTGTTGATAGTATTACACGAACGTGAGGACAGCCGGTCGAGAACTGTGTTATCTCGTCAAGGCAGATGAAGTGGTGACGGAAAACATCCGTAGATCAAAAGTTCATTGTTATTTGAAACAGGGTTCCTCAAATGAAAGTGATGAAATGCGGTGTGCTGCCTGTGTATATTGCACTAGTTACTGATACATTTGATTTTGGTAAAACACGGAAGATGACTGAAATTATCAAGATCAACACGTTCTGACTGGTATGAGCGTCAAATATTCGCCGAACTCTTCTGCAACCAGACTGCAACTAAAACAGATGAACCGAACCAGCTTCGATTATAAAAGACGTTAGACTGATTCTGATATTACAAGAATGAGCCATAAGTATTCGAGCAGATTTTTCGCAAAAAAGTATAAATTAGCAGACAACTGACCAAGAATGGAGTGTTACATCGCTCTACGAACAGACAACTCAGTTCAAAAACAATTAAATACTCACTTAGAAAGAGAAAACTATCAAACTCGGGCATATATCAACTGACATGTCACAATTGTGAGGCAATATACATAGGGCAGACAAGAAGACAGTTTAAAACCAGATACAAAGAACACATGAGGGCACTTAAGTACAGCAACCATTCCACATTCGCTAAACACCTAATAGAAAATGATCACTTACCAACAGACATTAACGCAGAAATGCATATACTCACAATTAACAATCACAGACACAATACCCTCATTCTACAAGAAAACTACCAAATACAAAAAGCAATAAAGAATGGCAAGCAGGTTCTGAATGACCACATATAGGCTACTTAACAAACCAAACACTATAAATGAATGCAATTTTTCTCGGCGTTGTTTATTTATAAATGTTTCTCGGGAAACAAACGGAGTAATATTATTATTGATGCACAATATTTCGGCGACTTAAAACTCCGTCGCCATCTTCAGGTGCAGTTGTCTGCCTTGAAGTCTGCCTGGAGCGCGTTGCTTGAAAACTAGCAACAGTTTTCAAACAACGCGCTCAAGGCAGACTTCAAGGCTTACAACTGCACCTGAAGATGGCGACGGAGTTTTATGTCGCCGAAATATTGTGCATCAGTAATAATATTACTCAATTTGTTTCCCGAGAATTATTAAAAAACCAAACACTGTTCAAACTGGTAAACATACAATAACCCCCTCTTTTTTTTTTTTTTTTTTGCTGTTGTCAGTCTTTCAACTGGTTTGATGCAATCCTCCATCCTTTCCTATCCTGTGCTAACCTCTTCATTTCTACATATCCCTTACAGCCCACGTCCTCAATTATCTGTTTCATATATTCTAACCTCTGTCTTCCTCTACAGTTCTTACCTTCGACTGTTCCCTCCACTAACAAATTAACCAATCCAGCATGTCTCAAAATATGACCTACCAGCCTGTCTCTTCTTTCTGTAAGCTTCTTCCATAAACTTCTTTTCTCACCCATCATTTCCAAAACTCGTTCATTTCTTACTTTGTCTGTCCACTTAATTTTCAGCATTCTTCTGTAGCACCACATTTCAAATGCTTCAATTTTCTTTCTTTCCGGTATTCCTAAAGTCCATAAATAAATAAACCTAAGAGATACATGCACGTGCACACTTACATAAAATTGAAAACAAAATAAAGCATCAATCTCCCACGCAATTTCAAAACTCGCGCTGTCAGGGCACCACTACCTTCAACATTAAGAAAATAAGATGGCTACCGAAAACAAATGAGTAGTAGTAGACGCTATGTTTACATGCTGTACGGAACAGGTAAGGTAAATGGCTGTAAAGGAAACGTGCTTTGAAGAAAAAGCGGAGATGTGTGGTTACGAAACTGAAAACCACTAATGACATTAATAAGTGTAAATAATCAGAAAATATATCAGTTTAGAAATATGTCAAGCATCATATAATAAGTTTGTAAACCCAATGTAAATTTTAAAATAGATTCGTCGCTGATGATGCTTCGATGAGAGGCGAAACGCTTACGGCAATAAAGATACAAAAAACAGTTGCATTGGCGTCATTTTATCATGTAATTAACTGACCAAGAATTTGTTTCAGTCGACACCAAATCAGAAGGAGTGTTGATACGCTGTAAAAGAAAGAAGCTTAGTTGGTTTTTACATGCTATCAGAAATACAGAAAATAATAGCTGTGCATTAAATGAACAGATAAAATATTGTTCTATCTTCTTGGGCGTAAGAAGATTGATTCATTTCAGTGTATACTGCAAAGTGTTGACGCTAATTTTCGTTAACGACTCAGTGACCCGACACCCTACGGCAAACAGAGCAAATCTTACCGCCTGAAGATCGTTTAATGAGGCTAGACGTCCGCATGGAGCTAACACGGTTCTGCAATCCCACTGCCGAGCGAATGACAAAAAGCAACCGGCACGCGATAATCACGTGAACTGCACCACAATCTAGGCTGCCGGGCGGCACACGCATTACAAATCATCCAATCGGCACTGCCCAACACGTGCCCTCCCTGCAATTAAACTTGCGCGGCTTCCTAAAAGCTCTAATCGCACAAAACGAGATTTATAGCGCGACCTGCACGCGCCTGCGACGTCTTGATAACTGCATCCCGTATCATTACCGCTTCACTTGAATAAACACGTTGGCGAGGTCCGGAAAGAGGCTGTTATCAAGTTGTCGTCTGCGGAGATGTATAGGGAGAGAGACTGCAATCCACAGATCAGCACGGTCGACGAAGGAAGTTGTCCATACAGACTTGCCACCGCGGTTAGTTTTAGTAAACAGGTTCCTACATCCACATTCAGTAAGTAAACACCGAGCTGATTTTCAGTTGGAACTTCGAATTAAATCAATCAAACTCATTGATTCTAGACATTAATGCACCGAGCCAGTTGTGTGAGCGGTTTACATTCGGGAAGACTCGGGTTCGAATCCGCCTCACACCATCCTGAATTCAGTTCCTCGAAATCAATTCGGGTAACTGCAGAATAGTTCCATCAAAATGTCATGGCTGAATTCGTTCCCGTTTCTTGCCCCCTTACTCTCTCGGCTTTAATCACCACGACGTCGACGAGCCAGAAGAAAAAAAGATGAAAGAAACATTAGCGAAAGTAATACAGAAATCAGTAAATATTAGTTTGCAAACAAATCAATATTAGAACACGTGGAGTGTTGGAAGGGGAGAAATCCTTGAACCACATCGATAAACAATTTCTAACATTTTCTTTTTTAACATTACCTGTATGACCTAATAAATCGTAAAACAGACGCCCATTAAGGCGAAATTGATTGTCTACTTGTCTTCCCGGCTTCGTTTATGTATCAGTTATCGTAAATTTAGATTTATTTCATGAATATATGATTTGGAATTTATTTTGCGTGGAAATACTAGGGTGTACGAGGCATGAATAAAACAACGATAGTGTATGCGCATTCGTTCTCGTCTCGTCCGCATAAGGTGTATTTTGCCGCAAGACACGCGTGGATAATCCGCAGAAATTACAGTGATAGATTCCTTCCTCTGCGTGACTTTTATGTGACTGTATGTGTTTACGATTGCACTTAGTGATTCAGCAGAACATACGTATGTATGAGGTTAGACTCGGCCCGTAACTCAATCGGTAGAACTAGAGGATGAGCTGGGGGACCGCAGTTCGGTTACGGACCAAGTGGAGGAAATTACCTCCAAGCTAACCATCTCGAATAACTCTCTAGTTTCTCGAGCTATTCAACCGATTGTGAAGTCGACAGGCGCCATCTTATCCACGCCCGCAGTTACATCGTACGCGAGTTTGATGGTTCGTACCACGAAATCACTTTGCACGAATGCCGAGATAGTCCCTTCAAAAGCCGTGACCGATTTCCTTTCTGTTTGTTATCCACAATGTTCTCCCGGCTCTTATGAGTAACTTCATCGTCAAACACTCGTCATGGGAGCGTCCATAAACCACGTAGCTCCATTTTGGCCTCCTGTGAACCCCCCTCCCACCACGTAGCCCGACGTGGCTTTTGTCTCTACCCTCCCCCCCCCCCCCCTTCCCCCTCACCCGCGTATCACGTACTTTTTTTCCCTACTGATTCCAAAAGATATTTTGTACTGTTTTCTTTTGGTAGACTATCGTAAATTACATATGGAGATAATTAAATGACGGAAATAAATATTTACATGCTGTTGTGTGTTCCGCACCTCATTTTAACTGTAACAAATAATATCATTGAAAAGCTACGTGGAATGGCTCGGAAATCCCCCCTCCTCCCCCCCCCCCATACGTAGCTCAGCGTAGCTTTCCAGCCAGCCCCCCTTTTTTATTTTTTTTTAACTGCTTTACGTCTCTTTTTAACATCGAGGTCTTTAGAGACGGGAAAGGATGGGGGGCAAGGAATGGGAAGGAATTCGGCCATGGCCTTTTGAAGGAAGCATCCCGGCATTTGCCTGGAGTGATTTGGGGAAACCATGGAAAACCCAAATCTGGATGCCCGGACGGGGATTCGAACCGCCGTCCTCCCGAATGCGAGGCGAAAACGCTAACTCTTTTTTTTTTTTTTTTTTTTTTTTTTTTTTTTGACGATCCACGTAGTTTATGGACGCCCCCTCAGACCGAAAGAACAAAACAGACGATATGGTGGCGCGCAGATCAGTACAGAAGAAAAATCATTCGTCAGATGCTGTTCTATGGGTGAACATAACAAAAGAGGTCCTTAGGGCATAACCTAACCGTCACAAAGAGGGTACCGGTCAGTGCATGCAGAAAGTAGTGCTGTCCAAATATTATTGAATCTTACATTTTTTTGGGAAGGAATTTTGTTGTGAAGATTGGACAGTTTGCAGACGCCAACCTCAGCATGGAGCACAGAGGTTGTCGCATTGCAATCAGTGATTCAAACCCTGGGTCGGGAGAGGCCACACTGGACTATACTCGTCCTCACTTCGGCGACAGATACGAACCAGGCATGATGGTTAACAATTAGCTAAATCATCTCTCGTTAGCTCTGCCTCGACATCAGGCTTCCCATTCTGTCCAGTTCGCCATTCAATCAGTAAACATCGTCTATCAGTGATAAACGCTATTGGAGCTATCTTTGCAACGCTATCAACTGTACTGCATACAATCCTCAGTGATTAATATATGTGATTGTCAAGTCGATAGTCTCCCATCGTCATTTATTAGGTAGATTCTCAGCTTGGCATTCAGTATGCCTCAGCATTTCCCTGCCTAACTTTCCCAAACGCACTAATATGATGCTGTCTAGTTCCTGACTATTTAACGTCATAGTAGCCCACAAAACATTTTTCTAGATTCGCAAGATGCAAGATTGAGAATTCGACATCTTCCAGGAGGAAGGTTAAAAGAGCTTAGCAAAGATCCTTATGGTTGGTCAAACTTCCACACTGGAGTCCACTTCCATCTAAAGCCCATAAAACCAATCCCCTTCCGCTCAGACCAACTGAAAATGTCTACGAAACAGGAGGTGCAAACTGGCCTATTACAGTTGCTGCAGCACCATTCACATGGAAGATTTTTGTGAATCGACTTCTTCAAATTACTTTGTTTTCTACAGCTGCCCGTGAATCTTTCAAAGTTTTCTTTGTAAATTATTTATTTTGGAAGGTAAAAAGGCAGAGTTAACTTTCAGGGTACATTCGACTGGCGTCGTGTAGGGAAAACTGGAGTTTTGACGCTGTAAACCAACCCTAGAAGGCATCGGAAGTGTACATGGATGGACTTTCCTCATGGAATTCGTAAAAATCTCAAGTACGTAGCAGTAATGTGCCACTCAATGTCACTACACCTTTAGTGCAGAATCTGTCATTAACGGAAATACGGGCTTTGCTTTTCTTACAATGCATCTCCATGTTTTCCTATACTGCTGGTTGTTAATCTTTCTTCGCATCGTCCAACCATTTTTTGTCCAGGCCTCGCAGGTGGTGTCTTTACTGCAGGTGTAGAATGATAGTTAATATTTCCGTTCTACCCAGCTCTAACAACAGCAAGTCATCCTTATCTCATTTCACTGATGTTCAGCGGTTGTTTTCACTCTTCTTATCTCACTATATAAGCCACTGGATATTTGTAGGGGTAGATTGTACAATCATTGTTAACATGGGATGGTAAGATCAAGCTCAGTACTCAGTTTTGTCCAGTAGCAGCAATCCAACTCACGTCTAACATCCTAATAAAACTCTTCGTCAGAAAATCGAAGTCCTGCGAGGTTTCGAAAATTGTCGCATGAGCTGGAAAGGGTTATTAATAGACAGCGTCGTTAAAACGTTATTTCACATGCTGTCAACAGCACCGCATGTTTAATACAAAATCAGGCTTTAAATAAAATCTGAACTTCATCTTCCATCCTTTATGTCCGTCCATGTACCCTTATTATGTTCTATTGGTTGTACTTCTTGTGCAACCAGAAGTGGTTCATATTCGTCTTAGTATGACAGAAGCTCTCTTCGCAATGTATACAGACCATTCCTATCGGGACAACTCCCAATTTCCGAGGAGGTGCTGAGAAGACAGCCATCTGCTGAAAATGCACTCAGTTAGAGTAAACAGAATTTGTGTGTGTGTGTTTTTTTTTTTTTTTTTTTTTTTTGCTTATGACTTTATGTCTCGTCGACGTCGAATTATTTAGAGGCTGAAATAGAATTGGGGCAACGAACGTAATGTATTTCGGCCTTATCCTTTTGAAGAAGCCATCCCAGTATTCGCCTGATGTAATTTCTGGAAACCATGGAAAACCAAAATTTGGATGGCCGGACAGTTATTCGAATCTGCGTCCTCCAGAATGTCAGACCGAAGCGTTACTGCTCACCCACTAATTCTCTTAGGTACCTGGTTTGACCACACGGGAACGTTTTATATACACATATTCACAAACATGAGATGACAGAGCCTCTCAGATTCCAGATAGAAATTTAACAGTGTTTTCCGGGTTGTACTGTTTTGAGCGATTATCTGTTAATTAATTCCAGTAATCCTGCATATGTCTTTATCCCATCAGTGTGATGGTATTGCTTTTGGTCTCTGATGAGCTCTTTAATTCAGAGCAACATGTGTACGTTCACCGTGGCTGTGGGTCCGACAGGCTGCTTAGAACAGTGAGTCCGGAGATATTATATATCGTTCTCTGTTGGCCAAACTAAGTATCTTTGGTAGTTTCGGCTAACGTTACCACAGGGCGGCGGAAGTTGTCTCTCATCGCCTCCTCGACAACAGAGACAACTGGGGCGGCTCCTTAAGCTGTGGCCAATCAGACAGCAGGCCGAGTGGATTGTAAACTGGACGAGAACGTTTACTTTGTGCAATGAAACGGGACTGTTGTAAAAATTTGGAATCCAGGATTGAGGCCAAACACATTTGGATTATTACACAGTTAGAGGCTATCCTGCCCACGTCGACCGAGTATACGTTCTTGTTTCGTGAGTGCATTTCCGACATATATGCCAACAAGTAAGTTGCCGACCCCGGTAGCGTAGGAGTAGCGTGCTTGCTTCGCGTTGCAGGGGTCGCCGGTTCGAGTCGGGCCGAGGGCATGGGTGGTTTTAATTAAGTGTTGTGTTCGTCTTGTGTCGTCCTTACAAAAGAGAGAAAACAATCACACTTGGATGTAATCTATACATTGTAATACGAAAAAACACATTGAGTTGGCTGAATGGCTAACATGGCCGAATGCCATTTTTAAAAAAAAAAAAAGTTCCCTCCAGCTATAACAAGAGTTAGTTTCCCATTTACACAGATGTTCACTGATTGTTTCGTGTGGTCTGGTGCCTCATTAGTTAAAATGTTTAAGGAACGAGAGATTCCCGTTTGAATCTTTTCTCGGCGGAGATTTTGAAAGGCCCTTCACCCGAGCTTTCCCTCTGGCACAGCTTGCTGTGTAATGTGAAGTACGCCAGAATGCTTCCGAGATACGGATTCCACGTTGTACTCTGGGTGCCATTTATCCGGTAGAATTACCGGGTTAAGTGTAGCCGCTACAGAGGCGCTTGCGCGGCAAGTAGAAACTCTGTTAAACCGGCGACCGAAGTACCCTTCGGGGTCTTCCGGCCTATAATGCCATACGCCCTTTCTTTCTACCAATTGTTTTGATAACTTTTATATGTTCAAACTTCACTGTAATATACCGAATCTAGTATTTCCCCTTATACTTCGCGTTTTTTGAAGGATGTCATATTCTGGTGTCGTATTATTACCGCTTGAGCCTTAAGCCCGAAGAAGACTGCTAGTTTCTTGAACACGTATGCAGTACAAATCTGTGAGTCACCGTTTCAGTGGCTCTTATTTGGATATGCATCACCCGAAAACTACCGAACAATTTTAGGTTGGGTTTTCGCATGGTAAAAGTTTACCTACGGCCTAATATAAAAACTGCGGTATGTATGCCTTATGACTACGTCAAAGGGGGTCGGAGCTGTAAATGATAATTATTTTTCTTAAACTGGACAGATAGGCATCAAAGCTCACATTACGTCTAAGATGGTCACTCCTTTCATTTATCTGAACAGGTAGACATCAAAGATCACACTACATCAAACCACAACCCTTTAGAATCTGTTGATTAAGTAACTTTGGTTATTTAGTAACATGATATTCATTGAGGCAATTTAAATCATGAAAAACTGAATTATGGTGTCTTACATCTACATCTACATTCATACTTTGCAAATCACAAACATTATGGGTGGCAGAGGGTGCTAAGCACCAGTCCTAAACCCGCCCATTCCAATCCCGAATAGTGCGAGGAAAGAAGGAATACATATAAGTATCAGTGTACGGCATCTTATTTCTCTAATCTTACCCCTCCGGTCATTGCGACCTAAATAGGTTGGCGGAAGAAGTATTTCATTGCACTCGAAATTTAAATTTTTTCGCATATTCTCCAATAAATTCGAACGCAAGCTACGTCGTCTGTCTTCCAAACTATCCACAGCACGAAATTTTAGCTTTTTCGTTACGACTAGAAAATATTAGGCCCACGCGGTCGTTGTTACTTATACAATAGGTCAGCGTTTCTGAAACCTTTTCAACCTAAGGCCCAGTGAAATATCAACAATAATTCTACAGACCATCAATTTATATAGGTCCAATCTTTTTATCTCTTTTTGTCTATTATTAACTAACCATACCAATTGTTATCGGTACATACGTTGTCTCTGGAAATTACTGCTGAACACAATCAGCAACCAATATGATAAAGGAGCTGGAATGGGATTTATTGGGAGACAGGAGGAGAGTGAAGAGTGTCATTGGAGTGTACAAGGCGTGTATTGGTGGTGAGGCGTATTTTGGTGATGAGGCGAGGTAAGATATCTATGTAAGAATTAGGAGTAGTGCACAGAAGGAAAAAGATAATCAAGACCATAAGATGGCACTCGACCTCAGGCACAATGGTGTGTGAAGATTTTCTGTCGTAAGTAAGGGAGTCATGGATTGGAATAAGTTACAATGAAAGAATTTAAAGCTGATATTTGTAGAGTACAAAAGTAGGTGGGTACAGGAAAGGAGAAAAGTGGGTGTGTAGGGAAATTGCAACCGGAGCGTGCGCTCTAGCGCAATTAAATTAAATGAAATCCCTTAAGACCTGTATCTACAATAAGGAACTTCATTAGTTTAATCCTCATAACAACGCCGCTCTCTGAAAACTTATTTAGTGAATAGACTATTATACGAGGCGCGTCCAGAAAGTAAGTTCCGTTTGGTAATAAAATGAAATTGTACACAGATACAGAAGAAATTTTTATTGCACAAAATTCTACAACTCTTAAACTACTTTACCACATAACTACCGAAATTTTGCAGGCATTTGTCATAGCGTGACACCAGGTTTTGTATACCTTCTTCATAGAAATCTGCCGCCTGTGTCTTCAACCAGTTGGAAACAGTTTCTTTCAGCTCGTCGTCATTGGTGAAGTGATGACCGCCAAGGAAAGACTTGAGATGTAAGAACAGATGAAAGTCGCTAGGAGCGAGGTCAGGGCTGTACGGAGGATGGTGAAATACGTCCCAGCCAAATCCCTGTACGAGGTTTTTCGTCACGTTTGCAGTGTGTGGTCGTGCGTTGTCGTGAAGCAAAACAACACCTTTTGACAGCAGTTCCCGGCGCTTATTCTGAATTGCACGGCGCAATTTCCGAAGTGTCTCGCAATAAGCATCTGCTTTGATTGTTTGACCACGCGGTAAGAAGTCAATGAGTAGGATGCCTTTCCAGTCCCAGAACACTGTGCACATCATTTTCCGAGGTGTCATGATTTGCTTCGGCTTAACCTTTGGTGGGGATGAAGTGTGCCTCCATTCCATTGATTGCCGCTTACTCTCAGGGGTGTCGTAAGAAACCCACGTTTCATCTCCTGTAACTATTCGTCTCAGAAATTCTTCGCCGCTTTCAGCATAACGGGTCAAAAACTCAAGTGCACTACCCATCCGTTGTGTTTTGTGTTGCTCAGTGAGAATCTTTGGTACCCAACGTGAGCAAAGTTTACGGAATTTCAGTTGTTTGGTAACAATTTCATGCATCAGTGATCGTGAAATTTGGGGAAGTCTCTAGCGAGAGCACTAATTGTAAACCTACGGTTTTCATGGATCTTGTCATCAATCGCGTGAACCAGTTCTTCTGTAACCAAAGGTGGACGCCCACTTCGTTCTTCATCGTGCACATCACTACGCCCGCCATTGAACTGTCGGACCCATCTTCTCACCATCGAATCACTCACCGCATTTGGTCCGTAAACATCGCAAATTTGCCGATAAATTTCACTTGGTTTCACTTTCCTCGCATTCAGAAACCGAATCACAGACCTGATTTCACAGGCGGCGGGATTTTCAATCAACGCCGACATTTCAAACAAGCACAACAAAGCGTACGTAACTGACAGCGATATCCAAATGGCGCACGTTCTTCCCGTTGATACACATCGTCTACAGCGCATGTGCGGAACTGCAATCGCAGCGCTGCAGCGGAGATAAATTGAAACGGAACTTACTTTCTGGACGCGCCTCTTAGTAACAATGCAGTTATATCCCGGAGATACCGATTTTTATTGGTCGTTGAAATATTCATAGCTTTTAGAAGGTACAGCTTATAGTTTGTATTCACATATAGGCTTACAAGTACGGTTTCCATTTTATGTCAACAATTTATTTTTTCTTTTGAAATCTATACTGTAGTTAGTGACGCTTCTGGTAGCTCAGTGGCTAAGGCGCGAATCCTGGCAGGCGCAGGAATTTTGAGAGTTGTGTTTAATCATATGAGCTATGCCAGGACGCTCCGTGGTTCGGATTCCACGTTAAACTGTAGGTCCCAGAGGAAAGGAACTGGCCATCCTACCTTCTGACACAATGGATTAGTATGCCTCCTTCGGGAGGATCCAACCAACCTTCGGGTTGTGGACTAAAATTTTTAAAATTCTGCTTGTAGGCAACCTGTACCATTTTCGCGGACCACAGATTGAGACGCTGCTATTTGTCAATATGTATAGTCTACTAATGATCTGTTCTCACAGAAGACCCGAGCGTTGGGAGTGGGGCCAGGCAGGATACTATTGGCAGGAGACTCGTGTCACAGAGGCGCTTTCTCACGCGGCGGCTCACTGCGATAGGCTCAGCTCACAATGGAGATTACACCGATTGTTCCACCAGCCGTACCCTGCACCGTTACCGCCAAGACATCTGATCGAGATTACAGCTTTGAAGAGAGAATCATTAATATAATAATAATCGGACTAGCATGAAGCCGCCTTTTCTGTTCGTCATGCGCATGACTTCGCGTTTTTATCGCAGCTTGAACCTCAAGTCGGACACTTAACCAGACAAATGGATTTTCGTCTTTAGCCCTTTCAGGGAAAAGGGATCCGTTTCAATAAACGCCATTGATCTCTTACGAGGGGCAGTCAAAAAGTTCCTGGAATTCTGTCGTACTGTTGGCATTTGTGATGTAATTGTTATGAGTTTGACAGGTCTGAACAGGTCATAACAGGCAGTGTGACTGCAGTGTAGCTGAAGGTAGGTCTGTGTGTGGTAATCAGTTGGTGCTATGTCGCAATTTGAGCAATGGGCGAACATCAAGTTCATGTGCAGATTAGGGAAATCTGCTTCAGAGATTTTGTTAGCCTTAAAACCAGTTTACGGTGACGATTCGTTAAAGAAAACAGCCGTTTACGAGTGGTTTATCAAGATTTAATGGTGGACAGGAATCGCTGGAAGACTAATTTCGCAGTGGGAGACCTTCAACCTCCAGAAACGAAGCAATGGTAGAGCAAGTGAAACTTTTAATCCGATCAGACCAAAGAATGACCATCGACGAGTTGGCACAAGAAGTGGGGATCTCTCATGGACGAGCGACGGCTGTACTTCGGAAGATACCAAAACAGGATTTTCATCGTTGTTTCCAGCAATGGCAGGAGCGGTGGAGCAAGTGTGTGTGTTCAGAAGGAGCCTTCTTTGAAGAAGATTAAGTAAATGTTAACAAAGAGTTACAATGAAATTGCGGGAACTTTTTGACTGCCCCTCGTACATTTTCGTTGAAATGTATCATGTTTCCTCGTTCAGAAAGCACACCATAGGAGAGCAGAACACTTATACGGAGTACACCTTTCCTATACGCGAATGATTGAGCGATTTACCATTTACCTTAACGCTTCTGCATAGACCCAGTAGTCTCTGGCTCAGTACGGAAGGGAACGCTTTCACGATGTTCCGCATGAATCCAGGCCGTACATATTCGGTTGTCAGTATTTTGCTACGCGACTGAAGTCACTGTTCCAATTTCCTCCCTAAAATAGACGTTCACACATGGAAAAGTATCAAAAAATCTTTAGGTTAATTCTCACACTGACCGTAAACATAAATTTTTCTTTTTCGTGTTACATTTTTTTATTACTTCTGGCTTTACGCCTCGTCGGGATGGGACTGGGAACAAGGAACGGGGAGGAATTTGGCAATGGCATTTTGAAGAAAGCATCACGGCATTCGCCTGGGGTGATATGGGAAAACCATGGAAAACCCCCATCTGGATGTGCGGACGGGGATTCGAGCTAGCGGTTTGCCGAATGCGAGGCCAGAGCGTTAACGCTCACCCACCAGGCTCTTGTTTCTTGTTGCTAATCTCCTCTCTCTCCAATCGGTAGCTCTCTTCGTTTCAACACAAACACTACAACTTACTGCCTCCGATATCTGCTCTATACATCCCAATCTTTGTATACCTCTTCAGTTCCCTGATTTCAATATTAGCCTATACTAACGATTTAAATAATCATTTATGTCATAAAATGAAACACAATATTCTTTTTTGCGAGATTCCTCATCTGTCATTTCCAGAACACATTAATTTATCCGTCAGCTTAATTTTAAATATAATTGCTTAACACTATTTTTCTGATGCTCAATTTTTCTTTCTTTTTGGTATTCCTGAAGTTCTGTATTCACTTCACGGTTTCATAAAGTTTTTATGTTTCGTTCTATTGTTATACTAACGAATTTCTCTTTTTCATATATGGTCTTACAGCTACAGCTTTGCTCTGCTTTTGTAATCGCTCTTGCTCAGGGGCGTAGCTATCATCCATAGAGCTAGACGGTGCAGTGCACCTGGGCCTCCACGCTCAGGGGGCCCCAGAGCGCTACTGAGGGGGCCCAGAGCGCAGCTCAGGGGGCACCCAAGCTCAGCTCAGGGGCCCCCAAGCTCAGCTCAGGGGCCCCTACCAGCAACTTAGCAGAGCTAAGGTCATAAATAATTTTTTTTGGCACCGGGGCCCTCGTTGACCTAGCTATGCCACTGCTCTTGCTTAGGTCATCATTTATAATTTACGTTCCTAAACAATAAAGTTCTTCTTTTAACACAGTTTATCGAACATTTATATTTAGGCCAATTTACTTACTGTCATTTCTTGTTCTGCTACTTTCTATTTCAGATTTATTCCAATTTTCATTCTCAGTTTGTTGCGTCCACGTGATATTCTCATTATTATTTACTAACGAGACACCGAGCGTGATAGGTGAGCGGTAACGCTCTGACCTCGCTTTCGGGAGGACGCGGGTTCGAATCCCACTTCGGTCATCCAGGTTTGGGTTTAAAAAACAGTAAAACGCAGTATATTGGTTGTTTCTCCCTGAAAATTTAAACTGCATACATATTTTCCTTTCAGTTGCTTAGTTGCTTCCTCTACCATATATACAAGTTGAATATTAGTGAGGATTAGACTATAGTATTGTCTAATATCTCATTAACTATTATTTCGTACAGTTTCCTGACATGATAACGTACAGATAAAGCAATTAGCTCCTAAGGGCGCCAGGCCCGACTGTTTCAAATATTGCTTACAGAGAAGCTTTGTGAAAAATATAGAAGTTTACCTGTGAGTCATACACAACTATTAAATCTTTCGAGTTAGTGGTAGAAGCAAATGACATGCAAGAACTTTTATAAGACATATACATACCTGTACAACCTAAATTCAAAAGAAAAGGAGGGTTTACAAGAAAGAGAAAATAACGGTCCTGCTCCTTTCCGTTTCAAGTGCTCTATAAGATTGAATTGTTTCTTTGTAGTTCAATTTATTGGTAGCATTTTTACTTGTTTTCTATAAAGATGCTGTAGATTAAAAACCTACATCACAGTTAGGAAAGTACTGGCCGTCCTATCTCCGACACAATGGATTAGTATGCCTCCTTCGGGAGGATCCAACCAATCTTCAACTTGTGGACTAAGTTATTTTTTTATCATAGTTCATTACCTCCTACTAAAAACAGGTGAAAGATTTACTGGAAATGTACTAAATAGAGCATAATACGGAGAACTACTGCCTAAGAACTAGAAACGTACGAAAAAATGCTTAAATTTAGGTCATGATTTATAACACAAATAAAATAAACCAGATAATTTACATAGTTACTGTATGGTCTAGGAGAAAAAAATAATAAAGAAAAAAATCTGCAGTGGAGAGCAAGATTAATTTTCAATACTCCTCGTCTCTCTTTGAAATCTTATTCGATTTGCAAAAACTTAAGACTGTCGTTTCGTTACCAAACGATGGTATATAGAGACAACCTGTGAGTCGAATAATCCCGTGATGGAATCCTGTCTTTATTTGGATTTTCATAGACCCTTAACCTGTTCTTCTCCCCTGGCAAACGAGCATTATGATTACGTAATACTCCAGAGAGCTTCGTTGTTTAGATTACACGTTAACCCCCAACAGACGACCTGATCTGATGCCTGATACGGTCAGATCAAGAGCAATATCTTATGGTGTGTAGGCTTGTCGCCTGATAAATCCTTGTCGGGTGGAAGAGCCGGCCGATCTGGTCAGGGTCTGACTAGATCAGGTCGTGTAGAGCGTGACATGATTTAGTCAGGCCGATTTCGACCCAGTTGCTCCGAGACCCTCGAGCAGTAAACATCTATATGTGACGTCGCAGAGGAATGGAGGGTGTTAATTGAATTTTAATAAATGTACAAAGATTTTCGGTGCTGGTGGGATATTTCCAGCAAACTACACAAAACTGGAGATGCCAGGCAGCAATTCATGGAAATAATTATGTAATAGATAACTGGCCATTATTATTTTATCGTTTTGAATATCTGGAATACTTGGAAACGTGATGCCATAATGCTGAAAATGTTTTCCACGACCCTTATAGCACTGGGAAGTCTATAATTACAACTTCTAATTTCATGTATTATACTTTTCTGTGTATATGTTTTCAAGAAACGTTCATTCAGAACAAATTAATTATCAGTGGAAACATATGGAGTCAATATATTTGTTCCAAGCAACAATGACGCCTGGAGCAGAGTCAGTTCATCTACAATAAACTTATTATAAAACTTTGTGCATTTTAATATGTTTCCATCTGATACACGTCCGTTGTGTAGGAGTGCATGTAAAGTAACTCATAATTGGTGTTAACAGTACAACGCTAAATATCCCCTTGTAATTGTAAAATTGTGATCCACTTCTCCTTGGCTTTAAAATAACTATATCATTGTCCTACAGTGATTAAATAGCCACATTCTCTCAGATTGTCTGGCTACATTTAAGCATTCATATTCTGTTTTAGGCAACAAATATCTAGGTGACCAATTTTTTTTAAAAAATAAAAAGGACGAACAAATTTAAGAAAAAAGTACAACCTACATAAATGAAACATTTTATAAATTCAAACATAAATACAATAATTATGCCTACATCCCTTTTTATTATTTAATTAAACGACTATTTTTCATTGAATTCATATTTTCTGTTAATATTTCATTTTCTGATGATATATTTGAAATTTTTGAGCAACAAATATCCTTCATATTGAATTTTACGATAAGTGCTGCTGCTGGAGAATCGACATTCAATCTCGATTTATTACTTTTCCAAAATATTGCAGAAAACAATGTTATCACTCTTTGATATGGAAATTCCATTTTCAATTAATCGTTGAAATGGCATTTCCTCTTTCTTCCACCCCTAAATGAAATTAAAAATAAAATATATAGCTCCACGAACGATGCAAGCACATTATGAATAAATAAAATTAATGATTAAAACTTAAATTTTAATAACAAAACCGATAAAAATTTAATAAATATTTATTTAAATTATTTTAGATTGTGTTGAAAAAAGGGTTGTATAAAACTGAATTAATAAAACGTGAATTGTACTTACCTGAGTATAAGACTCAATGAGAAAGAAATAATGCGACTTGTGAAGTTCTATTTCCTGTTTAACGGTTCGGCGCGGCATCTCCGAATACTCAGATTAACAGACTAGTTTAAAAATATCGAGAAGTAGGACAGGTAGGAGGACACTTTTTGAGGAAGGACAGAACCCACAAAAGGAGGACTGTCCTCCCTAAAGGAGGATAATTGGTCACCTTACTATTAATGAAAATAATAATTTTCTGCAAAATGTTTCCAATAGTCAAATGCTGTGATGGATAGTAACGGACAGTTTTGAAAGAATTTTTAATCATGGAAAAATGATTCAGATTAATATTGTAATTAATAAAATTAAAAATTATTCTTATGAAAATAAAAAATAAGTTACTATGCGTATAAGTTTTTCTTGTCACATTTAATTTAAAAGTTCTAGTAAAAAATAGAATTTTTATCTGTCTACAGTTTTTTAAAACCTTACAAATAGCTTCACAAGTTTCTGGTATCATTTGCGAGAGTAATTGTGCAGATAGAGCATTCCTGAATCTGATAGAGATTAGCATACTCTCTACCCGTTGATAAATACTTAAAAAGTTGCAGTTAATAGTTCTTCCGCAGTTACATATTCTCTCATCATGGTAACTTGCCTTGTGATCAGAGGTTTAACTAAATTTAACAGCTCGGTGAATCATCAGTGTCAAGTTCTCTAATTAATTTCACGTGGCTAAATTTATTCCTTTTCTTAAGCCATTCTTAGACCATAATCTTTTGTTTTCTTAATTAACAGTTAACGCCAAAACAAGTGCATTTGTTTGTTGTTTCGAAGAAAAACCGGCGACATGCCACCGTGTGTGTGTGCCGACTATCTAAACAGACTGCAGATCAGGCCTCGTGTGGATGCGAGACCCGATTTTATGGCTGATATGGTCCGCAAATCAGGTCGTCTGTACAATGTTTTAAACTGTACATTTTATTTACACTGCCTAATTGTCGTGTTAGATACAATTACTATTGTCATATCAAAACTGTCTTTAAACCCTTTACGAAATTTGAAGTGGTTTGGCGTTATCTTTTGAATGAAATTAAATAACATTTCGCTGTTTAACGCTTGAATGCATTCTTTTCCCGCTTCTACTTTTTCTTTTTAAATTATGGTTGCTGATTTTTTCAAACAGTTAAAAACTTGATATTGTGCATTTGTTCCTTTACTAGACTCCAAATTAAAATCATAACTCAAATTTGAAACCCTCTCGTAATAATATTGATCATATTATTGAAATTGGTTGAGGCCCGAATAGTGTATATATATTTGTTGTGTTTTATTAATATTTTTGGCACGCGATCCACATACGGTTAAATCAGGCGACGATCTTAATTTCGGTTCAATCATAAAAGAAAAATATTTGAAGAACCGAAATTATTGGACGTATTAGCAGATCCTACAAGTTTACACACACTACTTATAAAGACGTCATTAACATAGAAACAAACGGTAGTATAAACACCTTAATTACCGACTTTACAACTGCCAGTGATTCCACTTTTGTTTGGCATATCGTTAATACAGAGAACGTTTTAATTGCCTCCATGTTGACGAAACGAATAGCCAGAAATAATTTAAAATCCGCGCGACAGATAAAAAGCCGTGTTATGCATTCTTCGTAACGAACTTCTGCCAATGAATCACTCCTGTCTTCCAGCTCGTAAAGCAACGCGTTCAGCTGTCCTTATTATGCGAAAGCACGTGAGCTCTCAAAGCGTAAACTTTTGCACCTGTCAGGCTTTCAAACACTCTCCATAAACGGATCTCTTTCAGTCTGAGAGCCCAGAAATTTCATACAAATAAACTCCTCTATAACATTCCTGCATTTGTAGACACTGTACTCAATCCTAGAACTATTTTCCCGAAGCTTAACGTGACTATTAAGCTACTGATGAGGTTTGTGACAAAGTCATTCCATTGTAACGAGCATTATTCTTTTAATTTAAAACCTATGACACCAACAGGACCAATGTAGCATTTCTCCCAAAAATAAAACTACCGTGAATATATATGTACGATAGTGATCAGAAATTAAGGTCACAGGGCAGATATTCCAAGAGTGTCGTACGTTATAGAGAAATTAGTAGCACGCGGTAATTTAACACATGCGGTTGACAGATGTGCAGAGTTTCATCCATCCGCCACCTACCGCTCTAGTTGTAGGTAAACTCAAAGGGCGACTCGTTTGGAAAACTGCTCCCGCGAAGAAGTTCACTCAGTCATTCGATTTCTGTGAGCGAAACCTGTAACCACGGCTTAAATTCACCGGCAGTGATACATGTTTACGGAGAGATTGTAGTGTCTCGTCCGCATGTCGCAGAATGGTGTCGAAAGTTTGCGCCCGGATGAGAAAAGGTACCCACGAGAATCGCAGTGGCCGACCCAACATATTTGAACACAGCTCTTATCGAGGAGCCGATTTAAGACAAAAGGAGGATCACGTTAGGGCATATGACGGTAGAATTTGGAATGTCGTTCGCAAGCGTTCGTCACATTGTTCACGACATTCTGCAGTATTGGAACGTTTGTTCCCGTTTGGTTCCACGACATCTGTCCAACAAACACAAGGAAAAGTGCGTGGCGGCAAGCCTTCAACTTTTGCAGTTTTCTTCTTTTCACTATTACGGGTGACGAAACACGGATCCACAGACCCTAAGCAGGCCATCTGACAGGAAGGTGATGGTCACAGTGTTTTGGGACAGCGAGGGTAAACAGCACACACAGTGACCGCTGACCGATTGCGAGGCCTTGACGCGACTGCGCGAAACAATCATGAGGAAACCGTGAGGACTTCTCAGAGAGGGCATCTTCCTTCACGACAACGCTTGACCTTCAAGCGGACCAGAAGATCATCACGCTCGAAGCGGTGGCGCGGATATCATAGATCATCCTCCCTATAGCCCAGACCTAGCTCCAAGCGACTTTCACCTTTTTCCTCACTTGAAGGAGCACCTTGGAGGCTGATGATATGGTTGACGAGACGAAAAGGTGAAAACCTTCTCTTCAATACGCAAGGACAGAATTTTTACCAGGGGAGCATATTCAAACTCAACCCACGAAGCGACAAGTTCCTAAATCGATATGGTGACTATGTCGAAAAATAACCAAATAACCTAATGTAATATCAGCTGGCTCTATTGGCTGTATGATATAAAATATACACGTTTCACTGCAGGTTCTGTAACGTTAGCTCCTGATCACCCTCTGTAAGTACATAAAGGCTACTTTGGTCCTTGTGTCCGTAACGCTAACGTAGGCGTTCGGCCTTAGTTACCAGACGAATTGTGGTCAGAGATGTTAGTTGAAAATAGAGGTTAAGAGCGTTACTTAATAACAATTCTACTTATTCAAGCAACAACGAAAGAATGAATTTGACAGAGCACTGAAGAAAAGTAATATTGCGTTTAAATTAACATATTAGTTACTAATTGCGTTTTGTTTATTTATACGCAGTAAATGTGGATGTTCTCTTATACTCTCTGGCCCAAGATGTCACTATTAAAGTAATGTAAGAAATATTTACTACATTAAATAATATTTAAGGTTGTGAGCGTTACTTAATAACAATTTATTTAACCAAGCAACTGAGAGGAAATGAACTGCTGGAACTCTGCATTCAATCCGTCATTTTCGACGATCTTAGATGCTAGTATTAATAACAAGCGTTGTGACCAGGTATGTCTTAAGTCCTCCGTGTTTACTATCATTACTTCATCATGGTGTAGCTGTTGTGGGCTCCATTTCCTTCCCAAATGTCCACCTACAACAATGTTGTCATTACTTATCAAATTACCAATCCGTTTCCGGCCCTGTTTCTGTCAGTCTTAAAATATTTGTCTTTTTAACGTCTCATCAGAACTTTCTCATTCTTTACTCTGCCCATCCTTCCTTAGAGTACAATGTTTTGCATCATATAGTGCCACATTACAAACATACAATCAGTCTATTCTTAAATCCCCTTTTTGCCGAACGTTTCTTTGGTCAATGCTCTTCTTTTCTGATACCTATACGCAACGAATATTTTCATTGCGGATTCAAAATATCTAAAGACTTCTTCTATTACTTCATTCCTTTTCTTAAGATGTATTGTTTTGCGAGTATCTTCCGTATTTATTACCGTGAAATTTATCGTCTCAGTATTAATTTTCATCCATATACATCGTAGACATTATTAATCCGTGCTGTAACATTCATTACACTCTCAGCTTGACAATAATGATATTATGGAATACTGATTAGATGAATTGATTGAAATATCTGAGAGATACAGAACTATCGGCGGCTGGATTTGATTTCTGATTTGGCAGATGGAGGAGAAGATACCGATTTTATGTTTTGCTACAAGACAAGAAGCTCTGTCCTTAGCTTTTATTACATATTGGAAGTAGTGAAATGATATATTTTGGATCGTGTTATTAACAGAGTTACGACTACCAACGTACAGCTGTCGCTCAGCTTATCGTCGAGCTGCGTGTTGGGGGGAAAAAAATCGATAGTCGCTGGTCGGAATTTTGACAGATGGCAAGGAGAGTATAAATGAATATTTTTAGGAATATGATTATCAGCCAGGAGCAAGACACAGCCTTTATTCAGGAATCGTGCAGGAACTGTGAGAAATGATTCCTTGAAATAGTAAAGACCTATATGGCTGGCCAAAGCGGCAATCGAAAGCAGATGGTCCCCAATGCCAGTCCAAACATTTAAACTCATCCACCGGCCTCAGTAACATGACCGCTATCAGCAAATCTTGTAGAAAACAACTTCACGTCCAGAAAATTGTAGATACATGCGAGTCACATACACTACCGCAAAGATATAAAGAAGGATTTCCTTTGTTTTGTTCAATCGTTAGAATGCTAACGAGAATGGTAACGAAGTAATTCCTTTCATATTTGTTAAATAACTTGCAAATGTCCAACATCATAGCTGAGTGCTCTCACATTCATCGTAATTCAAAAAGAAGGACCAGATTTTTGCATTTCTGTTTTTCATAAACCATAAAAGATACAAATACATAGCACCCATCACTGGATAGACGAAGGTTTAAAGTTTGCAAACACCATCTATTAGTTCCATTCGCTGCCGCCAACGGCGCTGTTGTCTGTTTACATGGAACATCTTCATTTAACATTTGATGACAACTATTGCTATTCCCTTTGCATATGCACCCATCTTCTACGTATTTCTTATGCCAATCGTAAATCTATTTATGAAGAGGTGGTACTTTATTGAACTTATGAAGGCATTCAAGTTGCACATCCACAATGGATTCACTTTTTACATTCTGTAGCACACAAAACTATTTAAGGGAGCGTCCATAAACTACGTAGCTCCATTTTCGCCTCTTGTGAACCCTCCCTCTCCCGCACATAGCTCGGCGTGGCTTTTGCCTCACCCGACATCCCTTCCACGTAGTACGTAGCTTGTTTGCCTATTGATTCCAGAAGACGTTTTTCACTGTTTTCTCTTGTCAGACTATCGTAAATTACATACGGAGATAGTTAACTGAAGGAAATAAATATTCACATCCTGTTGTGTGTTCTGTACCTTATTTTAACAGTAACAAATAATATGAATGAAAAGCCATGTGGCCAGGCTCGCGGACACCTCTCCCCCCTTCCCCTCACGTAGCTCAACGTAGCTTTCCAGCCAACCCCTCCCCCCCCCCAACCCTTAGACCGAACCACATAGTTTATGGACGCTCCCTAACCTATGGTTTCGCCATTTCCAAGTAATCAGACAACAGCGTGTTGCTGGCATCGAATCGAACCAATAGGCGGAGGTTAGAAACATTGAACCCTCCTCTACCCAGTGATGGATGCGTGTCACATATTTGTATCTTTTATAGTTTGTGAGAAATAAAAATGCAAAATCTGCTAATTCTTACTGGATAACCCTGTAATTCTTCGCAATGAGAGGTTAGATAATATCAAGATTTCCTTCTGATTTACGAATGATTTATGTACTACCCTTGCGGTTAATGAGTAAAATTGGTTTTTATCGGGTCTATGTCGATATATCCGATAAAAATCCCGTTCTGTCACACACAGCTGTATGAATTATAAGGTAAGCCTTAAGCGGCCTGTAGACGATCAAATTGTTTGTCAAACTTTACGTGTTTGTCAAATTATTTGAGAGTCTGCGACATTGTTTGACGCGTTTGTCAAACAATCGACGCGTTTGACGTGTTTGATGGAAATTTTGATTGACGGCGTGTTTGTCAAATAAGTTTGAAGGTGTGCGGCAGTGTTTGCCAAATATTATTTCAGTTATCGCCTAGTAACCATGGATAACGCATCAAGTGACAACAGCAGGAGGAATAATTGGCTGAGTGGACATAATTTATCTGACGAAGGATTCCTTTTACAGTTCATGTCCATGTATCATGATCTGCCGGTGCTATGAAAATAAAATCTAAAGAATCGAATAAATTCAATATTTAGCCAAATTTCCCAAAAACGTTGAAAGAATTTAAAGTTAAAATTTGTAGAGGGCAAATGTGGGTGCAGAAAAGGGGGAAGATGGGTGTTTAGGGAAATTGCCACCGGAGTGTGGGCTCCATTGCAGTTTTATTAAATATTAGAATCCGGTTTGGCTCATTTCTCCAAGAACCCTGTATAATATTCCCCATAACACCATCTTCCATGTCTTCTTCTCCATGTCGGATGTATTTTTTTTTGTAAGTAACTTGTGTAAATGACAACACGCCATAACTTCTTTCTTTTGTTAGAGATAATTATATGGGTTTCTGAAAAATCTTAAAATTACTTCTGAGAATGCCAAATACGTTTTCAATAACCGCGAGAGATAAAAGAAGAATTTTCAATTCTCGTTCATCATTTAACACTTGTTTATTGTAAGGTTTTATAAAACTTGGTAGCAGCTGGAAAGCTTCATCTCCTGCAAATACGGAGGGATTTTTTTTATTATTATTAGTATTCGGCAATTTCTTTCGATCTGGAATCTGCAGCTGATTATTTTAAAACAAATTCCAAAATGTTGTATTTTTAATCACTCCTCCATCTGATGCTCTGAAATTTGTACCGACATCAACCATAAGAAATTCATAATTTGCACTGGCTATAATCATTCAAAAGTTTTATGTTCCATGAGCAGGAAATTATTGTAATCATCTGGTTCCTTGCGTGATATTTCTCGTAATAAATTTTCAAGTGTATATCTCTCTCATTTAATTTCAATCATACTCTATAGTCTATACTATACCAACCTCTACTTGTTTTTAACACACAGTGCATGAGTCAACGCTAAAAATGTTTTGTCTTTATTGCTCATTGTGGTACGCGTCACGTTCCGACAAAGCAACAACTGAAACTGAAGGAAAGTTTGACAGTTTTGTTTGATCTTCGGTTTGAGCGTTTGCGCTGTTGTTTGACCAACAAATTTGTCAAACAAATTTGAACGTCTACAGGGGCCTTTAGATATCTTGTATGATGGCGAACCTGTTTACCGCAGTCTAATGAAGCACCTGACCTACCCTTTTGATTGTGGTCGTATGCGACTCTCACGGTGCGCGATGATCCTCTGCGTCAGGCAGCTGTGAGTGGCAAGACAATCGTTTCCCACGGAGGCGGGCTGATGATAATCGTAGAGGAGGTGCCGATGCGCTGATACCCATACCCGGCCCAGTCTTGTTCGCCTCCGGTGGAGCATAACGGAACACACTGCGCTACTACATCCGAATAATTCACAATCGCCCGACTGCCCTCCAAATTCCTGTCGATCTTTTTAGCCCCGATTGTAAAAAAGGATCTCAAATTAATGCAGCAATACGTTGCTTAAGGTGACGAAACGTCTTGCTAACTGCATTAGGGATTACACAAAAATGAAATACGCCACTTTTTTTTTTTGAGAAATGGTTATTGGAAGAATGTGATTATCCCCAGGAGTTCAAACATTTAATTGAGCATTCGGAAGGAAGCTGGTTCGAATTCCACTCCAGCCAACTAGATTTCAGTTCCCCATAGTTTACAGGTATGACTACAGGCGAATACCGGCATGGTTCCTTCAAAAGGTCTTAGCCGATTCTTTATCGTTCCTCGCCCTTTATCCTCTACTACCTCCGATGCTTCTCCGTCAACGAGCAGTAAATCCTTAACACAACAAAATATTTAACGGGAAGTTGTAAATGAAAATAATACCGCAAGCATAAAAAAATATTTCGATGTCATGCAAAATTGGTGAGTGGTCTGGTGGCTCAGTAGTTAAGGCGTCTGACCAGACATCGATAAGTTACCGGTTGGAACCCTACCTTCACCTTAGGCATAGCTTCGTATGTAATGTGAAGTACGCCAGAACGCTTCGGTGGTTCTCATTCCAAGTTTGTATGCCCCCTTTACCCGGAAGAATTAGGTAAGGAAGAAAGGAATTGGCCGTTCTAATTCAGATACCAGTAAGCCTTCTTCGGGAGGGTTCAACGTTCGGGTTAAAGACCATTCTAAACTTGAAGTTTACATATCGGGTTGAAAACGGCCACAAAAGGCGGATGAATCAGAAATGATTAACGACAGAGGTATGCAAAAGGCAAAGGTAAGTCACTGCATTAAAGATCCATAGGGTATCTTGAGGACACGAAATCCTCTCAAATTAGAGTCAGACAGGAAGAGATGGACAATTCTATCAAATCAGTCGAGAGACTGATGACAGCAACAAAAATATTGGGAGAGGAGAAACGAGAATGTTATACAAACGAGAGATAACCAGAACGTGTATAACTATACATTGGAACTAAAACATATGATAGCTCAAGAAATTGAATTTTGGTGAGAAGAGTTCAGTACCAAACACAGAACTAAACAATTGAGATACCAGTAGAAGACATACCTACCTACATATACACTCTGTAACTCAAAGAATACTGTGTACTGCAGAGTCTACTTGGAACCAAACTTAAGCTCTTCCCTGTGTATTCCAAAAAGAATTCATGTAGTCATCAGTAAGAAATTTTATTTCCCTGATATTACCTATCATATCATATCGATCTGCGTAAGTGGAAGATGGGAGAGGATTTGTTTGCATATTACTCAATAAATTTAAGCAGAATTTTCATCGTCTTCTAATGCAATCTCCGTATAAATTCACCGAGAGTGATGGATGAGTAGTGACTATCTGGCTTCGCATTCGGGAGGACGCGGATTAGAATTCCTGTCCGGTCATCCAGATTTGGATTTTCATGCTTTCCGTAGATCACTCCAGGCGAACACCAGAATGCTTTCTTCGAAAGACCATTGCCGAATTCGTTGTGGTTCCCTGCCCTCAGTCCTTTCCCGCCTCTAATGATCTCGACGTCAACAAGACATAAAGCCACAAGTAAAAAAATAAGAAAAATTGTGACATTTTTGTAAGGGACGCAGGAAACTGTCATAAATCGCGTGACTTGAAACAATTACCCAATCCCTTGTAATACGGATTCCATACAGCACAACAATACTCCAGACGAATATGTAGAAGAGTTTTATAGGCTGTATCCTTTTCACATTCGTTAAAATACATCAAAATTCGACCTCTGAAACGCCGTCCACAAATAGATATGTGCTGATCTCATTTTCATATTTCTTTCTACTGTTACACCTAAAAAACTTATTTGGGATCATACATCATATACTGCAGCGTTTGACAAAGATGATGTCGGAGAAGTCACATTCCGGAGCTAGTTCGCTGCGCGTTAAAGGAAGTTTCAGTTTTCAACATATTATCGAAACCATTGCAGCTGCATTTGCAGGCTGTTTCTTTGCTTCTCACGGTGGCCTATTTCCTTCCGTTCGTTAGCAACAATGAAGTAAAGGCCCGACCTTAATGACCACGTCTTCGACGAGGCGTGACGAGTCCGCACGCCACTACCTGCGTCACTCACCGAGACTGCCAATTAAGAAGAAGAGAGAAGTGATACCAGAAGCACGGCTCACGTCTACTCCAGGTCAGCGACTTTACCTGACAACAGACATAACACGTTGACCGCTGCTGCCTCGTACCGTATGTAACGTTGGACGCTACTCGCTCTACCGCCTGTAGCTTGATTAATGAAGCTTCGGCTCACTGCTTTGTCGAGGAACAAAACACTGCTTGTACGGCACAGGTGCTTTCAGAATCAATCTTATTCGCCTGCTCATGAAAATCGTGGAAATAATTTCGGCAGTGGTTTTCTGGGAACAGATAAGCGTCAAAAACACATTGCGCCACAGATGAACACTCCTTTACAAAATATCCACCAAAGATCACGTTTCAATACATCAACACTCCCATAAGCGTAAAGAAATTGTGGCATTTAATGTGTGGTAAATTCTACAAAGATACTACATTACACAGTTTATGCTTTGCTATTAGAAGAAAAACAATAGTCAAACGCATTACCCTGATCATGGAGGAATATTTATTTCCTCCATGACTACGAACACCAAGGTCCGCGCAGGCAAAGCAGCGAGAGGCAGTGCTGCCAACTTTAAAAAATATTTTATGCCAAATATGTGTTTAAAAAATGCCAAAAATGTGCTGAACTTTTCTGAAAATGTTAAACAAAAAACTACCAACAAAATTAAAGGACACATTAACATCACTAGCATAAAATAAACAACCAAACTACCAAAATAAACCCTACCATTACCATTAACCATTAAAATGAAATCCTACAAAAAAAATAACTACACCAATAAACAATTCTGATAAATGTTATCTCTACTTAGTAACATATCTACCATTTACGAATCCTACAACATGAAAACGATATCATAAACATTACTACCACGAAAATTTCTACCAAACGCAATATCTACCACTTATATGCCTACCACATTTACACTCTACCAATCACAAGCCTAACATGTCGACCAAATCGTAAACCTACCAAAATAAAACTTTACTAGAGTAATTTTATAACTCCAAACATCTTTACCAAAAAAAGAACCCTACCTTAAGGTAACGTTATCGGCAATTTTCTAACACTACCGACAAAGAACTCTACCAGAATTTAACCCTACTAGAAAAGCCAAACTTGTCTACGCATCTTGCAACGAAAAGAGCAGAAAGAGACATATCATGGTATGTAAATTTTATCTTGAATATTATCTGAAACAAAACTTAAAAATGTATTAAAAATAAACTATACATATTTAGTGTTTTATAACTGAATTATTTAAATTTGTTAAAAAGATTATCTTCATTAAATCCCTTTATGGACATTCTTGCTTTATACTTGTGAAATTTATGAAACAATCAACGTAAAATCAACAATGATCAAGAACAATTCGTTCTGATAGATGGTTATAATAAATAAATAAGAAGAGTAAAATTTTATCACTCCAAGAATATCGTTGACTCAGGAAAAATGCTAAAAAATTTGCTATATACTAAATTGAATTATGCTAAATTTAGCTATAAAAATGCTAAATTGGCAGCACTGGCGAGAGGGTACATGCTAGTGCTAAAATTAATTAGGGGCTGCATACACTACATCGACTTAATGCATTAAATACAGAGCACATCTTCAACCACAATTTAAGATGACAGATCGCTGTATCAGACAGTTGATATTGTAATTACATTTCCGGTTGCGATTATTACAAAGCTTCAGACAAAAATTGGTAAGCTTGGGACAAGTCAAACGTTGGTAGTTGTTATCGAATCATACCTAAGCGACTGCGTTGTACAGACATCATAGCAACGTGTTTTGTTTTTGTTTTGTTGTTTCTTGCCGGGAAATGCCGAAAGTGCAGTCGCAAAGTAACGAGAGTTTTGCAATAACGCATTCTGTCTCCGTCAGTGTCCTATAACATTCTATGAGAATGGACGGTGTTAACTGTATATCTTATGAGTTAAGATGCGTAAACTATATCAATTTTTCTAGGCCCAAATTGGAGATTGTATCAGCAAGTAATCATGAAAGCTGCTAGATCATGTTCAAGGTTTGAACCTACACTCGGCGTACTACCACGTGTCGAAAGTGGCAGTGCTTTAACATAAAGAACCGTAGGATGACTTTTTTTACTGTGTATTCCAATGGAGTTTATACGGCGATTCGTTCACACACCATTACAAAATTTCTTGATTTTTTTTTTTTTTTTATGAGATATTTGACAAAGCATGAACAGAAAGATATGAACAATTAAACTGATTTTTTAACCAAACGATATTAAATATGTTGAAAGCGCGTCGATGAGTTTCCTATTTCTTAGAAATGTTGTAACTGTTTTTGGCATACATAAAAAAAAACCTGGGTCACAAAATGTAGTTGGCAAGGTAATTTCAGATCTTCTATCCGATTTTTTTGTTCTTTGTATTTTTATTCTTTGTTTTTTACTTTCAAGTTTAGTATTTTCTAAATATTTCTTGAAATTTTCAAATTATTTTTAATATGTTTCTTTATATATGAAATTAAATGTAGTAGTCAAAGTTAGACGTATATTTTAACTAAACAAATTCCAGTTTGTAGAGTGTAACCGAGTAAATGGGATAACTGTTCTCGGATTTTAGGCTATACTCATAGCATTGAATCACAAAGGCGTAGAAACAAAGTAGCTAAGATTATTTTAATTCTTTAGTCGAGGTTTTTTTTATCTTTGTGTGTGCTATGAATAGTTAGTTGACAATGCGCTAGTCGACACCCGTATGTCGGACTGGTAGAGATACAGCTTCACAAATCCTTCAGTCAGCATGGCACTAGACTGGATATGGTGTCATAGATATCACGATTCGACAATTTTATATCAGAAATTTATTTTTACTAATTAAATATCTACTGACATGGTTAAATAAATTAACTGAGTAAATATCTACTAACTATTTGTGTGGATCTTTATTGTAAATTACTTTGCTGTTTGAGGCATACTGCTAATCACAATCTTCGATAACTAGGTTAAGTTTCTGAGTTTAAGAGGAAAACTTCCTGAGTACCTTAAATGCTCGGAAGCAAATGATAAATTATTTCTCGTGGTGTTATATTCCTTTCCAGAATCTGATCATGAATTTTTCCCAATATAACTGTCTTAATTAGTCAACAAAATTTGATTTTTAACTCAATACTCGTTCAACTTAGAGTTGTTCCCACCATTAATGTGGCTACGGGTTTATTAACAATTAAAAGAACGCTAGGTGACCCGCGTAAAGATATTGTGAATTATATACTATGAATAGCGAGGTTGGTGATTTTTAATAGGATCGAAGAAGAACCGACTAATTTGTAGTAATTGTTTCTTTGCCAACTGAAACAACGAAACGATTGAAAATGATGAAATGTTTCCCAAACAGAAACAAAAATACCCGATGGTTAACGCTCCGGCCTCGCATTCGGGAGGACGGCGGTTCGAATCCCCGTCCGGGCATCCAGATTTGGGTTTTCCAGGGTTTCACCAAATCACTCTAGGCGAATGCCGGGATGTTTCCTACAAAAGGCCATGGCCGAATTCCTTCCTGTTCCTTGCCCACATGACCTATGACCTTAATTGTTAACAACAGAATTTTACCAAAAAATCTTTTCTTAATTAATGAGTTTATCAAAGCGGAAAACATATTCTTTAAAATGATAAATCACTTATCGATGCCTCGTCACAAAAAAACACCTTTAAGGAATAGTATACTGTATATATAACATAATAACAAATGATCTTAGATGTTTCTAAGTTCTGTGACTACTAAACACTCAATACTCAGTCGGAGAGAAGTGTCATCAACACCTCGGCATAGCAGCAGAAGGTCGTTTCACTTGGCCAAATCGAGGCGGGCGGCAATTGCGGCTGAGAACATCTGTCAGAGCGGCGTGGAGAAAGCCGTGACAGGGTAATGGCGGCCTGAGCACCGTGAAACACCTTAACAAGCACAAAGCCCACGGTCCACACTCCAATCTCGGCGACAAATTATCCACATTCTATTCCGCCACGTGCTACGGAGTCGCTAGTGGGAACCTTACCTCTCACTCTGAGGTACCGGCAAAGCTCCACGAAGTTTACGCGATTGACACATCAGATACTACAGAGCAGCGCGTTTCTGAAAGAGGGGTACACGAAATCCTAGGGGTTCGCGACAAGATTTACGTAATGGCGGACTGACTATCTCAAGCGTATAACACGCACAATGACAAATATCGCTTATTGTTGGCAGTAGTGGAGTTACATATATGTAAAGAAAAAGGTCGCAGTTGTTTGCCTGAGAAATTTTATAGGGGTACGTGGAGCTAAAAATTTGAGAAACACTGTTATAGACTGTTCAATTAACAGAGGCGGCTCAAGGTCAGTCTACTCTACTACCCCCACTCCCATGCCCTTACTCCTACATGTGGAGGGGTAAGGGAGGGGGTGGTGAGGTGGGGAGCGGAACCAGGGGATCATGACCTTGAACCACCATTTCGGAGGGAACTGGGTATACTGAAAATGATACTTAGTGACGCAGAAATAATACAGACCAGTTCCAAATGACATTCTCCATTTCTTCCGAACCTGATCTAATATCTTCATCTTAAAATACCCATTAAAACTTACATCTTCAGTTATCTGCTTTACGCGCTCTAATACTTATTTTGCACTACAATGCTTATCTTCGACTGTCTCGACCACTGACAGTATGACAAGTTAAAATGCGACCCACCACCATAAATCTTCTTTCTGCTAAAATCTTCCACAAACTCCTCTTTATCCATCATTTCCACAACATATTCATTTCGTACTTTATCTCTCTCCAAGATATTTTTATTTCAATGTATTTCAAATGATTTAGTTGTCCTTCTTTCTGTATTTCCATAAACTGTTGTACTCCAAACATGAAGTTTTAGCAATACATATATTATCGTAACTATTATAGTTGTCCTTTAAGAAAAGCTGCATTTGACATAGATGAGCTTGTAAAACATCGTGTGAAGATACATTACCGTGCAGTAGGAGTAACTTTACAATCAACTCCAAAATGAAACTTGTAACTTTGGGCTACAGCAGCGAATTGCTTTAAATATATATGTCAGGCAGGACGTCTTGAGGATGAGCAGAAATTGTCTGTAAATACTGATTAGATAAATAAGGATCGCTAGAAGATTTATGTATATGTTGCTTTTTTAACTGCTCATTGTCGTCTTTAAGAACGAGGGTGGAGGTATTTCCACCTATTTGCTAATAGTTGCAGCATTCACAAATGTGCTTGCTATATAAATGCTGCCAACACATGTCCCTTGCAAACATCCTCTGCTCCTCCATAGCTAGGCCCTATATTTTACAGCATGTGTGAAAGAAAATACCATCAGAACATTGCGTCCTTGTTAAGGGGAGGCAACAGTGGTACACCGGTTTCAAGAACTTGATAAGGGCTTTCTTTTTTCTACATCAATCCAGGATACCAATTCTATTGACCATGACCGAGAGTGATGGATGAGTGGTTAACGCTCTAGCCTCGCATTCGGGAGGACGCCGGTTCGAACCCCGTCCGGGCATCCATATTTGGGTTTTCCATGGTTTCCCCAAATCACTCCAGGCGAATGCCGGGATGCTTCCTTCAAAAGGCCATGGCCGAATTCCTTCCCATTCCTTGTTCCCAGTCCCATCCCGCCTCTAATAACCTCGATGTCGACGAGGCGTAAAGCCACAAGAAAAAAAAATCTATTGACCATCACATTGGCGGGTTAGAAAGACATGCCTGCACGTCCATGAGAATTGCAAAAACTGTACGACAGTCGTGAAAAATGATCCTCTGACAAGTTTTTGGTGCTTTGTTGAATTCAATCCTAAGAGAAGATTCGAAACTTTTACCATAAATATAACTGTTACTAATAAATTAAAAGTGCGTATAATAGCAAAAACATTTCGTACATTGCGAAAAAGATGAAGCGTCGCGTAATTGTTCCTGAGTGCAGATGGTTCTGTGAAGTGACTAGCAAGATGAGCTGACCGCTAGTTTCAGAGAGCTCTTTTATGAGGCTAACGATAACTCCATTATTCTCCCGCTCTCTCCCACAGCTGACGGGTTTCGTATTGTACTCGGTTAGCATCTGCACAGCGTCGTCCTGGAACATTATTCTCAAGCGCCAACAAGATACACAATACTTACCCTACAATTGCCCGCTTCTGTGTCAAACTGTATAAGGCTCTTTCATTTGCCATTGGACCTGACCTTGACCACTGGGGACCGGGAGTGGTGGGTGAACGGTTAACGTTTAGGCCTCGCATTCGGAAGGACGTGGGTTCGAATCCCCGTCCGGGCATCCAGATTTGGGTTTTCCATGGTTTCTCCAAATCACTCCAGGCGAATGCCGGGATGCTTCCTTCAAAAAGGCCATGGCTGAATTCCTTCCCGTTTCTTGTCCCCAGTCCTATCCCGCCTCTAATGACCTTGCCGTCGACGAGGCGTAAAGCCGTAATTAAAAAAATCAAAAAAATCAATGGTGCGTGAGCACTTATATGCTGGTTTTTAATTGTGTCCCAAAATCATTTCAATCGAATGCAGTGATGGTCCCTTCAAAAGGACATACTGAAATTCCTTACTCTTCTACAGACTATAATGACTTCATTTGTCGGTCTCGGTAACGCAGCTTTGCTTGCGGAGGACCGCCGGTTCATGTCCGGCCTCGGACATTGAAGGTGCATTTGGGAGGACGTTGGTTCAAATACCCGCTTGGCTATTCAGAATTCGGTTTTCTATGGTTTAAAGAAACCTCTCTAGGTAAATGTTGGGGTGTTTCCTGGAAAAGACCATGGTCGAGTATCTTCGCGTTCATTTCTCTCCATTTTCTACCGCCTTTAATAACCTCGACGTCGACGAGGCGTAAAGTGATAGAAAAAGAAAAAATCTCTCACAATAGTTGTTACATGTGAAGACCGAAGCGCATAAAAAAAGATTTTTTTTTTTAAATATGGATTTTGTGCAAGGATTCTAATCACAAGTGTTTCGTTTACATAACTCTCCTACGGTGACAGTAAAAGAGTTTTGTCAGTTTGTTTTGTTCTATTTCCTGTAAGGAGAAATCATTAACAGCCGTTTAGACCGAGTATCAAAATAAGGAACCACTATAATCTACTAGAAAACATAAAATCGGTAAAGTGGCTTGTAATTGTTAGTCACTGTAGCGTGTGCAGAACTATCTTTTATTTGTTTATTCTATTACAAATACTGCATTTGTTTACGTGATTTTTTAAATAAATTATATACTAACAACCAAGAAAATCCGGTACGAAAATGACTAGCCACTTTGAGTAGTCACGATATGAAGTTCCAACCGCAAGGGGAATGACCACAGACATCTTGACTGTTGTTACCTGGTTTCTTGTTAAGCATGAAGATCCTGCCACGACAAAGGCGAAATGCGCGGAAAATCGAAATTCTGTTTCCATATCGCAAAACTACATGAATTGACTACTTACTTACGTCCTTACGTGTGAGTTACAAGTATTGAGTCTGAATTAGTCATCGATAAACCAGCGCATTCCAAATGATTCACCATAGGCATTAACTACATTCTGTCTCTTCCTAATAATGACAGTATGGCATTGCTTTGAACAAAATATAGCTTTGATTGGACTACGGGCATTCCTGAATACCAGTGATTAATGCTGTTTGCACGTTGCTCTCATTAATATGTGATCTGTCCCACTAATGAAATCATCTCATCTTCCACTCCATGACAGAACAACTAATGAACTGTATAAGGAATATATATATATAAGGAGTAGAGATGTGACTTATTTGAGATACAAGTATTTGAAATACAGATACGAGATACAAAATACGTATTTGCATATTTTATATGAAATACTTTTCTTAATCTTTATTTTGTATCTTGTATTTAGATACTTTTTTTCGTTACCTTTGTATTTTGCAAATACTAAATACTAAATACTATTTACGCACTTTTTTTTTTTTACGATATAAAAAATACATACACAACAGTGAGAACGCATACGTAAAAATTATTAATCTATATCAAAGGACAAGATTGTATGGTCTACTTACCTTTGTCTGCCTTTATTGTGAAGAACTATGAAATCCGTAAACAAACACTGACCCGCCTACCTATTGTCCCTTGTCTTTACTCCTCGCTAATTTTTATAATGTAAAATTATGTTTGGTGTTACGAAGTTGAATAATTATTATTGAATCATAAATAAATAAATAAATAATGGTAATTTTTATTTTATTTAAATAAGTTTATATCCAAATTAGATTTCACTGTGCAGGGACTGCTTGGTAGTTGGTAGCTTGTGTGAAGGATGCCCACGAAACACGTATTTACTAACAAACTAGCTAAATTTTTAGACTAAATTTATTTAAAAAATTTATATTGCCAATTAAATTGTTAGATTTGTTGTTAGCGAGAATGAATTTATATTAAAATAAGTTCCCAATTTGTTGTAAGATATTTTGTTCATCGCAAGTTTTACTAACTTACAGGTAGCTGAAAGCTTGGTAATTAGTTAATTAAGAATATTACAGTATACATTTTGGTATAAGGTATCTAACAAATATAATTTCTTATATACTGTATCGAATTAAATGTACAGTTTTAACTGTTGAGGTTACCGTATTATCACCTATAGTAGGAACTGTTCCGTTTAGAATATAACAGTTTGTTATTTAATTAGTTCTGAAACCTTAAAATAATTACTTGCCAGTAATAATAATAATAATAATAATAATAATAATAATAATAATAATAATAATAATAACAATGATTCGTAAATAACTGTTGTGTTATTCTCAGTAGAATTATACAATAAAAATCAGATGGCTGAAGAACTGATTTCATCTTACTTAAGTCTCATTTAAAATTTTAAGGAACATCTTGTACATTGTAGACAAAGAAACATGTTTCAAAATAAAAATAAAAATGCCTTACGTAAAAAAGTATTTTATCTTGAAAAAGTATTTTGAAAATACGTATTTTATATCTTGTATTTCAAATACCATTTCGAAAAGTATCTTGTATCTTATATCTCCGATCCATTACTTAAGAGTACCTTGTATTCCAGATACCTTTTATGACGTATCTTGCACATCTCTAATAAGGAGAATGTAATTTACTAAGAGAACTTCGCACAGAAGTTGCTGTATTAAATTTGCCACACTAACAGTTCTACCAACCACTAATAAAAGACGCGGATTTCCCTAAACACTATAATATTTTCATTCATTCTTCGTGGTGATTGTGCAGAAAATTCGTCACTGAAGTCATTACGTAATGAATCACCGTGCGTGGTGGGTGAGCAGTTAACGCCCTGGCCTGCATTCGTGAGGACGCCGGTTCGAATCCCCGTCCAGCCATGCAGATTTGGGTTTCCCATGGTTTCCCCACACCACTCCAGGCTAATGCCGGGATACTTCCTTCAATAGGCCATGGCCGAATTCCTTTCCGTTCCTTGTCTCCAGTCCCATCCCGCCTCTAATGACCTCGTAAAGCCATAAGAAAAGGTAATGAATCAGAGCATCGTCCCACCACTTGAGAAGATCACGGATTCAAAAAAGTATGATAGTCAGAGTTTATTGACACTAAAAACGTTATTTGTTCAGAAGCAAATATTTTCGCCTTACGAAGGATCGTTTTTAAAATAGGTAGTAACTTACAACTCTGAGCTTTGACGTAATGTGAGGCTGAAAGGAAAGTTTGATTTTGGGTTCGCAAAGTGGTTTGAATTCTTACAGCAAGTTGTTACTGACCACTGGACTTGAGGGTAACAAAACTTACCGATCCATCTATGAGAGTAAAAATTAGTGCGCCTACGCTACGCTTGAGATAAAAGATAGATTGTAGTCTATTTTTCACAGCTCTACACATTTCCCCAACTACATCCGAGCATTTTTATATTATCAGTATTTGCACCGTCTATAAAGCATTTTAGAATAGTAGTTTAATTTACAGTGTTTAAGTTTTCAGCACAAGAAACGCAACAGCTAGTTAGCTGTCTCCGTCCACTTCAGTTGATTGAGGAAAATTACACCTAAGCTGATTCCGAAGTATTAAGAACACTGTCTCCAGTCGCGTGATTAAATGTTTATTATTAAATTATTATCTTTTTAGCTGCGACCACAGTGCATCTTAGCAGTCAGTCGCAATTGCGAGTCCTGGCACCAGGCTATAATTTCAGTAAGATCGTCTAGTAACAGGGAGCAATAACTACTGTATTTTACCAGGCGATAAATAATTGCATCATCGGCGAAAAGACGTACAGTTATACCTGCGGTGTTCGCAAGGTCTATTTGAATGGATAAAAAACAAGAGATCAATTATATTTCGAGGAAGAGCACAAGGCATTACTTTTAACAATGTTGAACATTATAATTGAAGTCAACAAGCTGATTCCTTTGATGCGCAGAGCGATTTGTCCAATACAGAGGTTTTCAGATAACCATTAAGTGCAAAACGTTTATAATAATGTTCGAGAGTGGTCTCATAAATTCATGACCTGACACTGATGCATACGAGTCATAAGAAAATTTGCAGTCTCTTTTTCAACGTAGTTCCATCTTAGCTACACAAAATTTCTTCCTACCACGTTAAAATTCTTTAATGTTCTCCACGCGATTTCCAAAGGTGTAAAAAAAATTAGGTGAAAGCACATTTCATGACATCATCTGAGTTGAAATAGATTCCAGACAAAAGCTTTTTAAGTCGTCGAACTGGATGGTGGTGTGAGGGGGCCAGATCGCCCGAATGAAGTGGGAGGTTTCGGTTCCAGCTGAACTTAACAGTCACAAAGAGCAGAAATAGTAATTCAAATTACAGTATAAACGGAACAGCACTTTCTTTGACAACTTGCTTCTATCCTCTATAGCTGCTCGCAGGATAGCATAATACAACCCGGTGACGGTTTCACTGTTTTCAGAAAATCAGAAACACAGACAGTAACACTTTTTATGTGAATGACATCTTGTCCTCCTTTCGTGGGGGAAACAGGAGTGCTTGCACTGCATGGACTATTGGTTTGTTTCTGGGATAAACTGAGTGGTCCAGTTTTTATCCATAATCACAAATCGTACAGAAGTTATAAAAGATTGGCTTTAATGGGAGCTAAATATTTCGCAGATTTATTTCGTCTGACTGCCTTTTAATCTGCTAGTAGACATAAACCATTCCTCCATACACCATGAAGATATTTTACTCGCCGCACGACTAATCCCTCAAGTTCTTTGGACAAAATGGTGGTACTTCCAATGGCGGTAAAATGGCGTCACTTCCGGTGGCTAAAAATTTTGCTGGGGAATACGATATCTCATTAGATGGTGGCAAATTTAAATACAGAGGCGGGAAATTTAGATGGCACATATTTGAAAAAGGCGTCCTCTTGGCAGCGCTGTATCCAAACAACGCTCTCACGTGACAACGCTGTAGCACCTGAAGATATTTTACACCTTTGTATTCTCTTTCCTTGAACAGATTCGAGAAGGAATTTATAAGAGCTGAAGAGCCTTAATCTATAGGGTTGCCCAAAAGTAGTTATACAGTTACATACACAAAAGTTTTAAGATGAGTTTTAGGGGAAATTCCAATCTTTCACTTTTGTTTCTGAATTCCGTGTTAAAAGAATTTAGCCAGAATTTGTAATTCTACTTGTTTTATGTTCCAATTTAACAAACTGATTATTTCTATTTTTCTAAGATTACATAATTGATTGTGCCCTTTCTTTTGTGTCTAGGGTAAACGATGGCTGGAAATCTGAGCGAGGAGCAACGACGGGGGTCCTTAAAAGCTACTGCAAGTATGAAAATGCAGAGACCGTGCGTAGCTTGTGGGAAGAGGAATTTAATTTGGGCGGGCCCTCACGTCTTACGATTTACCGCATCAGAGACAAGTTTGAGGCCACGAGTTCCGTCGCCAATGCACCGAAGTCAGGACGACCGCGCACGATGTCGACACAGGAAAATGAGATGAAGGAAGTCCAAATTAATCCATGCGACGTGCATCACGGGAGTTGGGTATCCCGAAGACATCATTACAACGTCTGATGCAGCAGCCGTCATAAGCCGTACCTCCCCAGACTATAGCCAGGCCTTGAGGACGATCCAGACCGTAGACTATAATTCTGTGAGATAACGCGCAATTAACTGACTGAACAACCAGACTTGCTTTAGAAATTCGTGTGGACATGTGAAGCCTGTTTTAAATTGTCTGGTCACCTCAACAGACACAACTGTGTGTGAGCCTTACTGGGCCGATGAAAACCCACCTATCATTATGACTATGCAATTGAATCAGCCAGGCGTCACAATGTGGGGTGGCATATCTTGCGATGGTGTCGTGGGTCCTGTCTTTTTGGATGGAACTGTTGATGGCCCCAAATATCTGGACATGTTGATCGAAGTTGTGGAGCCAGAACTGCAAGCACGGCGGGAGTTGTTCTTTCAACGGGACGGGGCCCCACCGCATTTTTCTTTGGCGGTCCGTAAATACCTAGACGAGGCATTTCCGCTGCGTTGGATTGGGCGACGGGGGACCATTGACTATCCAGCACGTTCTCCTAACTTAAATCCAATGGACTTCTTCTTCTGGGGAATAGTAAAGGATAAGATTTTGAATACTTAGGTCAATATCCTTAGCTGCTATACTAATGTTGGGTTTTATTCTCCGTCTAGTGCAGCTAACAAATGAAAAAACTTTGTTATGGCATATGCGTTTCGGTTTATTAGACCATCATCAGTGCCCTAGAACTGATGATGGTCTAATAAACCGAAACGCATATGCCATAACAAAGTTTTTTCATTTGTTAGCTGCACTAGACGGAGAATATAACCCAACATTCTTAAAGGATAAGGTTTATTCCAGAAAACCCGTCGCAGTACTACAGTTGAAGAATTTCATCAATGATACGTTTAAGGAAACCAGAACCGGAATTTGTGTCGCACTGTGTGTGAAAATGTCGGGGACAGATTGCAGGAATGTATCTATCCGGAAGGTGGACATTTTGAGTAGGGTATTAAATATGCTGTATATGTAACTGTATATCTACTTTTGGGCCACTCTGTATTTTGTTTCACCGAAACTCGCGATATCAATGATTAAAGTACTCATAAATCGGTTGGTGTGTATGTTACATGAAGGAAAATTGATCGGACGTCCTATATTTATTCGATAATATTGCTTAAGTCTTACAAATAACCCATATCAGTTACTGTTCTCCTTACATTGTTTACATTGTGCAGTGATATGAGGGGCACATGAATCCTGACATTTGCCTGGAATGATTTAGGGAAAACATGGAAAACCAATATCTGGTTGGCCAAACTGGGATTCGAACCTGCTACCTCCCGAATTCGAAGCCTGAGCATTTTCAGTCACCCACCGGGTGCGGTACAATTTTTACCGTCAGCGCTATTCTCTGGTTAGTTATTAATGCAAACTGTTTCTACAACGTACGCATTATACAGGGTGTTACAAAAAGGTACGGCCAAACTTTCAGGAAACATTCCTCACACACAAACAAAGAAAATATGTTATGTGGACATGTGTCCGGAAACGCTTACTTTCCATGTTAGAGCTCATATTGTGGACGGCTGTGATACAATACGCCATTCTCCAGGGCTGCATCAGCGCATCAGGGATTCCATGCGACGGAGGGTGGATGCATGCATCCTCGCTAACGGAGGACATTTTGAACATTTCCTGTAACAAAGTGTTTGAAGTCACGCTGGTACGTTCTGTTGCTGTGTGTTTCCATTCCATGTTTAATGTGATTTGAAGAGAAGTAATCAAATGAGCTCTGACATGGAAAGTAAGCGTTTCCGGACACATGTCCACATAACATATTTTCTTTGTTTGTGTGTGAGGAATGTTTCCTGAAAGTTTGGCCGTACCTTTTCGTAATACCCTGTATATAACAAACATTTCATAAGAATGGGTCGAGACCAAGCAACATATTCTTTATTCTACTGTGTACGCGTTTTTTAGATTTCTTCTTCTACTTTAGCAATGAGAAATTCGAGAAATTCTTCGGTTCAACGCTCCGAACAATGTTTATGCCTTGTTGACAACGTTGAATAAATAACTCACCCATTAATGTGTGTTAAATTGCATATACAGTATTACAAAGGCAAATTTTCTGTCGGTAATGTTGCGTCTTAACAATCATTCCAGAAATTAGTTGCCCATAATAGAAACCTAGCGTAAATTTCAGTCTTTCTTAGCTTTTTTGGCAAAAATAGCTCGTAATGTTTGCCGCAATGAGGATAAACATTGTAGAAGTATTTTAAGGTATTCTTCAGTTCATTTCAATATTTTAAACTCCATATTACTTCGTTCAGGTCAATTAGTTACAAGGGACACAAACATCTTGGTAAAGACAGTCCTCTTGAAGTGGCAGTGGGCCGGCCATGTTGCTCGAAAGAAAGACGAAAGATGGACATAAACAATTATAGAATAGAGTCCAACAGATCGTCAGAGACCAAAAGGAAGTCCACTAAACCGATGGGACAAGGATAGTTCTGCCTTGAAAAGACTGCTGAAGTTCTATCCGAAATCATAACTCTAAGAGGCCACATCATTTAATGATTGAATTGGCTGATGATCATCATAATAATGATTACTTCATTCTCCCATTTATGATACCCGGTCATATATTCTGCTTGCCACTCACCTATGTTACTCTGCTTAGAATACTTAATCTGACTAAAATGGCCTATATTTCACCTAACTAATTGTTATCTGATGGTTTAATTTTTTATTTGACGTCAGCTTGACTGTGTTTGATAAGTAATAGCCATTTGATGAGAAACTCTCATAATCCGCATTTGACAAATAGGCACAGACAAATAGTAAACACAGAAGATTAGTGTTAGTGGGTTATGATAAAGTAGTGTAATACCGGAAGAGTAATTAAGCAGTCAGCAGTGCAGGCAGACAGAGCGTGAAAACACGCCAAGCTAAGTCAGACGTGTGACTGCGGGAGTCTTGAGTACTAGGCACAACATCAACTGAAGCAGGCTTTTTGTGAAGTGTCAGCCCCTGGCGCCAGCACTTCAACTCTGCTTCATGCTAGTAAGGCACTCCTGAATTTTGCAGTGTTTCCCTTGTGGTAAGCAAACGTATATGTATACTGTAAACCGCCTTCTCGTGTGCCCGTTCTGCTATGCCAATGGTCTGAACAAAGTTTTGTAACCCAATTCCCTAACTTCTCTGGTACATCCTCTCATCACCTTCTCCAGTAAATCTAGGAATGACTCTCCTTGGCATTTATCTTCATTTCATGAAGAGCCAGCTTATTAGGTACACAGATAAAAAAACTAAAGATGGTTTTTGATTATAGGTTGGAGTCAGAGTTGCTTGTCGAAAACTTTAAATGTAAACATCTTGGCATAACGTTTGATAATATATTCAACTGGGCAGGTTACAAAATACTACATTTATTGGTGAGGGTGATGACAGGATGTACCAGTGAAGTTAGGGAAATGGTTCAAAAAACTTTAATCGGACCATTGGTTGAGTAGGGTGGTGTAGTTTGAGGCCCATATTTTGATATCAAATACAGGAGTTGGAGGGCGTGCAAAGAAGAGTAGCTAGATTTGTTTGTGGAAATTATCGCAGAACCCAGTAAGTATCTGATATGATAAAGGAGCTGGATTGGGAGTCACTGGATGACAGTAGGAGGGTGAAGAGAGTGCTGGGAATATACAAGGCATATGTTGGTGAAGGGGCTTGGAGGGATATTTTTCGAAGAATTAGATAGTACATGCAAGGGGAAAGATGACCGTTACCACAAACTGGCACTCGATTTCATGCATAAGGCAGTGGGAAAATTTTCTTTTGTTGGCAAGTGTGTCAAGGAATGGAATAAATTACCAAGTGAACTAATGAATAATTTACCAAAAACACTGAAGGAATTTAAAATTTGTAAATCGCAAAAGTAGATAGGGGAGGAATGTAATACTCATATTATATAAGACAATAAAAAATAACTTCAACATGCCGAAACAAAAATTAAATAAAAATTCAATCAGACGCAAATTAATCAACTCTGGAAGCTACCTATAGTCATTAACGCAACGCGATCCACTTTGGCCAAACAATTCCAGATGCGATAGAAAGAGTTCTTTTTGGGTAATAGATTTACGCCTCGTCGACATCGATGTCCAAGTCATTACAGGAGGGAATGGGCTAAGGGAAAGGAATGGTAAGAGTTCAATCGAGGACTTTTGAAGGAACCATCCCGGTGCGATACAAAGAGGATTTAAGATCAGTGAATCATCAGTGATCGTTCTACTTTCATGGAATATCTTTTAGACAAAGACCATATACCCAAAGGCAAGAAAACAAGAAATGCAATAACGACGGGAAACATTTATTCAAAGAACAAGTGAAATAAAAAAACTCAAACTTTATCCAAACTGATAAACACACAAAATTCACACAAACACTAATCAAACAAATCCACCTTCACCAAACCAAAACGAATGTATGTACGATCTGTTCCTATTTCGTCCTCTCAAGCATGTTCAAGACATAAACATAAAACAACAAACAGATGCATTTAGGACTAAAAATTCAAACCCTGGCTACAAATACACTCACGACAAAAATGATATCATTGTCAACAATAACGCTTACAAGTATCTTGTACGTTGCCTCCGAATTCTTTGACCGTGTTGTCAACAAATATCGTATTCACTGATATATGTAGAATGCTTAATGATCGCATAAGTGGTCAGCTACCATATCGCACAGCAGAAAACAAAATGAAAGTAGTTTATAACAGCTATGTGTAATTGTAATTTCAACGTTATAATAATGATTACACCAAATTTATAAAAATGCAAACATTTGCTAGCTGATGGATAGCTCGACGGGAAACTAAATGCTTCCGCGAATAAACATGATTCAAACAACAGTTGCACTGGTGTTTTGTTTAATAAATGTATTATCTTAACAAGTAACAGCTACATATTAGGAAAGATACTTTTTTTACCACTGTTTTCGATTGTTTACACAAGTTTTATGGTCTCACATGAAATGTCTACTATTGACAGCCCTGTGTAAGACAACGGCAGATATTTTATTGCAGTCCGCAGTAGACAAATGTCTGCTTCTTGCACAGGTAACTAGCAACACAATCGTATTAAAGTTGACCAGAACCAACGAATGAATATACAGTATACACGGTAGCTGACCTATGCCAGAAATACAAAGCATTCAACTAAGGAACATCCCTAATATAAAAATCAGTTATTTCCGGTGTAGGCAGACGCGGAAGAGTCGGATTCCGACATTTAGCTGTGCGCGTTGTTGGCTCGCTGCTCGTTCTGGTTTACGGTCGGCTTAACCAGGTGACCAGGCGCCCCACATGGGCACTACCCGCCACACTCACGTCAAAATAACAAGGGAGTCAGTCTTTTAGTCTTCATTTAAACTCTCTACAGAAAGGGCCTATATATAGAACAAACTCTAGAAACAAACAAGTGAACTTCCGCATTCTTGGTTTGAGAACTTCACTTGTTCCGCGTACTTAAATATGCAATACTTTAACTTTAAAACACGGTATTTTGAAAACAACACACACTTACTAGTTGCATCAAGCCAACAGAATAAAAAAGAAAGAAAAAAACAACTGAAAAATACTTGATCCCGTTATTACCCATAATCATCTCAATGAGTGTCATATATTTTCCTATTTCATTGGCCTGATTATCTGCGGAGGCAAACACACTATACAAAGTGACAAATTTATGATACAAGTGTGCGATAAAATTCAAATAATAAGTATAAAAAATACTTACACAAATGTTTGTTTATAAACCAGAATTTTCTTCAGTCATCGTCAAAAATCTTATGGTCTATTATAATTACCAGGTGATTCTAAGATACCAATATTATTACAGAAACTATTAATAGTATCGTTAGTAAGGACATATATGGAAGGACAATACGTGCTGTTAACACTCAAAGGAAGCTAAATTAACATAATTTTCCACGTATGCGGTGAGAAAAAAATTAACTGCAAATTTGTATTTTTTTTCTGGACGAACATGTAGGTGTTATGAACCCGGTAAATTCGAAGCATTGTTTATCGTATTTGTGAAATTATTATCTGGAGAGTGATAAAGACGAATATACCAGCGACCAATTAGATTATTACTTACAGCCATGCGAACATCGTATTCAGAGTGACGAGAACACCGTTCTCAAATAGCCAAGTTGGTTCCCAGATATTCTTGCAAGCTCGAATCACTTGAATTCTTTAGTAGCACAAGCAAGTAGAAATGCTAATACGTTTCCGTTAAACACGTTACTCTTATAGCCAACTTTGTCCTAGATTCGTAAGACGAACTAAAGTTAAACTTCAACACTACTGTACGGAAATGACTCGGTTATTTTTTAAAACTGGTTTAGCCAGCACTCACTCGGTATCATGTCCCCGATTCGTTAATATGAGCTTCATAACCATTTAAAATTATTGGAGAAATGAAGAAAAAATGTATGGAGTCCGATGCTGACACGGGATAGAAGAAATTTTAATCATGAGGATTTGGCCAGCAGGGTAGGAGAGGAAACGATGAATGACTTCTAATCTCCAGATTGTACTCCCAGGATTTAATCCTACACCTGTAGAAAAACAAATCGGCGGGCACTTTGGTATTTTCGGAAGAGTAGACGTGAATTGGGCAGCTCCGGGTTTCACGCTCTTTTATCTCTCATCCACAACACACTACACTAAAGACAACACTATGAGATAGCATGCGCACAGTCGCACATCATCATCCAATGTACTGTTATAAGATCCTTTCGTGTCGGAAAGGATTGGTAACTAGATGCAATCAGTAAACAGATTAGCCGCTCGTTTTGTGGTCGTTCAACTTGACTCTTGCGAAAGTTTCACATACTTGGTGCAGAAGTTGGGCTGGTATTCTCTGGCAGACAAACGACGTGCTTCCACCTCGATTTGATTATAATAATTAAATTTCCTGCTAATCAATACTTCACGCACAAAATTGTTTGGGTCACAATGACAGAAGAGATAAAATCTGGGAAATAATTTCTTTTCTAGTACCGTTAGGGACTGTAATTAATTTTGATGCAAAACATCCTCTGCCACCCACTAACTGCATAGTGTAAACGTAGAACTATTACTTTCCTACAATTGGCAGTATGTCCTCAAGTGAAATGAAGATGTTATATTAATTTTTAAAAAGGGTATTACCGTACTTCTTTGATACGGTTAGGAAAGATACGGATTGTTGTAAGTTGAAGTTCACTGACTGTTAGATTCTGGCAACGATGATAATTTCGTCGGTCCATCAGCCTACAGGTCGCAATATGGGCCGATTCTTCTGTAAAGTCTGGAGTGGACGTTGCGTCGTTGGTGTGCAGGTGTTGTGCAGTTTGCGCAAAGTGCCGTTGGGGGCAGCCCCTCTAAACAACGGTACCGCAAGGTCGCCTCGGGGTCACGGCTGACCGCTGTCCCCAGAGTCCTGCGCGGGGACATCTCTACAGCGCCAAGTCCTCATCACTGCTCCCTGAATTCTGGAACCTCTTAATCCTTATTTAGTAACCATTTTATTTTATGGTCTTTGGTTTTCCAAATTATGGCCGGCTAACAAAAGAGCATTACTTCGCAGCAAAACTACAAACACTTGTAATACATTACTTAGTCATCATTATAAACATAATTTTGCAGCAAACACAGTCACGCACCAGTACTATATTATATATCCATCATTAAAATAAACAAAAAATATTATTTAGTAACAAACTGATTATAAACATTATTGAGCCATCAATATAAACATATGTTGCAGCACCCACGTTCAAACATTTGTAAGATATTAGTGTACAAGGGCGTATCCAAAAAAATCAGAAATTATTTTTTTAAAAGCTATATATTTTCAATTTTTTTTACAAAACAGCTTTATCCCCTTCAATATACTCTCCATTACAACTAATACATTTAGAAATGGCTCACAGCTCCTCCCTCGTTTTTTTCTTGACCTCTTCAGTGTTGTCAAATCGGTGTCCTTTTATGCCCCTTTTCATGCGTGGAAATAAAAAGTCGCACCGAGCCAGGTCTGACAAGTCAAAAGGTGTGTGAGAACCATGCCGTTTTTCGCCAAAAATTGCCCAGCAGAGAAAGCTGTGCGTGCAGGTGTATTGTCGTGGTGGAAGGACCAGGCTCCTGTCTGTTACAAAACCGATCTTTTTTGACGAACACTGTTGCGTAACCGTCTTAAAACTTCCAAATAAAAGGTTTGATTGACGATCTGATGTGTGGGAACAAACTCTGAATGAACTATGCCCTTGGCATCAAAAAACAAATGAGCATTGCTTTGAAGTTTGATTTGACTTGACGACATGTTTTTGGACGCGGTGACAATGATGTCTTCAATTGGCTTGACTGTTGCTTTGTTTCTGGGTCGTAACCATAGCACAATGACTCGTCATCAGTAATGACCTTTCACAGAAAATCAAAGCACGACGTGTTTCAACTCGACGTACTTTTTGACTGTCAGTCAGAGCCCGAAGAACAAACTTGGCAGCAACCCTTTTCATTCCCAAATCATCGGTTTAAATTCGCTGAACCGAGCTCCAAGATAACCCACTAATCTCTGACAGTTAATCAACTGTCTGTCGACGGTCTGAGAGCACATGCTCTCAATTTTTTCCAACATTTTCGTCGTTCGGGAAGTTGATGGACGTCTAGAACGAGGTTTGTCATCAGTTGACAGGTCGCCATTTTTAAATCGAGAAAACCACTCGTAGACTTAATTTTTTCCCATATCGTCATCTTTGTAAGCTGTTTTCAACACTACAACAGTTTCAGCAGCATTTTTACTGAGTAGAAAACAAAATTTAATAGCTGCACGTTGTTCACCTAAACTTGCCACCATCACAAACGAAACAATAACAAAACACCGTTAGTAAAAACGATCACTGCAGATTAACAGAATAAGCCATATTAACACAGGCGGCACTGAACTGACAATGAGTTGCACTATAAACACCTGGCGGCAGAAACGCGTACTACATATGCTCCGCCCACGGTAATGCTATTCCGGCTATTTTTGGGTACCTCCTCGTATATAAAACCATAAATTTTTTAAAGAAAAAAAACCTTATTTTGCATCAAACCCTTTACAAAAATTAATAATACATTATTTCGCCATTATGAAGAACATAATTTTGAAGCAACCATATCCAAGCACCTGTAATACATCATACATCCATCATTAAAAGTAAATACCACATAATTAGCTATCAAACACATTACAAAACTTTTCAAACATCTATAACACATGTAGGTATCATTAGTAACAAGGAAACAATTAAATAAGTTTGTGAGTATTTGTAAGTCGCTGTATGTTGCGCTGCTATTCTGTGCCTAGGCGTGTATAATAGGCATTGCGGAAGTATGGGTAAACGAAAACTTTAACCCATTTAATAATTTCATTCGAGATTTTCCTATTACATTTAGGTACATATTTACAAAATTGCTTTATCTTATCGTCCGTTAATGTCGCCAGGAAGTTTCAAACTTCCCTAGTTTGTTATTTTGGTGCCTCAGCCTTTCTGTAGATTTGTTTTTCTACGCTGAACGTATTTTGGTCATTCCTCAATAAAGTGTATGATGTCTTCACAATCCGGTAATATTGTCAAACCTAATAGGATAGTAGCCTTTTCTACTCGTTCACTTACTGAGAGGTTCATTTTTTCTAACCTACCACTACCTTAACACCTCTTCATACTCTCTGGTTACGATATTCACGTAGGTATTCTCTTCCTAATTGTTTCCTGTGCATTAACCTTTCCTTATTTGACGGCACCGCATCTGCTGTCTACAGCGACCCCACTACTGCGAAAAAAGAAAGTCCCGGTTCACCTCTAATAAACAATTCAAACAAACGTTTTCATGTTGATTTTTGAAGTTTAACCCTCTGGTAACAACTGTACTGTATGAACAATGCATTTCACCCTTGTAATATAGAGGTTCACATTGTAATAATTTTTGTTACATTATTACATCTAGACTAGCGACCTGCGACTTCGTACGTCTGGACTTATAATTTTATTGCTAGAATTGAATATAGAAAGTTGTAAGTTAGGGAAAAGATGTTTCAAAAAGCACGGAGTCGGGATTGAACTTGTTTCGTGTAGAGAACCTATCTATAACATGTTTAAAAATAGCAACCAACTATGGATTGCGGAGGGGGGGGGGGGGGTTAACTGTGAGAGGCTATCTATTACAGTTCCTCCGGCTGATAAGATGTGTCTGTAAATTAGATTTATCAGCAGATCACAAGATCATACGCAAACTGACTGAGACGGAAGCCAAGCCTGAACGACCGATAAAACATTACGTTATCCGTCTGTCTGACACTGTTCGGTTAGTTTTCAAAATTTCGTGACGAAAGTATCCTATCCTCTTCCAGTGATGCATGTATTTTCTTATCAAATTTCATCGAAATCGGTTGATCCGTTTAATTGTGAAAACGTAACAGACAGGATTACTTTCCAATTTATATTTTAAAATTAGTGTAGATAGCATGCATGCATTACTGACTTTTATGTAAATGCTTCCAAGCAACACTCCTATTAGCAGAGGTTACTTTTTGACCAGTTCTGTTTCCAACCAACAAAAAAAAATATAATTTAAAATAAAGTGTGAAAAGTTCACGGCCTGACACTATGTCCTTGGTATCAATGTTTTTTTGGTGATGTTGTTAAGCGTATCGCAATAAAGTTTAGTTTCAATTGGTATCTCTAGTAAAATAATCGTTTTGTGAGTCTCTCGTGGAAATGGAGAAATTAGAATATCATGCTGTCATAAAATTAGTTGCTAATAATTAAGGCAGAACACAATCAGTAAATGATATTATAAAGGAGATGGGTTAGGATTCATCAGAAGATGGGAAGAGAGTGTTGGAAATGTACAAGACGTATAATGATGATGAGGTTCGGAAGGACATTGATGGAAGAATTCGAGCGTGGTGGTGTAACGGCTAGCGTTCTGGCCTCGCATTCGGGAGGACGGCGGTTCGAATCCCCGTCCGGGCATCCAGATTTGGGTTTTCCATGGTTTCCCAAAACACTCCAGGCAAATGCCGGGATGCTTCCTTCAAAAGGCTATGGCCGAATTCCTTCCCATTCCTTGCCCACCATCCTTACCCGTCTCTAAAGGCCTCGCTGTTAGAGAGACGTTAAGCAGATAAAAAAAGTAATAGTGCATGGAAGGGAACGATGATGATGATGACCATAAGCTGGCGATTGATTTCTGGCGTAGGGAGAGAGAAAATTTTCTTTTGTGGGTAAGGGAGATAGGGCAGAAATACCGAGAGAGCTGAATGTTTTACGAAAAAACAAAAAATTCGGAAAATAGCTTTCAGGGAAATTACAACTAAATCATACCAAATTAAGTTAAATTCTTTACTTTTGGACGGTTTAACGCCAACGGAAATTAATCAAAAGTTGGTAATGGTTTATAAGGAGTAGGTTCCTTCATCTTAAACAGTGAGGATAGGCGGCTGGATTTAAACATGGTTGTACATGAGCAATGTGAAGATCGATCAAAAACTGTAACCACTGCTGAAAACATTGAGAAGGAGCACAAAATGGTATTGTGTGATCGGTGATGAAAGGTATACGACACAGATGAGGCTGTAGGCATATCAGAACAGAGGGTGCGATGCAATTTACGCCAAAGATTAAATATGAGAATCCTTGTGTAAGATGCGTGTCGCATTCGTTAACTTCTGATCGAAAACAAATTTCTCTACAAACTCTGAAACGCTTTAAAAAGGATCCTACTTTTTTTTGGGAATATTTGTTATATGTATGAGACGTAGGTTTGCGCCACTGCACGCCAGCAATCAAAACAGAAAGTGGAAGCCAGTAGCTCCGCGCCAAAAAAAGGCATAGCGGCTTAATCTGCCAGAAAAGAATAGGCCAGTGTTTTCCGGGATGAAAAAGCGACTCTTATTATTTATCATCTTGTAAAAGCTAACTAGTGAATACTAAGCAATTCTCCTGGATGAAGTTGATGAAAAAATTTGTGAGAACAGACCTTGATAAGAAAACGAAAAAAAGGAATCTTTCGTTTGTACAATCCACCTGCCCACAAAATGGTTATTTGGTGAAAAATTTAGGGATCTGATGAACGAATTGTTTAAACATTTTTCCCTTTCACAAGAATTAGCACTATTTCCACTTACTTTCAAATCTAAATATATTTATGGTTAGAAAACTTCTAGAGCCAAAATAATAGGTGACAAGAGCCGAAGATGGGTGTTCTTCAGCATTGAACCAAATGGGAAAAACATAAAAAACAAATGCATTTTTTTAACTAATAACGTTCTTAAGACTGCCAGGCATAGAATATTTCACCTTGCGGTTTTATATAGCAATAACGTAATAATAATAAAAAGGGATCTGGTAGCTCAGGTTGTTTTAGATCCCGGTAGGAGCAGGAATTTTGAGGGTTGGCTGTGATCATATGAGCTCCGCCAGGATGTTCCGTGGTTCGGATTCCACGCTAAACTGTAGGTCCGCTCTAGGGCTACCAATCCTAGTTGTGCACATCTACAGCAAATTCAAGCTTAACTTGGTCCTAGTTGGCCCAAACGAGCATACATACAATAACTGTATACAGGGTGTTACAAAAAGGTACGGCCAAACTTGCAGGAAACATTCCTCAGACACAAACAAAGAAAATATGTTACGTGGACAGGTGTCCGGAAACGCTTACTTTCCATGTTAGAGCTCATTTTAGTTTCGTTAGTATGTTAGTACGCTCTCCTGACCTCAACCCCCTTGACTTCCATTTATGGGGGCATTTGAAAGCCCTTGTCTACGCAACCCCGGTACCAAATGTAGAGACTCTTCGTGCTCGTATTGTGGACGGCTGTGATACAATACGCCATTCTCCAGGGCTGCATCAGCGCATCAGGGATTCCATGCGACGGAGGGTGGATGCATGTATCCTCGCTAACGGACGACATTTTGAACATTTCCTGTAACAAAGTGTTTGAAGTCACGCTGGTATGTTCTGTTGCTGTGTGTTTCCATTCCATGTTTAATGTGATTTGAAGAGAAGTAATAAAATGAGCTCTAACATGGAAAGTAAGCGTTTACGGACACATGTCCACATAACATATTTTCTTTGTTTGTGTGTGAGGAATGTTTCCTGAAAGTTTGGCCGTACCTTTTTGTAACACCCTGTATACGCATTTACAGTCATCGAAATGCGTATGGGGGCATCCACAAATTACGTGAGGTGTTTTTCCGGATTTCTGGACCCCCCTCCCCCCTGGTGAGATTTCGTGAGATCTGGCCGGACCCCCCCCCCTTCTGGTGAGATCTGGTCCGTGAGAAACCCCCCCCCCCCCCTAGAAATCGCCCTCGAAACTTTTGTAGACCTTTTTGACGAAATACCCTCCTAAAATTGACTTTGGCGCAAATTGTAGACCTTTTTTTTGGCTCTACTGTCCCCAAATTTTTCGCAAAATCTCACGTGAGATTTCCGTAGACCCCCCCTTCCCCCTGGTGAGATCTGGTGAGTTTTCGCCGGACCCCCCCCCCCCTATTTCACCTCACGTAATTTATGGATGCCCCCTATGGAAATAAAACAGTTCATACAATAAAGTTTTTAGCAGACGTTATTAAATTTATATACAAAAATTATTTTAATTAACAATTGCTGAAATTTTGTCAATAACCATATTTTTTGTTAGATTGAAAGTTTAACGGTTTTTTATTTGTTTGTAATATCCAGCCATCTACACGACTTCACTCATCACAAAGAAATGTAACTGTTCTGCTGAAAACACGATCCTAAACTTATTTCTAATCCAGACCCAGTACCACGTATCATAGTTCAGTGATCGCTTCATTAAACTGTGTCAACGTTCGACATGTCCAAACCGAGCGTGGCGGTGTAACGGTTAGCGTTCTCGCCTCGCATTCGGGAGGACGGCGGTTCGAATCCCCGTCCGGGCATCCAGATTTGGGTTTTCCATGGTTTCCCAAATCACTCCAGGCAAATGCCGGGATGCTTCCTTCAAAAGGCCATGGTCGAATTCCTTCCCATTCCTTACCCCCATCCTTTCCCGTCTCTAAAGACCTCGCTGTTGAGAGACGTAAAGCAGTTAAAAAAAAAAAAAGACATGTCCAACGGTACACTTAATTTACTAGCAAGCTTTATTTCCCCTTCCAGTTTAAATTAAAAGTGGAAATACAATGAAAGTAAACCTGCCTGAGAGTTTCGGTACTCGCAGAAGTTGTTACTTCTGTTTGGAAATTATTCAAGCCCATAAAGAAAACAAACTGTGTAGTAAGCAGGTTTACTGGTTTGTACTTTTTGTCTAAATTAAGTCTGGATCATCGTTAAAAGATCAGAGACCGTACGATCATTTAGGATCTTTACAGACTAACTGTTAAATCTTCCAAACTTGTTTTGATTGTTTTTGTTTTGTTTTTATCATGTGGTGAACGTAAGAAAAAGTTGATTGTAAGCACATTTATAGTCCGTTCTTATTACACAGATGCTCAGAATGTGGGATACGACTTCAGTATTTTTTCAGTAAACATGTTTTTCTATGCAGCATTCTAGACCGAATTTTTGGTCATCTTCGTTCCGTTGGCTCTAGCGTTTAAACCGTACTTTGTGTTTTGTTTGGATCATTTGAGGCGTTTATTTGAGCGAACTCCACGTTTCGCTGTTTTAATTTTCTTCCAAGTCAATTAAGGTTTCGAAACCAATGTATTTTCAAGTTGTTTCGGAACGAGCGTGCATCCGCCTCCACTTTTTTTCAAGAACAGCTTAAATCCACGCATACACACAGGAAAATCGTTCCTCCCGCTTCACCTGTACAATTCTCAATTCAGAGAGAACTAAATTAATATGGATACGTCTCATTGAAACAATAAACACCGTATTGCCGATATGATAGACTACCTGTTTCTCAAAAGATAATTTTAGAATTGAGGTTGGGTATTTGCTAAAACTTAGCACAGATATACGTTATGCAGGGTGATTCAGGAGAAATGGTAAATATTGAAGAAGGTGGTAGAATGAACAATATTGAGTGAAATAGTTCATATAAACATCCATTCTATTTGGAGATACAGTTGTTGGGATGTTATGCATAAAATAAACCTCAGAAAATAATCAAGAGCCGGACCTTACCCCACTAGATTTTTTTTAATAGGGATCATGAAAAACGAAGTGCATACAGAAAATGTAAACACAAGAAACGAATTGTAAACACTGTACTGTACTGTTGCGAAGAGAGCTGAAAAGAGTATTGAAGTCGATGGTGAGATTTTCGAACATTTAATTTAAACTTCTGTAAAGTATATTTTTACAGGAATAAAATACTTCAACAAGTTATTTGTGTGCTCTTGATCATTTTCTGGTGTTTTTATGCATAACATTCCAGCAACTTCATCTCCAAAACGAAATGAAAATCGGACTCTTGTTTATTATGAACTTTTTACTCAATACTGTTCACTATACCACCTCTTTCAATATTTACCATTCCTCCTGAATCACCCCGCTTTACAGGAATTTTTTGAGCAATAGACATTCATAAATATCTTTAGATAACGGTAATCTAATATATACGTATTTTTTGCTGACTGTATGTATAGCTAAAGATAATTAAATGACGGAAATAAATATTCACATCCTCTTGTGTGGTCTGTACATTATTTTAACTGTGACAAGTAATGTGAATGGAGGAAAGCAACGTAGCCAGGATCACCTCCCCCACGTAGCTCAGCGTAGCTTTCCAGCCAACTCCCCCCCCCCCCCACTCCTAGACCGAGCCACGTAATTTAGAAACGCTTCCTCAGCCGTCATGATTGCGGTTTTCCGCAATCACCGAGGTGATGGTGAGACCGTCACCAATCTCCGCTTATAAATTATACATTTCATAAACAAAAATACTCTTATCATACGGAATACAAGATACCCTAGAATAGAATCATTAATCCGTAATAGAAACAGGCATGTTGATTAAAGCTTCACAACTTTTAAAAGTTCATGAGCATGACTCTAAAGAGTCCACGTCATTCATGATTAAAATTGGATAGCAAGAAAAAGTATCAAAGGAAATACTAACTGAAATGTAAGCACAGAAATTCTTGGGGATAGCTGGTGTCATTGTCTCTTATGAATGGACGTATTTATCAGTAAAGTTGCATATACAGATATGACAAAAATATTTAGGTTAGATACTGCAGTATTACACTTTCTATTAGTAAGTTCATGGCAATGTTTTATACTGTTATTCATAAATTTGACACAAATAAGGGAAGGCGATAAGAAACAGGGCCACGTTACATTGAACGGTGTTTACTGATTGTATCTTAAGTTAGACGCTTGTTGTGAATCGATATAATCATCTTTTTTTTCCCTGGAAAAATCAGAATGTACAAAAAAAAGTAAAAATTACAAATTCCTCAGAAATTATGAAAAATTAAAAACGTGTCAATAACTGTCAGATTTAGTCAAATGGAAATTGTATAAAATTGACAAAATTTTGGTATATGAAATTAGCCTTTATAAAGTAAATTGACGGTGATGATTTGGAACAGGCAAAACAATTATTAAATTGAGCCATAATTGACAGAAAAAGTTAAATTACTAATATCTGAGTAAAATTAATTAATGTGGAGTGTATGGAAAACTTGATTATTTCCCTTGTTTTAGATGTATTCCGCTATTATGATATTTTTTTTTTTTATTGTTGGTTTCGTTTTTTTATGCCACATTGTATCAACTCATTCGTTATGAAAAAATATAGTAATAGACATACGGCGTGATTTATTTTTCCCTAAGTTTACACATAAACATGTTAAATGTAAATTAAAATTCATCCCAATATCTCTGAAACTACAGGACTTTGTATATACAGATATCCGGTCGAAATTATTCATAATCACCCATATCTCATTTCCCAAGATATTTACACTGAACCACTAAATATCCTGCATATAAAGAAAAAAATTAGCATATATGGATTGCTTTATTTTTTCTACAACGGTCAAACAGCATCAAGCACCAGTTTCTGAAAATGGGTGGCACGTGTGTATTGCAATCGAGCACTGCGGTATCCCACATCATTTGGCAGTCTGTCAGATCCCGCACACACTTAAGTGGATTCGTAATCCGTTAAATGGGGCGAAAACGCGTTTCAGACTGCGTGACATTGCCTCCTCGTCATCGCTTTCCGGTCCTACTCCGTTGTATTGCCTCCCCGTCATCGCTTTCCGGTCCTACTCCGTTGTATTGCCTCGTTTGCCTGTTCACAGTGACTCGCGTCAACAAATGTGACTTTTGTTGTCCTTCATTATTCATACATAAATGGAATACTTTAATGTTTTTAAAAGAAGTCGCGTTTTTTTGCTGTGTGTATTACCATAATTTGAGTCATGTTTCCTATTTAGTACAAATTTCTTTTTACTAAGATATTTTTCATATGCCATGCATATCATCTGAATTTTTTTTTTATAAGCAAGTATGTAATAAAATTATTCTATTTCAACCTAAAACTGATAATCTGTGTGTGTCTGACACTTTATAATCTTACTATTTACATTTCAGTTACTAGAAAAATCTGGAAGACAGAAGTGGTGAAGGGAATGAAAAAAGTTTATTGCATTATTAAAAAAAAAAAAAATAGACGAAGGCGACAAATTATACAATTCTAAAGCAAAATGCTTGGTTGTAAAATAAGTAAACGCATTACCAAAGTCTAAAAAAAATTATTTAAAAAATAAATCACTCTGTCAGCATAGATGGTTTGCGAAAACGTGTTTACCTTCCATTCCTTCTGCACTTCATTAGATTTAAGATACAATATTTGTTTTTAAAAAGTAGATTTCAACTTTCTAATTCTCCTAATACTATAAGATCTAAATTTTTTAAATGCTGCAAAAACTGGCATGATTGTTCAGATTGAATATCTCAAGAAACGAGGAAAAAAATTTTCGTTCAGTTTTGACGAGTGAACGTCCCAAAAAAAAAAACACCGCTATTTGAACGTTAACGTTGATCGTTTTGCTTCAGTTTAATCAAAGAACTACTGACAATTTTTGATCTTGATCTTTACACTGATGTTAGTTGTCGAAGTTTTACTTAAAAAAAAACAAAGTACTGAAAGAGAAAGTCGAAAACACAGAAACGACTTTGACTGACTCGATTATAGATTTTTTTTTTTTTTTTTACTTGAAAAACCCAAATCTGGATGCCCGGACGGGGATTCGAACCAGCGTCCTCCCGAATGCGAGGCCAGAACGTTAACCGTTCACCCACCACGTTCGGCCGAATATAGATGACGAAGACCTGGACGACAAATGAAGCAAAAAGCCCTACCATAACCCTGAATCATCCACCTCCTGAAGTGATTCCCAGATATAATGGAATCAAAAAAAGGCGTAAAGTTGTGGAGATTTTCAAAAAAAAAGTTGATTTATGATCATTTATTGACAATAAAACCAGCGTGGAGGAAAGAGGGCTTCCTCGGCTGCTTCTAAATCATTTGATGGTTTGAGCGATTAGCAGATAAATAGATTATTTTTCAAACTGATGTGATTTATTCTAAGGCATTTAATATGATCTAAGACTGAATACTGCCATATTTTATTATTTACTTAATAACTAAATATATATTCAAAACAAAAATGTAAAGCTTAATAGATTTTTTTTTTTTTTTTAAAAAGTATTTTTCCAAGCTAAAATATTGTTAACTATCAATTTCTTTTATTTACCATTAAAGTTGATTTAATAATTCAATAAATAGACGTTTATTATTTAATTTAATGACACTTTTAAAAATTCTGCTGGATCCCGCGGGACCCTGTGAGATTGCAATCCTTAATCCCAGCATTCGTCTAGAGTGAATACGGAATACAGAAATTTTGATGGCCAGATGTGGATTCGAACGTGCGTACTGCCGCATGTGAGGCCAAAGCTCACCCACCAAGCTATCAATGAACGGTAAAGTCGGATACAGTCATATGCACTGTGTTCTAAATACTAGGATTTGTAGAGGGAACAGAGTAAACAAAGTTTTGAAGAGGAATCCAAGTCCGAAACAAGTAAAACTAAATAAAATCAAGTGTTTGAATATCATGTTTTAAAAAACATGATTTACGTTTAGGTGTATGGTAGGCAATAGGAAGGAACGGATGCTTACGTCGTCAAACAGTGATCACATCATGTCTTGTATTTTGCGTACAATCTACCTATCAAGTACATGACGTACAGAACCGCAAATCACTTGACATTTAGTCTTTGATGAAAATAGATGAAGTGCGCTGTCGAAGCTCAACATGATAGGAGCACAACCCATCGCCATCATGAAAAGGGTTTTCCACAATGCAAGTCTACTTCGAATACCATATTTGCGATTATTGAATATATTTGAAGTTAAAACAGAAGGTAGCACAATTTTAATTTCGGCTATTCGTCTCATTGACGTCGAGGTCATTAGAGGCGGGAAAGGTCTAGAGCAGGGGTAGCCAAACCACCTTGAACATTCTTCCGGCGCGCGAGATTCATCACACTTTTTTTAAAAAACTTATATTTCATTTTTAGTGTTATATATATATATGTTTTTACAATGTGCGTTTAGTATCATTATTATTATATTATGTAATAATATTAATAAATACAATATTAATTACTCATTAAGTTTAAATTTTTCATTCAAAAAAATGTCTATAGTGGGTCTAAATCTAGTAAGGGGATAAATAATTTTATATGCGGCCCGCGGAGTTACAATGCATTTCCAAAATGGCCCGCAAGATCATTTGGGTTGGCCACCCCTGGTCTAGAGGCAAGAAACTGGTACGAATTCTGCCAGAGCTGTTTGAAGGAATCATCGCGTCATTCACCTGAATTGATTTTGCAAAACCACGGAAAACCTCTCAAGTATCACTCGATCATTGGTTCACAACATCCTACGCAAAATTTTTCCCAACAAACCTTCGATACAAATTACACTTGTTTAATGACCACACTACTGTAGGAATTTAGGAAAAGCAGATGCAGCACTTCCAATATTACATAATGCATTCTATAGCACTGAAATGGCCTCCTAATCAAAACTTTTATCTACTCAGTCTCTTCTAGAATCTCTTGGAGTTAGTAGTACCCCACTGTCCATGATGTATTTCTATCGAGTTGTTTGAAATGAATAGTGTGTGTTTTGGGAGTGTTGCAGCTAGGCCGGCGCGGTGTGGCATGTCCACCCGGATGCGCGCTGGCCGGTGACCCCTGACAGAGTGCAGTATGTGGCATTCGGGCCGTGTCGCGACCTCGCTAGCCAACAGGTCGCACCCCTCGCCTCCCATACACAATGATACGCAAATATGGCCGACAGTTCCGGGTCCTGTGGACTAATACGATTATAGCATACTAGCCCGTACCCGCGACTTCGTACGCGTGGATTAAGAATTTTTTTGCCAGAATTGAATATAGAAAGTTGTTGGTAACGAAGGATTGGTCCCAAACAACACCGAGTCGGCATAATATGACAGGAAAGCTATCACTATATCATTCTACCGTCGAACCTGTCTCTTGAAGAGAATCAATTTCCAACATATTTCTGTCACCATTCGATAAGGTATCAAAATTACGTGACTACAACTGTTAATCATACTGGAAAAAATTTCCTGTGCCCTTCATACAGATTTTCTTGTCAAATTCCATCAATATCGATATAGCCATTTAGTCGTCAAAACGTAACAAAAAGACAGAGATTTACTTCCGTATTTATAGTATTATTACTGCGGTTCACACACACACACACACACACTGACTGCGAACAACCCCTGAGGAATCATTATAGCGTAAAAAAGTGTACACCTACAGCATTGCAAGACTACCTATGATTTGCTTCGCACTGCACCCCTAACTTTGTAATATCTACAGTTTAACATTCAATCCGAATAACCGACGGCCCAGGCGTGACTCTTACGAACAAAAACAATTTTTTAAAATCTTAGCCTCCACGGAGATTTGAACCAGAGACCACGACCCAAACATTAGTAAGCCAGTGCTTTAGCCACTGATCTACATGACCGCCATACGGAAAAACAGTAGAGAGACTTCCATATCCAACGCGTCTGTCTATCGCCGTTCAGTAGTATTTCGAAATTATGAGACAACATGTATTATTTATACAGATAATTTTTCAACCAAATGTAGACAGTATTTTTCTCCTTGTTTCAAAGGATAAGTATGCAAAGTTTCATCGAGATCGGATGAAAACTGTGGATTTGTATGAAGAAAAAACAAACTAACAAACAAACAAACATACATACATTCATCTTTATATAAATAGATTGATGCATTACGTTGACGGTGTTTTTTTATGCTTATGACTTTCCGCTTCGTCGACGTTGAAGTCATTAGAGGCGGGAAAGGAAGGGTGCTAGGAACGGGAAGGAATTTTACCATGGTCTTTTGATGGAAGCATCCCATTCGCCTGGAGTGAGTTGGGTAAACTATGGAAAACCCAAATCCGGATGCCCTGATAGGAATTCAAACCCACGTTCTTCCGAATGCGAGGTCAGAGCGCTATCCATTCACCCACCACGCTCGGTGTGGTGTTTTATGTCGGGATTAAAAAGAGAGAGGTACCAGCACTAAGGAATAGTCTTCCGAGAGATGCTTATGTACCTTGAGGATTAACGTCCCGATATGATGGAAGCATCACTGTCTCCATTGCCGTATTCGCAATACGAAGTGGTTCGGGATATAACCCTACCAGGAAAAACTTAACGTGATTTGGTCACTTTACGGGATGGTGAAAATTTCCTCCAGCACTAGGAGTTGAAACGTAAAAAAAGTGAGTAAATGGTCACAAACAGAATGGACGGGGAAGTTATCATGACAATAGAACAGCTGAAGAAAGTGAATAGTTTCGAATATCTGGAAAGAGTTGTGACGGAAAGCGACAAGAACGATGGAGATATAAGTGTCGGAAGCTTGATATGAAGCAATAACATTCACGAAGAGGTAAGGGAATGATTCATCGCGTATTCAGTGTGCCTGTTCTTACGTAAGGTGCTAAAACCGGAAAGTGAAGAAGCGAGACATCAGTAATATAGAAACGAGTGAAGGGAAATTTGTCAGGAACATGGATTACGAGATTGGTCAAGAGACAGAACATGAGGGATGATGAAAGAGGAAAGGAAAGAAAAGGCAAGATTCTAATTGGAAGGACATGTTACGAGAATGGAGGAGCAGAGTATCATAAAAATGGGTGGAGATACAAGGCATTCGCCCTAGAGGAAGACGAGTATCAATGAGGTATGACTTCTGACGCACTTATTTCAGTGGAGATATCAAAATATTTTTTGATAAAAGTTATTACAAATTTCATGAATATTCATTAAACAGTAAGGCAATTATGAGATGATAGTAGTTGTATTCTATGCTTTTAAGGATGTGCAACTAGGCTTTTAAACCTCCGAACACTCGTGAATCTACCTGCTGGAATACCTCATATTCACGGAAAGTGAATACAATATTTTTTTAATAATCAAGAGATAAAGAGCTAATATTTGATTCCGCTAATCGCCTTTGCTGCACACATCACATATACGATTGTAAACCACAGACTAAAATTTCTTAATATAACGATATTTCTCAAAGACGGGAGTGTTTTGGTTTGGAAACGACTGAAGGAGATAATGCAGTATTACAATATTCGCCGCCTAAATATTTCCAAACCTGTTATTCCACAGCACTTGCAGACTCATCGCAGTTTGCTGTCTCCTAAGCGCTTACGGTCGTTCAGGGATCACGGTTTAAGAATTTTAACACGACATTGCTATTATGCCTCTCATTTCGTTTATGACGAAAAATAACTGTTGAATTGCTGTACAAATTAGCCGTATTCTAGAAAAAGTGAAACTAACAGAAATCGGATAACTTCTATAATTGTGCGACGATATCAGCATATTTTGCAAGATTTTCTCAGCAGGTTGTCGAGAATAAGGGGCCATCCACAAATTACGTCACACGAATTTCATGATTTTTGGACCCCTCCCCCTCCCATGTCACAGGTTGTCACATTTGTGGGACCCCCTCCCCTGGTGTGACGTCACATATTTTGCAATTTTAAATTTATAAATTAAAACAGTACTTCCAAAATGATTTAAGTATTTCTAGTTAAAAAATGATAACAATAAATCAAACATTTAAGAAGATATAAAAAAAACATAAAAATCGAATTAGTTATACAAAATTGAGTCATAATGTGTCCATGAATTTTGTACCCATTCCTTGATACTGTTTATCATTGGCATAATAGTTACTTCATTCTTGTTCAATAGTGTTGGGAACATTCGATGTGACATCATCATCTTCATCCAACCATGAAGCATCGTCATCGTTTAACAAGCAAAGAACTTCCCTGTTTCGTCTAACGGCAATGCTTTGTGGACGAATCTTCATGATGGGGAAAACCTCTAGTTGCCTCTTATGTAATTGCTTATGTTGGTTACTGGCTTTTTATGATGAAAAATGTAGTCCACAGATGCCACATGGTCGTTTAAATAAGTATGTCTCGACACTGGGGCAATACGAGCCAAAAAGTGATACAAATTATGCATGTGATGTCACAAAGTTTATGACACGACCCCCCCCCCCCCTTGTCACACGATGTCACACTTTGTTGACCCCCTCCTCCCCCTCAAGGTGTGACGTAATTTATGGATGGCCCCTACTACGAGTGCAAATATCACTAAGTTAGGAACGTATTGTTTAAAAATCCGTATTTGATGGGAAAGCACACTGACTTCCAGATGTGATCGGCCAGGACCAAGGGTATCACATTTCCCGTGGGTATCGGCCTTCGGCTCTGTTACGTTGTAACGCTATACAGACAACGCTCCGGGTAGCTGGAGCGTAACATATCGTTTACGCGCTCCTGACAACGGCTCAACGGGGGAGCTCTGACTTTTCAATTAAACTGCCCGAGAGACCAAAGGTTATCCAGCAATTTCACTGCGAGATCTAAGAAACCGCCGCCCTAGAAGGGGTTTGAATCTCCAACCGACAGACTGATTTTTAAGCGGTTTTACGGATTCAGCTAAGTGAACGTTGGACCAGTTCCCAACTTTCAGCTAAGAAACAACATATTTCACAAATCTATTAACCAGAAACACACGTAATACAACAGAAATCCGCACTAATCTTTTGATATAAAATCATAGGCGTACGTAAACCGCATCATCTTGCACAAATCACTGGGCCAATACAGGCCTACTTACAAGAAATGTTATTGAGGTGGTGCGAAAGGTTTTTATTCATAATTCATTTCAGTATGTGGCGCCGGACAATAATTCCTATATTTAATCTTTCTATATAAAATCATAGGCGTGCGTAAACCGCATCATCATGCACAAATCACTGGGCCAATACAGGCCTACTTACAAGAAATGTTATTGAGGTGGTGCGAAAGGTTTTTATTCATAATTCATTCCAGTATGTGGCGCCGGACAATAATTCCTATACTTAATCTTTCTACATAAAATCATAGGCGTGCGTAAACCGCATCATCATGCACAAATCACTGGGCCAATACAGGCCTACTTACAAGAAATGTTATTGAGGTGGTGCGAAAGGTTTTTATTCATAATTCATTACAGTATGTGGCGCCGGACAATAATTCCTATATTTAATCTTTCTATATAAAATCATAGGCGTGCGTAAACCGCATCATCATGCACAAATCACTGGGCCAATACAGGCCTACTTACAAGAAATGTTGTTGAGGTGGTGCGAAAGGTTTTTATTCATTCCGGCAAGTGGCGCCGGAGAATAATTTCTATACTTAAAATTAGTTTATGCTGACCACGATTCCGCAGATAACTCTGTATTATTTTATTTTATTATTTATTTATTTATTTGCCCTTTGGTCAGAGACCATTTAGCCAGCATTATACATTAATGTTTGTTTGATATTTTCTTCTTACAGAGTATTGGAGGCTTCAAATCGTCAGTTCTGTGTCTTGAAGGAAGCGAACTATTGCCTTGTAGATTTGGACATTTTTTGATTGAAGAATTGTGGTAACACTCGCAGGGAATTTGACTGAAAGCTGTTCGAGGCGCCTGTAGAAACGTTTTCGTTGTGATTGAAACCGTGAACAGGAGAGAATGATGTGATTGAGGTCTGAAATTTCTTGGTCTAAGGTGCATATAGGTCTTTCTATTATATGAAGGCGGCATAAGTGGTGAGGATAACAACCATGTCCTAGCCTCATTCTAATGATTGTTGTTGCGTGTCTTCTTGCAATATTGTGCTCTGCGAACCACGGTGTCTTCGGTATTGTAGGTTGTACTGCTGAGTAGTGTTTTCCTCTTAGTAGCTGCGTCCGGGACCAGTCTTCATTCCAACTGAGGTATGCCTTCCTAGAGACTAGTGGGATGAAATCCCTCCAAGGTAGCTGAATGCCTGCAAAGTGCCCTTCGTTGATGCTCTGTTTCGCTAGCTGGTCGACGATTTCATTGTGCATTATTCCTATATGACCTTTAATCCAGAGAAAATGTACTTGTATGCCAACTGAAGAAGCTTCTGAAGCTAATCTTATTATTTCATACAGGTATTGATGCATTTTGTTACTCCATACTGGGTTCTGTAATTTCTGGAGAGCGCTCTTAGCGTCAGTAAGTATTAAGATCCTTGGAAAGTGCTTATCTAGTCCGTACTTGATAGCTGCGCACATGGCTATAGTTTCCGCTGTGTAAATTGACGTCTCTGCAGGTAGTAATGTTTGTCCGTACTCGTTAGTATGTGGGCAATAATAAGCGTATCCTGCACCTTCCGTAGTTTTAGATCCGTCGCTGTAAATATGGATGTAGTTGGGCCAAGTTTTGTTCAAGAAGTGTGAAATTGCTGTATTGATGTTGTTACTCCGGATGATATTTTCTGGTAGATAATATATTTGTAGTTTCAGGAACTGAAATTCGTATGGATACAGGAAGCCTGGAATATGCGGCTTTTTAATACGAGTGGTTTAATCTTTTCATATTCCTTGTATCCTTTTGATAGTAGAGGCACTCTTTTCGCTGGTGGTGGTCCGTTCATTGTGAGTATTCTGTTCATTACTGACAGCTTCTTTAGTAAAGGATGTTCCTTTATAGCAAAGATGCGAATGAGGTATTTGTTTGTAAGAAGTTCCCGGCGTATAGAAAGGGGCATTTCCGTTGCTTCTATCAGAAGAGCATTGGTAGGACTAGACCTCATTGCTCCTAGACATAATCTTATGGCCCTATGTTGAGCCCTGTCCAGTTTTTCCAAGACGTATTTTGGCGCGTTCCGAACAGGGTGCTTCCATAATCTATTACTGAACGGATTAAGGATCGGTACAAGATTAGTAGAGTAGAAGGATCTGCTCCCCACCATGTTCCTGTGATGGATCGGAGTATGTTCAGCGCTTTTCCAACCTTCTGTAATATATAGTTTATATGTCGGCTCCATGTTAGTTTGCTGTCCAGATATAGGCCCAGAAGTTTAGCCGACGCTTCTATTGGAAGGTATATGGTCCCAGCCGTATGGTGCGTTCTCCGAATGTGCAGCGCTTCTTGTGAACACCACGACAGTTGATTTAGGTGCTGAGAGTGTAAGTCCACACTCAGATGTCCATACAGATAAAGTTATTGCAGCATCCGATAGCCATTGATAGGTTAAATACAAGGAGGGAGACATGGTATATATGCATATGTCATCAGCGTACTGTAATACTTTTATATGCGTGCTAAAGATTTTTTCCAGATTGGCGGTATATATGGCATATAATAGCGGACTGAGGATTGATCCTTGGGGTAGGCCCTTCGATAGTGTTCTAGGTCCGAAAAAGGTATTATCTTGCTTTCGTATATATATGGTACGTTGACGAACCAGATTGTAGATATTTTGGCAGTACTGCGCTGGGATGCCAATTTCTGTTAGCTTATTGAGCAGTACTGTTGGCACCACATTGTCATAGGCCCCTGAAATATCTAGGAATATGGCTGTTAAGTATCCCTTTTGAGTGAATACCTTCTCTATATCTGCAGTTAGAAGACTGAGGTTGTCTATCGTACTATGTGCCTTCCTGAATCCAAACTGAGTCCTGGGTAATAGATTATTGTGTTCCAGCCACCACTCTAATCGTTGTTTCACTAGTCGTTCAAATGTTTTGGCGATGCAAGAAGACAAAGTTATCGGTCGGTAGGACTTGGCATCGTTAGGGTTTTTCCCCTGCTTTGGGATGGGTACGATGATGTGTGTAGTCCAATCTTCAGGAAAATTTCCTGTAATCCAAATTACGTTGAAAAGTTGAAGGAGAAGTTGTTTTGCGTTACTTGGCAAATTAGCGAGCATGCTGTAGTGAATTCCGTCGATCCCTGGAGCTGTGTTTGATGCTTTTTTGAGGGCTCTTTCTAGCTCGTTTTGTCTGAAGGGCCGCATGAGATACGTCTGATTCTCACCTGTAGAAGTCGATTGTAACGGCTCAGGTGGAGAAGCTACCGATGGCGTGGCCACAATGTCGGCGAATTCTTCAGTCCAACAATGGACAGAGCGAGTGGGTACACACTTCTTTTTGAATTTATTTATGGTTGACCATATCTTTGAGAGCGGCGTGTCTTTGGAAAGTTTGCTGCAAAAGGCTTTCCAGCTTTGTTTCTTCTGATGTTTCAGTGTCCTCTTCGTTTCTTGCGTCTACTTTTTTGTAGCCTAGAAAATTTTCCCACGTTGGAAACTGTTTATAGTATTTCAGCGCTAGTTTTCTTTTTGCGATCATCCTTCCACATTCTGGGCTCCACCATGGTACTGTTATTCCTCGCGGATGAGTTATAGTCTTCTTTTGTGGGATAGATTGGCTAGCTGCATAGTTGATGTTATTTATGAAAGCGTTATACTTTTCAGCTATAGGGAGCGTATTTGGAATACCGTAGGTAGTCCTTTCCATAATTCGTCTATAGTTATTCCAGTTTGCTTGATTTAATTTCCATTTGGAATAAGGTTTGTATGGAGGGAGATTGATTGGATTTATGGTAGTGATTTCTATTGGGAAATGGTTGGATCCCATTGTGGAAGGGAGGACCCGCCAACGGAACTCCGAGGAAAGCGATGCAGAGCACAGGGAAATATCTATGGCGGATTTCCGTTGTTCTGGCAGGGGAAGTATTGTTGCAGATCCGTCGTTTAAGATAAATAGTTCATATTCTTCTATTAATTCCAAGAGTGTGCTTCCGTAAACGTCTGATATTTCACACCCCCATGTCGTATTGTGTGCATTAAAGTCGCCACAGATTAGTAACGGTTGCTCCAACTGTTGCATGAAATAGCGCCATTCCTGCTCTGTGATGACATTCCTGGGTGGGCAGTACAGGGATACTATGGTGACTTCCTGTCGGTTTATCAGCGCTCTAACGGCGATTGCTTGAAAAGATTTTATATGGGCGTGATCTATATCGATCGCTGTATGTGGAATTAAGGTTTTAATTACAATTGCAACTCCTCCCCAGCCATCTTCACGATCATTGCGATACACGGTGTATGTTGGAAATGAAATGTTCCTTCCTGTCTTCAGCCATGTTTCTGATAGGGTAGCGATGGATATGTCCATCGTACTTAATGCTCTCTGAAATGACTCTCGGTTGGCAGCGAGAGAACGCGAGTTCCATTGTAAAATTGTATGCGCCATAGCACTCGGTTAAGGTGGGTAGTTGTTATGGGTTCTTTACTTGTTCCCTACTAAGCTGGTAAGAAGACGGCGGAGCGGATCGAGATGGAGAGTATCAGATGGAGATGATTGGAATTCATGTATCATCTGCAAAATCATTTGCAATATTTGCTCTATGAGCACTGCGTTTTCTGCTGAAGGAGCCTTCTCTTTGTCCTGGAGTTGCGGATGATAAGGATTCTGTATGATGGGTGATATAGGTAAATGCTGTGGTATATACATTCTCTGATGGACAGGAGGATAATGGGGCGTTTTTGAGTTTGGAGCTGCTGGCCTTTGTTTGTTGTGGCCCGTGGCAGTGGGAGTGTGAAGCAGTTGATTTATAGTGGATGCTTTTGATTGGTGACGTATCTCTTGTTCTTGATAGATGGGGATAATAGGGTTGTTTGGTGAGGCTGAACTCGGAAGCGACGATGTAGGCGGTGGGAGCGGGGGGAATTGGTTTTCATCATGATAGGACGGCGCGGCGTAGGCTGCTTTTGAATACATCTGTCTGTGGGCGGATGTCCAACTCGTCATTGGTGAAGCTTTGTTGTAAACCACGGCCTCGCGTGCTTTTTGTTGTTGTATGTATACTGGGCATAGTCTATCATTGGATAGATGTGGGCCCTGACAGTGAACACATCGCGAATCAGCTGTGCTAGTGCATGACTCCATCGAATGAGGGCCTCCACATTTATTACAACGAGTGGCACTGCGGCACTGTGTCATGCGATGTCCAAAACGTAAGCAATTGGCACAGATTAGTATTTGTGGAACATGAGGCTCTACTGAACACCGTGTTCCGAAAATTACTATATGATCTGGTAAGGATTGAGATCTGAAGGTAATCATGCATACTGGTATTGGAATCCTTCTCTCGTTGTTTTGGTAAGTGCTCCTCTTAGTGAACCGTTTCACGGATATCACTGGATAAGGGCTTTCTATAGCTTGTTGGATTTCTTCTTCTGAAAGGGTGACGTCTACATCCCTAACAATCCCTTGTTTATTTATTAAAAAATTTGGTATATATGCTTCAAGATTCCTGTCTTTGAAAACTGTGGACTGTACTAACATGTTGGCTGAAGCTGCAGACTTAGTTTCGATTTTTAATCTGTTTCTGCCTGCTGTTATAATATTAATGATGTCTCGTTTATATGCAGGATTGCGTGTGTAGAGAATTTTGCCTATTGACATGGGATGTAGTCTTCCGATATTTTTATCTACACTTTCTACGAAAATGTAGTATGGACCGCTATCTGTAGGGCTGTATCTGTTGTTTTTGCTTCTGTAAGTCAGCGCTATCGAATCAGAGGACTTGAGGTTGGGATTATGTTGGTCTAATATTGTAGATGGAGATGTGTTAATCTCGATGGGCCTTGCTATATCAAGCATATCAACTTCTTCTGTTTGTTGAGAAACTACCTTTGGCTGACCTATTTCTGGTCTCTGAACACATCTACGTTTTACTGGTTGATTCAACTCACCAGTGATTGTGGGATTGTCACCTCTCCGAACCGTGGGATGTATGGCTGCGTCTGGAGGTGAGTGCAGGCCCTGTGGTGGAACGCCTCCCGCCTCGATTTCCATCTCCGTAAGCCTCCGCTGTTGATGCTGCTGTTGTTGTTGCTGCTGCTGCTGTTGATACTGCTGCTGTTGATACTGCTGCTGTTGATTCTGCTGTAGTTGATTCTGCTGTAGTTGATTCTGCTGTAGTTGATGCTGCTTCTCTTGATGCTGCTGCTGATGTTGTTGCTGCTCTTCTTCTTCGTTGTGAAGATCTACGTCAACAGCCGCATTTTCATAATAGTGGCGTAAAACTGCGCTGGCTGAAGACATCTGTCCATCACTGTCTGCCATAGAGTTCCGAGACTGTGTCTCTGGAACACTACGGAGGTAACTCTGTATTTGAACTGCTGTAATGTATCACTTAAGGAAAACTTGAGAGAAAAAAAAGTGATATTGCTACGAAAGGATTCTAATATATATATAAAAACTTATTTTAAGTCACGAAATCAATGAAAGCAGTTGCTATCGTAAACAACCAGAGATGTACTGTGGATAACTCTGTATATCAGAAGCTTTGCTCGCCAAAGTTTACCACTGGTTTGATTCCGAGTATTTATTTCATAAGTTTTATTATACGTAGTAGGTGCAATAAAATAAAACGGAATACGTTAACTAAACATCACAACTGTAAGTAATATTTAATTTACCTAAACATGATAATAGTGCTCACGCATTCGAGTAGACGATAAGATGTTCATTATCTTTGATTCGAATTTGACACGAGAAAGTAAGATTATGGTAAGCGGTTGTTCGCTGCAGTTAACTTTAAGTAATTCGCGTTGTGTGTTGTAACAAGCAGTTCATAGCAACAATATTTGTTTTTCAATGGAATTCTCATTATAAGTATTAATAAAATTTATAATTACCGAAATTCTTTCGTTGCATTCAACCAAGATTCGGCGATAACCGTGGCGCTCCAATTCGATGATGAATTATTATGTAACTCACGGAGCCAAATTGAAAGTGTTGAATAACATTTTTTTTATATCTAGCTTAGTTCTCGAGATAAACTGTCTCAAAATTGAGGTGGTTGGGTTAAGTTGCAGCCTAGACGATATATATATATATATATATATATACATACACACGCTAGACATGCTCAATGGTTGTTTTATTTTCTTACTATTGGTTGTAAATAGCAATGACCAGAAGAAAAACGTCGCCAAAGCCATAAGAAATTTACCTATAACTAGGACTACTTTTAACAGTATTAATCTCGAAAACTATGTGAAATATCTATAAAAAAAATAAAAAAAAATTGTTCTTTACTTTCAGGTTTTGTTGACCGCGATTCCACAGATAACTCTGTTTTTGAGAAGCATTTCTCTCAGAACTTACACCATTACTGCTTTGATTCTGTTTTGTCTTTTAAGTACGAGCATTTAATATAGAAGGAGTATTAAAATAAAACTAAATACATTAATTAAACGCAATAAGTAAGAAATATTTATTTCACATAAATATGACAGTAGTGCTCACGCGTTCGAGTAAACAAAAGTATTTGTATTGCAAATATGTTAATTTGACGTTACAAAATAAGATAATGTTAAGTAATTGTTCGCTATAGAACACTCTAGGTAAATCGCGTTGTGTGTTGTAACATGCAGTTCATAACAATATTTTTAATAGAATTCACAAAATAAGTATTAATAAATTTTGCAATTAGTGAAATTCATTATATTTCGTAAATATTCATTATACAAATTCAATGTAATATTTTTTTACATGCAAAATAGAAAAATGCCATCCATCCGACGGTCAAACGGTTTCATTTTGATGTGAAGTTGGAAAGCTGAGAAATCTTTATATATAAAGACGAATGTATGTTTGTTTGTTTGTTCTTCATACAAATCCACAGTTTTCATCCGATCTCGATGAAACTTTGCACACTTATCCTTTGAAACAAGGAGAAAAATAGTCTACATTTGGTTGAAAAATTATCTGTATAAATAACACATGTTGTCTCATAACTTCGAAATACGGCGATAGACAGACACGTTGGATATGGACGTCTACGTACGGTGTTTCCTTCAGAAGGCCATGGCCGAGTTCCTTCCCACTCCCCCAGCCCCATCCTGCCTCTAATGACCTCGACGTTGACGAGGCGTAAAGCCAGAAAAAAAAGAGGATCGAAGCTGCTGGAATATCTAAAATTTCTTTGATAGTTTATGTCTGAATTATCAGCACTAATATCAAATTGAACGTGAACGAAGTCGTGGGTACAGCTAGTAATATTAAAAATACGAAACTCTGTTTCTCTGTACGTTACGTTTTCTCTATTAAACGGCTTAACCGATCTTGATGAAATTTGACAAGGATTGCTATGTATCATTAGAAAATACATGGGATACTTTTTTAGGGATAAATAACATATTTCCTATGAAATTTTGAAAACTAACCGAACGGTGACAGACCGACGGGTAGCGTGTGTAAGTCCCCGAATGTTATATCGGTCACTCAAATTTGTTTCTTTCGCAGTCAGTTTGCAAATTCTCTCTCTTCATGAAGCAGGTTCAGTGGCAGAATGGTATGGAAATGGTTTCCACGTAATATTATGCCGACTCTGTACTTTTGGGGACACATTTTATGCAACTTACAGCTTCCTATATACAATTCTAGCAATAAAGTTCTAATTCCATGCCTAAGAAGTCGTGGGTAGCAGCTGGTATATATTAAATGATTTTTTAAATTTAAATTTCGGAAGACGCTTCACTTCCTTCTCTGTCTCTCTGACTCATTTTAGACTATTTTTACTATCTAGTATTTTTCATCTATTTATATAAACACATACTTTTGCTCAGCTTGAGAGTAACAAATCATTTTTTATCTCTTAAACGCTTTTCAGCTCTTTTGCAATACTATCGACCTGCACAACACTTTCTTCAGCTAAGCCAATAGACATATATTAACCTTACGAATGTCCAGCGCTGCCGATTTCCCATTTCCGAAGTTTCACAAAATCACTAACGCCGGGAATATTTTGCGTGCATAAATGCATGGAATCTACTATAAAATAAAAATTGTTGAATATGCCTCAGAGAGCGAAGCGAAATGGGTTGGATAGACAAACAAAAAATTTGAAAACGCAAGTTACTCCTGCGCTCTAAAGAGGGTACATAGAGATTGATTATAAAAACCGTTAATAAGTAATTTTAAATAGAATTCACAATTTTTTGCAATATTATACTTTCAATGTAGAAAAATTAAGCAAAAACAAAAAAAAACAAAAAAAAAAACAAACAAAAAAATCTGAAGAAAATTACAACGGGGTTTACGAAACGTTTTAAAAACTACTATTTTCACAAAATATCTATTATTCATTAAATTCTCTATCGAATGATATATCAGGTCTTTGGTCGAAGAAATTATCTGCTGAAATATCGAATATTTTAAAATCACTCATTTTGTATAACACAAATTTATTCACAAAGATTACCATAGTATTAAACATTAGAAGGCTACATAACGCAGTACATTTTGAAAGAATTCTTTAATCAGTAGCTTCTGGAACAAAAGCGATTTAATTGTTTTATGATTTCTTGCTAAAATCTTTTACAAATCGCGGAGAAAGAGAAAAGTCCAAACATTTTGGGAGTCGCCAAGCTTCCAGCTTTCATTTGATAGCCATTAAGATTAATTAAAGAAAATTTTATCTTCAGCTCGAAACTAAACATATTTCCAATGATTTTTCGAAATTTTACGTTGAAGTCAATAAGAACTAACATAGTGTCCAATTAAACGTAGGTTTTATAAGTTATGAGGATGCGACAGATGGACTGACAGACAGACGGGAAGCTGAATTAACAGTTGTTCCGTCTTTCATGCAGAAAATCGGGAATCAGAAAAACGAACTAAAAATCAGTCATATAGGACGTTATAATTTGTTATGTATTTTTCTGATTTTTTTTTAACTTCCATTGATCAACACGGTTGTTAGATAAATAACGATACTTGTTTATTTGTTTTGTACTTTACGGCTCGTCGACGTTAATATTATTAAAGGCGGTAAAGCATGGAGTCAAGGAACGTGTAGGAATTCTGGAAGGAATCTTGAAGGAAGCATTCCGGCATTCGCCTTGGAATTGATTTCGGGAAACAATGGAAAACCGAAATTTGGATTGCCGGACGGGGATTTGAACACGCGTACTCCCAATTTCCAGGCTCGAGCATCACCGCTCACCTACAAAGCTCGGTGCTTTACTTGGCCTTACTTTTCTCCCCTTAGTTGTTAGTATAGAGACCTGCGATTGCCATGTTTATAAACCGACCGTTGCATACAACTGTTACATCTTAAAATAGATTAAGCAACAAAAGCTGTATAAACGCTAGGAAGCAGAAAAGACAAAAGACTGCAAATTATAATTTTGTAAATAAATCCGTCGAAAACAACTGGTTTGGTGAATTTTGTTTTTTATTTAATTCCCCAGACGCGTTTCGCCCTTGTGGTGTAGGACATCTTCAGTGGCTGTAAAGTGTTTTTACATGTGTTGTTACAATAATTACATACAATATAACTCTTAATAAAAATGTATATACATATGTACACACTGTACTCACAGATATAATGGTATTCCTTTACATGTCGGTCTGGAACAGCACTTCACACGCTTTCACATAACTGTTCATTACAGTTTTCTTTAAAACTATTGTTATACTAGTTGTTTTTTCTGTTGCACTTGTTCTTATGTTAATCTTTTTCTGTTTATTTACACATGTGTGTTACACACGGTTTGTTTTGATTTTACCAGATGTTTACAGTAGTGCCAACTTAGTTTCTGTTGTTATTGTATGTAATTATTGTAACAACACATGTAAAAACACTTTACAGCCACTGAAGATGCCTTACACCACAAGGGCGAAACGCGTCTGGGGAATTAAATAAAAAACAAAATTCACCAAACCAGTTGTTTTCGACGGATTTATTTACAAAATTATTGTTCAGCAACTGCGGGAAGATAGCCTATTACCATATTAATAAAACTGCAAATTACATTAGAACTCCAATTATCCGATCTCAGACTATCCGAATCATTAATTCAGCAAGCAAAGACTTTTATTTATAGTACGGTACCTACAGGGTGTCCAGAAAAGGACTCCCTGATTTCAAAATTAAATATCTCCAAAACAAAGATCGATAGAGGAATGCAGTAAACGGTATGTTTATCGTGACAGCTGTAAGAAGTGTTTACAGCAGTTTGAAATAATAGTTACAAAAGCTGCAAACAGATGGCGCTGTAATCGCCATACGTAATGCCTAAATAGTGATCCGAAGCTCAGGGCGATCAGTTCCACATTTGAAACGTGAAAGGAGTTTAGCGTACCGAAGGAAGAGTTGATGTGATTGTTTGCAAAGATTTTTTTCATACGATTATTTCACTTATGTATGCTGATATGAGCTGTACAGCGTACAGCGCCATCTGTTAGCAGCTTTTGTAACTATTATTTCACACTGCTGTATACACTTCTTACAGCTGTCACGATAAACATACCGTTTACTGCATTCCTCTATCGATCTTTGTTTTCGAGATATTTAATTTTGAAATCAGGGAGTCCTTTTCTGGACACCCTGTACATACTGTACTAATGTACAGCACTTGTAAGTACGCTTAACTTATAAAAGTATTGCCTATTCATTTAATTAATTAAAAGCTGTTTTTCTTTAAAAAATTGTTTTTTTTCTCTCATTTTAAAAATACATATAGTAATTAATTAAAATAGGCGCTTTTTCTGAAAAAATCCAGTTATTCGAATTTTTGATTATCGGAATGGGGTCCGGTCCCAAATGATTCGGATAATTGGAGTTCTACTGTACAGAGGAACATATTATCGACAATTTTGTATCTCTCTCCACCTCTCTCCACGTGTGCTTCTCCGTGCCGTATTTTTATGACTGCTGTAATGCGAGAAAATTTCAGCATTTACATATCTCTCTTCCGGATACTTTAGTTAATAACCTGACGATGGCTGCAGCAATAACATAACACTATTAACATAAATGTTTCGTGGAAACACATTGCAAGTCTTCTTAGAATGGCTAGCGGTTCAACGATTTTACGGTTGAAGATTTAAAATAATTAAAACAAATTCACTGATAGTTACGAACCGTGAAAACATCAGGCGATTCTCGAAACTACAATTCGGAGAAAAGTTGTGTCGCATCTCTTTTTAGCCGATCCGAGCCAAGAACTCCACCGTAGCAGTAGTATTTGGTTACTTTCAGGAAGCAAAAACAATTTTAGGTAGTCGTATCTGGAAAACTGGATCAAATAAATAAAAATCCCCAAAACCCAAGTGCTTCTACCCCGTGAAAAGCTTCACCGACTGTTAATCCGTTGGGAGATCTTGGGTTCAAATCCCCGTCCAGCCAAGCAGATTTCCGTTTTCCATGGTTTCCTGAAATCACTCCAAGTGAATGTTATGAAAAGGGCTGAATTTCTTCTAATTTTTTTAGCATCCTTCCTCTCCTGCCTTTAATGATCTCGATTTAGACGAAGCGTAAAGCCAGAAGTAAAGAAAGAAAAAAAAAAATCTGTAAGAAATATGGAATTATCCTGCTGATGATATCAAAAATTCTCTCTGGTCTCAGATTTGAGTTACCAGCAAAAGAACGACTCTCTGAGAACCTGAAAAGGAAGCAGTAGTTATTAATGTAAATAGTTACGTTCTTGATACCACAAACTTGCAGAAGTACGTAGAAACCGACACAAACATATCTAGATGGATTGACTTCTACTTGCTAGCGTTTTCCTGCAGGTTCGCATGGTAAGATGTTTCTAAGGAACTGCAACAACCGTATTTACCATTCAGCTTATCGCTGGAGGAAACGCAAATGTTTTCATATGTGTGTGGTTTTGTTTGTTTATTTAGGTGGAAATAGAAGATGTTCTCAGCATTCGCCTCGATAGCCACGTAAATCCGCTTAAATCGTATTCGGGTAGACTGGGACCTCAAGCACTGCGTAGGAAACTGGATCCGTTGTACTTCCCAGACCCACTAAGGCGGTAGCGGATTACGCGACGATTTAGCTATTAGTGACTTAAATAGAGATCATATTTCCCATGGTTTTATTACCACCCCGCAGATGGTAGTCTCCTTTTTCCACCGTTTCGTTTACACACCAGGCAAATAAATCCACGAATAATTAGGACTTCACTATCCTTGAAGAAAACTTTCTGACAACATATTAGGTCGAAGCAATGCAAATTCCATCACCTACTTGAGAATGAATCGCGGAAGAAATTAGAAGAAACTTCAGTGATACTAAATTCATGCTCTACAACGTGGGAAATATTACTTTATCACGCGGTTCAAAATAAAAATACACTTGAACCGAATATATTTTAGCCTATACTTAATCGAGTTCATCCTCTTCTTCCGTGACGTACTACCGGAAAAGCAATTACACACGAAACACCTTGCAGATTGCAGGAATTGCTTCAGTGAGACGGAGGATGGTAACAAAAATTCTTGGGCGATAAACGGCAGAAGTTGTGTTCTTGAACGATTTTATTGTGATATCTAGCTAGTTCTCACGACTTCATTCGTGTTTGTCAAAAATTATGAAGTTGTTTTCTATTTTTTTTTTTTTTTCCGGAACAATAGACATTTTCAGGATAACAAGTAGTCCATGTTAATCCCTGCCATATCAGCAGCCAGCCGGCGAATATCCCGTCAAAATCGGTCCACACATTAAATATGTTGCGTGTAAATTATTTATATTTGTTGATAGCTGAAAAATGAAAAAGATGAAAGATGTGTCGTATTCTTGAACATTATTCAAGAAAATACCTGTACATTCTGGAAGATTCGAAAGATTTTTTGGTTGAAGTATGAAAATGTCCTAGTTCAACAAATTTTAACTACCATATCTCTCATACCCCCACAGCTATCGACATGTAACCGTCATAGTGCACGATGGGAGAGACTAGAGGCTACTACAACACACAAACACGAGTGGTCTACTCGTGTAGCTGTGGCTGCAAAGTGAAATATGGGGACACATGCGTCTATATACCGGGTGGTTGTAATTAAACTTTCCCTATTTCACACGTTATAACACGGAAACTAATAACCGTACGGATATAAAACTTGGTAGCAATAATTTCAAGGACATTGTGAAGAGAAATAATGCAGAATCAATTCAACTGAAACACTTTTAATGTGATGTTGTGGTACGTCATACCATTACATGCCGGTACCATTACTGCTACAAAAGGGGCTCAATATGGCGCCCATCAGTGTCCAGAAGAGTCTGAAAGCGCAAGATTGCATTCTTCACAACAGAACGAAGCATGTCCGTAGGTATGCTGGCTACCTCTCTTGATATGTTGCGCTTCAGATCAGCACATGTGTGAATGTTCCCCTGGTAAACCCTGTCCTTCAGGTAGCCCCACAACCAGAAATCACAGGGAGTGAGGTCAGGTGATCGTGCCGGCCAAGCATTTGGAAACGATAGCCTGATAATTCGATCGTTTCCAAATCACGATGACTGATCACGGCACCTTGTGGTCATAGTTGGAACTGGACGATGCATGGAAATCATGCACCCCATACTCTGGACATTAATGCTACCAAGTTTGGTACTCGTATGGTAATTAGTTTCCGTGTTATAACGTGTTAAATAGGGAAAGTTTAATTATAACCGCCCGGTATAAGATTTGCTTTTTCCATAAACATGCATAAATTTTACGCATAATGTTTCAATGATATAGCATAGGAATTTACTGGAAATTACCAGATATAATGTGAAAACAGATTTTTAAAAGGAAACTGCTATGTGAGTTTTGCATTTACAGTGAAATTATTGATAGGCAAGACGAGTCATTTGGTCTAGAAACTCAGATTAAAGAGAAGTCTCATCATTTAAAAAAATAGTAATTCATATTTTTAGAGACTACAAGAACTATCGGAAACCGTAATGAATACCGATGAAAGAGATAGTCATAATAATTTAAATCATGAGAAACTTTTAGAAGGAACTGTTACAAATCATTGATCAAGCAACGAATTGCTTCACTGAAATTAATTCATTAGCCACTGACAATATACCATGATACTGAAAACCATCTTATCTGTAAGTGACCAAATAATTTCAGTAAATTCCAAACAAAATTGCAGACAAAAACAGAGCAATATTTTGAAATAACTTTTTCAACAGCAACAAAAAATTTCCATTTAACGTTCTAATTAGAATACTTCTAAAAACAACTTAGAAATCCAAGCTAGAAGGTTAAGAATTAAAGATGTATGAAACCTTTGCACTTTTGAGACATTAGTAAACTCGACAGAAATTGTAAAATGATTTCAGTGAGATTCACTCACCGCCTTTCAGTCCAAAAAATAAAATATGTCCCCCGTGGTAAGTACCGTTTCGAGTCGTCGAACTCACCTGCAACAGAGAAACAAAACAAGACTCATTAAAATCCATTTCTCGGTATGTTATCATTTATAGAAACCAAACATGTTTCATAATTCTGCACGCCGTAAATCCTTCGTGTTCTTAAACGCTTAGTTCCGAACCTTAAAAATCGATTTCGTTCTTTCGGTGCCATATCCTGAAGCATAAATTAAGACGGTTGGTAGGTCAGGTTGCACGTGTGTGTAACAGAGCAAGCGAGGTTGTCTGAGAGGTCACAAGAAATATAGCCTGCAAGATGGTTTCAGCCATAACCGTACAGTACCAGGACGTATATCAACACACTCGCAAGCTGCAAATCAAGAGTTGCTTAAAACAAATTGCTGTTATTACTTTACGTTGTAAAAATTATAATGTGATTCAGAACGTGTAAAAGAGTTTACTGCTTTGCCGGAAACGTGATAGTAATTTAAATCGACCAGTAAATGTTCCTGGCTTTTTAAAGTACCCCACAACCGAGCGTGGTGGGTGAGTGGTTAACGCTCTGGCCTCGCATTCAGGAGGACAGCGGTTCGAATCCCCGTCTGGGCATCCAGATTTGGGTTCTCCATGGTTTCAGCAGACCACTTCAGGTAAATGCCGGGATGCTTCCTTCAAAAGGCCATGACCGAATTCCTTCTAGTTCCTTGTCCCTAGTCCCATCCCGCCTCTAATGACTTCGCCTTCGACGAGGCGTAAAGCCAAAGGAAAAAAAAAAAAAAAAGTACTTACCTCATTGCAGTAACATTTCTTATAACAACAATTTGAAGTTAAATTCAGGAAATTGTTTCACCTCGTTTATTTCAATTCAATAATGTCATGTGATATTATTTCTTGGGAAAATAATAATGGATTTAGGTAACGGAAGGATATATTGCTAATTATGTGGGAGATAAGGCAAACAATTTATTGCAGAAAAGCTTCTAGCTGCTTTTTTTTATCTGCTTAACGTCTTTCTAACACCGAGGTCTTTAGAGACGGGAAAGGATGGGGGGAGGGGGCAGGGAATGGGAAGGAATTCGGCCATGGAATTTTGAAGGAAGCATCCCGGCATTTGCCTGGAGTGATTTGGGAAACCATGGAAAACCCAAATCTGGATGCCCGGACGGGGATTCGAACCGCCGTCCTCCCGAATGCGAGGCCAGAACGCTAGCCGTTACACCACCACGCTCGGTCTCTAGCTGCTGCAATTAACGTGATCCAGCATCTCTTCGAACCCATTATATCTTATGTAGGCGCATATTCTAGTCTCCATGACAAGACGGGTACGCGACAACATCGGTAGCAAATACGATCTTATCTTTGTACAAAAACGAATGAATGATTTCGGAGTTTTAAATGTTTACGACTGTATAAGATTCAAGAGAGTATGTTTTTCTCACAATGATTATTAACTTTTTTTGTGTAAAATCTGTAATTAATTTAGCCGTTCTCATTGTTTCGATCGATGACATTGAATGAATTTCAGGGAAAAAAATCGATGAAACTGAAAGAACGACGTAGGGAAAATAATACGGGGACAAGTGCTCCATTCCAATTAAAAAATGTTATTATCTAATGCGTAATAATTTTACATGAATACATTTCCTGCAGACAACCCACTATCTGGGGGGAGGGGGGGTCAAATTGGGACACTCCGTTTATTTCAGTATATGTCCAACAGTTCATCTCCAAACTGGCTCTTTTCAGTATTCCACATATTTCTGATTGCCCTCATTTTTTATTTTCTAAACAGCTTAATAATACACCGTTGTTACACAGCTGGATTCACTTCTACTTCACGAATACCTGTAGAGAAACCAAAACTACAAATAGGTTGCTGAACGACAGAAGAAGCTGTTGCCACTCATCAGGCAGTGCTGCCAACCTCCGAGTTACTTTAGAGTGTGTTAAATATTTATTTGTCACTTTATTTTGGCAGCAGATACTGACAGGAAACAAATTGGTTAGCCGTTTCTGCACGCTTTAAACGAATTAGAGCTGAATTTTCTTAATGACACCACACGTGTGTATTTGAGGCCGTTTTAGCGGGAGATGTATGGCACACCTGCACCGTGTCGCTCCGGCCGCAACTGGTGTCGACAACAAAGTTGCGGTTGGCTACTTGCCACCGCGCACGCAGGACGTGTTGAGCCGCTACTTAATGGTGTCTTCACACTTATTTGCCACTGCGGAACATTCACGCAGGTATTTAATAGCATAATGGACCATCTTCTTCGCAGTAACTTCGTATATGTAGCATTTTTTGTCATAGCCTTTCCAAAGGATTGGTGTAATGATTAGAATTCATATCAGTTTAACGTCACCGCGACCATACACAGATGGTAACGACAGGATGGCATCGTGTTTCTTAACCTACGGTAACATTTTCAGATGCTGTCTTCTAAAAATCGAGCGTTGTGGGTGAGCGGTTAACGCTATAGCCTCGCATTCGGGAGGACGGTGGTTCGAATCTCCGTACGAGCATCCAGATTTGGGTTTTCCATGGTTTACCCAAATCACTCCAGGCGAATGCCAGGATGCTTCCTTCAAAAAGGCCATGGCCAAATTCCTTCCCGTTCCTTGTGCCCAGTCCCATCCCGCCTCTAATGACCTTAGCCGTCGACGAGGCGTAAAGCAGTAAAAAGAAAAAAATTAGAGGTGGGATGAGACTGGAGACAAGGAACGGGAAGGAATTCGGCGATGGCCTTTTGAAGGACCCATACCGGCATTCGCCTGGAGTGATTTGGGGAAACCATGAAAAACCCAAATCTGGATGCCCGGACGGGGATTCCAACCGGCGTCCTCCCGAATGCGAGGCCAGAGCGTTAACCGCTCACCCACAACGCTCGGTAAATATCATGCAATCCTAATTGCCAATACATGCCTTATACACTACCATCATTCGCCTCACATTCTCCATTTACTCCAAACTCAGATCATTTACATCAGTTAGTGATTGCCTTGAATAGTAATTTTTTTACAAACAAATCTCACTGCACTGCTTTGCACTCTTTCCAACTCCATATTTGTTACGCGTAACGTAGAGTCTAAACTATACCAGAATGCTCCTAGTTGCCTTACTTCTATGGTAAATATCTTCATTATCCCCTTCAACCGATGCAGGACAGCCGGCCTCGGTAGCGTAGGGGCTAGAGTGCTCCGCGTACCGAAGGTCGCTGGTTCGAGTCCGGCCGAGGGCATGGATGTTTAGTGTTGTGTCTGTGAATGTCTTGTCCGTGTTGTAGTGTCCTTGTGTCAATACTTGATAGCAACAAATCACATTGAGCTGGCTGTATGGCCCAGTAGCCGAATGCCATAAAAAAAAACGATGCAGGACCTTTTAGATCACTCGCTATCATCTTCCAAATGTGACCAATCCAAATGATTTTATTATCAAATGATTAGCCAAGATATTTATATTCTATGCCATCAATAAGTAGTTTTCTCTCCGTGTATAATCGCGCCAAACCTTTTATAAGGAAATCGTCTCAGTATTTGATTGGAGTGATTTCAGGAAACCATACTAAAATAAAATTTGGATGTCGAGGGTCGAACTCCGGTTCTTCTTAAAGATAGGCTCAAACGTCAACAGTTGACCCACTAGCCTCGATACGCCATCAGTTCGTGTATTCGCGCTTGAGGTATTAAAACATAGAACTTCATAACCCATGTCTATCCACGCATCCTGATTTTGAATTATTGCTGTCATTTATGCTTCTACTGAATTTATCAGGAATATCGCATTCTAATATGGTCCGAAGCTTGTCGATGCACTCAAGTGGTCTCCATTTTACTATAAACACTTCCATATATTTATGTAGTTCGTCTGAAACAACTGTTCGGTAACGTACTCAAACTAAGATGTTTTTATTATTGGCGTGCATACACAAATTACCAAGTGAAGTAATGAATAATTTACCAAAAACTATGAAGGAATTAAAATTTGCAAATCGTAAAATTAGATGAGGGAAGAATTTAATACTCAGATTATATAAGGTAATTAACAATATATAATAAGAATGGGGTAATTAGCTGACTATAGGAATTACCACCAAAGCGTGTGTTCCATTGTAATTAAATTAAATTTAATCATTCACATTCCAAATTCATATTTACATTGCTTAGAACATTCTTCATTTTAACGAATATAGCAAATGCTTGTTCAAGTCTGTAGAGCTTATCTATTAATATTATCTATTAATACGCTTCTTGCTTAAGCCTAGCAAGAATGTATGTATGTCCATCCATATATTTAATGTTCAAGGCACAATACATGAACGCAAATAAATCAACTATAGAAAATTAACAGATTTACGCCATATGATAAATCGAACCGAGCAATGTAGCTCCCAGAGGAAAAACTTCATGGCATAAATCCCACGATTCATATCTACGAACACTTATTTCTGTCGTTTGGCAATGTGCTGCAACGAAGCACCTCTTTTTAACTTGATCATTCCTGTTTATCCCTTTGCAAAATGCTGAGGGTCACACCAAGTTTGTTAGATTTATTACCTTCGCCAGGCATTTTTCTCGTAAAATATCCTGACAGATATCTACACGAAGAAAGAACTTAATTCATTCAACAACCGAAAGATTGGTTGGGATTTTCATACAAGAGGCGTACTAAGCTGCTGGATCCAAGGGATTAGGACGGAACCTGTATTTTAAAAGAGCGTGTACGGCACTTTTTATATACACAAAACTAGTTTTTGTACAGGTGAATGTCAGATAGTCCGTAAAAGTTTAGGCCGTAAGCGATTGTATTTAAACCACGTAGCTCCATTTTGGCCTCCTGTGAACCCCCAGTTCATCACCAGTAGATTTTCAGCGATAAGTTCTAGATCTCTGCGACGTTTAGTCAATATAGCCTTTGCTTAACGTAGAGACATGACTCGTTTTACTTCTTCATCGCCTTACGTGGCTTTTCTCTCTCTCCCCCCTTCGCCCCCCCCCCCCCCCCCGCCCTCCCTGCGTAGCAGGTAACTTTTTTCCCCTATTGATTCCAGAAGACATTTTGTACTGTTTTCTCTTGTCAGATTATCGTAACTTACATACTGAGATAATTAAATGACCGAAATAAATATTTACTAACTGTTTGTCAGTTCAGTTCCTCATTTAAACTGTGACAAATAATATGAATTAAAAGTTACTTGACCTGGCTCGAAACCCCTCCCCACTCCCCCCTTTTTTAAAATCTGCTTAACGCATCTCTAACAGCGTGGTCTTTACAGACGGGAAAGGATGGGAGGCAAGGAAGGGGAAGGAATTCGGGCATGGGCTTTTGAAGGAAGCATCTCGGCATTTGCCTGGAGTGATTTGGGAAACCATGGAATACCCAAATGCCCGGACGGGGATTCAAACCGCCGTCCTCCTGAATGCGAGGCCAGAACGCTAACCGTTACACCACTACTCTCGGTTTTCCTTCTCCCGTCACATACCTTAGTATCAACCTACCGATCCTTTACAGATCTTAGTTTGTGCTTGGTACTTCAACCTTACTGTTCAGATACACGTCTGTTTTCAATTACGGATGGTAATTGTTAGGGCGCTAATGACCCCGATGTTGACGCACCCTAAAGCAACAACAACAACAACAACAACAACAAGAACAAGAACAACACCAATTACGGAATAACGAAGATTTCACATACGTGACTTAGCCAACTTCAACAGTAATATCGGAACATTGTGTTGCAAAAGCGCGATTAAGGTCGTATTATTAATCTTCTTCTCCTACAAAACATATTTGCAGTGAAGGTAATATAATATAAAGTAATTAATTTCACAATTTTTGTAGTTAAATTATAAAACAGTTAGTGAAAGCAATAAGTTCAATAATTTCATTGTATTAATCTACACTTTCTTCCGGAACGAGGAGACTTAGGTTTAAAACTAGCATTCATAGCTGAGGATTTTACCAAATGACAGTCGTCTTAATTTTAAAATAGAACATATAAGTCACGTCTATAGTTGTAGAGAAAAATAAAACAAAACAAAAAAGACTATTTGAAACAGGTAACTGAAGATATAGAAAGCAATGGGCATCTAGTTTAGGAAGTCAATGGTGAAAGGATAATATCTCTTTGAATAGCCGCACTGCATAATAAAAAATAACAGAGGAGGGTTTTGACGGTAGCCCACGTGTGAGGTACACAACCTCACATTTGTGTGATTTTACATTAATTAAGCTATTTTTTTATTTAATAAATTGTAATGGTGTGTATTAACTCGGAATTTTTAAGTTCAAAGGTCAAAGAATAACGATGGATAATGAGATCTCTGAAAAATAAAAGAAGAGTCAAGAGTGAGTTGTTGAAGAGAAGATTTGAATGGAGAGGACGAGTTTTGGTTTTTTGGAATGAATAAGTTTGAAAGAAGAGGTGAAACAGTTTGGCTCACTGGCGGGATTATTAATAGTAAAATATTAGCCTGAGGGCAGAAGGTTTAGGGTTATGGATAAAGATAATGTTATATGACTTGAGAAAAGAGAATTGTTTGTTAAATAAAAAATATACACGTGATGGGATAAGTATAAAGTGTTTTGATTTGAGATTGAGATATATGCAGATATAGACAAAGGAATTAATTTGAGTTTGTGTGATAAGAATTGGAATAATAATAATTTTGATTTTTCAGCGTATCATATTAAAACCAGCGCCGGACAAAGAGGGGTTAAGGAAATCTCTATATACTGGTCCGGTGCTGGAAATAAGAGGCAATAAAGTATATAAATATATTTAAAGTATTATACAAAATAGAGACGTTACATTTAAGTATGTTACACACGGAAGCAAAAACGGAACTCCATTCCTAATATCTGTGTTTGCAGAAAATAATCAAATTGTTATAAGTTATTGTATTTCCTTACATTTAAATCTTTGTGACCCTCAAGCGTGTTTCTTTTGAGTATACGACTTGTCCCTTTGTTTAACAATCCTTCCAGCTATCTGTCAACTCGGGTAGTTGCATGTCACCTGTTCCCAAGTGTCTGTGTTACTGTTTTGTGAGTACGACTGAATTTGTGTTTATTATAGTGTGTCGAGATTGAGATATGAAAGTACAGGTAGCATGAGACCTGGTTCCAGTCTATTCTAGCCTACTGTTCCGAAACATAGGCAATACGAAAAGGTTTTGTAATTTTATCACATACCCTGCTGGCCAAGTTCCGATAACGAAAATTTCTTCCTGCGTCGTAGCTGGAAACAGCTCAATACGAGGCGCCTTACGCCGTCAAGTTGCCCCAACGAACTGAGCCAGCGGGGCAGCATTAGATTTCATAGTGCAGCTAGAGTTGCCAACCATACTTTATTGCAACGTAACAAACTTTATCTCTGGTCGGTACACTATATCCCAACCATAAATTATGCGGAAATACTTAATTTCTGGTAAAATATACAATTTATGGAACAGAATGCCCTTGTTATTAATTTATTTATAAATGTACAGTAAATCTTGGAATTACAACCGATGGCCGAAGCAGGAATGATGTTAAAAACAGAATAGCACTAGCAAAAAGAGCCTTAATGAAGAAGAGAAACCTTTTAGTTTAAAATACTGATCTAGGGATTAGAAAGAACTTTTTAAAACTCTTTGTGTGGAGCACAGCACTTTATGGTAGCGAAACATGGACTTTAGGAATACCCGAAATAAAGAAAATTGAAGCATTCGAAATGTGGTGCTACAGAAGAATGCTGAAAATTAAGTGGACAGACAAGGTAAGAAATGAACGAGTTTTGGAAATGATGGGTGAGAAAAGAAGTTTGTGGAAGAAGCTTACGGAAAGAAGAGACAGGCTGGTAGGTCATATTTTGAGACATGCTGGATTGGTTAATTTGTTAGTGGAGGGAACAGTCAAAGGTAAGAACTGTAGAGGAAGACAGAGATTAGAATTTTTTTTTTTTTTTTTTTTTTTTGTCGTCAGTCTTTCGACTGGTTTGATGCAATCCTCCATCCTTTCCTATCCTGTGCTAACCTCTTCATTTCTACATACCCCTTACAGCCCACGTCATCAATTATCTGTTTCATATATTCTAATCTCTGTCTTCCTCTACAGTTCTTACCTTCGACTGTTCCCTCCACTAACAAGTTAACCAATCCAGCATGTCTCAAAATATGACCTACCAGCCTGTCTCTTCTTTCTGTAAGCTTCTTCCATAAACTTCTTTTCTCACCCATCATTTCCAAAACTCGTTCATTTCTTACTTTGTCTGTCCACTTAATTTTCAGCATTCTTCTGTAACACCACATTTCAAATGCTTCAATTTTCTTTCTTTCCGGTATTCCTAAAGTCCACGTTTCGCTACCATAAAGAGCTGTGCTCCACACAAAGAGTTTCAAAAAGTTCTTTCTAATTCCTAGATCAATATTTGAAACTAAAAGGTTTCTCTTTTTCATGAAAGCTCTTTTTGCTAGTGCTATTCTGCTTTTGACATCATTCTTGCTTCGGCCATCGGTTGTAATTTTACTTCCCAAGTAACAGAATTCGCTTACTTCTCCTATTGCATCCGATCCTATTTTTATATTTAATCTAGTATTGGTATCATTTCTGCTACATTTCATCACTTTTGTCTTGCTTTGATTTATATTCAGTCCAAAATCTTCCTTCAGTATTTCGTTCATGCCATTCAGTAACTTCTCAATATCCTCAGCCCTCTCTGCTAACAAGACAATGTCATCAGCAAAACGTAGCATACTGATTTTTTCTCCCAGAAAACTTATGCCACATGGAAATTTTTCTTTGACTTTCTTCATTGCTGCCTCTACATACAAGTTGAATATTAACGGGGATAGACTACAACCTTGTCTCACACCCTTTTTAACTGATGCATGTCTCTCGTGATTCTCTACTTTTATTACCGCCACTTGATTCTTATATAGTTTATAGAGTATTCTTCTATCTCGATACTTTAGACCTGACTTCTTTAAAATTTTGAACATCTTGTCCCACCTAACATTATCAAAAGCTTTTTCTAAATCAACAAATGCCATAAAAGTATCTTTGTTTTTCTTGAGCCGCCCTTCAAGTATTAATCTTAAAGACAGAATTGCTTCCCTTGTACCGCGATTTTTCCTAAACCCAAACTGATCTTCACCTACTATCTCTTCTACTACCCTTTCCATCCTTCTGTATATTATTCTGGTCAGTAATTTTGAAGCATGTGATGTTAGACTAATGGTGCGATAATTCTCACATTTGTCGGCTTGTGCTTTCTTTGGAAGTGTGAACATGATATTTTTATTAAAATCAGTTGGAATTTCTCCTGTTTCATAACTTTTGGATATCAGCTTGAATAATCTTTCGATTCCTTCCTCTCCTAGGGATTTAAGAAGTTCTGCAGGGATTTCATCAATTCCAACTGCCTTATTTGCTTTCAAGTCATTCAGAGCTTTATTAAATTCTGTCCTCAAAACAGGATCCCCTAAGTCATCAATGTCAACATCATCTTCCTTTTCCATTACACTATTGTTCAAGTCGTCCCCATCATAAAGTTTCTCAATGTATTCTTTCCATCGGTTAGCTCTATCTTCTGAGCTTAAAAGAGGTTTCCCATCGGCAGCTTTAATGTTCATACCTCTTTTCTTCATTTCTCCAAAATTCTGTTTGATCTTTCTGTAGGCAACATCTACTTTACCTACGACCATTTCCTTTTCTACTTCTTCACACTTTTGTTGTAGCCATTTTTCTTTTGCTATTTTGCATTTCCTATTTATTTGATTTCTAAATTGCCTGTACTGCTCTCTTCCTGCTTCATCCTGAGCATTTTTGTACCTTCTCCTCTGATCCATCAGCTCCAAAATTTCTTCTGTGATCCAAGGTTTTCGGGCAGATTGTTCCCTAAAGCCTAATGTTTCTTTACCAGCTTTCATTATTTCGGTCTTTAATGCATTCCATTCGTCCTCGGTTGAGCTCCTTTCAGAGATACTTCTTAGACCCAAGTCTACTATTAATGCAAATTTTTCTCTAGTGCTAGATTGTTTCAGTTTATTCACTTCCAGTCTGTTCTGCTTATACTGCTTCCTTATTCGCTTAAATTTCAGCCTGCACTCCATTATTATCAAATTATGGTCAGAGTCTATGTCTGCTCCTGGGTACGCTTTACAATCTAGAACTTGATTCCTGAATCTCTGTTTGACCATGATATAATCTAGCTGATATCTGCCTGTATCCCCAGGACGTTTCCACGTGTAAATTCTTCTTGCATGGTTCTTAAACAGTGTGTTTGCCACTACTAGCTTATATCTTTCACAAAATTCTAGCAACCTGCTTCCTCGTTCATTTCTTTCTCCTAGACCAAAACTTCCTACAGTATTCCCCTCTTTTCCTTCTCCCACTATTGCATTCCAATCACCCATGACTATTAGATTTTCCTCCCCCTTCACATATTGAATTAATTCTTCAATTTCAGCGTATATTTTTTCTATTTCTTCGTCATCTTCCTGTGATGTTGGCATATACACTTGTACTAATGTGGTTGGGACGGGCTTAGTTTCTAACCTCATCAAAATAATCCTGTCACTAAACTGTTCATAATAACTCACCCGTTTCCCTACTTTCTTGTTCATTACAAATCCTACACCAGTGACTCCATTGACAGCATGTGTGCTAATTATCCTGTGTTCCCCAGACCAGAAATCCTGTGCGTCCTTCCATTTAATCTCACTAATCCCAACAACATCTAACTTAAGTTGTTCCATCTCCCTTTTTAAGTTTTCTAACCTACCTGCCCTATTCAGACTTCTAACATTCCACGCTCCGACTCGTAGAATGTTTCTATCCATTCTGATGACTCCTCCCTGAGCAGTCCCCACCCGGAGATCCGATTGGGGGACTATTTTACCTCCGGAATATTTTACCCAGGAAGAAGCCATCATGATATATGTAATTTGAGAGGATTACATGTCCTCGGGATACCCTTTGGGTCTTTAATGCAGTGGTTTCCCGTTGCCTTCTGCATCCCCATGCCGTTGATCATTTCTGATTCATCCGCCTTTAGGGGCCGTTTCCAACCCCAAGGGCAAGAGGGTGCCCTGAACCGCTCCCCGCTCTTCCGCCCTCCTTTCGGAGGCCGTTGGCAAGCAGTGGGTGATTCCTTATACCGGGAATCTTTCAGTCGCCAGAGCCTCGTCCGTGCAAACAGGGTGCACCACGTGAAGGAGAGGTTGACATTTGGTTGGAAAAGGCTAGTATAGCCTCTCCCAAACCCTTACACCCCTAGAATATATGAAGCAGATAATTGAGGACGTGGGCTGTAAGGGGTATGTAGAAATGAAGAGGTTAGCACAGTATAGGAAAGGATGGAGGATTGCATCAAACCAGTCAAAAGACTGACGACTGAAAAAAAAATCTAGGATGTGGCAGTATCTATTACATTTTGAAAGGAAACTGAAAATTGTAGCTTGTTCCATAACCACGAAAGAAATATGTATTTAAAGCAGTAAGTGCTTAAATTAAAAAATACTTTTTGTCTCTCATATGATTTTATTTTCCTCTTCCAAAGGTAATCACATTTTATTTTCTTTCTTTTAAGTTGGCAATCTTAAGTGCAGTCAAGAAATTTTACCGCGAATGCAAATTGTCACAGACTTTCGGTTAAGCGTTGCACCTTGATGGAGGAGCAGTTGGTTAGAAACGAGCGTGTCGGGATGTTTTTGCTGTGCTGCTTTGTCTGCAGGCCATAACAAGACGGAGTGTCACCGTGTTAAATGTCCCGCTGCGTTTTTCCGCAACTGCTGGGATGCACAAAACAGTCCAGTTATTGCTGCCACTTGCATTAGGCGAGCAACAGCTCACATCTGCTGTGTAGGAATATGGATGTAGGTGTCGTCACACGCTGTGTTTTCGGGTCTCGGCCTGTTTCTCTGGAAGCGATGCTGTCATCAATACGAAAGTAAAAAGTTATGTCGACAGTTAAGGGACCTATCGTGATCTTGACACTTTATCCAAGTGGCATCATTAATAGGAATAATCGCAAAAATCATGAAGTTTAGGACGGAAAAATTCCGCTTATCCGTAAGTACTAAGAACACCTTTCAGTATCTGATAAAGAGCTTTCTGTTTAGTATTTTGATATAACAGTATACAGCAATATGAAGCATAACCTACTGTATGTCGCGATTCAGAGGGCTGATATTGAACTGCAATGAATATACAAAGAAGACAGCATAAACAACTAATGTACCTCATCATTTTAATCATTGCATTGCTGTACCGAATCATACCAGTAAGGATTTATAGTATAGAGAATATTAACAGAGTAGCCTCGAGTTTTGTGACCCTTACAAAAGTGTGACAGTGTTAATAGTCTTTTTTTCTTGTAGCTTTACAATTCGTCGACGTCTGGAAAAGATTCACCCATGGCCTTTTGAAGGAACCATTCCGCCATTTACCAGGGGTTTACTTTCACTTACGATTGTACTGAAATTGCTACAATTGCTACAATCTATGCTGTTTGGAAGTGAAATTATATTCGCTTTTGATAGTAAGTAATGCATATTTGGTGGTTTTGAATAAGAAAGTGAAGTGTTTAAAACCTTTAGTGTAGAACCTTCCGAGAAATTTGTAGCTTTTTGTAACTACGATCTCGGGCCGCACAGATACAATCTCTGATGTTTGTAAGTCAAATTAAATTCGCTGTTGATAGTAAGTAATGCATATCTGATGGATTTGAACGTGAAAGTGAACTGTTTTTAAACCTTTAGTGTTGACATAACAGTAAACCATGGAAAACCTAAATCTGGATGCCCGGACGGGGATTCGAACCCGCGTCCTCCCGAATGCGAGGCCTGAAAAATTTATTGTTGAGCGATTCTGTCTTTACCACATTTCCTGAAAAAATAATTCTTTTATGATTGCACGAATCGCTATGGTCATTATGATGAAACTTAGTACACATGTTCCTGATAGGATGGCTAAAAATATTGAAGGAATATATCAACCCCAACCACATTTCCTTTCTGCTACAGCGGGGGTTTGCAGTTTAAACATGTATAGAAAATGGAGCGACTGACATGAAATTTGATTCAAAAGTACAAAAAACTGACTTCTGTTACGAGCTTCAATATTTACTGTGTGTCTGAATCAACCTTGATCATACCGGGCAACGCCAGGAACTCTGCTAGTTAGTGGATAAAACTATGATGATAATTTTTGGAAGTTATATAAAGACTGTCAGTTATAGAGACTGAGCGGTTAACGCTCCTTTTAGACAATGTTAACTTTAAATATGGTCGTGTCGGAACAACGGGACCCATGCCACGCAATCAGTCACTCACTACAGGATTCCCGTTTTCCTGGTAGCTGGTTACCGGGAGCCTACCGCGAGTTGACAGAGTCATATTTCTTTACCTAGGGAGGAATAAATAACCCAACCACAGTCTGACACATTCACGAGGCCATAAGTGTGGAAAGTAGCAGCAGCGCAACGGCGTTTTAAACAATATGTTAGCACCACAACGAGCTTGAAATGAAGGCTGGTTTCATGGCTGAAAAAGTACTACTAACCCAAATTCCATAAAAATCGAATCAAGGTGGAGGCTATAACTATTCTCTCCAGCCGCAGTTTATTCGCCTCCCACCGAGCGTGGTGGGTGATTGGTTAGCGCTCTGGCCTTGCATTCGGGAGGACGCTGGTTCGAATCCCCGTCCGGGCATCCAGATTTGAGTTTTTCATGGTTTCCCCAAATCACTCTAGGCGAATGCCGGTATGCTTCCTTCAAAAGGCCATTGCCGAATTCCTTCCCGTTCCTTATTCCCAGTCAGTTCCCGCCTCTATTGACCTCGACATTAACAAGGCGTAAAGCAATAAGCAAAAAGTAAAAAAAAATATTCGGCCCCTCACTGATCGAGTCTTCTGACTGCCACTATACATGGATTCTGCGGATAGTGGATCAACTGATTGAATACCGATGTAGGAACCGAATAAGTACCAAGCTCTCCCTCTTTCTATCTGTTACGGTGTAAAAGATGGTATTAAACAGGGACATTATTAAAAGGTGATTCCGTGATGATGCTACAAGCTTTCAGGGATGATTGAGAAGGGTAAATGTATCAATTTGAGGCCAGGACGCTGGTCCGGAAATGACCGAGTCGAAAGTTATAAGCGAAAATCTTCCTAAATTCTTCTAATGGCTCCAGCTTCTGAACCATTTTAATGAAGCACAGAATTCTCACTGAACACTCCAGAGTACCCTCAGATTATTTCCTCTGTTGGTGGACTAGTGACGGCGCACGCAACTTGATGTCAGAGGGACCGAAATTCCCAAGTCTACGGTGCAGTAATAATGAATTCCATTTACCTCACAAGTTTCACAAACTTCTACTTTTTACAACGGTTATTTAAAATGACGTCACCCAGCGCCAATGCAGGTATAGCATCGTCGCACAACGTTCTGTCGTACCCGTTCTAATATACCCGTTTCGTTTGAACAGTGTCGTAGGCAGCGAGAATGCTCCTCTTCATTCTCGACAGGCGTCTCGTACACAAGAAGAAATCAAATGGGGTGAGATCAGGTGAACGTGCTGGCCACGCACCATGACCTCCTCCGCCTATCCAGTTTCCAAGGAATGTCCGATCCAGGTATCCATGAACCCTCAGTCCAAATTGAGATGCGGCTCCATCATGATGGACTCACATCCGTTGATGAATAAAAAGTGGGATATGTTCCAGGAACCTGGGTAGTATGTCTCTTATAAACATTCCACTATCAGAGGTATCAGGACGATTTTCGCTTATAACTTTTGACTCGGTCGTTTCTGGACTATGGTTCGCTACCTCAAATTGATACATTTACCTTCTTCAGTCAGCCCTGAAAGTTAGGCACACCCTGTAGTTTAAAGGGATATGCTGAAACTGTGTTATTTCGTTTAAGATACCTTGACGGCGGTTCGAATCCCCGTCCTGGCATCTGGATTTGGGGTTTCCATAGTTTCCCCAAATCACTCCAGGCTAATACTTCCTTCAAAAGACCATGGCCGAATTCCTTTTCGTTCCTTGTTCCCAGTCCTTTTCCACCTCTAATGACCTCGTCGTAAACGAGGCGTAAAGCCATATGTAAAAAAAAGAAGATACCTTGAAAATTAGTACAACTGTTTTTAGGACTTGATGCAATTCAGCTTGTGAGCTTAGGTGTTTATTAGCTATTAACGATGGATACTGCAAATTTGAAGCCGTAAAATATAATGTGTGGTGTGGTACTAACTTTAAATGAACAGTAATGGAATTTTTCTATAATTACTTGTGATATATTTAATTGTAAACGAGACTGGTTGGTAATACATTAAGCTCCAGTCAACAGTCATAAAGACAATCTGCGGACAATCGGCACCATGCTGTAAGAATTAATTATATGTTCTTCCATAACAAACGACGTCACAATCAGGTGACCAGGTAAGGTTATAATTTATAGGTGGTTTTTGTAGTGCACTTAACAAGTGCTGGCATGGTTCCCAATTTCTGCCTCATAAAATACACTTTTCGCGAACATGATAACATTAAAAAAAATCAAAAAAGTTTATACAATTCATTGAGAGGTGGCAGAATTCATTATCTTCCCTCAAGTTATATCGTCCTTAATGAACTCGATGTTGACACGCAAAATTAGGGACATGGCAAGCCACATCGCCAAGAATGGCACGAGGCAAGGGCAGACAAGAAACAACAAGACAGGTACAAAGGAAGGAAATACAAAGCTAAAGGCAGGGGAAAAAATGACAGGAGCAAGGCAAGGGTAGAATCGAATCAAAGCAAGCCAAAAGATAACGCACAGAGCTTGAGCAGGAATAAGGTAAGGCACTAGGGAAAATAAGGCAAGAATAAGGCAACGCATAAGACAGAGGAAAGCAAGGAGCAAGGCAAAGTAAGGCAAGAAAACGGGAGGCATAAGATCAAGGCAACGTACAAGGCAGGCAAGAAGGCAAAGTAAGGCGAAAGATATTAGGTCAGGCACTAGGAACATCCAGCAAGATCTGGCTTCAAACTTCGTTCAGGAATCCTTGGTGCAGTTTATCCTATCTTACTCCAGGCGAAGAGACTTCTTAATAAAGAAAATAGTCGATTTACTTATGTGCCGAGTAAACAGTCCTGTTAATTGCTGACTATCCAGGCACCACTCCGTTACAATGAAAATACATTAACACTAGAGGCGCCATGCCTTTCGAGTAAACAATAAATTCCGTATGGTCGTAATGACCTGGAGACAGGGTTTTTATTGGCTGCGCATTCCGCCCTTATCGTAGCCGCCTTAACCAAACCCGACAATTCTGCCGGGTACAAGAGACCTACAATTTAACGTGGAATCCGAACCACGCCTTTGAAAATCGCCGCCGAGACAGGGATTTCGATTTACAGTCAGACGCCTTAACCACTGAGCCACCAGACCGCTCAATACCTTTCGAGTAATATACAGACAGCCCTTTGCCGAAGGAATTAAATAGGCTCCGTTTCATTTTGATAAGACATCGAAGCGATAAGAAATGAAAATAAAAGTACTATTAATTTAGTATTCATTTTCCTTTGAACGCATTTCCCGCAGTAAAACTGTAGGTAAAATTTTTATGGGTTTTCGAACGATGTATAGCCCACTGTCCCAATAGTTGAATAAAGTTTGTTTTGTTTTGATCTGACGTTGAAAACCTAAGAAATTAAGATAAGTATGTCCTCAAATGAATATCCATTTAAATGTAACTTACTTCTCGCAGTCAAAATGGTTATTTTAATTTCGGCATACGATAACATAATCGATTTATTAGAGAGGTCCGTATATCAATGGTTTACCTGAACAATGTTGCGGGCGGCAGTTATTCCCCGTTGAGTTAACAGAGGCGGCTCAAGGTCACACATGACCTTGAACCGCCAGTTAGGAATTTACAGGGTATAGTTTCTGATATTATCCCTACCACTGACAGTGAAATAGTGTCCCTTCAATCAAACTGACGACTGCGCTCCCAAGGAAGATTTACCTGTACTGATTGATCTTCTTCGTATTAGTTACTGTAGCAGTGTAAAATACTAAAAACTGCTGCGATGCAAGTCTACTAGATTACAGGGATCCCCCTGCCTGTCTTTGAGAAAGAATATGACCAGATCGTAAACATTTGCAGAGTGCTGTCGGTTTCCAGGTTGTAAGCGTGCCGGTTGGCGAGTTTGGTTTCCGCCGTAGCCAATTAGTGTCTCTCATTTGGCAGCAGTCATTATGGCGGTCCGCACGCATGCTGACATCCAGTCCAACGTCTGCTTCACAGAACTGAAACAACATACTCGGTACCACAGTTCTTTAACATAATGCTCAGATAATAGGAACCCTGTTCAAGTGTACATTGTAATTTTAAAAAAACAAAACAAAAATAACATGTAACAAGGTTGGTACCAAAGTGTACTAACCTATTTCAGTCGGTTTATAAACAGCTTTTTTTTTTTTTTTTTACCTAGTGCTTTGAGCCACGTCAATGTAGAGATAAACAGGGGCAGGATTAAGAACAAGGAGTGGAAGGATTTGGGCCATGGCCGTTTGAAGGAACCTTCCCAGCATTCTTCTGCAGTGATTTGGGGAAACCAAAGAAAACCGAATGTAGGATGGCTGGACGGTGATACGAACCCATGTCTTCCCCAATGACAGGCAGACTCATTGGCCAATTTACAATTTTAATTATTCTTCAGGTTTCAGTAAAGCAGAACTGCATCCAAACATGTAGTAACGCATTATTTTTACATTTCTTCACCAACAAACCGCTAGTCAGAAATTTTTGAAACACGGTAAACGAAGAAGATGAGGAAATTTCTCAGAACTAATAGCCGATAAATGATGGAAGTTTATGAAATTGGCCGAATATGTGTTAAAAATGAACCGCACTCTTAACTTCGGAAACGGAAACAATAATATCAATTTATTCATTAAGGAAAACTGTTGCAAATACATCGAAAAGAAGGAAGGCTGTGTTAAAAATTAAAGTTACGATACATTACTTTTGAATTGTTATGGGAGTTTCTGGTTCAGTTGAGTCCTACTGCAGTACAGTCTAAACACTGCACCAGCAAGTACAACAAATAGTTACGACTGACAAAAAAAATTCAAATACCACTAACAATAACTTTTTTTTTTTAAAACCTCAATTCATATTTTATCGATTGTTGTAACATCACAAATTTTTTAATTGCAATCAGGTAATGAAAAAATCGTAAATACGTTAGGGTTTCCAAAATGAGTACTTGCATAGTTTATGAATTTCGAATAAGAAGTTATACTTTTTGTTAAACCACAATTTTTCCTCAGCCTGATAAAAACTAGACATAAATTATTTGTAGCCTCAACGTGACAAGCTTAACAACAAAAATTGCTGACGTTTATACTGCAGTATAAGATAGGTACAGCAATGTCCTAAATTAAGATAACCAATTTTACCAGGTCATGAACTTTCACTGTTACCAAAGCGGCAAATTTAAGATATCTCTCATCTTTTAGGGGGGGAAAAAAATATCTGGCAAAGTTTTTTTTAAAAAAAATAATTAAAATGTGTTGTACTGTAAAAATAATGGATTTTGATTATCCACCAATGTGTCTCAGCACCCTGGATTTGGGAGGTGCAACGGGACGGGGCACGAGACCAGTGCCCCGCAGACCAGCTGTCCTGTTTGCTGTTTTTAGACGGTTTCTCTCAAACAGCTAGGCGAATGCCGGCACAGTCCCCAACTTCCGCCTCGTTAACTACGTATTTCATAAACAAAAAACAATAAAAAAAAACACTTACCACACACGGAACCCAAGTTACACGTTTCAGAGACAGGTGGCAACACTTAACTCCCCTCATTGTAATGTGATAACCAATCCATCATTAAAGCAAGCGCTGTGGTTAAAAGATTTACATGTTTAAGAGTTCACGAAATTTCAATGACTCTAAAGAGACCAAGTCGTTCGTAATTCAAATTGGCTGGGCTGATAAATTATAAGTTAGTACATCATTGACAATTCGACTAAAATAACCTTGAATCCCATCGAGCATTGACTAGTTGTCTCACGAAATAAATTTGCTAGAAGAAAATTCAGAATGTACACATAGCTTCCCAATTGTTCGTTACTTTATAAACATGATTGGCTCAACATGTTCTCAAATAATATTTGTATATTAAGAGTTTAAGTTAAAGTTTCGATTATAGGTCTTGAACTCCATATTTCCTGAGAAAATATCATGTTACGTTTTTCTTATTTGAGAGTGAAATAATAATCTACGAAACCTATACACATAGATACAAGATTAGTATGTATTATTACCAGGAAGAGCGCTGGAATGAAGTCATTTTACAGTTTAATAAAGACAGAACGCGTCTGAGAATCATGAGAGATTCCGCCACTAACTACGCATTAGATCGCTTACGATAAGACTTAGCCCACTGAGATAAGATTTCTGCGGGTTACTAACTACGAACATAATAATCGGAGAAGGTAACAGTAAAGTACGATGATTTGTAGATTGACGTTCTCGTATTATGGCCAAGCGGATGACAGCGAAATCATGGATTATCAAACGAATACTATTCATGAAGGTAAAAAAACCAAAGAAATAATTATATACGAAGAATGAGGGTGGAATGGGAAGAAGGGGAGTGGCGTGAAAATGTGTGAATATGAATCAGTACAAGTCATAGAGAATAAACGTAAGAGTAGAATGCAATAAGGCTTCTGCAACAAAAACACAAGGTGAACGTAAATAGACAGCATTCAGGTGACACCTCATTAAAGCGGGACATCAAATGAAATACGTCATCCCTAGCGCAAGTACCCACGGCTGAAACTGCAGCAAATAAAGGACAACTAATAACTTCGAGCCAGCTGCCCATTGCTTCTCGCACAGACCTGCCATTTTAATTGCCAGGCAACAATTAACACGTTGCTTGCCAACTGTCGTCAGCGGTAATCAATAAATCACAGGACACTGCGACTCACGCACTACCTAGCAGAATTATTCGGAGCTAGTACCCCGTAGAAAGCTTATCTCAGTAGAACAAGTCTTATATTGAAGTTCATAACAGAGGTCAGTTTTCTGAACTTGTGAATCAAATTTCGTGTCAGTCGCTCCATTTTCTATACGTGTTTAAACGGCTAACCTCCTGTGTAGCAGAAAGGAGATGGTGTTGATTTATTCCTGCAATATGTAATATTTAGCCATCCTATCAGTAACATGTTTGATCAAAATACCCACAGTGATTCGTGCAGCAATAGATATAATGTTTTTTCAGGAAATGTGGTTAAGATGGAATCGTTCAACAATAAATTATAAAAATACCGGAAATGCCAATGCTAAAGGTTTTAAACAGTTCACTTTCACGTTCAAACCCATGAAATATGCATTACTCACTATCAACAGAGAATATAATTTACGTATTTTCCAATTTACGTAGTTTCCTCTTCGCATTTCGTACGGCCACCTACGGGGTTTAAAGACTATAAATCAAAATTTAAGGAAGGAAACGTTACATACGGTAATATGGCTAATGTTTTTTACGAAGTACGACGTATGCATCTAGTTGGTATTTCATCTTTGGTGTTTCACGCAATGCATTCAGATTTTCACTTACTGCCTCGGCGTTATGTTACGATGCATAATATACACCAAACAATTCAGTTGAGATTCTAATCTTTAAAACGGTGAAAACCCCATCGAAATCTGCGAAGTAGTTTTTTAGTTTTTCTGGAACCAATATATCCGGTTTTCGTTTTATAGATATAGATATGCCAATGATTGGCTTAGCCAAAGCATCCTTTTCCATGTTGGATGAGGCAGGACAGTAAGCCCTTGAGAATTGCCTCTTCGACTTCTTTGCATCTAAGTAAGCAAACTCTGCTTCCGCGTCCACGAAGAAGAAAGACAAGTGACACAGGACAACGCACTCCTTATTGACTACCGCTAGGGAGAGGATGAAAGGTGGAATCCGGGAGCCTTAAAACTTAGGTTTTCTGCTTAAGACTCAGTAAACAAGTCCTGACTCTCCAGGTTGCGGGTTTTGCAGAGGGATAGTTCCCCCTCTCAATTAAAAACAAGTTGATTCTCAGAAGCTTTAAAAGAATTGTGAAATTTGTATTACGCGAATGTTCTATTCCGCAAGATTTCCGAGAAGCATACGTTTTAGCGTTTCTTTGAAGTGAGAACACAGTCGTTAATTTGCTCATCGTCGTCCATTAATACGCATTAATAATTCATCCTGTAATATCATGGCCATAGATAATCTCAGAACTAGAGTAATTCCTAATATCAAGTTCTAATTTTTTTGTATTTAGAGGACAGTTCGTATAAATACAGTAGCTTGTCATGGTATTTCTGATGGTCAGCTCAATTCACCTTCAAATAACAAAATAGATGCACAAAATATTAGATTTATACAAAAATAGCAAATTATAAATTTAATAGATACTCAAGAGATTTTTCTCTCCATTATTCTTGTTAAACCTAGTAATGATGGAGAATGGATTCTTAGCACATATGATTGACGTTATTAAAAAAATCAAAAACATGAAGCCCGATTCAGGCAAGCAATACGAGTCAGAATTCACCAACGACATACACTGTTACTGCCATTAAGCTAACTCTTACCAGATCTGTTAACAGAAGGCATCATTCGCGATGCTGCAATATGGATTGTATTTAATTGTGCAGTGCTCAGCAGATTTTTAATACTTAGGTTCAATATTCATTATCTGATCGGCAAAATCAGGAAAAACGCTCAACTCAATGCACCCTTCCCGAATGAAGTATGAAAACATTCTTACGATAATTATTACCGTGTTTTTTCCAGAGCAAGCTCTCACAAGCATTGCGTTGTAAACGCAATAACAACTAAAGTTCAATACAATGAGTAAAAGTCCTACCGGATCTAGTGACAAGAGTTTCTACCTGCTGCGCAATTTGCCTGTGTTGTAACCTCCTAACCCAACTCGTTGAACTACCGGGTGAAGGGGACTTACACTTTACCGGGTAATGCGAAGTGTTCTAGCTTACTTAGCACAGACAAACGAAAGCTTTGCCAGAGGTGAAGGTCTGGCTAAAAATCTCTCATTGGATTTCTGGTGAAAGGGTTGTGGAACTAGGGAAATCGGTTGAAGAGAGCAGTAATGGGTATTCTGAAATGAACATTAGCATTGTTCGTCGTTACTTGAAGTTTTGAGATGCAGATAGCCGAAGATATCCTCAAACCACAATACTCACAAATGAGGAACCTCCACTTGTTTATAAGTTGATCCCAGCCAGCATCACAGATCAGAAGTAGCTGAACGGTCGTCTGGTTGTTCATGAGTTGATTCCACCAGAAAGAATCCAACATATCAGAAAGTAATTTGACTATTCACAACCATTATATCCGACCTGCGGTACAAAACGATCTACTTGAAGTTGCCTCGAAGGAAGTAAGTAGCTACTAATCGGAATAGGAAGGTCAAATGGGGTAAGTCTGGCACTCTGCTGAAGCTTAAAGTTAGTAACATATCAGAAATGTGTTAATTAAGAAGAGACCCTTCAGTCCCCTTGTTCCAAAAATATTCTAGCTTTGCATATCAGCTCACAAGATTTTGACTAAATTCTCTGAAGACACACAGGTCATTTTCTCTTTGACTGTATCGATGAAAGTACAGGGTGATTATAATTAAAGTTTAAGTTTCAAAACGCTCTAAAAAACGAACCACTGATTAGAATCTCGTCAAAATTGAACGGCGTATTATTGTAGAAGAGGGAAAGAACATGAATGCAAGATGGCGCTCCTCTGCACATTGCAAACCAAGTGAAGCAGTTGTTGAGGCAGCATTTCGGAAATTCTAGAATTATCAGTCGTCATTTCCCTACAGCCTGGCCGGCCCGATCACCTGATCTTAATCCGTGTGATTTCTGGCTGTGGGGTTATCTGAAAGATGTTGTGTTCAGTACTCCAATTGCCAACGTAGCTGAATTGAAGACACGCATTGCGCAACACATTCTGAACTTGACCCCAGTGACACTTCGATCGGTTGTGGAACATGCTGTTTCCCGATTTAATCTTGTTGCACACAACAGTGGCCGGCATATTGAACATATTTTGCACCAGTCTCGCGAAACTTAAAAACCGATTGGATGATTGCTTTTTATGTGGTTTTTGGCCTCAGCACGATTAAAAACATATTGGATGGAGGCTTTTTTGGTTCATGTTCTTTCCCCCTTTTTCAATAAAACTCCGTTCAATTTTGACGTCATCCTAGTCAGTGGTTCGTTTTTTAGAGCGTTCTGAAACTTAAACTTGAATTATAGTCACCCTGTATACCCCCAGCAGCAAAACCTACGATACTGAACGTAACAAGCCGAAAGATACCTCAAGGAGAACGATATTCGTTTTTGTAAGGCTGCATCACGTATAGGGAAGGCCACACACATCGTTCACAAAAAAGGCGACTGGCAAAATAAGGTTGCCCGAGATGTTCTCAGACATCTCACACCACTTTTTTTATTTTTGGTTTTAAAGCTCAGGGGCGACGAGTTCATTAGAACCGGAACAGGACTGTGGGCAAGGAACAGACAAGAAATGGACCATAACCTTTCCGAAAACGGCATTCCGGAATTCGCGTGAAATGATTGCTGGAAGTTGTGGGGTAAAACAAATTTTGATGACCGCATCGAAGACCAAACGCTTCCAATGATCCAGCTCAAACGGTTCTAATTTAGATCACTCTGTTTTTTACCCGTTTGAGATCGATGAATGACAGCATCTGTCAGTTCAGATGACATCGATGAAGGTAGGTCAGTTGTTACGTATCATGTAACATCATTGAGAATTTTTCACAACTTGGTTTCACACTTCGTTTGGACGATCAACTCAACGTATAGATAGTAAGAATTACTTTTGCGAGTAGAAGAGCTGGGGGTGTAATCTATGTAACTTTTACTATGTAATGACACTCTTTATTCTCGCTGTATTGTGAAGTAGTTGAATTCATTCCTTCTGATACAGTTTTTCTTCGGTCACCTAAAATTAATAACTCTTTAAAACTATAAAAGAGGATCATTTATATAATTTTCGATGCCTTCCATCATTTAAAGCGTCTTTTCTATTTGGTTCGAACGGTTTAAAATTGAGCTCCTATCTACGATGTACATTTCATCATCTTCAACTCTGTTTATTAATTTTTCTTCCGTTATTACTAGCCGCTGTAATTATGACGAAGTTTCATAACACCATAAAAAAATCTACCTCACTCAGAGTTTTTGTACTACTGCAATACTAATTATACACATGAGTTTGTCTGTTTCGTTGTCATTCCTAAATAAAAATGAAACACGTTTCTTGCGGGCTATAATGACCTACATGTCATATACATAGCGAGCAATAAATTATTCCAGCACGGAACTAAATGAGAAAGACGGACCCGGCCGAAAATGCGGAACAGAAAATAATGGCGCATTTTTTTATGATCCCTCCGCTGACTTGAACACCTGTGATACTCAAGATTGCAGCCCACCCGAAGCGGATCCGTGGGGGGCGTAATCATGGACAGCAAAATTTCTTTCATTCCTAATTATTTCAGGTGCACAATTGGAACCTAACTTTATTGTCGACAGTCAGATCGATTCTGGATTGCTTCGATATTGATCTGTTCACCGATCGAAACGTATAGTTGCAGTCCGTACTGCAATTATACGCGCTGTTTCAGAGAGAGACAGTTAAGCGAAATCACGGGCCAACAAACTCGTCTTGTTATACTCATTATTTTCCAGCGGCACATTTCCTGTTATTAGTTTCGCCTCGGGGCGTAAATTTGATGGTGTTGCTCGCGTACCTACGGCAAACTGTCGGATAGTCGGTTGTGGCCTGTTAATTTCCTACAAACTTGAAGCTTCGAGTCGAATACTCATCCGGCGCGAGCCAGCTAATGTTGTAGAACAACTTGGGTCCCATTACAGGCCTCCTTCATTGATCGTCTGCCTAATAAAAGTGTTTTAAATTACAGCACCGTGATATCATAATATCAGGGGACTCCCGACCACTTCCAACTTTTCATTCATAAGCTAACCTGTAGGGCAAGCTGAATACGACCAATAACTTGGAGGCATTCATACACAGCCTGTCTGAGAGCTGGTATACCTTGAACCATCTCGAATGTCTCGTGTAAATTACTTGTATTTACGTAACACGTGTGTTTATCTCTTACATAAAACGCTGAGATTTTAAGTTGATGCAGCTTATAATGGAAATTCATAAGGTACTGGCACATTATAGCAGTTTTTTCTCATTCATTCTAGCACTAAGAGGCGATAAAAACTGCAGAACCAACCGCGTTAGAACCAGACAACAGCATTTTTTGGTTTACTCGACCTGCCTATGAACGAAAGGCCACTCATGCCTTCCTTGGTTGGGAGATGGGATTATTACTAATTGCCACGGTTAATGGACAGCCAAACGATGGTCATGTAATGCTCTCAGACTCAAATGAATTCTAATTAAGGAATTTGTGATATTTCCAACGTTTCAGGATCATTTCTTCGGAAAAGCGTTATATGGTTCCGGACCCAACGAAAATTCCGAGGCATGCATACTGCTGTAAAGTTGTTTTTATATATGTTACTCTCAAAGGCCGAAAACGCTTATTAAGTGAAAAAAACGGCCACCAAACTATCTCTGTGTGTTCACGATGGATCGGTGCAGGGTGATTTTTCTTACCCGTTACGTTACAAGTACTAAAAATATTCGAATCGTCATGTGTGGAGAATGCGACCTGGACCAGATGTGAGTAACGTGTTGTGGCCGTTTTAAAGAAACCAGAAGGAGTTGAGGGAGTTTTTATTCGTTCTATGAGCGTTTTAGGTCATTGACCGTAACATTTATATATATATATATATATATATATATATATAGGGTGAGTCAAAAGTCCTTGGACAACTTCATAAGTTGGAAGAGTGAAGGGAAAACTGAAAATTGACGATGGGAACAGAGGTTTGATGTGGGGTGATGAAGGTGTCCAAGGACTTTTGACTTGCTCTATATATATATATATGTGTGTGTGTGTGTGTCAGAGAGAGAGACTAAAGTTGCATACTGTAATCGCGATGAACTTCTAAATGGCATCGGCAAAATAATTAGTTGCTGTGAATTTCTCTACTTACTCAAACAAAGCTGACTGCCCATTTTTATATTATTTTAAACAATCTTATTACAATTTAAGTAAGTTAGAACAACAAACACTTGTGTTAAATGAGACTAGTACCGTAAGCTCTGTTAATTTTTTCTCTCTTAAATCACGTATTTATTCCATTATGGCCGAAGCTAGTACGATTTCTCCCCTCGGATGTAGATACAACTAATAAAAGCCACAATGGTGCGTAACAAATGTCAGAAGTTTCAATCTACTATCTTGTAACTGATATTAACGTGTAGGTTCGTTAAACACTTCTAGTCTTTCACTATAAGAAATAATAGTAATATTGTCGTCTGTTTGGGTTACTAAATTTTCTGGCTTGCATTAATTATAAATTTCTTAAGACCGCCATATTCTTCTTCAGCACCTATTCCCAACATTTTAGGTTCGGCTGTCTTCTATGTGTTTTACTCATCGTCGGCATTGTCAAATTAGGAGCTGTGGTTTTGCGGCTGCATGCCCTTACTGACGCCAAGCATTTTATACCTACCGCCGGGTCGCACTAAGGGGGAAGTTAAGTGTTGCCATCTGTCTGTGAAACATGTAACTACCTTCAGCGTGTAATAGGTGTATTTTTTGTTTGTGAAATGTGTATTTTATGAGGCTGAGATTGGTGACCGTCTCGGAATTTGCTTTGATGACTGTGGAAAACCTCCTAAAACCGCACCAGGACGGCCGGTACACGGTGCCCGGTCCGTTGTATCTCTCCGATCCAGTGTGCAGCGAGTGAATCAATTCACTGAGCAACACCGGCAGGTTAAGACAACCGTATTATTAGTGATTCTAGAGTGCTTAAACTCTTCTAATTTCCTTCGTCGGTTGAAATTTCCCAATAGAAATTTGTCTGATCTTTAATTTATCAGAAAGGTGACATGTGTCAGATTCGACCATACAAATTTCAGTTTTTCACGTTGCCTCTAAATCACTCCAGGTGACTCGTGGAACCGTTTCTTAATTTATACCATGGCCGGTTTTCTTCCAGTTCTTTGCTCCTAATCCTGTCCTGGTTCTAATGATGTAGATAACGTGGAAGGCACTTATAATTAAAAAATAATAATCAGTGTGTTCACGAACAAGAAGCGAAACTTCTATTGGTAATAATGATAATTCCATTTGGTCGTAATGATCTGGTGAAAGGGTTTCCATTACTTGCACATACCGCCCCTATCATAGCCGCCTTAACCTAACCCGGTAGTCCTACCGGATACAGGGGACTTATTAACCTGCAATTCGGACCACGGAAGCGTTCTGGCGTACTTCGCGTTATACAGCAAGTTGTGCCAGAGGTGAAGGTCGTGTTAAGGGCCTATGAAAATCCTCGCCGAGACAGGGATTCGAACCGGGGACCTTTCGATCCCCAGTCAATTATTTGGATGTTTTTGAAGTTTCTTTCGCACCCGAGTGAGTGGACGATACTATCTTTGCCGCATTTTTATAGTAAATATGAACTTTGACCAAGTTATCCTCGTAAACAAATGAAAATTAGCAAAATTAAAGCACACTTCTCTAGATTATAGAGTATTACACTGAGCCTTAGTGTCCGTGTTGTGTACGTATTTTGTCATATCGGAGAACAACTTCGACAAAATTATCTGACATCAGTTCTTACCATCACTAGGATGCGAGACATCAGGGAAGTAAAATTTTTGTGTGCAACAAATAAAAACTATTTCAGTATATAAAAATGTACAGATATTATGTTTATTGTTATTTTTAATTTATATTACTATTAGTCTATTATTATTATTATTATAATACTACCGTTGTGTATGGGGCTTTGGATCATATACTTGTGTAATCAAAGGTTTATAGTAACTGAAACAGGAAATACATGTTTCCCATTTAATCTGATCCACTGTTTAACGTGAGTAGCTGCTAGCATCAAAGTATCGTTAAGTGCGTATGCACAGAACGTGAAACGCGCATGCTCATAACATGAAGTGCGCATGCGCATAACGTGAAGTGCGCATGCGCATAACGTGAAGTGCGCATGCGCATAACGTGAAGTGCGCATGCGCATAGCGTGAAGTGCGCATGCGCATAGCGTGAAGTGCGCATGTGCATAACGTGAAGTGCGCATGCGCATAACGTGAAGTGCGCAAGCGCAGAACGTGAAGTGCGCATGCGCAGAACGTGAAGTGCGCATGCGCAGAACGTGAAGTGCGCATGCGCAGAACGTCAAGTGCGACGTGGAGAACGTGAAGTGCGCGTGCGGAGAACGTTGTGACGCATGTGCACTTAATGCGGAAGGGTAACCGATTTTCTCCACCACTCCCAGAGAAGTTTCATTTCATAAATCAGTTTTATTCATTATCAACAGGACAATTACGTTGTGAGTTTGGTGCGAAGCATTGGGACGGTTCATTACTGCTCCAGTTCGGCTTAGTGAAGTGAGCACTTGTTGAGTGAGCAGGTAACAAGTAATAACATCTCTGGTGTGCGACACCAGTAGTGACTGGTAGTCACGCCACTGTGTTTGGCGTTACGCCCCGCTGATCATACGGCGGGACGTTTGATCGATCACCTGCTGGGATGCGTGGGAACTCATGCTATACGCCGCTCCTCGCAGCCAGAACTTGTTTGACAGCTGTATTGGGATGGCGCATAAACTTCTCGTGACTGCGTACGTCTGCAGGAATAGAAAATAATGTCTAAAATATCCCTCAAGTAGCTCAACTGCCGTCGAAATGCTACGTACTGTAAAAAAAAAGAGCTGCAAGATTGTTTGGTTGCATCTTCAGGAAGGTATATGGCAATTCAACCAGGCGCCGCTCAAATATATTGCTATCGTTTTTTTTTTCTTATGACTTTACGTCTCGTTGAGGTCATTAGAGGCGGAAAGGGACTGGGTACAAGGAACTGGAAGGATTTAATTTAGTTAAATTGCAATCGACCACACGCTCTGGTGGCAATTTCCCTAAAAACACCCATCTTCCTCCTTTCCTGCACCCAGATAAATTTGCCCTCTTCAAATTTTAACTCAATTCTTTCAACGTTTTGGTAAATTATTCATCATTTCCCTTGGTAACTAATTCCAATCCCTTACACCCTTACCTAAAAAAGAGAATCTTCCCACACCCTTGTGCCTGAAATCCTGTGCCAGCTTGTGGTCATGGTCATCTTTTCCTTTCCATGCACCAATTTTTATACCTACAGCAATATCTTTCCATGCCTCATCACCAGTATACGCCTTGTACACTCCCATTTAGGCCACGCCTTTTGTAGGATTTGGGGGAATCATGAAAAGCGAAATCTTGATGGCTGGACGGAGATTCTAACCGGTGTCCTCCCAAATCCGAGGCCAGCGGGTTACCGATCACCCAACGTGCTCGGTATTTCATGAAGAGTAAAATGCGGTAAGCATTAGCGCAAGTTCACAAAATCTGATGGAAAAGTTGTCATGCATTTTACCTACCTCTGAATCGCTATGGCCACGTAAGGTCCTTTCCCAATACGTCTTAAAACAAAATTTTTACCATTCTGAATTTGGCCAGCAGTGTAGTGGATGTGACGGTGGACATTTCATAATTACCAGCTTCTAAAAAAAACCACTGGTTTAAAACTGAAACTTCTCCACAGTGGATACAGTGTAAAGACATACGACCCTGTTGATGCTGATTCTCCAGTAGTATAGAGATATGAATCTTTCTGGTTATTTGATTTTTTTTTTCGGAAGAATAGACTTGAACTGATCAGTACTGGTATTCACCAAGTCCCTTCTTTCATTCTATTACATGCAGCAAAAATCAACACAGTACACTTAAGTACATACGTAGCTGTCACGTTCATACATACAACACTTACAACACACATAAAGAAGGAAATGACTGCTCCACTACTGTACCGTGATTTAGAATAACTCAATTAAGCAGTATTTAATTTAACTGGGATGGGGCGCACGCTCTGGTGGTAATCTCTTAGACACCCATTTTCCACGTTCGCCTACTTTTGCCCTCTACGAATTTTATTTATTTATTTTTTTGGGAAATTATTCATTACTGTATTTGTAATTTATTCCAACCCTAGAATCTCTTACTCCCATGTGCAATAAATCGAGTGCCAGCTTGTGGTCAAGGTCATCCTTTCCTTTCCATATACTACTATTAATTCTTCCACCAATATCATCCCATGACTCAACACCAATATATGCCTTGTGCAACCCACCACTCTCTTCACCCTCCTGCTGTCTCCCAATGAATCCCATTCCAGCCCTTTTATCAATCAGATACTATTTTCAGTGGTAATTTCCAGATACAAATATAGCAGACCTTCTTTGCACACTCTGCAATGCCTGTATATGATACCCAAAATGTCCCAACAATGGTCTGTCAAAAATTTTGTTAGCCGATTCCCTCACTTCTCTGGCAGATCTTCCCCTCCTCTGCCACTAAATCACGCTCTGCAATAAAAGAAGGATTTTGAAAGCTTTTCCTATCGCCTGCCCAATGTGTCCTACCCAGTTGAGCTTATTATCAAACGTTATGCCAAGATATTTGCACTTCAATCCTTCAAGAAACAATTCCTTCCACACTTTATCATTATAATAAAAAAAAATTCTCTCTCTCTCTGCTTGTAATACGCTGACTCTTCTTTGCGAACGAAAGGAACATGTCGTTCTGTCTTTGAAACCTTCAACGGGAGGATAAAACCAAACCACAAATAGATCATCATTTAAATTTAGAAACAGTTTGTAGAGCAATGATCTGAAAACAAGGTGATCGGAAATCCCAAGTGAGTACTATATACTCCAATAACGATAGTAAATATTTATGCAAGCAGCCTGAATATTTGAAGAAATATGAGGAAGTTGCCTATTAAAAATTATGAGGTAACTATCAAAAAGTAACATAGAACGTATTGTTTACAAACTTCACCATGAAAAAAAGGCATCTTTTACTCAGCTAATATACCAACAGAAAAAAAATTTCCCACCGATATTTTCGGACGTCCAAAATGCAATTCTTACAAATTCCGACGTCCAGAGTGCAATTCTTTCAAAGCTTTATTCTATTTTTAGACATTTCAGACAGTGGCAGCAACTTCTGAATTTTTTCTTTTATTACGTGCTTAGTTAAATTTTTAATTTAAATTTGGACGCCCCTCTCAATATGTGAGCTGTAACATATGCCAAATAAATTAATTTCGATAATTTGTGTTTACTACTTTGTTCGTAATATTAATTTTTTGGAACAGCCTGTTGATAAATTTTTTGTCTTAGCATTACGCAGGCAATGTTAAATAAAGGTTGGATGTGAAGGTACCCCAAAACTAGATCACTGAAGTTGGATTGATGGAGACGCATTTATTTCCTTGATCTGGGTGTTAGAATGGAGTTGGTGTGCTTCTCATTTCAAGCAGACCGTTTAACCATCAACTTCCTTCCGTTTTCAGGGTACGTATATCATGTGGATCTGGGGTTGACGACCTGGTTCAGTCCCGGTTTTTTATTTCGGAAAATGCCGACCTGTGCCTGAGATTCTAGCTGCGCCACAAGTTTTGAACAATATGGCATTTTAACGACTGTGTGTTGACCATAACGAGTTTTTACTACTTCCCCGTAAATTCATGCAGTGGTCGACAGGTTCTTTCATTTACATAACAAAAGAAAAGCGAATAAAGGAGAGAGAGGAATAAAAAAAAATTCGCACCACTAAAATCTGAGTCAAACATTTATCAACAAATGAAGTGAAAGAAATTCCCTTGCGCATTTTCCCTTGAAACTGTAATAAGTTTAAATTCGTTTGTCACTAAAGTAAGCTAACAAACAAGTAACGTTCAGTGACGATGAACTTGAAGATTCGTTAGTGTCGAGGCTTGTATCCTGATTACACTTTTCCACTATCATGTAGATCTTAAGTTTCCAACGTTTTTTGGCCTATCAACCTCTTTTCGAAAAAAAAATTACTCTGCGCTCCTTTTTCAGAAAAAAATACACGGACGTCCCTATTTGTAATTAATGGCGCAAATCATAAGGCTCCAATTTTTTTGGTTCGTAACCCACATTTTCAAACAGTGCTTTGAAGGCGACTATCTTAGGTGATGTGTACTGTACCATCTACTCAAAACCAAGGATAGAATTTTAAAATTACTTTATGAAAGAAAATCGACAATAATAGTGTGCTGTTTACTGTTCACAGTTTGACTGACAACGACATACTATTATGAAAAAACTATTATTAGTCAGAGGAATAATCTTGGTGTAATGATACTAATTTTTCGATATTTGGTGCCTTATTTGTCATAAGCAATCTTAAATCGCCGCGTCCAACTACTGATAATCATATATATTATTTGTAGAAGGTTGTTTTTTGTCACAAGTCATTATCTCCCTTCATACCTAACCGCCGAAATCGTTAAATAAGGTATCAGTTTAAAGCTTAAGATCTCCGCTTTGGTCGCATCATTTTTTAAGAAAGTAATTTTTCCAAATTCTACCCTTATTGGGCAAAAGCACCATTGTATCTACAACGTGTTTGTCACATGCTATTTATCCCCCTTGGTACTTAACCGAAATAAATAACTGAGGTAACATTTTGTAGATTAAGGTCTCCCTTTTGTTCAGATCATATTTTAAGGAAGGATTTTTTCGGAATTCAACCCTTAAAGGGCAAAAGTATCAATGTTTCTGCAATATGTTTCTCGTCACCAGCCATTTATTTCCCTTGATAGCCAACCGTAATTAATAAATGCGTATCATTTTAAATATTAAACTCTCCAGTTAGATAAAATGATAAGTCAAGAAAGAAAATTTTCCGAATTCAACCCTTAAAGGCCAAAAGTAAAAACTATGAAGGTCATGCGTATGAGACACATCAAGGTTAAACAGCAGCACATATTACAGAGACGTTAATAAACTCATTCACTGCCGTCCACAACGACTGAGCGCGATATTGGTAGGTAGCAGCATCACATATATCATATAGCTATGAATAAACTGTGTGTTTTTTGTAGAATAAGTAGTGTGTGTGTGTGTGTGTGTGTGTGTGTATTTTGATCAGGTTATTTGTATTCCGTTAAGATCATTGTCATGCATGTTTTACACGTCCAAACATTTTTCCTAATTATTGCGTAATACGTCGTAAGTATTTTATTATGTACCTATTGCCCGAAACAAAAACAAAAAATTGCCACAAATGGTCCGATTCTCCTTGCACCCTATTAAAAACCACCAACCTCATTATTCGTCGTATTCGCGAAATTTTCACACGGGTTATCTAGTACTAGCTGTGCCCGCGACTTCGTCCGCGTGGAATAGTTATTTTGGGCATCATATTTATTTTTTGCAAACAACCTCCTCAGCTTTATAAATTATAGCAGTTACCCACGACTTTGCCCGCGTCAATTTCTGTTATTATTTTAGACAATTTTTAAATTTAGTTTTTTAAGTTTTTAAAAGAACATAATTATTTTAAAGTACTTCTGCGTAAATTATATTTTTAGTTTTATTTTCTTGTGGCAGAAGAACATATTGGTTTTCTCCGCAACCCGATCTTGACAACGCGACATATAGTTGGCCGTGTGAAAAGCAGTCTTGACGTAAATCGATTCCTACGTGTTTAAATGTTTGCCCCTGTGATTTATTAATTGTAACGGCGAAAGATAGCTTAACGGGAAATTGAATTCTTTTAAAATTAAAAGGTAAATCATTTGGAATCTTTGGGATGCGAGGTATAAGCACTGTTTGACCAACTGCTGGACCAGTCAAAACTATTGCAACGATCACGTTATTGCGTAGAAATTTAATTTGAAGTCGGGTTACGTTACATAAATTTGGTGGTTTGAGATTTCTAAGTAAAATTATTGGGGCACCTATTTTTAACTTGAGGGAATATGGGGGAAGGCCACTTGGGTTCAAAGAATTAAGAAACTCTTGTGGGTAATATACCGCATCTTCTTGATCCATTACGTTATCAATAGATGTGTAGGTAACTATGTCTCCTGGAAGTTTACTTAAAATTAGGTCGTTAATTTCGTCCACGCTACTGTTTCTCGCCGCCAATATTGCCCTTTGACACATCTATTGATGATCTTTATTTTCTATTTCGCTGATTTCAGGGTAAACTTTCGATATTAAGTCCTCAATGTTACTTACTCTTTCTCTTAAATCGCGATCAATTTCAATTTTATTTTCAAAATGAGGTACTTCCCGTCTCCTATTAAAAGTAACTTTGAAGGAAAAGTTATACTACCTCTCCCCAAATGTGCTCTCATATTTGTAGTTAATTTTAAAATGTTAACAAACTTCCATAATGGGGAACTTTTAAGGCAAGACTTTACAATGTCTGCTCTAGTTCCCCTTACAATTACTGGTAAGGTTTGTCGAAAGTCCCCAGCAAACATAACAGTAATCCCACCCATGATTTTATCACAGCTTCTAATATCTCTAAGAGTCCTATCTAGAGCCTCCACATGAGCTCTATGGATCATGGTACATTCGTCCCAGATTATTGAACTGACATCTTGTAAAACTTTTCCCAAAGGACCATTTTTACGTATCTTTCTGTAAAGAAACAGTTAGGGGCAGTTTAAAAGTGGAATGAGCTGTGCGTCCACCTGCTAATAAAGTTGCAGCGATACCTGACGACGCTACTGCCAAAGCTAGCTTTCCCTGAGACCTTACTTTTGCTAATATAAGATTAGTAATAAAGGTCTTGCCGGTTCCACCGGGAGCATCCAAAAAAAATACTTTTCCTTCATTAAAACGAACACTTCGCATAACACAATTATACGCGGTCACCTGGTCATTAACTAATTTTGGTTCATTTTGAGTAATATACTCATTTAATTCATTTAGATCATACGGTTTTCGCAACGCTACTTCTAACGGATCCAGATGATTAAGTGAATTAATCCTTTTTGATACAGGAAGCCCAAAATCGGATAGTGATTTATCGCAAATCTCATGAATTTTATCTTCAATTATGATTAGTCCATCATTGTATATATCATCTTTGTATGTTAATGTCATATCTTGATTCTCATTACGCATTCTGTTTAATATATCTTCACATAAAGCATTACGAAATTTATTCCATAACTCTAAGGGGTCAGATGGTTGGCAAAATATAAGGATGATGGTAAATAATTCTCTTAATTTTGTGGCTGGCTCGGACATGACAGCATCTGACATTGTATTTTGCCAATGTTCATCTCCCTCCAGTAAACCTATTATATCGCAAAAACAAATAACGCTGCATACAACCGTTCAGAAGGAAGCCGACCGCGCGTAACATCTTCTAAGATGTTCATTGAAATTAAGTGATGCCAAACACAATTTTGTTCACAATTAAATACTCTTAATCAACAACACATTTATTTGGATAAAGATTAATATTATTATGTTGATACAACTCTAACAAATAATTGGTAATAATGCATTAATTTCGACCAAATTTGATTACCATAAAAACGGTTCTAGTGAGTTAATCTTAAAAGATAGACATATACTGTCGCGGACATTTTTTTAGATCATTTCAAGAGGAATAATCCTTTCATACATATTTTTTGGTATCTTGAACCATTTTCGCAGCGCACGCAACAGAAGTCCTCAAAGATGAATAATTTTCCCAGTTTTTTCCACATTTTCCATTGTTTCTTCGCTCCTATTAGTCTCAGCGTGATGTTATATAGCTTAAAGCCTTCCTCGATAAATGGTCTATTCAACACAAAAAGAATTTTTCAATTCGAACCAGTAGTTCCTGAGATTAGCGCGTTCAAACAAACAAACAAACAAACAAACAAACAAACTCTTCAGCTTTATAATATTAGTATAGATTTTCTTTATTAATAAACTGCCGACTAAGCCAAATCCACTATCCACTGCACATGAACCTCCTTTGACGCAGCCCATAAATCCTTATACAATATTGAAAAACAGGGGGCCGGCGGTTGGTTCTCCACGGGCCCTACGACCTATTCAACGTCCACCGGTGGGCGGTATCATCCCGTTTGGAACCACCAATGCAGATGAATTTTGAGATTGTATCCTCATTCCTGCTGAGAAGTTACATATTGTATATAGCTTAACGCTATTTTGTGTCACTAAACGGATTCTGCCGAAAGAGGAACAAAGAAATTTGGAGGCGCTTGAGAGGAGGCACTGGCGGCGGACATGGAGAAAGGGTATAATGGCGAGGTACTAATAGAAACTGGAGAAAGGAAAAATGTTTTGAAATTCTTTTATAAACAGAATAAAAATTTGACAGAATATCTTATGATATATCAAAGCATTATTGATGATGAATTCGAAGATACGATAAGGGTGACGTTGAATATTGTAGATAGTAATCTTAAAGTGTAATTTATAATCGTGGCAATAGGAAGCAGTGAAGAAGATAGAGTAAGTAAGCTGCGAAATAAAAATCTGCTGTGGGATATAACTTTTGCTATCGATATTGTGAAAATTTGGAAAAATAATATGTTTGTACCGTGAAACAGAGAGGCCCCTTCGTTTGATGTAGATGCTAAGACACTGAACATTCTGGGATCGGGCAGATGTTATACGACAACTCAATGGCAATAGTACCAGCACACCAGTAATTTTTTTAAACATTACTATTGTTAATTGACTAAATGCGTGTTACTTGACTTACGAACAGAATCACAGAACTATATCCTATATCTGTATTAATAAAAGGCTAAGCTTGTTCATCGTGTAGCAATGTTCGTAATGGTGACGTAACGAAACCGGCCTTCGTTGCTTGATTAACGATCACATATGATACTAAATAGTGCTATTTAATAACAGTTCTTTTTAGTCAAGCATCCGCGTAGAAAATGAATTGCCGAAACACTGAAAGAAATGTACAAATTGTGTTTGTATGTTCGGTTGGGCCAACTAGGACCACGTTAAGCCTTTGTTTGACTTGAATTTGCTATGGACGTGTACATATCAATGTAACATTGAGGGTTGTTAGCCCTAGAGATTAACGTGGAATCCAAACCACAGAAGCGTTCTGGCGTACTTTACATTACACAGTGAGCTGTGCCAGAGGTGGAGGTTGGGTTAAGGATCTTTAAAAATCCCAACCTAGACAGGGATTCGAAACGGGGACCTTTCGATCTCCAGTCAGATGCCTCAATGCCTGAGCCACCATGCCCCTCACGAATTGCGTTTAAATTAAGATATTAATTATCGTTGCTTTTAATTTGTTTTATATATTCATTCAAGGTAGACGTTTTCGTTCAATTCCTATTGCATTTATTTATTTATTTATATTTGTCCGATGTAAATGTTTTTATTAAATTCTTTGCCCACAGAAATGTACGATAAAAGCTTTAATTTGCATACAGCAATACTAGCTGATGTTTTGATAGCCTGATCAGACATTTGACGTTACAGCAGAGGGCATGAGTGGTTTAAATTTTTTTTATATTTTTTTTTAAATAATTAAAGTTGTTTCCATGAGCGCCATGTTACTAGAAAAAAATTACTTCGTTTAAATGAAAGCTCGTAGTTTCACACTGTCGCGACGTATGTGGCCTAGACCATGATTGAAACTTATATTTCGCGTCATGCCATAAGGTGTTAGGATTAATTTTTATATTCAATTGATTTCACTGACGCCATATTGCTGAGGTCATTATTTCAGCCGTATGTAAGTATAGTAGTTCCAATTGTGCCAGCCATTCAAACGTTGTAATATGGATCTAAATCACGGTTTACTAAGAAGAAAGATAAGAACCAGTGAACATTTTGCGTCAAGTTTATTCTGCGATGCATGATGTAACTAATATGCGATACAGTGTGATTAATTTGCGGGTGATTAAAACTTTGATTTTTTAGCAGCCAATATTAGCGTAGTTTGTGGTTAGATTGAAATGCTACCTGGACAAATGAAACCTTTTCCTACAGCGCAAGGCACTAGGTATTGCACTTATAACTACTGCATTATTTATGTAACTGTGAAGCTGCCTTGGTGGCTCAGTGATTAAGGCATCTGATTGGAGATCGACAGTTCCCTGGTTCGAATCCCCGTCTTATCCGGGATTTTCATAAGCTTTTAACGCTACACTCATCCCTGGCTCAGCTTGCTGCGAAATGTGATGAAAACCAGAACGCTTCCGAGGTTTGGATTCTTCGTTAAACCGTAAGCCACAGCCAAATTCAAACCAAACAAAGGCTTAACGTGGTCCTAGTTTCCCCAAACGAACATACATACATTAATGAACTGTGAAAAAATGGTTTAGCAGAACACTCGCAACGTTTTTGACGAAATTTGAGGCTAGTTACAATCTTATATATATATAAAAATAGACGTGTTTTTTCCTATTTTTCACTTTTCAGCCACCACTACCTTGCACAGATCACTGATGTTTGTTGGTGGAAGTAGCATGGAGTTTCCTGTCGTGCACAACGTTCGCCGAATGCCGATAGCTGTGGGGATGTGGGAGATATAATGATTAAAGTTGGTCAGTGCAGGGCGTTTTCATATTTCGACCAAAAATTCGTATCTCCGTATACTTCTCTTTCCTGCCACAACTGCATAACATAGACCTTTGGTATTTGTGTGTGGTAGTAGAATCGTCTTTCCTGTCGTGCACTATGGTTGTTAGATGTCGGTAGCTATGGGGGTGTGGGAGATATGGGGGTTGAAAGTGGTCGACCTGTGGCAATTTCATACTTCTGCCAAAGACAAAAGTGTCATGGTGTATCACTTTTCAGCGAAAACTATAGATCACAGATAACTGGTGTTTGTGTGTAGTAGTAGCACAGAGTCACCTTTCGATCACAACAGCGGCCGATTTTCAGAAACTGTGGTACTGTGGTAGATATGGTGGTTGTAAGTGGCCGACCAAGGATATTTTCGAATTTCGACTGTCTCCGCATATGTCACTTTTCTGCCACAACTACATAGCATAGAACATTGGTGTTTGTGTATAGTAGTAGAATTGTATCTCATGTAGTGCACTATGGTTGTTAGATGTCCGTAGCTATGGGGGTGTGGGAGATATGGGGGTTGAAAGTGATCGACCTGTCGCAATTTCATACTTCTGCCAAAGACAAAAGTGTCATGGTGTATCACTTTTCAGCGAAAACTATAGATCACAGATAGCTGGTGTTTGTGTGTAGTAGTAGCACAGAGTCACCTTTCGATCACAACAGCGGCCGATTTTCAGAAACTGTGGTACTGTGGTAGATATGGTGGTTGTAACTGGCCGACCAAGGATATTTTCGTATTTCGACTGTCTCCGCATATGTCACTTTTCTGCCACAACTACATAGCATAGAGCATTGGTGTTTGTGTATGGTAGTAGAATTGTATCTCATGTAGTGCACTATGGTTGTTAGATGTCGGTAGTTATGGGGGTGTGGGAGAAATGGGGGATAAAATGGTCGACCTGCGGCAATTTCATATTTCTGCCAAAGACGCATGTGTCACGTTGTATCACTTTTAAGTGAAAACTATTAATCGCAAATTACCGGCGTTTTTGTGTGGTAGTAACACAGAGTCACCCATCGATCACAACGTTGGCCGAAATTCGGTAACTGTGGGAGTGTGTGAGATATGGTGTTCGAAATTGGTCGATCATGAATATTTTCGTATTTCATCCAAAGACTTGTGTGTATCCGTAAATTTTACTTTGCTGCCGGAACTACATAGCGCAGAAGACTGTTATTTGTGTGTGGTAATAGTATCGAGTCTCCCATCGTGCACTATGGTGGTTAGATGTCTACAGCTGCCAATATGAATACTTTACAATCACGAACGAAGTTGTGGGTACCAGCTATTATATTATAAATGTGGAAGTAAGTTTCTGTCTTTTTGTTACGTTTTGACGACTAAATGGCTATATCAATATTGATGGAATTTAACAATGAAATAGTGTAGGAAGGACACAGGACATTTTTTCGGCATGAATAACAGTTTTAGTCACGAAATTTTAAGAACTTATCGAATGATGAAAGACAGACAGATTCGTGTGTTAGTCTGTAATGTTACGTTGGTTGCTCAGTCACGCAATCTGTTAGTGTTTGATTTATTAATAAATTTCGATAAGAAACAAAACTTATTATTTAGTATAGAAGTCAATTTGCTCTGCACTGTACTATTCATTTGTGTCTGTATAAAAGTTTCTGGCACCAATTTGTCTTCCTTTTTGACATGCCTTACGGACGTAAACCTGGCCTAAGGTGCAGGTCTAGAAGACAATGTGCTGCTATTAGATTATATGATTCAGATGCTCATGTTGAATAAAGAAGAAAAAAACCAAGCTGAAATAAAGCTGCCATCAGTTAACCCCCCCCCCCCCCCTCCACACACACACACACATCCCCGCACCTTCGCTTACTTTTCTGTTTTTAAATATGTTGTAAATTGATTCTCTTCATGAGACAGATTAGATGATAGGATGATATAATGATGGCTTTCCATCATATTATGTCGACTCGGTGTTGTTTGGGACAAATCTTACGTTACTAACAGTTTTCTATATCCAATTCTGGAATTGAAACTCCAAGTCCACGCGTACGAAGTCGCGGGTAACAGCTAGTTATAAATAAAATCCACACGAAGAAGGCGTTGATGGAAAAACTACACTCTTTCGTTTTTATTTTTTCAACATGCATTTGCAAAGCTTGTTGAGTTGTAACGTTCAGAGCTGGAATTTGGAAGTATCGAATCATTAAAAGTTATCAACGTTTCCACGCTTATCGCTAGTCTATTTGTGGTGTAGTGTAATTCCAGTACCTTCCTAATATGTACAAAACTAGAGAAACTCCATACGCATTAAGCTAACGGATTTATACAATTTCACAAAGATCATATATGAATATGTTTGATTATACTGAAATTTAGCTTGGTCAGAGTGGCAAATGGCATTTGACGTTTACAGTAGAGGGCATCAGTGATGGCATCCAGAGATAAATGTGTTTGTTAAACTCTTCCGAGCCCTTTAGACCACTGACTGACAATCTCCAACTCAAACTACACAGTATACAAAATAAAAGCCAAGATACTATTTTTTTAATGAATATTCAGATTCTTCATGAACAGATGGTCAAACACCGTCTCCCACCTTTGCAGTGCCGCTTCTAACGAGCCGAAATCCTAAACCCCCACTCACCCACTAAAAGAAGAACTGTAACCAAGTATAATAAATTTTTTGTATTGGCTGTAATCAGCTAAACCTTTCCTATAAAACGCTTTGAAACCGACTAAAATGGGACTGCGGCCAGCAGTAGGTCAGATGGGGGCGTGTGAGACAATTGCACCTGCTGCGTGCTGTTGAACTCTGTGAGTCAGGGCGCGTCGTGTCACGAGGTCGGCCGCATTCTTCTCGCACATAATTGGTCGGCTGGCTGGCTGCCTGGCTGGGCAGCCTTTTCCCATGGCGGCCGGTGGCAGCCCCTGGAAGCTACGCCACCCGCTCTGCGACGCGTCTCCAGCAGCCTGTTTACACTTGGCGCGGCGCGAGTCGCCAACTAGAGGACTGGAGCTCCTCGCTTAGTAACACCCTTCATCACTGATCCGTTCACGATGCGAGATACATCCAGTACGAAGGGTACAAATTTCTTTCTATATCAAAAATAAACCATTTTTGGAGAACTGAGTAAGCTGCTCGAAGGCTTCGTAATATGTCTCGTTGACAAATATATATGCATATCATTAACGCAGCATTTCGAACTTATTCTATTGTGAACTGCGTGGTGATATATGTTTTTTGTACAACAAACGTGTCTCGATCAGCATCAGAAAAGATGAAAGCATGTAAGCATATCGATGCAGGATCACAAGTTGATGCTATTTTCTTGGATTTCCAAAAGGCTTTTGACTCTGTACCACATAACCGCCTTTTGGCGAAGATTCGAGCGTACGGTATATCTGATCAGATCTGTGAATGGATACGCGATTTTCTAACTGGTCGGTCGCAGTATGTCGTTGTTGACGGGGAAGCCTCTTCAAAGCTAGATGTTACTTCGGGCGTTCCTCAAGGAAGTGTAATAGGACCATTTCTTTTCTTAATTTTTATAAACGATCTCGGTGACAACGTTAATTGCAGGATGCGATGTTTTGCTGATGATGCACTTATTTATAGGGAAGTGGGGTGCTCTGACGATTGCTTAGAAATACAGCGCGATCTGGATGTTATTTCGGAATGGTGCCGTAAATGGCAGCTTACACTTAACTGTAAAAAGTGCAAGGCAATGCAAATAAGTAATAAAAAGACCCCGTTTGCTCACGAGTACAAAGTTAACAATTCAGTTGTTGACACGGTCGATTCCCTGAAGTATCTAGGCGTAACAGTACAAAGCAACATGAAATGGGACTTGCACATAACTTCCGTCGTAGGCAAAGCTAATTCTAAACTACGTTTTATAGGTCGTATTTTGAGAAGCTGCAATGCTCATACAAAGGAAATAGCGTACAAAACACTAGTGCGTCCGCATTTGGAATACTGTTGTGCAATTTGGGATCCGTATCGCAAGGGATTGATTGACACGTTAGAGAAAGTACAGAGGAGAGCCGCTCGATTCGTGACCGCTAGTTACAGTCCTTATGTAAGTGTCACAGAGCTGATACGTGGGTTAGGCTGGGATTGTTTGGCGGACAGACGACGTCGTTTTCGTTTAAATTTGTTGGAGAATATGCGAAAATCTCTAATTTACGAGTGCAACGAAAAGCTTCTTCCGCCAACCTATTTAGGTCGCAATGACAGGAGGGATAAGATTCGAGAGATAAGATGCCGTACTGATACATTTATGTATTCTTTCTTTCCTCGTTCTGTTCGGGATTGGAATACTCTAAAATAGGATTAGTGCTTAGCACACTCTGCCACCCACAGTAATTGTGAATTGTAGAGTATAGATGTAGGTGTAGATGTAGATGTAGATCATAACTGAAAAATGACGTGAAGGTAGAACAACGAGATGCCAACTGCAATAATAGTATTCTTTATTGCCGATACAATGTTTGTGTGCCAGACATTCTGGATTAAAATCGCTCGCTCATAAAATTGAAAATAGTTCTGCGGCATGCCGAACTCCATTAATGTAGATAGAACAACCATCTCTCAAAAAGATTCAAATGAGAATTTTCGTCAGCCTTGGCGTGACCAAAACCCGAATGACAGCCACATTCTAGGTGAAGGTAGATGTTGATGCCAAATAATGTTCAAAAGAAAACCGAAACTAGTATTTAGTTAGGAAAAAAATAATTTGCACAATTTTTTTTATTAAAGGACCTACAGCGTGGCGGTGGGTTGAAATCCCGTGTTTATTTAATAAAAAAATACTTTATGGTATCTTAATTATTGGGTGATCCTTGTGTGATGGTCAAACACGCAAATTTATACCCAGATTATTTTGACAAAGATCAAAATTTCGGTGGAATAGCGAAGTAAGTGGCTATACTGTGGCAACAAGAAATGTGATAGTGCTCAATATCAGGAAATCAGGGTGCAAAATATGTGCAGACGCTCAGTAACGAAGGCATTTCTTTGGCCTCATTAGGTTGAGTTTCCTCGTATAGATGTTATTTTTTTGTAATTAGGGCTTTACAATTCCTCGATGATGGAGTTATTAAAGCTTTTTTTTTTTATAAATGAACCATCCCAGAATTTTCCTGGAGTGATTTCGGGGAATCATTGTAAACCCAATTACCTTCAGAATACCAATTCGGAACGTTGAAACTAACTCGCATGCCTGGATTTTCTGCTCCTTGCCTGTAGTGATATTGCCGCATGAACGCCAGTGTACCGTCTGCCAGCATGGCGCAGCGGGTAGCGTCACGAATTGCGGTACCGAAGGTCGCCGGTTCAATCCCGCCCACTGACAAAAATTATTTAATTCTGTTTATTATTTCCAGAAGATTCTACATGTTTCCTAAGGTCACTTGTAACTTCTACACATTTCATTTGTTAACTACTCTTGTAATCTCTAGTACGTTCTATCTGTGTATAAATAGAAGAGCATTCTGCCCAAGAGGCAGTCAGTGCTGCGTGTATGTTTGAGTTCTCAATAAACCTGTTCTCAGTTTAAGTGCTGTATTCATTGACAAGTAACCTTCGAATTCACACCTGCCCCGGTTGCAACGCGACATAGTTTGGTGGAGACGCCGGGTACCCTGTGCAACAGCTGCATCATCGTGGCTCCGATTAGGCAACGTAAAAGTCGCCGCCTACACGGACTGGAACCGGACTACAAAGGATATACTCAGTACGTCCTTCCGAAAGTCCGCGTCATTAGGAAACCCATGGCGGCAAGCCAGCTGCACATTCGACACCCATCAGTGTTCTCTGGAGACGCTGGACAGGACCCTAACAAATGGCTAAAAGGGTTCGACCGAGTCGCCAAGTACAACAGGTGGGATCATACCATGTGCTTGGCAAATGTTTATTTCTATCTGGACGGAACCGCCCAGCAGTGGTTCGAGAACAACGAAGATAAACTGAATAACTGGGAAATGTTCCAGACGGAACTTAAGAAAACGTTTGGGGACCACCAGCGACAAATCCGCTCGGCGGAAGAACAACTGAAGAACCGGGCCCAACGACATGGGGAGCCGACGCAATCTTACATACAGGATGTTTTGGCCCTATGCAACGTAGTCAACCCGAATATGACTGAAGCCGACAAAATCACGCACCTAATGAAAGGTATTGCAGAAGACATGTACCAAGCTCTTCTGATAAAAGAGGTCGCTACGACGGAAGAGTTCATCAAGTGGTGCCAGCGGATTGAGGAGATGCAACAAAGGAGGGTTGGGCGAAAGAAGTATGA
>JARYHS010013631.1:125338263-125470721 GCA_031002005.1 Vandiemenella viatica | reverse complement strand
TCTGTGTCGACTATCGGCGGCTGAACAAAATCACAAAGAAAGATGTCTACCCACTGCCGCGCATCGGACGACGCCTTAGACTGCTTGAAAGGAGCTACATACTTCTCAACCATGGACATGCAGACAGGCTACTGGCAAATCGAGGTTGACGAAGCTGACAGAGAAAAGACGGCTTTTATTACACCTGATGGCCTCTATGAATTCAAAGTAATGCCATTCGGATTATGCAACGCTCCGGCCACATTCGAACGCATGATGGACAACTTACTTCGACACCTTAAGTGGACGACGTGTCTTTGTTATTTAGATGACATTGTTGTTTTCTCGAAAACATTTGAAGAACATCTGAGTCGCCTGTCAACGGTGCTGAAGTGTGTTCAGACTGCAGGACTCCGCCTCAATCCGAAGAAGTGCCTCTTCGTCGCCAAAGAGATAAAAATCCTGGGGCACCTGGTCAACGGAGATGGCGTCCGCGCTGATCCAGATAAAGTAAGGGCAGTCATGGAATTTCCAACTCCTCAGCACATTCGTGATGTGAGAAGCTTTCTTGGGCTGTGCTCATACTTCCGGCGTTTCATAAAAGGATTCTGTAACATGGCACGTCCACTGCAAGAACTTTTGCAGGGAGACGCCAAGTTTTACTGGGATGAAACTAAAGAAAGATCTTTCCAGGCACTTAAGGAGGCTCTAACTTCCGCACCAGTTCTAGCCTTATACGACGAGAATGCAGAAACTGAACTTCACACTGACGCCAGCGGTTATGGGATCGGTGCAGTGCTTGTGCAAATTCAGGAAGGTGCTGAGAAGGTGATAGCCTATGCATCAAGAGTATTCTCTAAGCCCGAGATAAACTACTCTACAACCGAGAAAGAATGCCTCGCAGTTGTCTGGGCTATCAACAAGTTTCGTCCGTATTTATTCGGCAAACCTTTCACCGTCGTGACAGACCACCATTCTTTATGTTGGCTAACCAGCTTGAAGGATCCATCAGGTCGACTAGCAAGATGGGCACTTAGACTTCAAGAGTACGACGTCACGGTGGTATTCAAAAACGGACGCAAACACAAGGATGCCGACAGCCTTTCAAGGAATCCTTTAATAGAACACAACAGCATGAATGGAATTTCAGCCCTCGCTGAATTAGGTGACGTTGCAGCTGAACAGAGGGAAGATTCAGAGTTATTAAGAACCATAGACGCCTTGGAGAAAGGAGAACCGGCCAAAGGAGAGTTTCAATTGATAGATGGGACATTGTATAAGAACAACTACGATCCACTAGGCCCCAAGTGGCTTCTGGTCGTTCCAGCTCATCTCCAGCCAGCTATTCTCAAGTATTTCCACGACGCTCCAATATCCGGTCATCTGGGATTTGTGAAGACCCTGGACCGAATCCGACGCAGGTATTACTGGAAGGGTCTCTACCGATCTGTCAAGCATTATGTGAGTCACTGTAAGAGTGCCAGCGACGGAAACATGTGCCGCAATTACCTCCAGGTCATCTAGTACCAATTCCGCCTGCAGCAGTTCCATTCCACCGAATTGGGATCGACCTTTTAGGGAGGTTCCCGAAGTCGACAGCCGGTAACCGATGGATAATAGTCTGCACCGACTACCTCACGCGCTACGCTATCACCAAACCTGTGCCGACTGCAGAAGCTCCAGAGGTTGCAAAATTTCTAGTAGAAGACATTATTTTGAAGCATGGAGCACCACGTGTGATGATATCCGATCGTGGAAAGGTATTCCAGTCAAGACTAGTATCAGAGGTCATGTCAAGATGCGACGGTTGTCCACAGGATGACAACTGCATACCACCCTCAGACAAACGGTCTCACAGAACGCTTCAACAAGACATTAGCCGATATGCTGTCGATGTATGTGGATGTTGAGCAGAAGGATTGGGATACAATACTGCCAGTGGTCACATTTGCTTATAATACAGCAAGGCAAGATACGACAGGCTTCACTCCGTTTTTTCTGCTCCATGGCCGTGAAGCTGAGACCACAATGGATACGCTGTTCCCATTCCAGCCGGACGACACTCAGGATGACTATATAAAACAGCTCATTACCAGGGTCGAAGAAGCAAGACAGCTGGCTCGCATACGAACACTGGCCATCCAGGAGAAGGACCGTCAGCGGTATGACGGCAAGCACCGACCTGTTGCGTACAACCCAGGAGATCTCGTATGGATTTTTACCCCTGTCCGGAAGGTTGGGCTATCAGAAAAAGTTACTGAAGCGGTACTTTGGTCCGTATCGTGTCATACGCCGCCGGTCAGACGTCACATACGAAGTCGAGGATTATGAGCCGTCTTCGAAACGACGAAAGCGAAGGGACATTGTTCACGTCCTCCGCATGAAGCCTTACTACAATCCTGACGAGCAGCTAGGCACAACCAGCTTCTTGTTCAAGGACTCTGAGGACGGTTTGGATACTGAGGAAGTCGGACAGGAAGATAATAGTACAAACAGGAGGGGCCCTCCAGAACTGCCATACAGAGGACCCACGACAAGATCAAGATCCAGGACACTTCAGCGTGCCCCAAAAGAAATCTAACAGCGGGACGCTGTTTTCCTCAGGAGAGGGAGCAATGCCGCATGAACGCCAGTGTACCGTCTGCCAGCATGGCGCAGCGGGTAGCGTCACGAATTGCGGTACCGAAGGTCGCCGGTTCAATCCCGCCCACTGACAAAAATTATTTAATTCTGTTTATTATTTCCAGAAGATTCTACATGTTTCCTAAGGTCACTTGTAACTTCTACACATTTCATTTGTTAACTACTCTTGTAATCTCTAGTACGTTCTATCTGTGTATAAATAGAAGAGCATTCTGCCCAAGAGGCAGTCAGTGCTGCGTGTATGTTTGAGTTCTCAATAAACCTGTTCTCAGTTTAAGTGCTGTATTCATTGACAAGTAACCTTCGAATTCACACCTGCCCCGGTTGCAACGCGACAATATTAAAAACTATTCTACCCTCTATGTTCTCTTAACCGTATTTATAAGTATTTCCCTGCATTATCTCCTGCAGATCATACAACATCAATTCCGAAGCTGTCAAATTTTCGGTCATCCTAACATGGTTTTCTTCAGTGGGGCTATGGGATGAAGGGACAGGTAGAAATTCATTTTTGACGAAAAGTTTCCGGCCTTAATTAAAATTAATGCAGATTGCACCAGAGTGTTCGAATAATCAGCATCTTGAGATGAACCGGCACCTCCCAGACGCAAAGATAACTGGTTTAACCTTGCTTCGCTTCGCGTCTGTTACTCGCGTGACCATTCCAACCAATCAGAAAGTGGCGCTCCTGTAGATGTTACCGTTGTTTTTTGCTTAGTTCAGACCTGAGAAGGAACTGGTTACAAAAATCTCTGTTTTAATATCGACCCTGGAGTGGTTGAATACTTCCCTGCAGTGAATATGAAGCGAGGTCACACGACACTGTTGATAGTAATTCGTCCGTCAGATTGGCCAAATACACTTCGAGGCCTTCCTGTATGCTTCGGAAGCCGGCACCCGGTTTCAGTCTCCGTTATTTCAGCTGCCATTCACAACACAAACACAAAATACATTGAGCAGAAATATCTACATATATACTCTCCAATTCACAAAATGGTGGGTGGCAGAGGGTGCTATGCACCAAAAATAATCTCTACTCTGTACTCTCCAGTCTCGAATGGCACGAGGGAAGAAAGAATTCCTCGTAGAAGCATCGTTGGGGCACCTTATTTCTCCAATCTTATCTTTCCTGTCATTACGACCCGAACTGATTGATGGACGAAGTATTTCACCGCACTCGAAGGTGAAAATGGATAAGCTCAAACGAAACCTGCGTTGTCAAGTAGTCACGAATCGAGCGGCTCTTCCCTGTACTTTCTCTATACTAAAAATCACCCCTCATCAAACGAATCCCAAACGACACAACAGTAATCCAAATGTGGACGTACGAAAATTTTGTACGCTGTCTCCGTTGTGCATTATAATTTTTCAGGGTTCGACCTATGAATCACAGCCAGGAAATAGTTCTACCGACAAAATTTAAGTGCAAGCCCCGCTTGATGTTCCTTTGTACTGTTACGCCCAAATACTTCACGGAATCGACCATATCAAAAACTGAACTTTTTTTTTTTTTTTTTTTGTTATCTGGATACTATGGATCATTTTCCTCAATTGTTGATAATATTGATAAATAAATACTGCCAAAGCAATTGAATATGTGTTCGATTATTTACTTTCTGAACGCGTTTCACTTCTTTAATGAAGCATCTTCAGCAGTTTCTCCTGTTGATTGCATTTATGTGTTACAATGTGGTTATGTTTTACATTATGAATATTGAAGTTTTACATAAATTATAATTTACTTACATTTTATGATTCAATGCTTTGTTTATCCAGCAATCTACGCAGCAGTGAATAAATAGAGTAATGTATGATAAAATTTAAGTATATCACAATTTATATAAAAATTTCAATATTCAAAATGTAAAACGTAACCATTGTAATATGTATACGCAATCAACAGGAGAAACCACGGAAGGTGTTTCATTAAAGAAGTGAAACTTGTTTGGTAAGTAAATAATTAGAAACGTTAAATTTCTTTGGCAGTATTTATTTATCAATGTTTACTTTGTATTTCTAAATAAACGGATTATTTGCAACTTATGCACATTGCCATACACTTTTTAGAATTTAGTGTAAGTTGCCACTCGTCGCACCATGCCGAAATAACATTCAGATCGCGCTGAATTTCTAATCAATCAGCCAAATTCCTTACTTCATCATAATTATTCGCACATGCAAATCACTGTGGGGTAGTCGAAGAGAAATCACTTAAATTAAACTTCTCCGTAATGGCTGCGTACCTCCCGAACACTAATTTGCACATTAGCAAGACGTTTACAGTAATCACAGAGACATGAATACAGTTACAATCCTCCATTAGTGACAATTAGTGACCTCGGCTGTTAACAGTACGTTGAACTCCATCAAGAGAAACAGGAGTTTCATATACTGATTTCAGCTGAGATAAGAGCAGTGCCCACCTGTGGCTTTCTCTCTTGCTCCACTATTTTAGTTAAATTAAGTTCGTAGTTAACAGATAGCGCCTGCCACCATAATTGTTCATCGTAATGGCTCCTTAACGCACCGTTTCCTAGTAGCGAAATATGAATGCGATGTGTTAAGGGTGTGGCGTGGAGATTTAGCTGCGTTTAGGCTGATGAGCTGTCTGCGTACTCGAGATGAATGGGAAGGCGACCAGCTGGGCTTGTGCGAGCAGTTTGTTTGCCATGACGTCAACGGCCTGAGGCTGGGCGACCACATCTGCATCTCGCTGCGCCTTCAATGGCGGTCTACCGCTAGCAGCGTGAACTCTGGTCCAACAAACTTCAGTGAATACTTTTCCTGTGTATAACCCTTCCAGATCGATACCACATGCTCAATATTAGTGAAACAGCACTTACCTGATCCACAAAAACTTCCATGATGTCATCGGCTTATACAGGGAGAAGTGGTGTTATTGGAAAGAACGTAGATGGAAGTTGGTTGCAGTGACACCTCAATAATACCAACTTACCCCAATCTCTCCCCTCAGAACACTAAGGTATGCGCCATTAGTTTATGGAAGAAAATCAATGTCTAGTGAAACGTAGTACGATCCAAAATGTTCGGTGTAAATTAATGCAAAACGTATTATACATTTAGTGCAAAGAAAGAGTAGTGCTTCTGTCTCATTTGTGCGAATTTAGTAAGACTTGTGAAAAAAAAGCTCAGTTAATATTTCCGTACCTTCCCTCATTGGCTCAGTTGGGGAGCGTCCATAAACCACGTAGCTCCATTTTGGTCTCCTGTGAAACCCCCCCCTCCCCCCCACTTGGCTTTTGTCTGTACCACCACGCCCCCACCCCTCCCGCGTAACACGTAGCCTTTTTCCCCTACTGATTCCAGAAGATATCTCTCTTTTCAGACTAAAGTAAATTACATACGGAGATAATTAAATGACGGAAATAAATATTTACATGTTGTGTGTTCTGTGACAAATAATATGAATGAAAAGCTACATGGCTTGGCTCGAAAACCCCCCCCCCCCCCCACACACACACACACTCGCAGCCCAGCGCAGCTTTCCTGCCAACCCCCCCCTCCCCCTCCCCTAGATCAAGCCACGTAGTTTATGAACGCTCCCTTGGCTGTGGTACTGTGATGATCTCCGGTGCTGACACGAGGTTAGCTGGTTCGAGTCTTCGCGGTAGGAGAAATTTCAGCCTGCAGCGTCGCAGAGGTGATAGTGCACAATTCCTGATCACTCGTTTGTCCTGGGTTAAATCTCTAGGCAGTTCGTATTTATTGAGGGCATGCGACACTGTTGATGGTGATTCGTACATCGGATGGGGGCATTAAGCCTGGTGGCCTTTGGTGTCTTTTGGAAGAGTAGGCACGAATGGGCCGGCACCGTGTTTCACACTATCCCTTCTTTTTATCTCTCATCCATAACACAAACAGTTAACTGCAATACACACGGGCACAATAACACTTATGAATATTGTTACACTAGGGAAGGCTACAAAAACCATCCCAGTTCATCTATCCAGCCATTCCCATGGTAGGAAACCATCTGCGCCCTGACTCCGACAAGGCGTTCATAGAAGAGACTAGCCGGCCTCGGTAGCCTAGGGGCTAGAGTACTGGCCCCGCGTGCTGAAGGTCACCGGTTCGAGTCCGGCCAAGGGCATGGATGTTTAAGTGTTGTGTGTCTGTGTGAATGTCCTGTCCGTCCTGTGGTGTCCATACTTAAAAGGTGCAATATATATATTGATGACTGATTAAGTGGAAGCTTCGATAACCACATGGAGCTGGTTGTATGGCCTCAGTTGCCGAATGCCATTAAATAAAAAAAATAGAAGAGACTATTTCCGTCAGGGAGCGTCTATAAACTTTGTAGCTCCATTTTGGCCTCCTGTGAACTCCCAATTCCCCCCCGTTGCCAGACGTAGCTTTAGCCTCTACCAACCCCCCCCCCCCTCCCGGTCGCGTGGCATGTAGCTTTTTCCCTATCGAGTCCATAAAACATATTGTACTGTTTTCTTTTGTCAGACTATCGTAAATTACATACGGAAATAATAAATGACGGAAATAAATATTGGCTTGGACTCCCCTTCCCATCTCCCTCCCACGTAGCCCAGCATAGTTTCCTACACCCCCCCCCTCCTCCCCTCCCTAGACCGATCACCGTAGTTTATGGACGCTCCATAATTATTGTTACTTGAAGAGAAGGTGCTAACAAAAATCAAAGAAACTCGCACCGTTCGATAGCTTCGGGCGTTGGTGAACCATATAATTGTCAATTACATTGTCCGAAAGAGCTGGTGCTTACAGTGACCGAAAAATAACGCACGATCCAGATCATCGGAATTCAACAGCGATTGCATCTGCGATAAATATCGACGAAAAAAACAGTCAAATGTTTCGGAAGAAGAATTGCACAAAAATCTCAGTGTTGTAGGCCGAACCAGACATAGAGAAGATATGAAACGTATGAAATAATAATTTGTCTAGAACGACTTTAACAGGCTTTTGGCGAATGGGGTCGATATTAGTTTATAAATGCCTTAAAACGCTAATACAGCTCATATCAGTGGCTGTGTGTCACCCGACACAGTAAACGAAAGCAAAAAGACAGTCACAGATAAATCACTGCATGTCGCAAACTGCAAGACACTAACTATAACGTGTTGACATCTGGTCTCGCTTAATCGCCGTGTCCACACGACTTGTTCAGTTACATCAGCATTGTCAAGGTGGCTATAAATAGACCAGAAAATAAGAATGTATGTCGTGGGAGAGCGCAGCGTGTCTTTCTTTTCTAGTGATGCTGCTATCCTATTTGTAGATAAGTGTGTTTCTAAGATTCCTCAGCCACAAGTACGATCTCGCTACTCAGCTGGCGAATGTAACTGTTAACTGTCCCCATTCAAAACAAAAGTGTAGAATATACAACAAACGTTATTAATACAAACACCTAAAACGTTCAAAAACCTTTTTTCTATGATTTGGTGAAACGCTGATGAAAACCGATAAGTATCCTAAAATTACCGACATAGCAACAGCCACTGCTAGAACAGACTAGCGCTTGAAGCTTGGGCATGCGCCATTGCGTGTCGTAGCAGTGTCAGGTGACACCCCCCCCCCCAATTGCCTCTCCAGGAAGTTCTCACGTCCAAATCATACCAGGAACCGTTTATTTGCTTCCCGGTGTGCGACCAGAACCAACTGAATATTTCATATTGGGTACTTAATTTGCCGATATTTGCATGACCTCCAGATTATACAGAGTTCGCTGGGTGAGAGGTGACGCTAGCGCCTGACATTCGGGAGGGCGCGAATTCAAACCCCCTACCGACCATTCAGAGTTTGGTTTTCTATGGTTTCCCCAATACACTCCAGGCGAATGCCTGGATGGTTCCTTCAAAAAGACCATGGCCGAAATTTTTTCCCCTTCCTTGTCACCCAATCCAATGCCGCCTCTAATGACAACGACGAGGCATAAAACCATAAGAAAAAAATTCTCGATGGAATCCTGAAAAAAAAATAATTTGTGAATGATACTGTTCATAATTCATTACAGGTATCATTCTGTTCGTATTATATAGTCGTACTGCATAGACTGACGGTAAGAAACCAGCTATAAACGTCAAGTGGCTTTGATACCGATATTTACATTCCCTCCTGTTACGCAGTCTGTGTATAGGTATATTAGCATATATGTGTGATCGGTAAATCTATTTTGCCGTTGGCGTCTTTTTGTTGCTACTGCTTTGACATCGATGCATGAAATACTGCCCATTCTCAAGTCAATGCATTCGTATCTTCGACCCTTGGCTGTTATACTCGCCTGAGTAATATTACATAAATGTGAAGCTAAGGATGTAAATGCCACATCACTCTCTTTCTCCTTATAACAGTCGCTCATATATTAATTTCATAGCAAACATTTAACTGAGGTCGTCAACTTAGAAATAAAAACGAATCTGCTTTAAATCTCCCATTACTTGATTAATCAATGCTTTACAGCCTTATTGCCTTCGTCTTGTTGCCTTCAAAAATGTTCAGGACTGCATTAAAGTATAAAAACCTGATGCCAACTAAATGAAATCATGCTACTTCCAAATTGATTTTTTGAGGGTTGTCAACTCATTTTTAATTATCTGCTTTCACCACTGTCTTCAAGTGTAGCACTAATCTGAGATACATGAACAGCAAAAAATGTTTACACTTTTAAAGCGAGGTCACTATAGTCATTACAAACATCGCACTTACATATAAATACCAGAATCAAATCAAACTGATTTTTTTTTTTTTTTCGAGATTTCAAAATATGGGAAACTCATTGAAGGAATCCAGTTAAACAGTCGTAGGATAACTGATTCCTTCACTTCCGTTTTCAGTCTTTTATATTGATAGATAGATGTTATGAAACCAGGAAATGAAGGCAGAATTCTCTGTAGTTATTTGACGATGAACAAGTTTTATTCTTGTTCATAAAAACGAAGCTTCACACTTTTATTAATTTAAATCTTGTTTGATCCATGCACTATAGGCCAGTATTTGTATATTCACTTACTAGTATTTCAGTTTTCATTCAATTCATCCTTTTCAGGTTAAAGTTCTGGCTCTCAAATAATAATAAAAATTAATTACCAATTTGCAATTTTACACATATATAACACTGAGAACGAAGCTTGGTTTGTCGAAATAACTTCAAAGTTTAGAGGTTCCACCCAAACCGAAGAATCCCTTTAACTATTTCGACGGACTCAATGCACGTCCAGGTCAAACTGTGGAAGTAAGTTTTAATATACACTGATCATCCAGAAAATTATGACCACCTACCTAATAGCCATTATGTCCGCCTTTGGCAAGGATAAAAGCAGCGACGCGCCTTGGCATAGAAGCAATGAGGCTATGGTAGGTCGCTGGAGGGAGTTGGCACCACATCTGCACACGCAGGTCCTCTAATTCCCTTAAATTCCGGGGAGGAGGGTGAACGTTCAATCACATCCCAGATGTGTTCGATCGGGTTCAGATCTGGTGAGTTGGGGGGCTAGCACGTCAACTGAAACTCGCCACTGTGTTCCGCGAACCTCTCCATCACACTCCTGGCCTTGTGACATGGCGCATTATCTTGCTGAAAAATGCCACTGCCGTTGGGAAAAATGATCGTCATTAAGAGGTGTACGTGGTCTGCAACCAGTGTTACGATACTTATTGGACCTCATGGTGCCTTGCACGAGCTCCACTGGACCCACGGATGCCCACGTGAATGTAGCCTAGAAGATCATTGAGCCGCCGCCAGCTTGTCTCCGTCCTGCAGTACAGGTGTCAAGAAGCCGTTCCCCTGGAAAATGACGGATTCGCTCCCTCCCATCGCCATGATGAAGAAGGTATCGGATTCAACGGACCATGCAACGCTCTGCCACTACGCCAACGTCCATTGACGATGGTCACGCGCCCATTTCAGTCGTAGTTGCCGATGTCGTGGTGTTAACATTGGCACATGCATGGGTCGTCGGCTGCGGAAGCCCATCGTTAAGAGTGTTCGGTGCACTGTGTCTTCAGACACTCTTGTACTCTGCCCAGCATTAAAGTCTGATATCCGCCACAGTTCGCCGCTTGACTTTGTTTTACTAGTCTGCCCAGCCTAGGACGTCGGACATCTGTAATAAGGGTAGCCGCCCAACCCCTCGACGTTTGGACTTGGTTTCACCTTGGTTTCGCCACTTGTTGAAGACACTCACCACTAACTCCCCTAACACCCGACAAGTCGTGCAGTTTCTGAAATGCTCGTACCGAGACTCCGGGCCATTAAAATCTGCCCTTGGTCAAACGCAGATAGATCGCACCCCTTCCTTTTCTAAACACGTATAGCACGCTCACGGATACCACATGCACCGTGCGTGTGTCTGGCTAGCAGTCATTCCTCGTCAGTTGACACTGCTATCGACTGGGCGAGTTTATATCGATAGCAGGTAGGTTGTCATAATGTTCTGGCTGATCAGTGTAGTACCACAGAAAAGACCGCTTTAATGTTCGTCAATGTGTTTGATAGTCCCGGTTCAGTGTCAAGTCTCACTGTGCAGACAAGTTACATGTCTGGTCGTAATGAGTCAGCGAAGATAAGCACACATCCGCGTGGAAGATCAACACAGACAGTATTACATCACAACAGAGGGCTTTAGCAGGCTCCACTTAGCAGCCACTCAGCAGCTTAGTGCAAAGTGGCAGTCAAGAACCAGAGAGTCCCCACAACCAAAGATTCCATTCACTTAACCATCAGACATCATTTCACTGGGTATTTGGAAATTTAAAAAAAAAAAATGCCTCATGAAAAATGTGATTAAGTGCGATAGGATCAAATTCAGAACGTAGGTAGCACTATATTTCTAATAACTAGAGTCTAAAGCTTGCTTTGTAATTTTTTAGTTTGCACTGACGTATAAACTCGTTATCAGAGTTCTGATTCTTCTGTATTAAACACGAAACCCATACGAAATCATTCACTTGTCTGTCTCCCACAACCTTATAACTTCTAAAACCTCTAACTCAGAAATTTTTAATTGCGGCCTCACAAATAATTAGAAAGTAAAATTTAGAAAAATCATTGCATTGAAAATAATTATAGGTCGTTAAATGAAAGCTGGCAACTCTGAAAAAAGTTTGAATTTCATTCGTATTCCATCATTAGTACGATTTTTTTTGTTTATTAATTATAAAGAAAATCTAATTCTCCCTGAAGTTGTGTAATTAATGGTCTGAGAATTCTTTCATAATTATGGATTTGCGGCTTATCGACGTCGAGGTCATTAGAGGCTGGAAAGGACTTGATGAAAGGGACGGGAAGGAATTCGGCCATGCCCTTTTAAAAGAACCATCCCTGCATTCGCATGGAGTGATTTCGGGAAACCATGGAGGACCGAAATCTGGATGGCCGGAAGGGTATTCGTACTTTCGCCCTCCCGAATGACAAGGTGAAAGTTTCCACTATCTCCTCTCCTCTCCCTTCTCTCCCACCCTCCATTCCAGGCTCGCTCAGAAAAAATCACATCTTTAAGGTTGTCCTCTGCTTAAGGTGTAACAAAAACTAACCACAATAACTTCAAATACTGTGATCGAGCATGGTGGGTGAGCGGTTAACGCTTTGGCCTCGCATTCGGGAGTACGCAGGTTCGAATCCCCATCCGGGCAGCAAGATTTGGGTTTTCAATGGTTTCCCCAAATCACTCCAGGGTAATGTCGGGATTTCCTTCAAAATACCATGGACAAATTCCTTCCCGTTCCTTGTCCCCAGTCCCATCCCGCCTCTAATGATCTCGACGTCGTCGAGGCGTAAAGCCATAAGTAAAAAAAAATAAAAAATACTGTGGCTACTGTTAATATTTGATATTTTTGAAAAGAAGCCAGACGCAGTAAAAAAAAACGCAATGTAACGTTAGCTTAACTAGAGATCCTGCATGTTACGATTCTTAAACACCTTTTTAATCATAAATTCAAATGCTTTTGTTTTTCGACGAAAAATATCACAAAGTCCCTAACATATTGATTGCAATTGCGAAATGAGTCTTCACCGTAGAATGCTTCATATGTACTCCAGGTTCTTCTTACGTTCAGCAATGTTAAACTCTACAGAGTAGCTGCCACATTAAATTTGCTTAGTTGAGTTCCTTTTTCTGGTTTTAACAACACGGATATGTGTTGGATTATCATAATTATCATTTCACTCTTTGACGTAAATATCTTATTCAGACGTAGAGTTGTAGGTTAAAATTATTGAAAATTGGGAATTTTATATTTAAACTACTTTTTAATTGAATAAGTACTTGCCCATTGCTAAAACATAGAAAGTGCGTAAGTTTTTTATTACTATCTCCAAAATTGAGATATCACCGTTTCGACACTCGATAATGGTACAATTTTTTGGGGTACGAGGGTTTGAATCCTGAAACCGCGTTCCAAATTTCGGCTTTACACTCCAGTCGAATACTACTATGATTTATTCATGAAGGATATGGTCTGTCCAGACTGTTCCAATTCACATTATGGCTGAACACTGAAAATGGGTTAGAACAAGGAAACACTGCCGAACACGTAATTATTTTTCCCTGGTGATCAACCTGGAATGACAATGTAATACGCAATGATGATAATCTCATTATAGTAATTAACACAAGAAGCAGTAACATTGTCTAAAAAATCAGTGGTAAAAGAATCATCCGTTATACCAATTCTTCGCTTCTGAGATACAAATGATGATGATTGCTCATATACGAAGATTGACGTTAGAATTAGGTGACTGTAAAGCAGATTATTTACGCTGTGCTCATCATTTAATGCAGACCTGACTCACGAATTAGTCCAGAACTGAAAAAACAATGAGTTGGTAAGAAGAGCCCATAAACATAGTTGAGAGACAGCAAGGTAGCAGGAAACACTTGAAATAAACAACCATAGAATTAACAGCAGCAGAGAGGATGTAAAGATTACCCGCCAGTGTGGCGCAGTACGCTAAGGCGCCACACAGTGGATAGGGGAGGTACAACGGAACCGGGCATGAGCCCAAGACCCCACATACCAGCCGTCCTGACTGAGGTTTTAAGACGGTTTCTTCGCAGCAATCAAGGCAAATGCCGGGGTAATCGCCAATTTGCTCCTCATAAACTTTATATTTCACAAACAAAAAATGCACCTGTCTTACAGAACTCAAAGTTACACATTTTGCAAGCTGATAATAACGCCTAACTACCCCCATTATGGAGAATACATTAATTACGTGGCTAGGTCTGTTGGAGGGGGAGGGGCTGGGTAGAAAGTTACGCTGAACTACGTGGGGGAGAGGGGGTTCCAACATTCAACAGCATGTGAATATTTATTTCCGTCATTTAATTATTTCAGTATTTAATTTCAGTATTTAATTTACACCGAGCAGGGTGGTGTAACGGTTAGCGTTCTCGCCTCGCATTCGGGAGGACGGCGGTTCGAATCCCCGTCCGGGCATCCAGATTTGGGTTTTCCATGGTTTCCCAAATCACTCCAGGCAAATGCCGGGATGCTTCCTTCAAAAGGCCATGGCCGAATTCCTACCCATTCCTTGCCCCCATCCTTGCCCCCCATCCTTTCCCGTCTCTAAAGACCTCGATGTTAAAAAGAGACGTAAAGCAGTTAAAAAAAATTAATTTACGATAGTCTGATAAGCGAAAACAGTACAAAATATTTTCTGGAATCAATAGGAAAAAAAATACGTGCCACGGGGGAAGGAGGGGGAGGTTTGTAGAGGCAAAAGCCACGTCAGACTACGTGGGGGGAGAGGGGGTTCAGAGCAGGACAAATTGGGCTACGTAGTTTACTGACGCTCCCTTAGTACTTAGTACGACCTGGGGAAAAAATGTTTGACGTCAGCAAAGGCAGGCAACCGTGAAATCAAAGCTCCAGATTTGACCTAGTCAACCATGAGTACAACCTCAAAGGCAACCGACTACAAAATATTGGGATAAAAGTTGGTGAAGAAGAAAAAGAAAGAGAATGTAAAGATTGGTTTGTGGAAAATACTGTCGATGCAGACGGACCTTTGAACAAGGAATCAAGAAACTTCTAAGACTATTTTAGAAAACTGAGAATAAGAGAAGTAAGGAAGACGAGGTTAATGAGAATGTGACAAATGCAGGTAAATTGTTAGTGGTTTATTGAGACCTTTATGAACTATCATTCAGAGCGGTAAAATAGGACTAGGAGCTTAGAAATGGGCAGACTAAAAATTGCGTACTAAACGGAACTAAGAAAAAAAAGGGGGGCTGATGTGAGAAATATTACTAGACATGTATGAAACGTAGGGTGATACATCACTGTATCTCTCGTTGAAATGGTACTCAGACTAAGTCTGGAGAACCACTGCTTACCAAAGAACTGAAAAAGCGCCATGTTAAACCGGTCCATAAAGGAGGAGAGAAATAATGTTGAAAATCACAGACCGATTAGTTTGACATCGGTGGTAGGAACGTTTGATGGAGAAATTGATATGCAAATGTCTGTGGGGAAAGAAACTGGTTTAAGAAACGGCATCATGGTTCTAGAATAGGATATTCATGCGAATGTCAGTTAGTGGGCTACGTGCAAGACTTCTTGGGTGACATGGACAAGGAAGGTCAAGTTGATAGTGTATCAATAAATTCGTAGCAGGCACCGAACGTGGTGGTGTAACGGTTAGCGTTCTCGCCTCGCATTCGGGAGGACGCCGATTCGAATCCCCGTCCGGTCATCCAGATTTGGGTTTTCCATGGTTTCCCAAATCACTCCAGGCATATGTCGGGATGCTTCCTACAAAAGGCCATAGCCGAATTCCTTCCCATCCCTTGCCCCCACCCCTTCCTTTCCCGTCTCTAAAGACTTCGCTGTTAAGAGACTTTAAACAGTTTAAAAAATTTAGCAGACATTTAACAGAATGAGCTAAAATAAAGTGATAAATGAGATAAAATTCAGAGGAATGGATGAAAAAATGATTTTCTTGGTAGATGAATTCTGAAAAAGGTAGAAATTAAGTATCAAAAGACCTGGAAGTAAAAACGAGAGTTTCAGAAATTAGTTTACTGGTAGCACTTCTGTCTATTATTCTAATTAGTGAGTGTGTTGGTAGTTTACAGTCAGAAATTAGGTTATTTGCTGATTATATACATAGGATTGAAACGAAAGAGGATTGTGAACAGCTACAGGGGGATCTGGATAGGGTATTTAGTTGGGTAGGTCAACATAAATGTCAAGCAGAATAAACTTATTAGTTACGCAGACACAAAAAAGCTTTCTTGGTATAGCGTTTACAAACTAATTCAACTGGGCTAGACACATTGGGCAGGTGATAGCGAGAGGTTTCAAAATCATTCATCTATTGAGGAGTGTAATGAAAGGTATGTATCAGGGATGTGAGAAAATCGGGTTATAAAACCTTGGTAAGACATTGCTTGAACATGGCGGTGTAGTGGGGGATCCATATATTAGGTAACAAATACGGGAATAGTAAGGGGTTCAAAGGAGGGCAGCTAGATTTGTTTATGGAAATTACCGAACACAATCGGTAACTGATATGATAGAACAGCTGAATTGAACGGATTGGAAGATAACAGAACTGGGAAGAGAGGGCTGGGAGTGTGGGAGGCCTACTGAATTTATTGTAAACATTCAAACGGCCATGCTTATTTATTACTGCGGAAAAAACATTTATCATATCTCGGTCCCAATAACAGGAGAAACAATCAAGGAAATAAATTATAACACTATTGTTTATACCAATTCTTTCTTCCCTCGTGTTCACTGGTACTGGAATGAACAGAATACAAGTTAATTTTCATTCAAAACACCCACTGCCACCCATAATATTGATGTTTTAATAATTATTCCAGTCCCTGGCTTCCTTGTCTACAAATGACATCATCGCTCCATTGTGACTTCAATCAAGTTCCAATTTATTGTCCTCTCTACCCTCCCGCAAACTACTACTTTTATCCAGACTTCACAGGCAAAGATTTTCTCATTTGCGCTAGCAATTTCTTGCCCCGCCTCCTATCTTCCACCTATTACCACCCCTGACCTTTTACCATATCAATTACCCATTTTATTCTATTGTAATTTGTATGTACAACTCTAGCTGCCCTGCCTTACACCTCTGAAAACTCCTATATCTGATACGGGGCCCATATCATCCAGGGTGACCTGGACAGAATATACAGGGTGAGTTTTTTATCTTGAGACAACTAAATATCTCGAAAACTACAAATCCGATCAAAAAAAGTGGGTAATAAAAATTGTTCGTCTCGACGGGGGACATCCGATGATACCAAATTTGACTCCCCACCCCCACCCCCTAGGGGTGGGGGAAGGGGGAGAAAAAAAACTTAAATAGGAACCCCCATTTTTTATTGCAGATTCTGATTCCCCGGAAAAAACTACCCCTATTTCACCCCCAATTCGAGTCATTTTGGTCGATAGATGGCGCTGCAATCGACAAAAATCAAAATAAGCAAAAATTCATTTAAAAATGAGGATATCTCGTGAAATACACATCAGATCAGCAAAATACAAGTTAATGTGATTGATATTTTTCAAAAACTATTCAATAACACCACCCACCTCCAATCTTGAGGGATGGGAATGGACATTATTTCAAAATGCACTGATGCAAATTCTTTAGCAGATAGCGAAAGTCAAACATTACTTTTTGCGTTACCCAGGAACAACGACGTGGACGTAGTAATTTTCTGTTCCCTTTGGGGTGCTAGATTTAGGTGAGTCCCCTCGCCTCTCACCATCGGGGTGCTTGTTTTTGGTGAGTCCCCTCGCCTCTCACCATCGGGGTGCTTGTTTTTGGTGAGTCCCCTCGCCTCTCACCATCGGGGTGCTTGTTTTTGGTGAGTCCCCTCGCCTCTCACCATCGGGGTGCTTGTTTTTGGTGAGTCCCCTCGCCTCTCACCATCGGGGTGCTTGTTTTTGGTGAGTCCCCTCGCCTCTCACGTGTTTGTTTCTAACAACAATTCTAAAGCAAGTGCTCGAAAATATCACCACCGACATCGATGCATTTATTTACCCGCTCTTGGAATGATTCGACGCAACTAAGAAGCATATCCGGCGTGATTTTTTGACAAGCGTTGGTAATTCGTTCAATCATGTTTTCAGGCGTTGTTGGCACTTCACTGTAAACTTCATTCTTCAAGTATCCCCATAAAAAAAAATCAGGCGAAGTGAGATCTGGTGATCTTGCAGGCCACGGCACTGGACCTCCTCTTCCGATCCATCGACGATTGTACAGACGATCTAACACTTCCCGCGATCTTACAGCAAAATGTGCTGGACAACCGTCATGTTGAAACCACATTGTTTGTCGCACGTCTAAGGGTACGTCTTCAAGCAATGTTGGCAGTACGTCCTCTAAGAGTTGTTGATATTTCTCCCCATTGAAATGTCCATGGATAAAATGTGGACCAATAAGTTTGTCCCCAATTATCCCACACCAAACATTTACATTCCACGGACGCTGATGTTCAACTTGGCGTAACCAATGCGGGTTTTCCACACTCCAATAATGCATGTTGTGTCGATTAATGGTGCCGTGGTTAGTAAAAGTGGATTCATCCGAAAACAGTACTCGAGCAAAGAAATGGGGTTCTTCTTGTATTTTCTGTAGCGACCATCGGCAAAATGTCAATCGATTATCGAAATCATTGCCGTGAAGTTCTTGATGCAACGAAACATGGAACGGATGGTATTTTCTATGCTTTCGTTTGTTTGTGTGCACACTTCCCTCCTGAGTGAACTGTTGGATAATACGGTAAAAAGAAGCGCGCGATCGAGGCTGGTCTGGAAAACGATGAGCATAAAGATCAACAGCATTATCGATATTCTTGCGACATTCTCCATAAATGTAGACCATTTCAATTTTTTCTTGCAACGTTATAGCCTGCATTCTCATTGACACGTGCAACAGAACGAAGTAAATAAATCAGAGATGTTATGAACGCTATGAAAGTACATCAAGTAATGAGAAAACTCTGAGAAATGAGCGACGATGTGAACGCAATGGAAGTACATCAAGTAATGAGAAAACTCTGAGAAATGCAGCGCCATCTATCGACCAAAATGACTCGAATTGGGGGTCAAATAGGGGTAGTTTTTTCCGGGGAATCAGAATCTGCAATAAAAAATGGGGGTTCCTATTTAAGTTTTTTTTCTCCCCCTTCCCCCACCCCTAGGGGGTGGGGGTGGGGAGTCAAATTTGGTATCATCGGATGTCCCCCGTCGAGACGAACAATTTTTATTACCCACTTTTTTTGATCGGATTTGTAGTTTTCGAGATATTTAGTTGTCTCAAGATAAAAAACTCACCCGGTATAACTGCATAAAGCAACATCGAATGGAGATAAATACCAAAAAGAGTCAGCTTATTTGGTATACAGATAAAAAAAAACTAAAGGTTGTTAATGATTATATCATGGGGAAAGAATTTCTTGCTGAAGACTTGAAGTATAAATATCTTGGCATAACAATTCAGTTGGCAGAATACATTGGGCAGGTGGTAGGAAAGGGTTACAAAATTATTCTTTTTCTGGAGAAAGTGCTGATGGAAATGAATTACAAATATTGATCAGACCATTGCTTGAAAACGGTGGCGTAGTTTGTGACTCACATTTTTGTTATCAAATACAGAAGCTGGAGGGTATGCAAAGGAAGGCAGCTAGATTTGTTTGTGGAAAATACCGCTGTATCAGTAACTAATACTATAAAATATTTGAATTCAGATTCATAGGAAGACAGGAGGGGGAGTGTACTTTGTATTTTGTTTTTACTTGTTGCTTTACGCATCGCCTACCGCATCCCGGCATGCACCTGGAGTGATTTGGGTAAACCATGGAAAACGTTCCCGAATGCGAGACCAGAACGTTAACCACTCACCCACCACTCTCGGTGGGAGAGTGTACGCCTTGTAGTGAGTCTTGGAGTGATAATGGTTGAAGAATTAGGAGTATTGCTTGGAAGGGAAGCGATATCCATGACTACTATCTAGAATTCGATTTCGTGCAGAAGGGGGTGGGAAAATTTTCACTTGTGGAAAAGAGTCACCGATTGGAATAACTTGCCAAGGAAAGTAATAAATAATTTACCAAAAAGCAAAAATTTAAAGTTAAAATTAGTAAAGGCCAAAAGTAGAAGGGTGGAAAACTTCGCATTCAACAAAATAATAATAATAATAATTAGAAGAAGAAATAGATTACTATGTAAATTACCAGCGGATCATACGCTCCATCGCACTTTAGTCAAATCCCTGCTTGATTCAGTGTGGGCTGCCGGTAAGTTACAATATTTAGCTTCTATATTTCCTTAATTACCTTACCTAATATGTCCAGGAATTAAGGAACGTCCATAAACTACGTAGTTCGGTTTAGGGGGTGGTTGGCTTGAAAGCTACATTGGGCTACGTGAGGGGGGGGGGGTTCCGAGCCAGGCCTCGTAGCTATTAATTCATATTATTTTTCACAATTAAAATGAGGTACAGAATACACAAACGGCATGTAAATATTTATTTCCGTCATTTAATTAGCTCAGTATTTAATTTGTTATACTATGACAAGAGAAAACGGTACAAAAAGTTTTCTAAGAATCAATAGGGAAAAAAGCTACGGGGTGGAGGGGGGGTAGAGAGATAAGCCACGTCAGGCTACGTGGGGGGTAGGGGGACGGGTTCACAGGAGGCCAAAATGGAGCTACGTGGTTTATGGACAATTCCTAAATAAAGGACCGGTGGTTTATGGGCGCGGCGACTGGGAACGAGCATCTCGTAAACGGCGAGGCTAATCAGCTATTTGCGTGCTGATGTAGTGAGCATCTAAGCAGAGTAGTTGAAGGACGGTGAAACCACGACTGGGCGAACGTCCACGACTTATCACAGAACGTGGAGGTCGGAGGCTTGTTCGCTCTGGAAAGCGGGATAGATGGCAATCTGTGGCAGATCTGACAGCAGAGTGTGCTCCGAAACACTTTTGCCTGTACCAGCATTATGCTCTGCTGTCAGATCTGGCACGCTCCGTGATTTAAGAGAATTCCGTGACCTGTGCTTAGATATCTGGTGCCAGACAACTCCGCAAACATAACAACAACTTTTCGAATCCATGCAACACTGAATCGCTGCTGTATTGCGCTCCAAAGATGGACCAACGTATTAATAATCAAGGGGTCATATTGTTTTGACTGATCAGTGTATTTACATTTTTGCATTTCGGTGCCAATACTCAGTGGCTTAGCCAGGTCAACAAAGGCCCAGGTGAAAAAAAATTATTTTGGGCCCTCAGGCCAGATGGGCGACCTTTTTTTGTTTTGTGTTGCTGGTAGGGGCCCCCTGAGTTGTGCTTGGGGGCCCCCTGAGCAGTGGTTGGGAGTCCCCCTGAGCAGTGAGGGCCCTTAGTGATAGGCTCCCTGTGTCTCAGGGGTTCCCTTAGACGACGGTAGAGCAAAAAAAAGGTCGCCAGTTTGCCGTGAAGGCCCGGGGGCCCCCCCAGAGGTGCGCTTGGGGGCTCCCTAAGCGTAGGGGCTCCGGTGCACTACACCGCCTAGCCCTATAATAGCTACGCGCCTGCCAATACTCCGTCAAAAGATATTTATTTCGCTATATGTGTGTGTGACTGTTGGAAGTGGTGGGACGGGTAGCCCGGCGGGCCAGACCCAGACGGCGGCTCGGCTAAAAGAAAAAACGGGACATTGTTGGCGGTAGCTTCCCACGTGGCCTCTTCGGAATGCCAGCCGGCCTCCTTTACTCAGCTGACACCGCACCTCGCCCACACCACACATCCGCATTTCTCACTACTCCGATATTAGTACAAGCTAGTACACTCACTAGGGAGGGCCAACCTGTTGGTATAAAACTTAAATTACGGCAGTTTATTACAGACACAACTCCACACCATTTCATCGATTTCGACCATTTTGGACAAATAATGTAAACAACCACATGAGTAAACCTGTGCACCTGATAACTTGGTTTTCAACACCACTCATCCCCTCAAATATTTGTAGTACGGGTTGCCTTTTTCTGAAAAGCTGTTATAAAAAAATTGGACAGGTTTTACTATAAAAGTCTTTGAGTCAGCATCGAAACTGGAAAATCCGGAGTTAGGTTTCAAAAACTACATTTTAAGTCTCTACGAGACATCATGTCTCAGGTATTTTCTTCTAACTGCTCCAGCATTCTCCACTCCCCCCACCATCGCTTCATCACGTTTGCCTCTCACGGGCCACCGCACGTAATGTACCTCCCTATAGCTTTGTTACATACATCATAGATGTGTGTAAAAAGCACAAAGACACAATCTTTCGTATATAATGTTTCCATTGTCTTGGAATCGCTTTCCAAGTTCATGACTTATGACTCTGTGCTACTAATAGCTAACGTTTTGGCATTCCTTCTGTGCAGCAGATAAACTAAGTGCAAAAAGTACACTTCATTTTATTTCTGTACCGTAAATTCGGCTGAACACGTTACGGCGTCGCCAATGTGGACATGGTGAGTAGAAATTTCGTCGGCCGTCCTAATTACGGTTTTTAGCCAGCCTTCTGTATTCTTGAACGCTAAACCAGTCTAATTTGCTAATTAGGGAGCGTGCACAAACTACGTGGCTCGGTCCAGGGGGGAGGGGTTGGCTGGAAGGTTACGCTGGGCTACGTGAGGAGGAGAGGGGGGGAGGGAGTTCCGAGCCAGGCCTCGTAGCTTTCCTTTCATAACATTTTTCACAGTTAAAATGAGGAACAGAACACACAACAGCATGTGAATATTTATTTCCCTCAATTAATTATCACCGTATGTAATTTACAATCGTCTGACAAGACAAAACAGTACAAAATGTCTTCTGGAATCAAAAGGGGAAAAAGCTACGTGCTACCTGGTGGGGGGGAGGGGAGGGTAGAGGCAAAAGTCACGTAGGGCTACGGGGGGGGGGCGAGTTCACAGGTGGCCAAAATGGAGCTACGTGGTTTATGCACGCTCCCTTACCTAGATCGATGGCCGATCGTTTTAAAAGTGACTAAATTTCTAACAGCCTTCAAGGACTGAGTGCCAGCCAGACTGCCGGAAAAACAGCGTATAACGACTAAAAAATAACTTATTTTTTATATTAATCAAGAAAATGCGCCAGCATCTAGTTCTAAAGCCGCGTATACACTTGAGCATTTGCCCCGAATGAGCATACGGGTTGAGAGGAGGGGTTGCACACGGCCACCCCCCGCATAGCTGTGGGCCACTGTGTTCGGACCCCATGCGGTCCGAACAGGGAACCCAGTGTGCTTTGCGCAAGTGCTGAGTACACTGCAATGGTTAACCGGAATTTGTTACCAGTTATTGTTACATGTATTTGTTGTAGTGTTCGAACAAGAAATCGAGAAAGCGGTGGTGGAGAAGAAAACTGTTTCAAGAGAGGTTCAACGCTTTACTATTAAAAACAATAGGACACGAAACAAATGAAAACTTTAAAAATTTTACAAGAATGTCACCTGAGGATTTTCAGTTTATATTGAATAGTGTCAGGACTACAATTGAGAGGCAAGACACAACATTTGGAAAATCCATAACTGCCGAAGAACGCCTAGCTGTGACACTGCGATTTCTGGCTTCAGGAGATTCGTACTCGAGTTTCCAGTACCTCTTTAAAATTTCAAAACAAGCAATTGGCAGAATCATACCTGAACCCTGTCAAATTAGGCACGAGACACGTGTGTCTACAGCAGAGGATTCACTGATACTGGAGGGGGCAGTCGGCTCATATTGTTCGGTTCGACCGCATACACAAATCGCGTACCCATTGAGCACGAACAGAGCACGTGCTCACTTTGAAGTACCGACAACCCTCGGATCGGGCTGAGGCATGCGGACCTATTCTGCTCGCCCCGTATACATCTGAGCAAAACGGGCCGAACGCATGCTCATTCGGGGCAAATGCTCAAGTGTATACGCGGCTTAAGATCCTTCGGTTGGAGGTAGAGCACCGCATTCGCATTCAAGACCTCACTCTATCGATTAGTTGAGGTGCTCAATGTGACGTTATTTTTGCTTTAATACCGTGTTGTTTCCAATCCTGTAATGATTCGACATCAGGTTGATAGCAGGTGCGAGAGTCAGGCTTCATTGGGACTTTCCGTCTGACCAACGCGTCTCCCTTACTTTACACATAGCGGTAAGTTAACGACAACGCACAAATCATTACGCTGGAATTCGGGTCACCACGCATTCCAAAGCCACCTCAGCTATTCTGATTTCGGTTTTCAGAAATCAGTTATGGCGTCCATTACGAGGAAAAATGGTTTATGTCCCCCGTTCAGTGAGGTAGTGAGATAATTTCGGCTTTATATTACTCGTCAAAACATGACATCAAATCGAAATCTTATTCTTAGCATCAATTACATTTCGCGAAGCGAATGTTGTATACAGTTAACATACCAGTATCCAAAACGTGAGCAATTTTACTTCCTTTCAAAGTATTTAAATTACCTTAATATCATCGTAATAGGAACTGTTTTGACACATGCGTCTTGAGTATGTCGTCATTTAGCTAAGGAGTAAGAATTATTAATTTTTACAGTTACGAATTTGCAACAGTGCTCTGTCTATACAAGATACCAACCAAAGATCACTCTACCAAATAGACTCTCTCTCTCTCTCTCTCTCTCTCTGTGAGTGTGTCCGTTCTTCGATTGGACTTAAAAACTGTTTATGAACACTGAGAACTCCCTCCTCACTCCACAGGTACGACAAAACAGTTTCATGGTTCGCTCTGTGTACTGCGCTCAGTTTCACTATGTTATTCCGCCACAAAACCTAACACACACGAATATAGCTTCCACTCCACATTTCTGCTACTACTCAACTGACGCCATCTTCTCCCGCGATAATCTTGCAGCAGCGGCCAGTATCGATATTCCACAGATATTCCTGTACTGATACACACTCCATCTTTCGTAATATTATAACATGATTTTCGACTACGTAACTTTAGTTATTTATTTGTTCAGTTTTCTGTAATATAGTAACCTAAGTTAGAAGACACGAAAAGCATTAAACAAACTTTATTAGAAATTAACACACAAATAAGCGTAACGAAATTGTCGAATTAAATTAAATTACATTGCAATGGAGCGCATGCTCCGGTGGCAATTTCCCTAAACACCAATCCTCCCCCTTTTCTGCATCCACCTACATTTACAAATTTTAACTTTAGATTCTTTCAACGTTTTTGGCAAATTATTCATTATTTCTCTTGGTAACTTATTCCAATCCCTGACACTCTTACCTAAAAAAGAGAATCTTCCTACACCCTTGTGCCTGAAATCGAGTGCCACCTTGTGGTCATGGTCATCTTTTCCTTTCCATGCATTAGTTTCAATTCTTACACCAATATCTGTCCATGCCTCGTCACCAATATACGCCTTGTACACTCCCATGACTCTCTTCAACCTCCTTCTGTCTTCCAATGAGTCCCATTCCAGCTCTTTTATTATACTGTATCAGTTACTGATTGCGTCCTGCGATAATTTCCAGAATCAAATCTAGCAACCCTTCTTTGTACCTTCTCCAACTCCTGTATTTGATACTCAAAATTTGGGTCCCATATACTACACTACCATATTCAAGCAATGGCCTGACCAAAGTTTTGTAACCCAATTCCTTTACTTCTCTCGTACATCCCCTCATCACCCTCTCCAACAAATGAAGAATTCTGAAACCTTTTCCTACTACCTGTCCTATGTGATGTGTCCAGTTAAGCTTGTTATCAAAGGTAATGTCAAGTCTTCAATAAGCAATTCTTTCCCCACCTTATAATCATAATAAACCTTTAGTTTTTAATTTTTGTATCTAATAAGCTGACTCTTCTTTGCATTTATCTTCATCCCATGTTTACTAACAGAACTAGATATCCTGTCCAGATCACCCTGCAACTGTTTACAATTTAAAGCAAAGCTAATAAAGATACTACATTACAAACTTTTATTTTTATTTATAGAACAAAAACAAAAGGTAAATCCATTACTACTCACGCTAAGGGCTATGCGAGCGAAGTAACGGAAATATGCTGCTAGTCCAAATGATGTAACCAATCACAACATTCACCCGGACTGCTTTTTGGAAAGTAACGCAAAACCAAAATAAGTTGGTCTGGGTGGAAATCACAACCTGTTGCACACATAGGGTTATCAGGCCAGAACACAGGCGCACACTGATCAGGTTTGTTGAAAATGACTGAAGTTTTTAGACGTGCAAAACTTAATTGCGTCGTCGAACAGGCCTGGGAGCAGAGATGATATCAGTAGCATTGCCCTGAGGCGCGGTAAGGAGTCTGGAGATTTGCATGTCAAAGAGTCGGTGACATGTTGCGCAACACGCTCTTGCTTCCCACACGCCACAGCCTACGCATGTGCCACATCACAACAGTGTCATCGTGTAGCGTAGTATATGGTGGCCGTCAAGTTCCTGTCTTCAAATGTAGTAAGACTGTTCGATCGTAAATATCGTCGTCTGTCTGAGGCGATTGTTGAAGCGCGGTTCTGTCCTACAGGGTGTCCAGAAAAGGACTCCCTGATTTCAAAATTAAATATCTCGAAAACAAAGATCGATAGAGGAATGCAGTAAACGGTATGTTCATTGTGACAGCTGTAAGAAGTGTATACAGCAGTGTGAAATAATAGTTACAAAAGCTGCTAACAGATGGCGCTGTACGCTGTGTTGCCGTAGGACTCTCTTCTAACCTGTGGTACTCTAGCACCAGAAAAACCCGTTGTTCAATGGTGTACATGGTTTTAAACTCTCCCTTCCACGTTTCAATGGTGGAACTGATCGCCCTCAGCTTCGGATCACTATTTAGGCATTACGTATGGCGATTAAAGCGCCATCTGTTAGCAGCTTTTGTAACTATTATTTCACACTGCTGTATACACTTCTTACAGCTGTCACAATAAACATACCGCTTACTGCATTCCTCTATCGATCTTTGTTTTCGAGATATTTAATTTTGAAATCAGGGAGTCCTTTTCTGGACACCCTGTATTATCTCAGGGTTTTTCCAAGTGGGATACGCGAACCCCTAGGGGTTCCCGAGTTGATCGTAGGCGGTTCGTTTTTTTTTTTTTTTTTTTTTTTATCTGCTTATCGTATTTCTAACAGCGAGGTTTTTAGAGACGGGAAAGGATGGGGGACAAGGAATGGGAAGGAATTCAGCCATGGCCTTTTGAAGGAAGCATCCCGGCATTTGCCTGGAATGATTTGGGAAACCATGGAAAACCCAAATCTGGATGCCCGGACGGGGATTCGAACCGCCGTCCTCCCGAATGTGAGGCCAGAACGCTAACCGTCACAGCACCACTCTCGGTGGGTGGTACGCGACATGATTTATGTTAAGGCGGCTGACTTCTCTCGAGATTCCAACACCCACAATGGTGAATTGAGACTGAACATTAAAAAAAAAAAATTCCAAGCGTGGTGGGTAAACGTTCTGGCCTCGGCTTCGGGAGGACGCCGATTCAAATCCCCGTCCGGGCATCCAGATTTGGGTTTTCCATGGTTTCCCCAAATCACTTCAGATGAATGCGGGGTTGCTTCCTTCAAAAAGGCCATGGCCGAATTCCTTCCCGTTCCTTGTCCCCAATCCCATCCCACCTCCAATGACCTCGACGTCGACGAGGCGTAAAGCCACAAGTTAAAAAAAAAATTGGAGTAAAAAAAAAGGAGCAAAGGTCTCCTAAAATTGACTCAACCTGCAGCACGAAATAAGCCCATCTATCACATTAATTAATAACATTGTACTCTTTGTCACTGTATTACGTTTGTAAAATAAAAACCTTTATTAAAAAAATAATAAAAACCCTGTACTTTTAAATGGGGTTCGCCATTGCCTGGGAAATTTTATATGGGGTACGCGGATTCAGGGTGACCTGTATTGAGCCCGCGACGGATGGAGATCAGCAGTAATGTTAGAAGGTGGAAATACTGTTCCTCGTAAGATGAATTTAATAGTTGCGGCTCTAATAATGTATTTGTACAAGAGTCTGGTACTATATCCGGTACAAAGAATTCCCACGAAACTAATCAGAAAGAACCTACCCGTGCAGATGTTTCCAGAAGTAGAGGAATAATTTGAGAAACGTACGTTACTTACCGCTAGTCAGGTAAATTTTGTTAGGATAAATATGACATCAGTTAAGAGTTTAGCATGTAGGTTAACGAGTATCAAGAATGAGATCTTTAAATTAAAATGAATAAAACGAAGTGCATACCAGTATCTTGCATTAAACAAAAACAAGATAACAAACCCAGTAGATTCGTATAAATTTCTAGCGAATATCAATACTTACAATAAAACTGCAAGGTAAGCTAAGGGAGCGTTCATAAACTAAGTGACTAGGTCTTAAAGAAGAAGAAAAAAAAGAAGAAAAGGGGGGGGGGGGGGTTCCGAGTCAGGACACGTAGCTTTTCATTCATATTATTTGTCACAGTTAAAATGAGGTTCGGAACACACAACAGTATTTAAATATTTATTTCCGTCATTTAATTTTCTCCGTATGTAATTTAGGATAGTCTGACAAGAGAAAACGGTACAAAATGTCTTCTGGAATCAACAAGGAAAAAAGCTACTCCGGGAGGGGGGTAGAGACACGTGGGGGGGGGGAGGAGTTGACACAAGGCCAAAATGGAGCTACGTGGTTTATGGACGCTCCCTAAGTTTGCTATTCGAGCTGGTTGGTTGGACGCTCCCGAAGGGGAGGTATACTTAGACTCGTACTGAGACTAGTTTCTTTCCGTCTCACCTAATCAAACCTGATAATCCTACAGGTAATGGCAACCTACAATTTAACGTGGAATTCGAAGCACTTGAGTTTTCTGGCGTACTTCACATTACACAGCAAGTGGTGCCAGAGGTGAAGGTCGGGTTAAGGGCCTGTGAAAATCACCACCCAGACTGGAATTCCAAACGGGGACCTTTCAACCTCAGCCGTTTGGAGCACTGTCAGTGTTCTGTAGAAAAGGAATCAATCGTTTATAAAATTTGTATCTGTTTAGATGAACGAGAGTCACGGCAAAAACCACTGGTCCGATTTTAATTTGCGTTTTAATAACGTATTACTCCTCCTCTTGGGGGTAAAATGAGGCTTGTTTAATTTTTGTGACTTCTGCGTGAATTCTGAAAGCTCAGAAATTTAGGATAAAAGTGTCCAAAATGGGAACGTCCATTAACTACGTGAAGTGAAACGAGAAAAGGGGGGGGGAGCAGCCCGGCGAAATTACGACAACGTTGGGGGGAAGCTGATCTCCTGATGACACAGGAGAGGTAAAAAGAAGAAAAGGTCTCCAAAAGAAGGGGGGGGAGAATCCGGATTTTCGAAAAAACACCTCACCTAATTAATGGAAACTACAAGTTGGATTTAGATAATTCCCGTAGTTAAAATGCCTTGTTTTGAGTGTACGAACGGCAACGTCACTTTTCATTTCTCGCTGGCAATGTGTTAACTGCGATATGATAGGTTTAATCCGTTCATTAACATTCCACGGAAATGAATTTGCGGGCAATTAATAAGGAATGAGCGATCTGCCGGCTCAGTTGTTAAGGCCTCTGATTGGAGATCTAAAGGCCCCTGTTCGAATCCCTGTCTTGGTGGGAATTTTCATAGGCTCTTAACCCGACCTTCACCTCTGGCACAGCTTGTTGTGTAATGTGAAGTACGCCAGAACGCTTCCGTGGCTCGGATTACACGATGAACTGTAGGTCTCCCGTACGCCGCAGGATTGGCGGGTTAGGTTAAGGTGACTATGACAGGGGCAGAATGTGCAGCCAATAGAAACCCTGTCATCAGATCATTACAAACACGCAGAATTATTATTATATAATTAATTAGGAAATTAAACTTACATTACATCAGACAGGTTAAGTAGGTAGTCAGAAAAGTTGACGGTGTTTTACTGAATACACAGATCATAAGGGGGATCAAAAAGTAGACTACAAGACCACTGTAGAAAGTATTGCTTATTGGAGGTTTGAAAAACAACCGAACGTTTAGGGAAGGAATTGCTAACCAAAATGGTTTATTTAGGACGTAATTGCAGGTTTACGTTACTGTACAGAAGAAAGAAAGACGAAATATGTGATCAAATGGTTTGGGTATCACCATAAGTGATTGACTGCAGCAAAGCGTATTAGATACTATGGTCAAGTACGTCGCAAAGGATAGATACCGAAAATGATGTTTAAACGGGTTCCAAAACAGAGAAGAAAGAGCCATCGGTTCAGAGTAAACTACAAGACTAGGAATTGAGAAACCAACTTTCATCGAAACTAGGGTGGGAGTAGCATTTCTAATACTGTAAAAGCCACAATATCAATATATAAAGTATATAATAATGGGTCTGTGTTCTGATATTGGTTTGACGTACCTACTATCCTATTATGGTGTCTGGGGACTTTCAGTCGTCATCTAAGCGAATAGTGAAACAGTTTACACACTCTGCCTCAAATGTTACACAGATTAACTCATATTTGCACAAAGCCCAAGTCATTAATCGGACAAACAGCAACTAATTAACCTTCTTATCTTCAATATCCCTATATCGACAAAAAAAAAAGGCATAAGTCGAAGCAAAAAAGAAAAGAAATCTGTCAAAAATACTGTTACTTGGGCTTTTCTTCAGAAGATATTTGTGTTTAAGCGTTAATTAACTGTTTTTGTGCTTGCAGGCACTATCAATATGCGTTCACTATATCTGTATCCAATAATTTCAGTACAACGTATTAGATAAGACGCAGGGTAATACAGTGTAACATATGCCCTACGACGGACTCAAACCTACGATTTATAGACCACGAGGCCACCGAGCAAGTCAACTGGGACAGCCTCGATGCTGAATCCTCACTTATCGTTTATCCTTAACGATTAAAATAGGATATAAATTAAAAAAAAAAAGAATAATTGGACGAATTCACGGCACATTTGTGATTGTATTGATCTCTTCGTTTGAAAGATTGTAAAGGCGTGAAGAATACCGTTTCGGGAATCGGATATCAGTCATAGAGGCACGCAATGGAATTCGGCTGGAATACCGTTTGATCTCGAGGTCTTGCTATTCTTTATCTTCAACAGGTGTTTCGCAATTCCGCCCATTCCTATGCTAATGTGGCCATTATTCTATCAGAGCCCCTCCCCACGTCATTAGCAAAACAATGTCTCCACGCATTGTTTGCCATTTCTTACATCTCATCGTTTAGATAACTTCTCAAAGTAATGGACTTGGATATATTACATGTAAATTGCCTCACGTTAAAAGGTAAAATATATTAAAATAGATGTTGCCCGCGACTTCTGACACGTGGACTTGGAATTTTATTGCTAGAGTTGGATGTAGAAAGCTGTAAGTTACGTAAAAGATGCCCCCAGAAACATGGAATCAGGATAATTTGACGAGGAAGCCATCACCATACCATTCATTCTACCATAGAACCTGTGCCACGAAGAGAACCAATTTGTAACAAGTTTAAAAATAGCAATACTATGTTGCGTCTATACATGGATCACATACAAACCAATTACAAAAGAAACAAAGCCTGTCACAGTTTGGTTAGTTTTTAAAATTTTATCACAAAATATTTTATTTATCTCTAAAAAAGTATCCTGTGTCTTTCCTATAGGTACATAGTATTTCCATGTCAAATTTAATCAATTTTGGGTTAGCCAACGTAACAAACAAACAGATAGGCAGAGTTAATTTCGCATTTATATTATTAGTGTAGATTAATAACTATATCATGAGGTGACTATCCGGTTTGGATGTACTGACAATAACAAGAATAGGACCAGCCAGCAGGAAAACCAAGAGATATTTTCAGAGACTTTTTTTGTGACTTTATAGATCATCGATTTCGCAGTTATTAGGGCCGGGGGAGTATAGAACACAAGGAACGTGTGGTGAGACATAGAACCACATTAACATGAGGTATGTGGGTAATGAAACAAGGCTCACATTACTCTGGCTTAGAAGAGCATTCTCCAGGACAGGGGTCAGCGAACTCAAGTGCATTACGGCGAATTCTCCATTCTGGCTGGAAGAAAGACGAAACACAAGGGGTCTTGCCAGTTTGTAGAGGCAGATTTACGACCTTTCACTGCTCAGTATGGGGTCGGCCGCAGTTCGGTGCATGGACAGCGTTGACTGGTGAGATATATATCGCGTGACCAATGCAGATACGTGATAACGTCAAGACACGCCAAATTAGAGATTCTGTGAGTGCTCACTGCGTGAAAATAGTAAAACCGAGTGGACACGAAAGAAATAAGACAGTTTCCGAAAAAATCCTCCAACCCCGTCAAAGGAATGGTGTGTTGAACCTTAGAGTGCTTGGAGGGGCGAATGTTTTGACAATAGCATTTAGTTTATCGAATAGTTCTTATTTTTTTTTCTTATTTTTTTGTATAATCTTGTTTCATGTCCGCCAATGAGGAGAGAGGCAGGAACGTCTACATCGACGATAGGACCAGAAAAAAATCGGCGGAGTAGGAGAAGAGCATCCCGAGGTTTTAAAAGGTGGCGCGAGAGGCTCTTCGTGGTCTTTTTTGGTCTCACTGGTTCCTGTTTACTTGTGCTTCCGCACAAAAACGACCCAGAAAGCCGACAGCATATCATGCAATCGGTTGTGTCTTCATTTTGAGTCACAAGGTGACAGATAAATTCAGTGTGGGGTCGGAGTTTGCTGACTACGTCGATGCTGGACAGACGGTAAAAGACAAACATTGCACCAGTTAATAATATTGTGTTTGCACTTTAAACCTCCGTGGTCACCCAACATAACGCTCTGAGCGAAGAAGTCCGCACGATAAGAATTCTCACTCTCCGATATATAAACTGAGAGATTAGCCGTGGCATTTTTACTAAATTGAATTCAGTAGTTTCTGTGATTGAAACGAAGGACATTAGCATTTAACAAATAATCTCATTAGTGTCCTGCCGAAAACTGTAAACTTTTAATGTGTTTATGAAAATCTGAACGGATATTTTTGTCGTTTTGTATTACTTAATTTTAGTGGCCATTAAAGTAGGACAAAGGTGTTGTTTGGGAATAATTTTTGATTGTTTATAATTTAAATTTAAATCACCTTATGTCTGTTGGCCTTCATTCACAGAATATATTGTCAGATTATGACTTTTCATTCTTATTAGTGATCAATAAATCATTTTGAGAACCCTTCTCAATCCACAATATAAATACTCATATGCTTTTGGTAAATTTAAAATAAATATTAATTACCATTCAGTACAGCGGTATACCGTACCCGCTTCAAACGAGAAAAAATTCGGTCATGGCCTTAAGAAGAAATCATTCCAGAATCGTCTGGAGTGATTTTGAAAAACTATGGTATACTGAAATTTGTATGGTCGGAAGAGGATTTACACCCTGATCATCTCAAATGTCTGACCCGAACGTTATCGCTCAATCACCACGCTCGGTCTTCACATTCAGGAAGATGTAAGATCAAATCTCTGTCCGGCCATCCAAATTTCGGTTTTCATGGTTTCTCAAAATCACTTCAGTTGAAATCCGTAATGTTTACTTAAAAAATATGTGGCTGAATTTCTTCCTGCTGCTTGCTGCCAATCGCCTGCCTGCTCTCATGACTTCGACGTAGAAAAACCATAAAACAGAAACAAACAAAGGGAATGAGACAGAGGAGGCCGCAGCAAAACGCTGTTATTCATGCCAAAGAAATTTCTGTTTCGTCAAAGTTAACTCTCTAGGTTTTTATCAGTAAAATAAAAATCGGGAACTTGCTTAGTGGATGACCCCTTACACACAGGCTGTTTAAGATACTGACTTGATTTTGAATCATTGTATTTACGCAATCTCGAACTGCTCTCGAATGAATGTCGGTCAGTTGAGTAGGGGGTACAGTGTTTTCGACGACCAACAGTAGAAAATCTCTCAACGCATCGCCTGTAGTACCGCCAGATATTAAAACCTCAACCAAAGTAGTATTGCTCTATAACTACACATCATTCTGAGCGCCATAAAATATTTGAAATTACGCCTTAATATTTTTTTCTGGAAACGTGGTGGTTCACAATTCCTATACTCTGTTCACTCTCAACTGGCGGCTCAAGGTCACCTATCTCCTTCCTTCCAACCTCTCCTAGCTGCCCGCAGTGTCCACATAAATGAGTGGTACATCTCTCCTTCGCATATAGGGGTAAGGGCAACAGAGACAGGATAGTGCAAGGTGACCTTGAGCCGCCTCTGTTAACTAACGGGCTATAACCACCAGACAATTTATCAGAATCGTGGTTCAAACCCAAACTCATCCGCAGTGTGTGAGGAGTGAGACCGATCGACACTGTCGATGGTGTTGGCGACCGGTAGAAAGAAGTAAACCTGAATTTATCGGTATCGGATTTCTCCCTTAGATTTCTTTCATCCATAACACAAATAACACACACATGTCATCACAGTCATCCACGAACGAAGCAACCCTTTCACATGGTGGTTTCAACAGAAAACCTTCCCAGTCATGCTTCTCCGAGAAGCAGTAACCGATCTACGAATTTTCTGAGCAGGAACAAAAACTTAGAAATTGCCACCCCATCAAAAATATTTTTCCGCCCCCACTCATTGTCACCCTCGCACGTTGTCGCCTCTCGAAGCGCACATTTACCATTTGCTGCAACCATTGTTACCACCCGAGGCAGTAGTGAAGTTAAAAAAAGGTTGCCGCACCTACAAATATGATTTTGCCACCATCTGAAGTTGCCGCTCCCTAAAGTTGACACTCCTTTTGTTGCCGCCCTGTAGTTGCCATCTTATATTTGTTACCCCCCTGAAGTTGCCTTCTTGAAGTTGCCTACCCCTGAAGTTGCCCCCCTTGAAGTTGCCCCCCTTGAAGTTGCCTCCCTGAAGTTGCCCTCCCCTGAAGTTGCTGTCTGTGGCAAGTGCCTCATTTTTCCCCCTCCCCTCCTAAATCCAGCGCTGCTGAGAAATTGTTATCCCCCGGAGGAGGAAAGGAACGATTGTGGTGGGGTAGTTTAGCTTGTCCATTTAGTGAATGTGAGTAGAGGCTTTGGACGGTATGAGTGTTGTGTTAGTAGTTCTGAGTGCCTCGTGGCTCGACTGCTTGTTTGCCCGAAATGCAAATTGAACTGCCGTTAATGCTGGCTGCCGAGAGCGGGGCAAACAGGCGCGGTCAGAATCCCTGCTTCCTGCCCGTCAGCACGTAACCAACGCTAAATGCTGGAAGCGACACGCCACTTGTTTGTTCTGTTTCCTGAGACTTGGACCAAATTGTCACGTACGGACCGCACTGTCCAGGTACTTCCGCGCATTGTCACCCTAATGAAATGAGTAACTCTCGCCGGTTACGAATTGCGGACACCGATCAAACTTTCTTTCGGACAGAATATGGCCCAGTTTAAAGAACGAATTGTTAAAGACTACAAAAAGCATAAAAACCATATATTTCCCATTGAGTCAGTGCTTGAGTTGCAAACGAGAAGTGTGGCGATCGTGATTCTACGTAGATACGTACTTTGAATGGCGTGTTGAGAAGAGGGATGGTTGCCAGGTGTCGGATTTTCATACTGTTTCAGACTGTTTACTCTGATGCATTTTCGTGCGAGGAAAATGGTTTGGTGTTGGAAATTTTCGTAGACGTTGCGATCGCTATTCGGGTGGCCTCGAATATACTCTCATGCCTTCATTTTCACCGTCTAAAGCCTACATAGGTTCAGTTTAATCCTTTCGATTACCTTTATCTCATGGTCATACGTACGATTTTCTAACAAAAGGTTCATAGATGAATGGTAATGTTTGGGCGTGTTATGTGAGATGATTGTGTGATTACCGGTTTGGCCATCGAGTTTTCGGTTTTCAAAGTTTCTCAGAGACACTCATATAGGGCATGACATATGAGTAATCCTATTCTTATTCTAATAATTCTGGTATCAGCTATCTGTAAATCGTGAATATGAAAATAGAGATCATAATAGATGCCTTAAGGTACAATATCGACAATTGAATTCTTAAATTGGAAACAGCTAGAAATTTTACTGCACAAGGTTATTATAAATCATGGAAACGATTTCAAAAATTTACTGCAGCTATGTTATTGTATATATTGTCACAAAACTATACAATCATGTATAAAATCTGAAATTTTTTTGGCATATATGTGCTCTATATGTCTCCCCTTACGGATATTAAGTCGGTTATCAACTTTTTGACAAACTCGGTGCAGCATGTCCCTATCAATATGTTAACTAGCACTGTTAATGCTAGCTCGCAGTTCTGGTAGGTTAGTTGGTAGAGGCGGCCTAAACATTGACCCTTTCACATAACCTCACCAAAAAATAAAGCATGGGGTTAGGTTGCGATAGCCTGAAGTCCATGATAGGAATCATTACCACCATGACAAATCCACCGGTTTCTCAGTTTCCTACTGCCGTCTGCGCCCTCGTGGCTGAAATCTGAAATGCGCCTGCAAAACTTTTTTTTTTTTTTTCTTAATGACTGTAATTTTTTGACAACATATCCAATAATATAATGAGAATGTAAAACAACAGACTTACAAAAAGAATTTTCAAACATGTTTACAAGAGTAAGAAGGGCAAACAGTGGATCCAAGGAGTAAAGAAACATATGACTGAAATTGGAATAACAGAAGATTTAATACACGATAGAGCAACTTTTAGGAGATTGATCCAAAATTTCAAGGGTTTCCAAAAGAAAAGAAAATGTAGTAACTTATGGACAGAAGAAAGGATGAAACAACAAAGTGAAAGGATGAATGCACGCGATTACTTTTCGTGGTCCTTAGATGGCCGATATCGATGAGAAGAAGAATATAGCTAGAGTACATTTTTGAAATCGCTTCTATTTTTATAATAATCCTGTATATACTGTAGTACATTAATTTTATAAAAAAAATGTTTTAAAACTAAAATTGAAAACATATTAAAATTATAGGCTATATAAATAAATGAGAAACTGTGTATACATTTTTATTAAAATCGGTCAAAATTGCCGCCCACTTTTTTTATTTTAAAGTTTGAAAAAACTGATAATTTTATCGTGTTCTTCTACGCGTAATTGACTGGATTTAAATATCGATACCTCACATGCTGGGTTACACATATTTTTTGACACCTCTTACTTGGAGAGAATATTATTTTACAAAATCTGTAATATGATATTCCGTATTATGGGGAACGAAATATATGAGTTGGCAACATGTTCAATTTATAGAGGCTTATGGCAGCAGGTTAAATAGCTTAGCGACAATACGGCTGCGTTTCCAAGCAGGTACGAAACCCAAAAATGATGTATTTCCTAAATGTTCCACTGGGTTGTGGTGAGGGTGGAGTGGTACCATGTATTACAAGGAAACAGATATCATATTGTAATCGCGTGAGAGTCATTCTGTAATAATTTATCTATTATTACCCCCAATACTGTAAGTATAACCCGTCCCGTTGTCTCAGTTGGCTGCGGCACCGCGAACGTGTCTGGTGCTGATACGGGGTCCAAGAAATTTTCATCAGGACTTGGCGGGCAGTGTAGAAGAGTTGTTGATTTCGGAAGAGTAGGCCTGAATGGACCGATACCAGGTTTCACCCTTGCCCTTCGTTCATTTTTCATTCACAACAGAAATTACACTGTACACACAGTCATCCACACTTACAACTACAGTACGCTTATGAACACTGTTACACTGTGGAAGACAACGGTAAACCAGTTCCCATGGAGGGATAAATATCCACCATAGTAACATCCTACAATCAGACACGGGCAATAATTCCACTCAAAAAGAAGAAGACTGTAAGTGAACGTTTCATTTAGAAATATATAGTACAGAAATGCAAATAAAAGAAAGGAAGCTGAAGTCCTTATAGCGGCATGAATGGCGAGTTCTAAAAATATATAGTTCCTCTGTCAACAGCAGCGCAGTATCCGGGTGCGATTACGATTGTCAAACAGTGACTGGCGAGCGGCCAGCAGACTGTTTAAAACACTGCCAAGTGTCACTGGACTCGACTACGCGTCTGCAGGTCACCGTGAATCGTGTACCGGTGTACAGGGGTGTACAAACACGGCACGGCCTACTCGGAGAGACGTAATACTAGGAAGGATTCGACTCTCACTACATACATTCAGAAATCACCACACGCGAATAATACAGGTAATTCGTACGGAGCGCCCATAAACTACGTGCCTCTATTTTGATCTCCCTTGAACCCCCCCTCTCCCCCCATGTAGCCTGACATGGCTTTTGCGTCCATAACTCCCCCCTCCCCCCTCCCCCCCTCCGTGTGGCACCTAGCTTTTTTCCCTGTTAATTCCAGAAGACATTTTGTACTCTTTTCTCTTAACGGACTATAGTTAAAATTATTGAGTATATAATGAACACAGATTTTTGCGTTATGTACTTTTCTGTAATTATAAATAATCTGAATGAAATTTTGACACTAGCCGCTCCTACAAATGATCAATTATTGGGGAAAATAAACCTCTTTTTCAGGTAGTCAGAAATTCTTTATTTCTTGAAGTGTTACTAAAACACTATTTCTTATCATTCATCATTGTTCATTAATTGATAAAATTGAACAAACTATAACTGCACCGAGATACAAAACTAAGAGGAGCTGCATTTTTTGTTTTCTTTAGTTGCAATTCTGTCACATTTCTTTGTGTATTACCAATGAATGAATCTTTGCTGTGCTTAAACGATTTCTATAACTCACTGGATAACAAAAGCTCATTATAAAGACGTTTTCGACAAGCCTCATAAAGTTTATTATACAGTGCCATTTCACACTACAATTTGAACTTGAAATAATACTTCAGAGAGCATTATAATTAAAGTTGCTCCGAAATTCACTTGACACAACAAAATTATTTTATCAACGAGCGTATTTCAAACCATCAGAACAGTACGTACTGTCACTGTCTTGGAAAACTCCGGGTCACATCTGTGAGCTAATCTGAGTCTGTGTACAGCATGAATGATGTTTTTTCGAATCGTAATGCGTCGTCGCATATCGATTAGTTCAAATGCGCCAGCTGCGTGCAACCCAACGCTATGACTCAAGTTTCATATTTCCCCCCCCCCTTACGCTCATGCGCAGCACTGTCAGTATACAGGATATCTATATTACATACGGAGATAATTAAATGACAGAAATAAATATACACATGTTGTTGTTTATTGTTTACCTTATGTCAACAATCTCTACCCCGCTGTAATAACATCGCTTTTTACGAGCTATAAGCAGTTTTAATAATAACATTTTAAAGTCGCATATTTTACTATGGCAACGTACTAAGTTTTAATGAATCGCTCATAAAGATTCTTTAATCATTTAGTGTGTTCTTTGTAAGTAGCATGAAAAACATCGAGTTGGTCCAAATCATCTCACAAAGTGTATCAATACAACGAAGCAACCTGCACCGTTATCCTGTGTTTGTAGTCGCTTATAATAGTCGCTAATGGTGGCTAACAGATGTATCCAAACAAAAAGTTGCAGACTGTAATGTTTGCACACCTGTTAACCGATAGTATATTCCTGGATCAATGTCTTATGAACGGCTGGAGTCTAAATAGTACTTGCATTTTATTTATTTATTGACATTCGGTTATGTAACCATACAGCCATCACTTGTAACATGATTCATTATCGTTAACTAATAACATGTTTGATTATACTCATTATTATACTGCATCTGTTAATTATCGTTATACTTATGCTACTTACAATTTTGATTATATTGATTAAAATTTTAAATAGAACTTATCTAAACGTAATTAAAGTCTTTCAGGTATAAAGCCGAATCGCAGTAGCAGTTGATACAATTCGTTTTGAAGTCATTTTGCAGGTATACGTGAGGCAATACCGACATTGGTATTCATGAGTCTAAATTATTATTTTCTTTTGTTCACGTTCGGTTATATGACCATACATCCGTGAATTGTAAGATAATTCATTATGCTTAGTTATTAACAGGTTTGATTATACTATTTACAATCTTGCTTATACTAATTATAGTTGTACTTAGGCTACTTACAGTTTTTATTATACTGATGACAATTTTAAGTCATACATTTAAGTCTACTCGTAATCTTTAAGGAATAAAACAGAATCGTTGTAGTCGTTTATACAATTCATTTTATGCTTATTGACATTTTTATTTTCCGATGATGAGGTCTTAGATTTCTATATTTCCATTTTTTAGGAATCTAATAATGCTGTTGTACACTGCTTTGTCATCACTAACTAGGAGTAGGATTAGGTTGGTAGGTAGAGGGATTCCTATGTTGACTAAAGTACTTGCATTTGGAAAGGTTTTTTATGAGTATTTATGGCATCTTACTTGTCTGATTCAAGAATCATTTCTATTTCCAGAGACAAATCTGAATAAAGTTTTTCTGTACAACCAGCGATCCTACCCTTAATATGTCACGATATGCGAAGTGTTTGCTATTGAGCCTTCCAAATATTTTGTCTTGGACCGAATGGATTAACAAAATTTGTTTCGTATGATACTCGGAAATCTAGTTCACCAGTAGTTAAATTAACAGTTTAGAAACTATTAATGCTACATATTTATTATGTTTGTCCAATACGAAAGTAACTGCTAAAATAATCGCTCCATTGACAGGTGTTATCACCACCATAAGTATCGGATCGTGCAAATGCAGAGATGTATGATATGAAACATTGAGTAGAACATCAACATATTTCTATAATATGCGTGGTCGAAATTCAATACACCGGTTTTTGTTTAATAGGTGTTTTAAGATCAAACGACATCGATATGATTACAAACGAAATACGATCGTTGACAAATAAGGGAAGGAAATCAGTCATGGCCTTTATGAAGTATCTTTTCCAGCACTCTTTTTATTTTACTTTTAAGCAGATAGCCTGTGGTTCGGATTCCAGTTTAAACTGTAGGTCCCAGAGGGAAGGAACTGGTCGTCCTACCTCTGACACAACGGCTTAGTATGCCTTCTCCGGTAGGATCCAACCAACCTTTGAGTTGTAGACTAAGTTAGTTTTAACCTCACACTCAGAGACTAGAAGGGTAGTTCGGCTGCATTTGAAATTACCTGTGTCCTCCACATTCGGCATCAGTACTATGCTAACGTGTGTATTGACATCTGTCTGTATTAAGTATGATTAAGTTTGTGTAATTTATGAGGCGAAAATTGGGGACCATCCCAGCATTTGACTACATGATTACAGGAAAGTACCGGAAACCTCAATCAGGCCGCAGTTATATAAGGGCCGAAAATTAAACATGGGTCTACTGCACCTCCTCAGTTTCAGGATTGTACCGCAAGGTATAACACCGGTGGGTTTCTAAGGGAACATCCATAAACTACGTAGCATCACTTTGGGCCTCCTGTGAATCCTCTCTCCCCCACGTAGCCTGACGTGGCTTTTGCTTCCCCCCTGCGTGGCACTTAGCTTTTTCCTTATTGATTCCAGAAGAAATTTTGTACTGTTTTCCTTTGTCAGACTATCGTAAATTATATACGGAGATAGTAAAATGACAGAAATAAATATTCACAATCTGTTGAGTGTTCTGTGCCTTATCTTAACTGTGAGGGATAATATGAATGAAAAGCTACGTTGCTTAGCTCGGAACGCCCTCCATCCTCCCCATTCCTACTGTATCACCCTGTATAGAACCAAGGTGGGTTTCTTAACCAAACTCTAATACTATGAATGTAATTGGTACAGAGACCATACTAACTCTTGACCGAGGTTGGTGGGTGAGCGGTTAACGTTCTGGCCTCGCATTCGGGAGGACGCCCGTTCGAATCCCCGTCCGGGCATCAAGATTCGGGTTTTCCGTGGTTTCCGGAAATCACTCCTGGCGAATGCCGGGATGCTTCCGACAGAAGGCCATGGCTAAATTCCTTCCTGTTCCTTGTCCCCAGTTTCTCTCTAATGACCTCGACGTCGACGAGGCGTTAAGCCATAAGTACAAAAAAAACTTTTTTTTTTTCCTTAAATATTGCAAATTTTCATTTAATATCACTTCTCTTTCGTTATTAATTTGAAGAAGAAATCTTACAAAGACAGCTTATCTTTCATTCTTATTAGATCAGCATGTAAGAATAAGCAAACAGTATAACCGGTATCTTTTTGAAGTGAAACTTCTTTGGGCACGCTAGGGAAAAATTTTCTTAGCGTTAACGATACTTTGATACAACCAGCTACAGTAGTGCCTGCTGTCACTTATGCTATTGTTAAACATGAATTTCACTTCCCGCGCTTGTACACACTGATAACTAGGGTCCGGACCTTTAGGACAACTCATATTTTTTTCCTGCGTTCTTCCTAAGCTGAAATGCTGAGTTAAACCCTGCTTCAACGTTTCTGATTGTACTTAAATGTATTTTATATAGTATGTAAATGGATATTCAGACCATTTTCCTAGTTTTGGTCATATTTCGATAATATTTATGGTCATATTTTGAGAAAAAATTAATAGTAGCGGGAATTCACTAGATATAGATGAGAAGAAATTAAGATAATTATTCACACAACTGTACTTCTGCTATACTGATTGGGGGGGGGGGAGGGGGGGACTAATTTTCACTGTGGTCAGAATTCACCAGACAAGAATTAAAGCTATCATTATTGTCACTCTCTAAACTTAATATTCCGCCCGCCTTTTAATCTCTACATTGCAGCACAAGAATGCCTGTGTCGATCAGCGTCGCTCAATATCTCAATGAAATATACTCAGTCATCGTTAAATCTGCATTGGATCTGTGAGTAGACCTATCGCCATGCCGAAGATAAAATTTTCTGAAAGTGGGAAGTAACATAAGGGAATTTATAAAGGAGTATTTTAGTACACATAAAAGAGATCTATTCTGTAAATTATCTGAAATTAAAGTGACTTCAACAAAACGAAGCAAATTATGCTGTCTACATGAAAGCGATACTACTAGATAAAATAAATGATGTGTAATTGAGCATGTTATGATGTATAGTAAATTTAAATTATTGGTCATATTTTGTCATTTTTAGGTCATATTTACCCATTTTTAAGGTCATATTTTCCTGCATATTTCTCTATTTTTTAGGTCATAATCATCCGAACCCCACTGATAACGCATCAGTAAATTTTTTGCTTACGGCTTCACGTTTCGTAGAGGTTAAGGCCATTAGAGGCGAGATAAGATGTAGTGGTAAGTAACGGGAAGGAAATGGGTCATGACCTTTTCCAGGAAACATCCCAGCATTTCCCTGGAGTGTCTTCGGGAAACCATGGAAACCAGAAATCTGGATGGCCAGACGGAGATTTGAACTGGCTGCTCCTCGAATGCTTGGCCATAGCGTTACTGCACACTCAGCAGCACAGCCGGTATCGTAAACTTCGGCAGAGCCAATAAGGTGAGCGAACCAGATGCGATAGAAGTAGCCGGTGTGTGTGAGAGGGCTTTTAGTCATGTGGGGCAGGCAGCCATTAAATTGAAAGAGAAGACCGCACACGCGAGAGCGCTGGGCGGACATGGCGTCAAGGCCCTCGGGCGGCCATAATTAATAGCGCGATCACACTCGATACCGAACAAGATGTATGGCACACCGCCTCATGCCCACGCAATGCAGCACGGTGGCCATCACCGAACGCCATCGCTGGTTTTCGTTATATCTCGCCTACCCGATATAAAGTTTCCATGTTTTTTTCCGAAATCACTCCTGGTGAATGCCAAGATGGTCGCTTCAATGGGCCCTCACCAAATACATCGCTGTTTTTTTTTTTTACCACAGTCCTCTCGCAACACTAATGAACTCGTCATTAACGATCCTTAAAGCCCCTATAAAAAGAGGGTAATTGTCGTGAATGTCTTCTGTACGTCATATAATTATTTATTTACTACCATTTGCCCACTGCCTGGCCCAGGCTAGCCGAGCTGTCTGGAATAATGCGTTTACTGCTTTTTTGGTGACAATTACTATCCCGGAGAAGCTAAGAAAAAATCTAAATGTCACTTGACAAGTTTTCAACTACTTTTTTATTTCCAGAATTCTCCTAGCTATCCGACAGTTTTGGTTTTACTTTTCTGCATATTTTTCCGCAATTTAGAAAAATTAAGAAATTAACTGATCAGATGTTCATAAAGCTAACTTAGACATTTTTTTGCGAAGAGAAAATATTACATAAATATGATCTGTTTTTAGTACCGATACTAAGCAGAAAATTTGGTTAGGATTCCATCCGAAATCTGTAATGTAGTATCGTTCCAAACTTTACCATAAAGTTAATTTCACAATTTATTGCAGTGTTGATCTTTTACTGATCAGATGTTCATAAAACTACGTGACACTTAGGCAATTTAGTGCGAAGGGAAAATATTCCACGTAAATAAGATCAGCTTTTAGTACTGATACTAACCAGAAACTTTTGTTAGGATTCCATCCAAAATTTGTAATGTAGTATCGTTGCAAACTTTACCCTTAAGTTAATCTCTCGATCTATAACTGTGTTGATCTTTTATTAGTGGTTTGAGTTACTTTTTTCGTGTATTCTAATATACAACAATTCAGAAAACTCAAATAACCAACGCTACGAAGTCAAAAACAATATTAACAGAATCGAAAGAATAACGTTATCTATGGTGTATATGTTGTGAGTTTAAAAAGCGAGTGAAAACATCAGCTCTTATTTCATTCTTGGCCGGGATATCACGAATAATTATTCGACACCGGATGACAGGATTTTCGATTCGCTGCGCAATGCGCCCCCTTTCGTGGCAAACTATCCTAACCAGGTAATCCTACCGGGTATAAGGGACCTACAGATTAACGTGGAATCCGAACCACGGAGGCGTTCTGGCGTACTTCAGATTACACAGAAGCCTGTACCAGAGGTGAATGAAGGTCGGGATAAGGCACTTTGAAAATCCTAACCGAGACAGGGATTAATAGCATGGACCTTTCGATACCCAATCAGACGCTTTAACCAATAAGCTACCAGACCGTTGCTAATAAACGAATGTTTATCTTAGATGCAGTTTGGTCTGTGCCGCCTATTTGCTCAAGTTACGAAAAGATTATTATTTCTTGTTTCGTTCTCCGGTAACGTAGATTGATAGATATACCGCAGATTTTAAGTTAGGCAGTTATAAATCCATCAAAATTGGTTCTTTAGCTTTTTGTAATACGATAACAAAGTGACAGACAGGCAGACACTGGTTATAACCACCTGTGTAATAGCGTTTTGGTCCCCTCTGTAACGCAATTCTGAAGCGATTCGGTATAATATGGATTCGAGAAGTCTGTGGTAGATTTTCGGAGGTATATAGCACGAGATGTCCATGCAAAAGTCACGCAATTACCTTAAATTACGAGACAGTGGTATGTTGGGGCTCTCCCTCAGGTCAGATGGGCGACCTCCTGCCGGTGCATTTGACTCACTTACCCCCTCTCCCCCACCCCAACGCCGGCCCTGTTGTATGGCGTTGGAATCCAAGATATCAACGTGACTTCACTACCATGCTCCACAAACCATTGTAGCACGATTCTGGTCTTGTGACACAGACAGCTATCATGCCAGAAGAAGCCATCGGTGTCGTGGAACACAAAGTATGAAGGGATGCAGGTGGTATGTATGCATGTTTGCCATCTGTAAACAAGTCCCATAGAAGTCCTGGTACATGTCCTTAGTATAATACCGCCCCCACCGACTTGCGTCCATGGAGCGGTGCTTGTTTCTAGCAGTCGTACACTTGGAAGACAGGATTTCTGACTCTATCATCATCCTGGTGTCATCCACGGTCCAATCTCGATGATCTCATTGCCACTGCAATCGTAATTGACGATGTCGCTCATTCAACATGTGAATAAGTGTTCAACAATGTGTAGTGAAGTGTTAGTTTCGATACACTTGTGCCTAACCAGCATTGTACTCTGCCATCGGATATGTCACAGATCGTCACCCGTTCTGCTTTACAGAGCGCAAACCTCCTACCTCCACGTTCTGTGATGATGCATGGACGTCCACCACCTTGTCGCCTATTGGTGGTTTCACCGTGCTGCAACAACTTTCTATAGATGTTCTCTCCAGTGCACGGGAACAGCCAATCAGCCTTGCTGTTTCCGAGATGGTTCTCAGGCGCGGGTCATAACAAACTATCCTCTGTCAAAGTCACGTATGTCAGAGAATTTTTCCATTTGCCACACATATTGTCGCTAGAACGACTCCGTATTCGTCTCTGCAACGTCACGAGACGGGATTCAATCTCACGGTGAGCAGGTGTATAAGTGTTGAGATTTACCTTAAGAAACAGTACAAGTATTTTAAGACCGTGATCAAACAAACTTACATATAAATGTCACGCTCTTGTCTTACAAGGTTAACCGGGCACCAGCTATTTGTAATGGCAATTCAAGATTTTTCCTCCACTGAACGGCTAACTCAGAGTTTTAAAAAGGCGTTAAACAGATATAAAAAAAAAACTTTTTTGAACTAAGTAACGATGTACTTATTGCTGCACATCATCGCACTCACAAGTAGCAGAAGATTTTTAACTCCACTTTTTAAGGGTTTATCCCAAGGAATAACCTAAAACAGAAAACAGCTGGATCTTCCTGTGTCGTCGCAAAGATAAAGTCTATTAATTTTCCTAGTTTTTTATAACTTTGTCCGATTGGAATTCATTAGCTCCGCTGTCGGCTTCCTTCTGAAGAACTTGTTTTCACCAGCTATTCGACAGCTGATAAATGGAAACACTTGCTTTTGAATTCCAGAAACGGAGAATTTTAGAGCAGCTGAAAAGAAGAGAGTTGAGCCGTAATTCTTATATTATAATTACATCCAGCTCTTTGCCGGAAAAGATTAGGATAGAATTACACATGTTCCTCATTAAAGCTATTAAATAAACTCCTGGTAAAGATGACAAGTGGGAAAAAAAGAAAAATTGTTTGAAAACATATAACGTCTCATAAAACATTACTATCATAAACGTATAGAAAAGTTTTAGATCTCGACCATAGACTGCGACGCTGGTTGTAAACTGTGAAATATTAAGTTTAAGTGACTATAAAAATTGTTAGGAATAAATCACTTTTTCAGCGCTGTTTATGTGCAAGAGAGTTCTGAAAAATTGAACTGTTATTTGGAAAAATCACAAAATTCGTGGTAAGTAAAGGGAACCTGGAATTATTACCTACTCATCCATAGCGTATCTCATTGCTGGCTGAATATTTCTCTACTTGCTGCTGACAGTGGTAAACCACGAATATGTTTAACGGTACTAGTCAACATCAAAGCCAGTACCAACATTTTTCTGTACACCTGGATTTTCACGGACGGTACTAGCTATAGGACTGTGTAGGAATAAGTTTTATCAAATTAGTTTCCTGTTTGCATTGTAGTTGCAACTGCCACGATCAGTTGCCTACCTCCCAGGGGACTGTGCATTAACTCGGACAACCTTCAGTTAATATACTTTTTGTCGGCAGCGATAAACTGTTTTCTGCTAAGGCCACTGACGATCATTAATTTATATGCGGCACAAAATAATTTCTGCTGCTTTTAAAAAGATTATGAAAGTCCTTCATTCGATTAAATACTATGACCAATTATAAATTCCTTGTTCAATTAACCATATGGTGACGGAGTTACATGTTGCTGTGCATTTTGAATTTGTCGTGGTTTAAATTAACCCCACGCATTATCACATGAGAGCATACTCTCTCAATATTAGGATGTTCATGTCATATACGCTACAAAATTTTGACGAGAGGTGTGGCATATACAATCAATCACACGCTGTCCAAATAAGAAAATTCTGGGCGAACACGAAGGAGTAACTGAAAAAACCCACAAGATTTGGTAGAAGAAATTATTCAGACGATCGACTGCAACCGGATATAAACATTTTGCTGGGTAGATGCGCAGCAAGTCCCTGTGAGATCGTGTAGAAATTAAAGCCCCTGTTATATATTTTACCAGTAATAACAGACTTTTGATCATCAGTCGGAATGACATCATTGCTGTCTCTACGCTGTACTCGAGCATTTTCAACAACTGCCTTAATTTAGATTCCAATTTCTGGGAGGTTTCTTGAACTTTCGGTGCAGGTTTGAGGGTAACAAGACACATTAGCACATAAGGATAGACAGTCTGCTTACATTTCGTTGAGTGATATGGAGCGTGCATAAAACACGTAGCTCCATTTTGGCCTCCTGTGAAACACCCCTCTCCCCCCTCCCTGTAGCCCTACGTGGCTTTTGCATCTGCCAGCCCCCTCCCCCCCCCCGTAGCACGTAGCTTTTTCCCTTTTGATTCCAGAAGACATTTTGTACTGTTTTCTCTTGTCAAACGATTGTAAATTAGATAAGGAGATAATTAACTGAGGGAAATAAATATTCACTTGCTGTTGTAAGTTCTGTTCCTCGTTTTAACTGTGAAAAATGTTATGAAAGGAAAGCTACGTGGCCTGGCTCGGAATCCCCCCTCCCCCCACGTAGCCCAGCGTAGCCTTCCAGCCAAGCCCCCCCCCCACTGGACCGAACCACGTAGTTTATGCACGCTCCCTAATTAGTGACGCACAGTACTCCCAATCATACTGCCCTGAAACGAAGCGCGGTGCTTGAATTATTTCCAACGCCTTCTTGTACAGCTTCCAAACCGCGGATTTATTACCGAAACTTCTTATACCGTTCTTAAACATTATTATTTCGTGAACAGCAGATTTCGTCAATGTCGTCTTTGAGGTTTATAGAACATTTATCATCTTGAGTGAACCTGAATCACGCCTAACATTGACTATTGAAAACCACTTTCGTGGAATCTCCTTTAAGCCGGCGTCTGTGTCTACGCCGACAGATATTAACAAGCTGCTCTTCACATACAAAGCTGAAAACCGTGACATTAGTTGGTTCCAAAAGTGATCGCATTTCAGGACCGTAACTACTACCTTATGCAAGTCACGGTTCTCGTATTGCTCGAAGTAAGAGGTTACGTCAAATTAATAGCAAAACTTGCATCAGACATCCATATTATAAAGACTCAAGAGTGATGGAAAGACTAACTTTAACTTAGGTTTGTTGGAAAACTGTACTGTTCGTTCGGAGGATTTCTATTGTGTGGAATTTCAAAATCGAGCTTAAGAAAATTTCTTCTTATTATTATGCATTGCCCGATTCCAAACGTAGGCGGATGTCAGTGTACGTGTGTGTGTGTGTGTGTGTTCACTACAAAGTGTTGTTTGTGTTATATAAAATCAGAGATAAGAAGGTGAAATTCAGTGCGTCCCTATTCAAGCCTACGCTTCAGAATGACACCCTGCAGGTCGCCGAGCAGAACGTCCCTATCCGACGGATGAATCACCATCAACAGTACCGTATTTCCTCGTTCCACGCGCACTGCGGAGAGGTTTGGAATTTAAACCATGACTATGGCGCACAATCTGGTGATTAGGAATAATGCACCACTACCTTTCTAAGTCTTCATCGTGATAATTTTTTCCACCACCAGGACTCGGACCAGCTACCCCGCCTCAGCGCCGGGCACTATCACGATACCGCACCCATCTGAGTCAACTGGATTGACGCAATAAGTTCAAAAAACACCCACATGTTCAGATATTGACAGTAATGGGAAAATGTAGTTCTGTAAAAACAGACATGTGGAGAAGGCTAGCTAGGACTCATAACACAAGTTGATGTGGATTGCGTAAAGAATAAGAAGAGAATGTTTGTTAAAAGAAGCCATGGATGGAATTGTGGCACGTAGAAGAGGGGAAGGAAGAAGAAGGTTCCAAATGTTCAAGCTGTACGGCCAGTCAACGACTTGGTCATTAGCGCTGCAGAGGATAGTGAACAAAAAAAAAAAACGAAAGTGAGTCGGCCATGGTGGTTATGAAGATGGTGTCGTTTTTTTGGTTCTTTAGAGTGTTTTGAAGATTAACTAAACATATTGAAGAATTTTTTTAAACTCCTTAACGTCTCTTAACAGCGAGGTCTTTAGCGGGAAAAGATGGGGGGGGGCAAGGAATGGGAAGGAATTCGGGCATGGCCTTTTGAAGGAAGCATCACGGCATTTGCCTGGAGTGATTTGGGAAACCCTGGAAAACCCAAATCTGGATGCCCGGACAGGGATTCGAACAGCCGTCCTCCCGAATGCGAGGCCAGAACGCTAACTATTACATCACCACGCTCGGTGTGAAGAACAAAATTGGTGTCTGAATAATTGAAATCTGATGAGGGGAAATACAGATCGAACCAGAATCCAGAATGCCGAGGCAGACATTTCCATCAGGCTTGTCTATCTGACCCTTTGTTCAGGCATCACGGAAAAACTACAAAACCGATTTGCATGGGATTTTCACAGTTTATAAGCATATGGTCTATCTCAAAATCTGCGGCGTATCTTACAACTCTACGTCTCAAGGAAACGGAGCAACAAATGTTAATTAGATGCATCTCACATGAACACACCTTTACCATATAACCACCAAAGATCACACTACAACACAGATAAATTCTAAACCGTTTCGATTCTGTTAACATTGTTGTTTTTTTATTACTTTAGAATACACGAAAAACGTTAAAAAAAGCCATTACATCAAAGATGAACACACAAATAAGCTTAACAAAGTTGTGGAATGTAATTCTCTGGAAAGGTTGCCAAGATACTACGTTACAAACGTTGATGATTTGCCACCAGGAGAAAAACAAAATGCAAACGCATTATTACGCACTCCAAGATCCGCACGAGCGAAGCAGAAGGAAATGTTAGTGTTAGAGAGGCTGGAGAAGATATATGAACAGATTAACGAACACGGAAAGGAATGTACCAGCAATTACTCAGAACAACTAATTAATTAACTGAAGGCATTTCAGGTATGAGCCTCATTTCCGGTATGTTACGCATCTTCTGGGCAATCATCCTAACTATAAAGGTGAGACCGCTGTTTATGAGTACCGGCGGGGGCACAACAAGGGCCGATAAGTTAAGGCGGCGAAGTGGCCTGGTTTTTTTTTTTTTTTTTTGCGGTATCGGCGGCTGCTGGCGAAATGCGCGCAATCACTGCGCACCTGCGGCTGTACAGGGGGCAGGGCAGGGCACGGCCGACAACACGTGCGCAGGTGCGGCCAGGCCCCATTCATCCGCAACGCGTCAAATGCGCCGCACTTCCCTACACTCACACCAAAGCGCTGCGCGTCTCTTCTAGATTTGACACCCATGCTCTATTTCGTGCAGACGTACTCTATAATTTAAAAACGTAATGTATGTTAAAATACTCTTTCACGCATTCAGACATCACTGATTTATTTTATTATTATTATTATTTGCGGACAAGCCCATTAGGACTACGCAAAGTACTACTCAGAAGCGTTTGTTCGCTTCCTTTGTGCCCATATTTCCTTCATACGCTTGCTATGGGCTTCTTTTCTCTCATCAGACCATGTTGTTCCTGATCTTTTCTTTAATCTTTCCTCCCGGTCAACTTGCCACTTGTGAATTTTTGATTTAAATGTGTCTCTGTTTTCGAAATCTTCTGGAACAATTCCTGCTAATTTGAGGTCTTTCTTGATTTCTCCAATCCGTTTCATTGTATCCGATAGTCGATACTGATTTACTTCGGTTTTCATAGAATTCAACTATTTATCTTGTAAGTCTGTTAGGGTTCATTCTTTTGATGTGTCCATAAAATTTTAGTCGCCGTTTTCTAATATCACTGTGAATGTCTGCATATTGTAGAATTTCCTGATTACTTTTGAGTCTGTACTGGTCTCCTATGAGTCTTGGGCCCAAAATTTTCCTTATAATTTTGCGTTCTTTTTTCTCAATGTTTTCTATATCTTTTTTTCTGTTAAAATTAAGTGTTTCTGATCCATAAAGACATTCTGGTTTAATAACTGTATTGTAATGTCTCAGTTTTGTGTGCTTGGAGAGGCATTTTTTGTTGTAGACATTTTGTGTTAGGCGATAAGCTGTTTCCTTCTTCTGGCATCTAATTTCCTTAGATTTTGCTTCAGTTCCATTCTCTTGAATTGTTTCACCGAGATACTTGAAGTATGAGACTCGTTTAATTTTTCCATATTTTGTCTCCATGTATTTTGGTGTTTCTTTATTGCAGGTCATAAATTCTGTTTTCTCGAATGAAATCTGTAGACCTACTTTCTCCGCTACGTCTTTTAAGAGTTCGATCTGTTTTAGGGCTATTGCAATGTCACGGGTTAAGATTGCTAAGTCGTCTGCAAATGCTAGGCAATCTATCTTTAATTTTCCTCTGCCTAATATAATTGGCTGGTCAATTCCAAGGATTGATTTTTGTTTCCGCTATTCCTGTAACACTTTTTCAAGGACGCAGTTGAAAAGTAACGGAGAAAGTCCGTCTCCTTGTCTTACTCCTGTTTTAATAATGAAGGGTTCTGATATCTCCCCTAAAAATTTTATTTTGGACTTTGTATCTGTTAGTGTTTGTTGTATAAAAGCAAGAGTTTTGGGGTCTAAGCCTTGTTCTTTCAATATTTGGAATAATGACTCGATTTATTTTATACGTACAAAAATAGTGTCTGAATGAAACCTTGGCATTTGTCCGTCACTCGGCCGTATTCGACCGAATAGGACATGAGCAGGATACGCGTAACAATGTCTTCTCATGTCTTGGGATTAGTTCGTCATATTCGGCCGCAGACAGCTGCCCACTTACTATATGTTTAAATAGATTCTTCTTTTGTGGGCTGTGCCACTGGCCCACTGATTTTATTTGTGTAATGTGTTGTGTATATAACTAAACTATCACCCATTCAATATGAACAATTTGTTTATGTTTTTGAAGCTTTAAATCTACATAAACTGCTATGGACTATTTAAATTTAGAAAAAAATACTGCTAAATGAGTTGTACGAAAACTCGTAGATGATAACTGTTTTACTAATTTTCCAACTTCTCAAAAATGGCGGTACATATTCAATCAAACTGAAGATTTTCAAAAAATTATTTGAAATAATGTATTCGCTTTATCTGCCCCTGCCACTTTTGCGTACATTAAGAGAATTTATCCGAAGCATGAGCTTACCATATATTTTCATTTAAATATAGACTGTACACATGATTTGGAAGAGTTTAAAAAGAATAAGTATTGTTTATGTTAAAAAGCATTGAACAATACGTGTTCAAACATTAAAAATAAACGTGCTCTTTTTCTGTACGCTGTACTATTTTTTTCATCCCAGAACTCGTACGTACTCTTATTGTTACAAAAAAAGTGGCAACCATAGTTGTTTCATGTTGATGGGAAAGTTCTTTACTACTGCTCAGAGCTTAGTATTCAACAGAGTTTTTCCAGATTTTCCAAGGTCTCCAAACCAGTCTGGACTACTGGACGACTCAGTTGGCTCCTATTATTCGTCGTCATTATTGTTTCTAGGGCGCGTGGACAGCGAAATCATTAGTGTACTAACAAACAGCTGGTATGGCAACGTGGTAAATCACATCCTAATTTCTTACTATATGACCAAATGTAAGGAGGTCAGCAATACACACAATAATATAAAGTGAGATACTACAACTCAAGAAGACATACAAAATATTTTTAAAATCTCGAAACGAACAATATTTAGTTGCCTGTGAAAGGTTAACCAGATGTAAATCATGGAAACAACAAAATATCTGGCTGGGTGTAAAGGCTTGCTTATTTTTTTTTTTTTTTAAATTTAATGGCAATTAACTTTTCGGTCATACAGCTATCCAAAATGAAGTATATTCCTTGATCAGTTTCGTCTTCCTAGTTAGCCCGATTGAGCTTTCAATCTTCATGTGTTTGTCTAGTTACTCTTCATCTCACAAGCAGCTGAAGCTATCGGATTATTGTGGAATTGTACCCTCTAACCTTTTAGGTTGTTATTTCTCACAGATGCTAGGATTCGGCGATATACATTAATATTTTCACTGGATAATGAATGCGTCATGTTAACTGCTAATTGGATTCCCTTGCTTGTAAAAGCGATATCATAAATTTTGTGGTGTTGTTTCAGTATCTTTTGCATCCGAAAAATTTGTGGTTAACGTCAGATTCGCCATTTCTTATGGTTGCTTGTGCCTTTATGCCTCGTCGACGTCGAGGTCGTTTAAGGCGGGAAATCAATCAGGATAAGGAACGGGAAAGAATTTGACGATGACCTTTCGAAAGAACCATCCCGTCTCTGCCCTTTAGTGATTTCGGGAAACCCTGGAAAACCGAAATCTGGATGACCGGACTGGGATTCGAACCCGTGTTCTGCCGAATGCGAGACAAGAGCGTTACCGCTCATCCACCACGCTTGTTGCTTGTAACGGAGCAAGCCAGGTAGCGATAACAAAACAGTAAACACTTACTACTCATATTGGTGACTGTAGATTTTAAAACCTACAGCGATATAAGTCCAAGATTTATTGAACAGAACGGCTGATCAGCAGAAATGTTTAATCTTAGACATATTGTCAGGGTCATTATAAGGGATAAGTCATCCGCTAAACCGACATCTGCTTTTAAAACAGAAAATAAAGCACAATCTGTAAAAATGTGACGCATCGACAAATACACACCACAATCGTCATATTGCGGTGGATTCTCCCGGCGAAAAAGAAAATTGTTCGTCAGAGGACAGTGCCCTATGCGATGGCAAATACTCGTAGGAGAACCTCATCCCTTCTCGCCCGCTGGAAGGACCTATCCCGTGGCTGCTCTTAAGTATTGCTTGCTCTGCGGAAAGTTTGGAATTGAACACAGGCTTTTCTGTTGTTTAAGTACTGTGAACCTATCACCTCTCCTATTGGCTAGCCAAACAGGAAAGGATACGAAAATATTCTGTCGTTGATAGTACCAACTGATACAGCGCTAGACACATATAATACGTGTTAGTGAACACTCGCACTAATTGGGCTATGACTAGGATTATTTTCGGGAAAGAGATTTCTACATCAAGACTAAAATGTATCTGCAACCCCTACAATTACGACATGGAACAACTCGGCGGGTGAACTTTGGGCTTCCTTTATCAAAAAGGTCATTCACATTAAACACTTGTTAAGTTAAAATAATGCTTTCAGGTTACAAGCAGACTGAATGCGGTGTTTCCACACGATATTTCGCCGATCCAAATTTACGTCGGCATCTTCTGGTAACTTTACCCGAGAGCACGATATTTAAAATTGTGTTTCTGCAAATATCCTGGATCTCAAAAATTTTAACATCTACGTTTAATCGATCACGCAGTAAACATCCAAAAATATATAAAAGCACATTTAAGTGAAATCCCATCCGCTTGCTTGATATTATTTTGTTGACAAATATAGCTTTCAATGCAAACTTTTCAGTCAGACAGTATTTTCTTAGATTCTTTATTGTGCAGGTTTCAAAATTTGGTAAGACGATTTTATCTTTTAGTACTCTTGTCTAAATAATAAAAGATCTCCACAAGACTCTCACCTATTTTAAGTGGTAGACTTCCATCAGATTTTTCAACAGGTAAATTAATAAAGTGTCACACACAACCAATAATGCCAATATCTGCATGTGCTTCTCTCGAAACTACTGAATACCCTCTCTCCTGACCCGTCATTGCAGGGGCGTTATCGGAACACAGTTTCCAGTTGGTATTCGGCGATGTTCCAAGACCGATCATGGTGGCTGACCGGTTAACGCTCCGGCCTCGCATTCGGGAGGACGCTGATTAGAATCTCCGTCAAGACATCCAGATTTGGGTTTTACATGATTTCGCCAAATCACTCCAGGCGACTGCCGCGATGCTTTCTTAAAATGGTCATGGCCGAAGTCCTTCCCGTTCCAAATCCTTTCCCGCCTCTAATTACCTCCACGTCGACGAGACGAAAGCCATAAATAAATAAATAAAGTGTCCCAATTGTGATAACATGAGTTTCCTTCAAATGCTGGTATGCAAACATTTTTTACAGTTTTTTCTTGTATATCGCTATAAAATGTAACAACAATGGGATATAATTTTACATTGGTATCATTGCTTGCATAGGATGCCACTGAAAATGGAACATTCTAAAGACGCTTCACAACATCTGATATTGAATTTTCGACCATTCCTTTTAAAATGTAAGTTGTTTTCGTGCGACCATAGCCATATTTTTTTGCAACTTCTGATGAAGGTAACATCCTATTGAATAATGTACCTACGTGATGAATTGCAGTGGGTGAAATATTGTAATCCTCTAAAACGGCAGTGAACATATTCCACTAAAAAGGCAATGAACAAACTCTCCGCTTTAATTACTTCTGAATTAGACTTTCCAGACTTCGCGAAAAAAGTGTTGATTTTGTGGTTGTTTTTCTCTGATTTTAAACTCGCATTGTGTTTATCACACTTCACATGGACTATATTACGTATCATATATATATATATATATATATATATATATATATATATATACATGAATAGTAGGAACAATAATTATATTTTTAGTAATAGCAACAGCATTCTTAGGATACGTACTACCATGAGGGCAAATATCATTCTGAGGGGCCACAGTAATTACAAACCTATTATCAGCAATCCCATATATTGGAACAGATTTAGTTCAATGAATTTGAGGAGGATTTGCAGTTGATAATGCAACATTAAATCGATTCTTTACATTCCATTTTGTATTACCCTTCATTATTGCCGCAATAGTAATAATTCATTTATTCTATTTACATATAACAGGATCAAATAATCCTTTATTGTGTGCTATATTCATACCACAAACTGCACAAAACACAATTTTTACCCTTTTTATTAATTTTAACATGCACAGAAATTTTACGGAAAATGCTTCCCCAAATGTTTGGTAATACTATTGTATTTCTTGGAGTTATCCATATTTACAGCAGAGTTATACAATCTACATAAATTACCAACCAGACATACAATGCACACGGGACTATCCGGAAGTGGAAGAAAACAATACCGAAACGATTAACTATTGACTACAATTAAATGTAGTGTACCTAAGCGTAATTTTATAGTCAAATAAAAGGAGCTTCAACGCACATAAAACAGCACTTGCAGCCACGAACGAAATCGGAAACCTACCAAAACTGTCCATAAAAACCGCAATAACCTTGTTCCATATTAAGATCTCACATACGCTATGAATTTTAATTTGGAATTAGGTAAAATATCATAATTCATTCCGTAAAACAGTAAAATAACAGCACTTTCCGTAAATTTTACGGGAAAACTGTAAATGTTGGCAGGAATGCATACTCAACGCGAAAATAGTATTCGTTTTGTCAAGTTATCGTAGTAGTCACAGGTTGTCGTCAGTTGTGGATACACTGACTTTAACGCAGCATCCACGTTCAGTTGATACTGCTCCAAACGTTGTGATGTGGATAAAACAACGGTAGCCTTCTCCTAGCCCGGTCTGCGAGAGGCAAACCAGGTGTGCGCTACCCGGAACACGCAAGCCTCGCTTAGCCGACTGCCGCTTGCCGTTTCCCACGCTTCATTTCGGACAAATCAAAGCTTCCTTCCAGCGGTGGGTCTAAATACCTAACTTAGTGGGAATTCTAGTACAAGTTTATAAATGATTGAAGCGATTTCACAAATTTACAGCAGCTATGTTATTTGACATACTGTCACAAAACTTTACAGTTATAAAGAAAAAATCAAAAAGTTTTACAGTCGAGTTTCAAATTTCTGCCACTAGAGCGCAGACGTGAGCATTCTGTCAAGATGGCGATGGATTTCTCGTGGTAGGGATGACGATCAGCAATTACTACCATGGCCTCCACGCTCTCCAGACCTAACCCCATGTGATTCTTTTTATGTGGGGTTATTAGAAAAATCTATCAGAACTACGAGCTGGCATCAACATCGCTTTTTAACAGGTTGATAGGGACATGTTGTGCCGGGTGTGGCAAGAACTCTATAATTCACTTGATATCTGCGAAATCAGTAACGACACATGTAGACCACTTTTAATATGTTAAGAAGAACTTTTTTTAGTATTTCTGTATGACTGGTGACAACATTTAAAATAATGTGGCTACAGTAGATTTGTGAAATCGCTTTAATCGTTTATAATAACATGGAATTAATACTCATGTCACCGCCACACGTGACGATATACAGTCTTCAGACAGAAAATTTTCATCGTTGCAATATTTTCTGCATACAGAAGTATAGGTGGAGGTTCTCACAGCATAGTACGACCAGACTTATGTCATAAATTAGGCGGATATATAGTTATGCATTCTTTTCTTTTACCTGGTCTCTCAATCTGAAGGACAAATGACTGTCGGTGGCCCCATACGCCCTCTACCATATTCCAGAGAGGTTTGGATTTAAACCAGTCCCTTGGAACATAATCTAGTGATTATGAATAGCACGCTGCTACTTCTCCAGAAATGCTGGTGAAATGCAAAACGATTAAAATTTATACAAACTCTGCAATTCGAACCGGCAAAAACCTTGTTGAGAGCTGGACACCATAGTACATTGTATACACAACCGCGGGGAGGTTCGTCAAAATGTAATCAGAACATTAATAAATAATTTTCGGATCTCTTTGACCAAAAAAATAGCAAAATATGCATGCAAATATGACCAAGCATTTAAATTTACTATACAACGAAACATGCCCAATTATATATCATTTATCTTATCTAGTAGTGTCGCTTTCATGTAGACAGCATAATTTGCTTCTGTGCTCTCACTGCACCATTGGGAAATTAAATTTTAAATCTTTTTGTTGAAATTATTTTAATTTCACATAATTAAGAAAAGTACTTTTTCGTCTGTACTAAAATACTCCGCTTCAAATCCCTTTATTTAACTCCGTAACTTCTCACTTTCAGAAAATTTTGTTTTCGGCATGGTGGTACTCACTGATCCACTGCAGATTTAACACTGACAGAATTAAAGTATTTTAAGTATTGGCGACAATAAGACATTGATCGACGCGGATCGACACAGGCATGTTGCTACTGCGTTGTCGATATTAAAAGGCTAGCGGATCATTAACGGTTAGAGAGTGACAGTAATGTAAAACTTAAATTCTTGACTGGTGAATTCTGACCAATTCAGTAACTATTAGTTTTGTTTATTCTTAAAACAGGAAATATAACAGGAGTGCATTCCCGTTACTATTAAAAACTACCACATTTTTCCTCAAACTATGCCCTTATGACCATAAATATTATCGTCATATGCCAAAAACTAGTAAAATGGCCTGAATATGCATTTTTATATGCTACAATACATTTAAATAGAATCAGAAACGTTGAATCAGTGTTTAATTCAGCATTACAGCTCCAAAAGGAAGCTTTTAATTAAAAAAAAGCCTGTTCAACAGTTTCATAAAATAATTATAACTCACCTTGTGAGATGTTTCGTCTCAGAAGTTTCTAACTACAAAATTGGAATTATTTTCATAAAGTCTCTCGCATTATACATTGAATACATTTGAAGTAAAGACATTCAGATCTAAAAATTTATCCTTAATAATAAGAATCACCCCTTGATAAGCTTAGTGGCGGCAACTCTAATCAGCTGTTAACCTACCAGTCCTTTTTACTTTCGTTTCATTCGATTTCTATAGCGCGCCGCGGGTTTATAAATTCCTAAATTTACATAAACATTCCCAGGAAACACGGGATTAAAGACGGCGATATCTTTAATTGCAGGATTAATAATTTCGCAGATTGACGCTGTGGGAATGTATAACGTGAGAAGATAAGTCCAGACGACTCCCACATCAGCAATTAAAAGGCGGTTTCCGTCACTCGGCAGACCAGATTAATGGAGCGTATGTGGGTTTAATGCCAAGAGCGGCCAGCGACGTGGTCGAAATTATCAGAGGAAGTTAACTCCGCACTTGTTGGCCGTACGCATCACAGCACTCCAAAACTGTCGCATACTAAATTCAGATTTGAAGCCTTCACCACTCACTGTCTACCTATTACGATATTACAACTACCGACAAGGAACTCGGAGTTGCATACGTCTTTACTAGGTAACTGGTCTAGATATGAAATTTTTTGTTTTGATAACGTCCGCATTAATCCATGGTGAATAGAATTCAGACCATCCAAATGATATTTCTAAGGATTAAGAACGGAGTAATCTGACTTGTGAGATTGAGAAATGAACATATCAGGAAAGCAGTGAAACAAGAAAACGAACATGGTGAATAGGGGACTTAGACTCCTGTGGTGTTACTCTTGAGAGGGTGAGAAAAGACTGGCAAGGAAAGTGTTTAGTATTTGTAAGAAAGAAGCCTCGAAGACGACTAAGGGACAAATGATTAAAGGTACTGCGAGGAATTGTCCAATGCAGAGGAATGAATCTGACGAAGAATGAAAAAAGGAAGACAAGCGGAGAAAACGATGAAAAGGTATTGTTCTGTTCAGATCAGTTCAGTCGCTGCAAACATTCAAAGGATTCGTCGTCACAAAACAACAACAACTGCCCTAGCAAAAAAAAAAAAAAAAAAAAAGCTCCAAGGAGCTTATATGAGTATGCTTGATAACCATGGAATAACTAATCAACATGTGATCATCACAGGTGGTATTATTTGAACTTTGTATCCATCCTGCAATCTTACCTATTACATCGAAAAGCTTGAAACAATTCATATTAATAATTAAAAACACTGACTAAGCCATCCAAATTTCGGTTTTCCGTGGTTTTCCGAAATCGTTTCAGGCGAAAGTAGTGACGGTTTCTTCAGAAGGCCATGGTCGAATTCCTCCGATTCCTGGTACCCAGTCCGTCTCTAGTGACCTCGACGTCGACGAGGCGTAAAAAATAGAAACACCGAGAGCTGAATGAATTGCTAAAACCCCGAAAACATGCCAATTAATTAGCTACAGTGTAAAAAAAAAAAAGAGAGAGAGAAGAGAGAGACAGAGAGAAGCAACGGTAAAATACGGAATGTGGCAAGCCGCTCATCTATAATATTCAATATATGTGAATATAGCAGTCGTGGAAATTGAACAAAAATTTGATTGTGTCTTAAGGGTTCAAGAAGAAATATTCAGCGTCTTTCGATTATGGCGATCTTACTACCACATATATGGACGTTGTGGATCATTTTTCTTCAATTGCTGATAATAGTGATAAATAAATAACGCCAAAGCAATTGAACGTTCGTGCATTTATTGAACTCCCGAACGCGTTTCACTTCTTTTGCAGAAGCATCTTCAGCGGGTTCTCATTTCTTGGTCTATTGAGAACCCGCTGAAGATGCTTCTGCAAAAGAAGTGAAACGCATTAGTGAGTTCAATAAATGCACGAACATTCAATTGCTTTGGCGTTATTTATTTATCAATCATTACTACCACATTTTTGAAAAAAGAAAGACTTATCAATAGGACGAATATATTATTAGGTTGGAAACTAATAAATTTGGGTTATTATAGCTCACACTATAAGCTAATGTGGGGCAATATAAAGATAACCAATTTAAGATGGATAATATTCAGACCAGGCATTCGAATGAACACGGGTTCCAGATTTCGGTTTGCCGGGATGCTTCCTGTGAAAGGCCATGACCGAATTCTTTCTACGTTCGTTGCCTTCCCCCTCCCCCCCCCCCTAAAATCCTCCTTCACCTCTAATGACCGCGACGTCGACGAGCCGTAAATCCCGAGGAAAATAAAAAAATTCTTGGATACATAAAGTATTAAATAAACATGTTAACGGAAAGGATGGGTAAAGAAAGACACCTGTGTAAGTAATAGGACTGTTGGTCACGTTTTGAGATGTTGATTAATCTCTTAGACGAGCGAGTAATTAAGGAGATGAGGAAAATTAAACTTATGGAATATGAATCAGATAACAAAGACATAGGTGTTAACAGATGTTTAAAAATTAAGATATCAAGTGAGGATAAGAGGAATTACGAGTAGAACTAAATCAACCCAGTTGAGATACTAAAACCAGAAAAAAAGGCTTGGGTTATAATGTTACAGAACATAAACTCCCAGTTTTATAACTAATTAGAAGTTTTCGTAGATGCACTCATTACATTAGTGTAGTGACCTTTTACTATAAGTTTACTCCTTCAAAAAAACATATAAATACTACGACAAAATTAGCATCAGCTTTTGACCATGCCAAGATAACGACAAAATTATGATGCTTGAAAAATGGAAGAATTTGATTTGTTTGAATGAAGAGATAAAGGACAATCGGTGGCCAAAGACGACAGCTCGACCGCTCAGATTTACAACACGCCTCAGGTAATAAGAACGGAACGTTCATGTATAATATTATCATCTTCAAATAAACATAAAATTGTAGCGGTATAAGTCAGAGGGGAATACCCGTGATGGAGTTGATACGAAGTACTAATGACTTCGATGAAATTCCTGTCTTGTTGTTTATTTATCGTATTTTTTACTACACAGAACAGTTAACTGAATGAAGAAAGACAAATTTCCTTTTAATCCCTATCCTCAGTCCATCTCTTCCTATCATTTACTAATCTCTTCATCGCAATATACCTATCAAAACCAACATCATTAGTCATCGGCTTCATAAATTGCCATCGTCATAATATTGTTCTACATTTTTTACCTGAGACTTTTCTGTCCGTTACCTAATTAATCACCGCTACATGTGTTAATACAATAATCAAAAAACTTGCCGGAATCACAATTGATGTGCCTATAATGATCCTTTGGACAATACCTCTACCTTTCGGTGTACTAAAAAGTAAAAACGATTTTACTGATACAGTTTTATATAGATCTAAGTGAAAATACAGAACTGCTCAAATTTTCTATCTGGTTCTTGTGCTACAGTATGGAGAACACTTTGGCTTAGAAATCCGTAGTACGATGTATCAGACATCGATTTAAGGAATCTGCACACTTGCTCACGTTCTTTTCGAAAGCTATTGATGGGTGAGGAAAGTAGTTTGTGGAAGAAGCTTATAGAAAGAAGAGACAGGCTGGTAGGTCATATTTTGAGACAGGCTGAATTGGTTAATTTGCTGGTGGAGGGTACAGTCGAAAGTAAGAACTGTTGAGGAAGACAGAGATTGGAATACATGAAGCAGATAATAGAGGAAGTGGGTTTTAAGGGATATGTAGAGATGAAGACGTTAGCACAAGATAGGAAGGGATGGAGGATTGCATCAAGCCAGTCGAAAGACTGATGACGGCAAAAACAAAACAAAAATTTCACCATAAAGCACATTCAACCGTTGAATCCAGCTATTGGGGGAGGTGTGGAGGGTTATTTTGACGTGTTTCATCATAATTTGTGATGTCAATCATCTGTCCATCACGTACTATGTATGATTGCTCGTCTTTGAGGAGACCGAGCGTAGTGGGTGAGCGGTAACGCTCGGGCCTTGCATTCGGGAGGATACGGGTTCAAATCCCCCTCCAACCATTTCTGTTTCCTGAAATCACTCTACATTAATGAAGCGATGGTTGCTTAAAAACGGCAGGGTAGAATTTCTTCCGGTTCCTTGCCTCTCTTCCAGCTCTAAGGACCTCGACGTTGAAGAGCTGTAAAGCCCGAAATAAAAAAAAATAAAATAAGAGAGATATTTCATTTTAGACATTGTTGTTCCTGCTTTGATTAATCAGCACACGGATGTGTGCTATGATTTGGCATTGCTAATGGAACAGTACTTCATTGTATAGCTTATTTGTTGGGAGGATATTACTCAGCACAGAGAGTCATCGATTTAAAGCCGTTATAATGGTTCCAGGTATTGCTCGTGTGGTTTGATCTGCTTTATTGACTTGTATGCTATTCAACCTCACAGGAGTACTCTTCGCTACTATTACTGGCGACGAATGTATCATTATGTATCTGTTATCATAAGTGTACCTCCAGTATCAACCCAAGAGGTTCAGGTACGTTTATTGCCCATTTTGCTTATCTTATAACCCATCCCCTTTGTTTTCCCATCAAAACCTACGCAATTGTTAATTTAGATTAAACGGAAGCAATTAAAGATATTACATGTGGTGCAATAAATCAATACCTTTCTCCACAGAAATGTTACGGTAAGCAATATTTTATCCGCGACAATCATGAAAGAAATCTTACAGGTGATAAATCTATATTTAGTAATCTGGATGCTACCATCTCTTCTCGTAGAAAAGTTGATTGAAAAACATGTCAGAAGCTGATACCTATCTTGTAACAGAAGTGGTTTCTAATTTCATTAACTAAAAATAACTACTCAACTTAATTAATAAAGCCTTGTGATTTGTAATGTCAAGAAATACATTTCGGTTTGTAAGCAACAAAAATACCACTAGATCGAGCCATAAACAACAAAATTCGCAGCTGCGCCGAAAAATTATACGTGTGAACAAAATAATTGTAAGTTAGGAATATTTGAAAACTGTTTTTAGTGAAGTAATTTCTTAACGTGATGGTAAAGAAGGTATTAACCGTTAGCAAAGTTGTGGATTCACTCATTACCCAAAAAAGTAACACTTCGTGGAAGGTGAAAACTTTAATAACGCCATTCGGAAGAGAAACAAAGACAGACTTTGACACCCTGCGTCTGCAGAAGAGGGAAGGTTCAACCCCCAAGAGCATTTACTTCCGAATAAAGTTTGGATCATTGCAGGGAGTAGATTCGATTCGAATCCCGGAAGGGTCGGCCATTTATAATTAAATATATGAATTACAAATGAGCTAGGAAGAGAATCAGAAAATTCGAAGCTGAGAAACGTATATATCGATACCTATGGTAGGATCACATTCGTACATCGACCATTCCATAGTATTAAGTGCCTCTTTGCATGGAAGCATCAACGCAAGAAAATATTTTAAAATAATGTAACATTAACTAAAAACACGTATATCTTGTAGAGTTGATGATCAGAACATAGCTGTATACAAAATAAAAAATATTCATTCTATAATTATTCGTAACTCACTTCAGGAAGGATTTTAACGCAAATCTTTCCACCCAGTTGACAAAAAAAGGTTATGTCAACTGACGTCTATATTTAGGTGTCAATTCTTTTCGGTACTTTTTTTTTTAGCAAACGAAATAATTTTTCTTACAAGGGACTCAGAATTACCATGAACTTCTAAAATAATGCTACATTTCATGTGTACTCCGAATTAAATGAATGCAATTCAGCATAAGAAATAAAATGAATTATTAACGTCATTCAGTAGGCTCAAGTATCCAAGTACTACTCATGTACTAATGAAACATGGCTGTAGTTTGTGCAGTTATATAAGTTATTTCTTCTTGAACACATAATTTGTTATCTTTAAATGTAAAAACAAAATTTTAATAATTTATCTTGTAATTAGTTTTATGATGTTATTGTTATCAAGAAAAACAAAACTAATAAAATTGTTTAATACAGATCAAAGAAGAAAATTTGTCAGGTCATTATTTAACCATCACTTTTAGGTAAAGTTTGCGGCATTTAAATTTTGTCGGTATCCTCATAACATATGAAAACAGCTGAAACTAATATGATGGCTGCTGTGATCAATTCTTCCCAATTTCTGTTAGGAGTCCCATATTTAGGTAATCGGAATCGAAGAGTGAAGAGACAAGGAAAAGAGTCTGAAATAAATACAAATCTTTTACAGATAAACCCTTTTTCTGGATATACTAAATCGGCAATGGTTCCATTAATATATCACATAGGCATTCATTCTCATAAGCTCACAAGTCCCAACGCATATTCTCGTTTCCTGTCGCAATCACTCCTGCGTTGTGTGTGAGTGTGTGTGTGTTTTTACGTCAAGTATTCAGAACAAAAACTAACCGCGAACCTGGTGTTTGCGCCAATTGAAAATATTGGATCTATGCACGTCTCTATAGTGGTATAAAATTGATCAAATCATAATTCACAAGAATAGATTCTACTATGTCTTCAAATGTCAGCTTTGCGGTAAGGGTAGTGGAAGCCCTTGAAAATAGGAAGAGTACACCAAGGATCGTCGCAACGTACAATGTTCTGCGAATTACTTTGACGTCGGTCTTAATAAGATAAACGAAATGTATGGCCTACAATAATAGTGATTTCAGAAAATAACCAATTTTGTCCTCAGAGCGGTAAAAGAATTTGCTACAGTTTTTTATAGATTTTCAGGAGGGTTTATAAACGTTACTGCAATGAAATGTTCTTACCTCGAATGTGGAGAAAGAATTGAGGATAATTGTTGTTACTAGTCCCGAATATTCAGACACGGAAAGGATGTTATTACCGGGTATTGTCAGCTAACATTAATACGCAACGTATAAGGTACTAACATACATATCAGTCACAGAGGAAAGATTCATACGGATTATAGCGTGTCAGGGGAAACGTTGAAACCAAGGTAACAGGGCCGTCATTTAAACAAAAACACTTGTTAGAACTAATTTAGCTCCACGAATTTCGTAACAGTTAGGCCCTAAACAAATTACCTAATAATCCTAACCTATCTTGTGGCCAATCATTTAAGTGTACGCATTAAATGAAGAGATCAATGTATAGCTTCTAATAATAAACATTCTGTAATTATGTCATTCAGAAAAATAGACTAAAGACTGCAAATATTTCACTGACAAGTTATTAAAAAAGAAGTCAGCTCTTACGGGTACAAATTATGTTAATATTACGAATTTAGTCAGCCAATTCAAATCGGATAGGGGACAGAGCAGTATGGGGTAAAAGCCTGCAATTAACTTTTCAGTTATAACGAAACTATTTTTCAATCATCGGTTTCAGCCCATTATTAAATCAACTCTGTTTAATGCTGACTGTTTCCACCTGATTTACTGTTTCCACTACTGAGAGTTTTAAAGTGAGAATATGGATCGAAAAAAAACAAAGAGGTACCTACCTCCATATCTACTATAACAATATAATGTGAATTTCCTTCCATTTATACAGAACAGTTAGTTCATAAATATTTTGTGTTGTAAGTAGAATCATCAAGGGTAATAAATCTAACAGTACGAAATACGTTTACATTTATTACATAAAACATACATTACATGAATTTTGGAATGTACTTTTTCGATATGTTTCAGAAGGTTCTATTGGGAAAAAGTTTGCCGTTATATTTTGAATTCACATCTAGAACACGGCCAGTATACGGTAACAAATGAACACGGCAATATTAAGAAATTTTTCCACAGCGAGCGCCAACTGATTCGGTTTCCGTACGTTATATAGACCAGCATCTAAAAAGACATCTGCGCTTATGAAGGAAATAAAAACACTGAAAACAGTTTGCAGCGGGAGAATGAGTTAATCACAGTGATCAGCTAGTCGTAATGCAACCATCATCCGACTTTATTGCGGAACATGCAATTTCATACCTAGCAAAGCACTTATTGCCGTCTCGCGTGATAAATAGCCGACAACGGAGTTAAAACTAAAAACTAATATCATAAGCGGTGCAAATAGTTGATTATAAAATCACGTTATCCGCATTTCGTGCTGATATTTTATACCGTCCACAACGTTTACGATACCTGGTCTACGCGTCACTATACCAATAGTGTCAAACGTAGTTTACACAGTGTTTTTTTTTCGGATGCTGTTATTAAGTAAATCAGGTCTTACTCTAGAAAATATAGTTAGAACTGTACTATATCTATTTGAGATATCACACTGTCGGGGTTGTATCAATCATACCGCCAAGGAAAATTATTAAACTGTACTTCCCTTTTGGTGATATATCACCTGTTTTTCCGGACTTAACTTTTACATAAATTATCGCATTCCAGAACAGTTGAAAAATAACAGATCAGTGATGGAAAGGTAAAATGAACGTTTATAGATGGAAGGGGAGGTACAAAAATTTTGATTAGATCGAGACGCATTCATATCTAATCTAAATTCGATGCAACTTACTGTATTTAGACAGACAAAAGGGAACTTCGCCGTGTTGCTTGAGAATATGGGTGTGTGTTTTTTTTTCGGTATTACGGTAGTGTCTCTCACCTGTACGACGTCTCTCGGAGGCCAATCCTCACGCGACTGGCGTCAGTTCTGACCAGACGGCTAGCTGCCCGCACTCACACACCTGTATGACCGCGCACTCACATTCTAGCTCTGCGACATCCCTCAACTAATACACCATTGCTCATCGCCGAAACGGAGTCGAAATACTCAACGAAAACTCGCTGTTAAGTAGATTGGCTTGACTGTGTTGACAGAATTCGCCTCAACATACCTTGAGAAAAAAGACTAAATATTTATCATAAATCGAAAGATTTTAAAATGTCATAAGACAGTAGGAAAATTAAGAAAACGTATGGAGCAGTCACGAAGCAGAATTTAAAGTATTTCCACCGAAACAGCATGTGCAGAGGATGGAAAATAGTTTAAAAGTGCTAAACTAGTATGTGCCAGAGTTAGCGGATAAATATAAAGGTTAAAAGTTTTGCGCAAAAGAAGTAAAATGCACTGTTACCTGTATCTCCACTCGAGGCTATCAACAACCGTCAGAAATCCCAGCACCAATCTTCCCCCGATGAACTCGGCGAGCGCCGAAGGCCAGTAAAACCGTGCCCAGAATTTTGGAGGTCGCGGATTCACTCGTAAAGCGCAACGGAACCGGCGGAACGTTCGGCATGAAGGCGCGGCGCGGCGCGACGGTGTAGTTTACCTTGTTACAAGTGCCGTCGGCGCATGGCTCGCTTGCTCGCTGTGCTACTTGCGGAGCCGCATAACGGCGCTGGGCCGGCTGGCGACTGGCAGTGAGCCTCTCGCGGCGGAGCGGGAGCAGTCGCCCGCCCGCCGCGCGCGGACCGACCAATAGGCGGCGCGCCGCGAGGGGGCAACGACCAGCCACCAGGGGAAAGGAATTCACAATTATTATTCCGGCCACCGGCTGCCCGCTCACACACGCGGCCCCCTCCCGCCGGGCGGCGACGACGCGCACGTCGACGCGCTCCCACCCCACCCCGGCGACTCCCTCAGCCCGCTCAGCCCCCCTCGGCGGGCAGACGTCTCCCCACCTTCTTCTCCGGACCCCCCCCTCCCCCGGACCCCGCACGGCACTCTTCCCGACTTCTGGCTTGCGGGTTAATGGAGCGCCGACGGCTGACTCAACAGAGGCACCGGGCCACCTAACCCACAAGCCCTCCGGCAAAGCAAGAATTGCCGAAATTCCGTGCGTAATTCACGCACTGGAGTGCGTCGTGCTTGCTGCGTGTCACAAAAATTAATCCAAATGCTTCCAAGCTTTCAGTTCGTGTCCTACACATTCATTGAAGTCTCTTTCATGACCCGAACATTAATTACATTTATCTCAAACTAGTTTAGTTGTTACTAGGTTACACTTATGACTTCTGCAATACTAGTACAAGTCCATTTCAGGTAGGACAAAGAAGAAAATATACTTAGAACAAAAATTTTGTGATGATGAAAATTGAGTTACTTTTCTCTACGTACGTTAAAGTTTCCATGATCCTTTCTTTTAACCGTAAATTAATGACTCAAATTATTCCTTCCAATCACTTTTGTTGATGCCATTTAAGGAGGCTGCAGGTCTTGATCCTGACAACAGTCGTACTTATCTTTTTTTCCCGGCTTATCCAAGCTAGCTTGCTATTTACGAAATGATTCTCATTCAAAAGAATAGCGGTTTCACCATTAAACGAGTGCACCACTTGTCTAAACATTTTTGCTCGGAAATACATTTAATTAAAGAAAATCATTCATATCATTACAAGGTTCCGTGATGCGTTAAGTGCATAATTCACTTCCCATTCTGCTGCAACTACAGAAGAAAAAAAAAAGAGCTATACTATATCCACTTTATGCCACGCCTCTCGTAATCTTTGTTAATTGCGGCTACGTATGAATAATCAATCTCTGTTAATGCTCAGAATGTAATAGAGAAAACGGATTGTAAAACAAGAATTCCACTAAAATGTTGCTTAAGTTATATTTCACGTATTGGCTTATCTGAAGAACTACTTAACTTCTTATTGAAGAGGCACAATTGATCACGAACAGTAATGATATGACAAGGCAAACTTTTGCATACTACTTGATAGTTCTCTGCTGTTCTATTACCATGAAATTTATATATGTAAAATAACAGTCGTCTCGCATACCTGGAAGCGGCATACGTTTCAAGTTTATGAACATAGAAAGTCGTAGTACGAAATAGACATATAAAAGACCAAATTCAAAGTATGTTGCCCACTTCGGAAGTAACTTTTAAATGATATACGATATCATAAAAAAAAAATATGAACGAATGCTCAATTTCGGCCAAACTATTGCGACGTTAAATGCACTTATTTGTGTTACTTAATACACTTTGATGCCAAATTTTGGAAGCACTGAAGGCAAGATCTAGACAAAAATGAGTTAATTAAACTGTCTTAACATATAAATACAAATACGAATAGCTAATTACGTCGAACTCTCTGAGAAATGGATGAATATATGTAATTTGTTTGTTGTGGATTCCAGAACCGAAAAGGGGTTATGGCGAAATACCTGTTTAATTCTTCAGACAGAAATCTGAAAACTTACACAATTTCTTATATGTGGTTCTTTAGGGAACGTCCATAAACTACGTGGCTCCATTCTGACCTTCTTTGAAACCCTTTCCCCCCATCAGTCCGCCTTCTGCATAGCCTGACGTGAACCCCCTCCTCCCACCCCCTGTGGCACGTAGATTTTTTTCCTAATTAATTCCAGAAGACATTTTGTACTCTTTTCTCTTGATACAATATCGTTTATAAAGAATACAACTGCTATTTTCATTATGCACTTTTCTATAATCATAAAAACCCTGAATGAAATTTTGACACTAGATACACTTGCAAATAATGAATTATTCGGGAGAAAAAACCTCTTTCTCAGGTACAGTCAAATATCCTTTTCCTCTTGAGAAGACACTAAAAAAATTCTCCTTATATCATTCACCATTCTTCATTAGCTGATAAAATAGAACAAACTATACCTGCCGCGTAAAAAAACTAAGAATAGCTGCATTTTTTAATTTCTTTTGCTGTAGTTCTGTAACATTTCTTTCTACATTACCAGGGGATGATACTTTTATCTGCTTAAATATTTCTGAAACTCACTGGATAATGCAAATTCGTTGGAAAAACGTTTTCAATAAGTCTCATAAAGTTTATTTAAAGCAGCACTTCAATTCTCGTTTCTTATCAATCAATCTTTCTTGCTTAGATCTTAGCGCCTCGTCGACGTTGAGATCACGAGAGGCGGGATAGGGTTGGGTACAAGGAACTGAAAGGAGTTGGGCCCTGGCCTTTCGTTGGAACCATCCACACTTTCGCCTGGAGTGATTTAGGGAAACCATGGAAAACCGTAATCTGGATGACCAGAAGGAGATTGGAACCTGTGTTCTCCCAAGTATAAAGCTCAGTCATCACGTTTGGTTTTCAAGTTTTGTATTCAAGCATTAACTTTCAATACAATTATTTTCTGCTTTATTTTATTTTTTCCGTAGCAAACTAAGCAGGTTCTCTTATAGTCAGCACCTTATGTAGTCTGGATGTATTGTCATCAGGCCGTGGTATACGGTAAAGTAATGGGCGACTATCGGCACATTATACCGTAAAAGAAAACCTCATACACCGCAGCACACAATCGACTATCAACATGATAATTCCGTGTTGGTCTTTATGGTCTGGTGACAGTTTCTTAACAGTTACGCAATCAGCCTCTCTGCCTGCAGCTTAAAGCGAAATCCAAATCACGGAAGCATTCTGTGCTCGGAAGGGACTTTGCTAAGGTTGAAGACCGGATTAGATATTTCAAAAATCACGGCCACGATAGGGATTCGAGCTAAACATTTCTTACTGATGATTCCGTAACATATCTACAATTAAGTAAAAGGAGTATCCCATAGTTTTAAATCACCCACGTGACCATGATGCAAATTTAACACTTACCTAAAAAAGGGGAAAAACAAATTAAATAGTAAAAAGTGTATAGATATTCAGATTTCGAACCAAAATGAGTCCCACTTTATATTCAGAGAAGCAATTTCTCATTAAAAATGCAGAACATGAATTAGGATAAGCACTGAACATCTGTTTGGAGGAAAACTGGACATTCCAGGGACTAAAAGGAGACGGAAGGTTATGGGTGAGTGGTAACGCTCTGGCCTCACATTCGGGAGGACGCTGGTTTGAGCCTCCGTCATGCCATCCAGAATTCGGTTTTCCATGGTTTCTCCAAATCACTAAATGAGAATTCCGGCATAGTTTCTTCAAAGGCCATCACCAAATTCCTTCCCATTCGTTGGCCCCAGTCTTTTCCCGCCTCTAATGATCTCGACGTCGACGAGACGTGAAGCAATTATCAAAAAAATATAATATACACGGAGTATGCCCTGTTCTAGAGTACTGTTGTGTTATATGGGATAAATATTGGAATAAATTTGTTAGTTGTTTGGTGAAGGTGCAAAGAATGGCTGCATCCTTCGCAGCCACTTGCTTCAGCCCTTATTTATAGTGTCACAAACATGATAAAGAGATTTAGATGGGACAGAGTTACTCCGCGTTCGAATTACTGGCCGGCATGCGATCATTTACTTTCATTTCAGGCAGTACAGAAATACATCTTCCTCCATGGTACAAGGGTAACAATTGCGGGGCAGATAAAATCATCCAAACAAGGTTCAAGAGGATGCCTATGGTTATACTTTGCTCCATTGTTCGTTAGGGACTGGGGTGCACGTAGAAGGGTGTAGTTTTCGTTAATACGTTAGGTAAACTACAAACAAAAACTCGACACTTCTTCTTTTCTTCTCCAAACACTTTGTCGTCGGCTGCCCTTGATGTGTTTTAATCTTTCACGATCAAATTTGGAGCTATGGTTTTACGGCCGCGTGTCCTTGGTGACGCCAAGCATTTTATACCTACCGCCAGGTTGTGGGAAGTGAAGTGTCTGTGAAACTTATAACTATGTTATGTGTGATAAGTGAATTTTTTGTGTTTGTGAAATGTGTAGTTTATGAGGCGGAGATTAATGACCGTCCCGGCATTCGCATTTGAGCATTGAGCCACACTGGAGGGTCAAAAACACTATGAGTAAAAAGATTATTTCCGTCTAAGCTAATTTATGGGTTTCTATTATACAGGGTGTTTCAAAAAGAATATACGTATTACAAAGTATTCTTTTGTCCAAACTATCGATCGCTGCGCCCCGGCTCGGCTATTGGAGAAACGAATACATAGTCTAGTTTATTTAATAGCCGCTAGATGTCAGTCATCTTGTGTTATTCTTGGTAATCGTCATATGTTTAAAATGGCTACTCCACAGCAGAAATCATTTTGTGTTATCCAGTTTGCGAAGTGCAATTCCGTGATTACAGTGCAAAGACGTTTCAGGTTGAGGTAGCAAATGCATCCTCCGAATGGGTGGAACATTCGTAGATGGTATCGACAGTTTGTAGATACCGGATGTGTATGTAAAGGAAAGATTTCTGGCCGCCCTCGTGTTTCTGAGGCACATGTTGCACGAATTCAAACTGCTTTCGAACGTAGTCCTTCAAAATCAACTCGTCGTGCCAGTCGGTAGTTACAACTACCTACAACAACAATTTGGTGTGTTTTGAGACGTCGGTTGGTTATGCAGAAGTTAAAGTTGTTACAAGCTCTGCGTCCTGATGACAAACGGAAACGTGTGGCATTTTGTAACGAGATTAATGATGCTACTGACAATGATAACATTTTCGCACAACGCATCGTTTTCAGTGATGAAGCGACTTTCCATGTTAGTGGTCAGGTAAACAAACACAATGTTCGAATTTGGGGTCTACAGAACTCACATGCAGTCATTGAACATGTACGAAATTCGCCAAAAGTCAATGTGTTTTGTGCGATATCCCGATCATCTGTTTACGAACCATTCTTCTTTGATGGAAACACGGTTAACGGTCAGCAGTATCTCGCTATGTTACAAAACTGCTTTTTTCCGAGGCTGCACGAAGACAACTTCATTTTTCAACAAGACGGGGCACCCCCTCACTGGAGTCGCCAAGTGCGTGAATAACTGAATGAAACTCTACCGAACCGTTGGATTAGTCGTCAAGGAGCTGACGACTTAGCATGCATCAGCTGGGCTTCACGGTCACCGGATTTGACACCCTGTGACTTCTTCCTGTGGGGTTTCATTAAAGACAAGGTTTATGTGCCACCACTCCCACAGAACCTTGAGGACTTGAGGAACCGGATCCGTACTGCCGTAACATCAGTGACGAAGGACATGCTTGCCCGAGTATGTGAGGAATTTGAGTATCGATGTGATATTGTTCGTGTGGCTGATGGAGGACATATTGAACATCTGTAATCTGAACTTAAGAGGTTCGTAAATATGTGTGTAAAGTTTCATATTCGTATGTCTTACAGTTTAATAAATATATGCATTCGAAATACGTATATTCATTTTGAAACACCCTGTAGTTATAAATCCAGAGACCTCGTTTTCAAGCAAGAAATGAATAACTTTTTCAAATTAAAAATACCCTCAATGATATTTGGGATTTATTCTCAGAATCTGCTAGAAATCATTTTGGGAAACCGTCGTAAATAGAATTAGCGACGGACGGAAGTCGAACACAAGTGATGACGCATGTAGTCGCACTGTTTTCCTTTCCACTTAGGTTTGTCTGAGCGAACACAAGCAGGTGGTCCTTGCTGTCCAACTGCCGTGCACTGTGGCAAATTACCGGCAAATCGAAGAGGAAGGCTGGAATACAATCGCTCAGTGAACGATAACAACTGCTAACAGTCAGGCGATTGCCATCAAATTACACGTAAGAATCGGCGAATTGACTTCGTATAGTCTGCAGTTCTTTTGGATGAAGACCAAAATACTTTGAAAAAATAACGATGCCAATCATATAAGGGAAGTACACACAAGTAATATTACGATACGCCACGTGCAGTGAAATCGGAAAATAGGCTAACAGAAACAGAAAACCGATTGCCAGTACGGTTTTATTACACTGAACAGGAAATCAGAGGCAATATTGTTCTTCAGTTGATTGAATTGGTTTACAAAGTAACAAATTAGACGGATGCGCAAGTAGTACCTTGCGAATGATGATTGTCCTGCTTCGGAACACCCACTATAATCATCGTTTTGAATGTAGTGATACAAACCATTAAAGCTTTAAGCTACCACTTGTCTCTGAACGTGTCATGTTAGAGATAAACAAGCTACAAAATGAAGATTCCTAAAGGATTTTTTAAATACTTTAAAGCTCGTTTACAGCAAGATCGTTTCAGGAACGATTTCAGGGCTTTCTTAAGGTATCATTACAGAATTTGCCTAGGGTGATTTTGAGAAACCACGGATAACCGAAATCTGGATAGCCGGCCCGGGAATCGAAAGTGTGTCCTAATTAATGCCAAGCTCGAACGTTGCTGTTTACCTATCAGACTCAATAACACTACTGTAGCAGTCTTTCTCACAGTCCGTTCTGTTAACAGAAGCGCCTCAGTGCTATATCCACATTCAGCTTTCTTTACCCATACATGCGAAGGGGAAATTTGCCACTCGCCGATCAGGACACAATGCTAAGCTCTGAGTGATAGGAGGTAGTGAGGTAGAAGCAGGGCCTGGGGGACGTGACCTTGAGCCACCAGGTCGGAGTGAACACGACATAGAGGCATGTGTCAGCGCTACATGCAGCATTGGAAGGATATGGCAGCAGAAGACTGACGCAGGTATCTTACTCACAGCATTGACGTTAGTGGCTCATCGGGGCCCATGAACTTGTGAATTTTACTTTGGTGACTGGAAGAAGGTAGGTTGTTACGATAAGTCACATTTCCGGTTAGAACGCCCCAATGGTCGTGTATGGGCGTAGCGCAAATTCTCCTGAGGTCATCGATCAAGCCTATCAGCAAGGCACTGTGTATGCTGCTGGTAGTAACACAGTGGTACCTGAGATGTGTTTATCACACATGAATTGCATTTCTCGTGAAACTGAAACAGTCCAAGACAGAATGTTTCTAATAACAGTTCTATCGCGACCACTTAGTCCTTCTGTGAACATACCCCGATTATTGTTGGAAATTCTAGGATGTTAATTCACTTGTCACTGGATCCATAATATGCGTCGTTGGTATGCGGAGCATTCTGGACAATTTCAGAATATTATTTTTCCACCTAGTTCACCAGACATGAACGCCGTAGAATGTATTTGCGATATGGTCGAGAGAGCACGTTCGGCAGCTATTACAAACATGAAATTATGGGCGGATATCGAAACAGCATGGTTGCACATATCTTCTGTGGACTTACCACGACTAATAGAGTCAATGTGGCGTCGAGTTACTGTACTTCGACGAACTAAAGGAGGCGCGTTACGTTATTACAGGGGTCTCCATGGACTCTGATAAAAGGAACTGAGAATAAGTTAATAACTTTCGAAAATGGGATTCTCAGGCAGATTTTTGGTCCCGTTAAAGAAGCCGAATAGAGTAGAACAGGAACAATTATTTAGTTAAGGGACCTGTACCAACTACTTGACATAGTGGCAATAATAAAACGACAAAGTCTAAGATAGTATGGCCACATAATGAGAAGGGACAAAGACCTCATCAAAGAAATGACAAAAGAATGCTTTGAAAGGAAGAAACTACGCCGTAGACCTAGACTCAAAAGGCTGAAAGCAATAAAGTAAGAAAGGCAGATATCTCAGAGGAATACGAGACAGATCTCTATGGAGAAGAATAGTTGGTGAAGCAATGGATCGGTTACATGCCACTATAGTAAGTATCCATGAGCTTTGGCATGTAAGTATGGTTTTGCTACAAAAATTTTAACACGGAGGTCCTTCACCGTTTCTATTATATTTTCTACGACGTTAGTATATTTTGGATTAAAATGCGAGACTGACGATACAAACAGTCAAAACGGAAATAACTGAACCTATAACAAATTATTTAATTGATTGGGATCATCAGCCGCTGACAATAAAGTTTTTTCCTCTTTATCAGGTCCTATAGTCCATAATGATGGGTTTTGAAGAGATATAACTCCGTATTACTTTCTTGGCACACTGCAACAGAAACACCGTTATCACCGCTGTGTTCAGCCCTTCACGCTTACCGGTAAGAAGTATTCAATGGCCAGTACACTGAATGGTCAGGGGGAGACGTTTCCCTCGTTCAAAAATCATAGACTTCAGTCAGTCGCGTTACCGACGATATTCGTTGAATCTATAAACAATCTCTACTTCAGTGATGCTGAATTTTTCGTAAACTCGTATGACCGTCAATTCCGAGTATTTTGTGAACAATTTGACTTGGCAGATTTTCAGTAGAGGGGCATCTAGTCAAGTCTGCACATATCACAGACAATAACACCGTATTAAGAGTACGCCTATCATAAAGTTACATAAATTTTTATTAGTTTAGTTTGATTTGATACCGTATGAAGCCGTAATAAGCCATTATGACAGAGGTAGAACAGCCAATTCGTTATTTTGTTTCTATCTATAAACTTGCATTTGTGTTTCAGAAAACTCAATTACGTAGAATTAGATGGGATTTTTAACCGTATTGAAGCACAGGATCAGACTTGAAATGTGTGCCATGTCTGACGTTTCACTGTTTCATGACGCCAGAGCAGAAAATTAAGTTCTGAATCGAAGATGCAATACCAACTAGATATACATACATCATCACTACATCCTTTAATTTAGATTATTCATCTTGTAAGCCCCGAAGATGGTCGCACTGAATGCGAAGAGTGAATAACTTAAATTAATTACTCCGAAAAAAGCATGACATAGCTTAGTAGCCGTTTAAGTTATCTCAGGCAACAAAGTTATATTACCTGAATACTCACAATAACCTATGCATAACTGCTGCTTTTTACCCTAAGTGAACTGTTTGGAAAATAATTCTGTATACTTAAAATTAAATTGGTGGTTGTTGAGAACAATATGATCACCCAGGAGTTTGTTGACAGTTATCAATTCACTGAGCATTGAAAATTGGTTTTCTGAGTATGAAATTGACGATGCTTAAAATTAACCTAACTTAATTGGCTGTCTTGAAGGCATAATAACAGTTCAACAATCCAACGTTTTCATAATATAAGTCTGATGAAAAATTTGGTTTGTTCTTATTCGGAACCAACTGATCCGTTTACCATATGTCATAACTCAACTGATTAACCCGTCAGTGTGGCTCAGTGCGCAGAGGCGACGCCCACTGGATCAGGGAGGTTCAACGGGACAGGGCACGAGCCCAGGACACCACGTTCCGACCGTCCTGACTGCGGTTTTTAGGCACTTTTCCGCATCCAGCAAGGCGAATATTGGGACGGTCCCCAGTCTCCGCCCCACAACCTACACATTTCACAAATAAAAATACACTTACCACACACAGAACATAGTTACACATTTCGCAGATAGATGTCAACACTTCGCTTCCCCACTAGGTCGTATTAGGATCTGGCAGTGGGTATAAAATGCTAGGCGTCAGCAAGGACATGCCGCCGTAGAACCAAAGCTCCAAATATGACCATGCCAACGATGAATGATACGCGTCAAAGGAAATCGACCTAAAATATGATTGTAAAACGTGGTAAATAAGAAAATAAATTAACTGATAGACACAAATCGACAAACGTCGAAACAGTTTCCGAACTTTCAGTCCAAATGCAGGTAAGAATTCCCAAATGATTTAAAAATAATTATCCGTTCCAGTTTTCTCCATTTGAGATTTGTGTTCCACCGTGGTGGTGATAATATTCTTCTTCTAATTAGTGTGGATCCATGTATTTATTTATTTACATAAACTTGAGTGTAAAGACAATCATACATCCGATTCTGAACCGTTGCAGCTGTTACCTCTACAGTGTTAGTTTCGTGACTGGATTCCACTACTTACCGACAAAGATGATTTATTGCTTGTGACATTTTTAACAATGAACCAATATTTAAAGCAAACCAAACCTAAAAGTTATTTATAGATTAGATTTTATATTTTCTTCATTTCCAGTAAAAGTGTTTCAGATACTTATCTGGTTAGCGTCTTCAGGATAATTATTTTCAAAAAATTATGTTTTTTATTATTTTTAATTTTTGGCCTTTGGTCTGGGACCATTTAGCCAGTCACCAATTTAGCAGCGTCATATGTTGGTTCCTAATCTTCACTCGCTGTGACCCTGATGCTTCAGATCTTCATGTGAGTGTCTTGGAGGAAAAGAACAATATATGTTCAATTTCTTATATATAAGGTCGTGAAGGAATGAGAGCGTAATACAAATATATCTAGAAAATGAGAAAGTAAGTTATTCGGCTGTTGCGTGTATGCGGTGTGTTCGTGAGGCGGAAGCTTGGAATAAGTTGAACCCTTGCATGAGAGGTAAGTGGACACTACCGACATGCACGACTCATATTCACGAACCTACAGTCCTTCCTGAATGTTAAAAAGTAACATCATTATTTTGAATATTTAAAAGATCTGTGTAGCCAATTCCTACCATACATAATGTAACAATATAAAAATTTAACTTCATATTAGTACACATGATTAATCACTGAATCACGCTGAGTTAGAATAACTAAAAACTATACACCGTCCATATAATTAGATTTACGTAATTATGCCCAATACGACACATAGCAGAAATTTGTTCAATAAACCATATACGTACACTACTGTTTGTTAAAATTGCAACACCTAGAAGAAATGGTATGAATCACTCCAGGATATGTTGAACAGTGGAGCTATAATAAGTGATTAATATTCAGAAAAATATGTGAGGAACGTAAGTGGTTTTCAAGTAGGCAACATGGGTTCAGGCAAGGATATTCATGCGAATCTCAGTTGGTGGGATATATGCAAGATATTTCAGATGAAATGGACAAGGGAGGCCAAATTGATAGTGTAGCACTAGATCTTTCAAAGGCGTTTGACAGAGTAAGCCACAAAATGGTAGAAAATAAGGTAAAAACTATTGGAGTGGATGAGAAAGTGATTTGCAGGGTAGAAGAATTTTTAAAAGGTAGAAAACAGAAAGTTAGGGTAGGATATGCGGTATCAAAGGAAGTGGAAGCAAAAATGGGAGTGCCGCAGGGTAGCGTATTGGGACCATTGCTATTCATTATTCTAATGAATAATTGTGTTGATTGTTTACTATCTGAAATTAGATTGTTTGCAGATGACATAATGCTGTATAAAAGGATCAAAACGATAGAGGACTGTAAACAGTTGCAGGGTGATCTGGACAGGATATCTAGTTGGGTTGGTAAACATGGGATGAAGATAAATGCAAAGAAGAGTCAGCTAATTAGAAACATAAATAAAAAACAAAAGGTTAATTATGAATATAAGGTGGGGGGAGAATTGCTTGCTGAAGACTTGAAATGTAAATATCTTGGCATTACATTTGATAACAAGCTTAACTGGGCAGGACACATTGGACAGGTGGTAGGAAAAGGTTTCAAAATCCTGCACTTGTTGGAGGGAGTGATGAGGGGATGCACGACAGAAGTAAAGGAATTGGGTTACAAAACTTTGGTCAGACCATTGCTCGAATATGGTAGTGTAGTATGGGACCCACACTTTGAGTATCAAATACAGGAGTTCGAGAGGGTGCAAAGAAGGGCTGCTAGATTTGTTTCTGGAAATTATCGCAGAATGCAATCAGTGACAGATATGCTAAAGGAGCTGGAATGGGATTCATTGGAAGACAGGAGGAGGATGAGGAGGGTAATGGGAGTTTACAGGGCGTATACTGGCGATGAGGCATGGAAAGATATTGCAGTAGGTATGAAAAGGAAGGGAAAAGATGACCATGACCACAAGCTGGCACTCGATTTCAGGCACAAGGGTGTGGGAAGATTTTCTTTTTTAGGTAAGGGTGTCAGGGATTGGAATGAATTACCAAGGGGAATGATGAATAACCCACCGAAAACGTTAAAAGAATTTAAAGTTAAAATTTGTAGAGGGCAAATGTACAATAGGTGAGTCAAGGATAGCGGGAAGTTGGGTGTGTAGGGAAATTGCCACCGGAGCGTGTGCTCCATTGCAATTAAATAAATTAAATATTGCAGAGAGATGGCTTGCACGTATGCCCAGCAGCGCCCTCTATTGGACAGGTCAGTGTTACGCCACGCTTAGTTGCTGCAGAGCTGTCAAACAAAGAGTAACCGTGGAAACATGTACCGTTATGTTTCGTCGGCGTTAAAGGGTGCAATTTCAGCACGCGAGTGAATTCGAATGTAACAGAAACTAGTTAGTCGTACCGTGACGTTGTGGCTCGTTCAGGGCACTCTGCTACGACAATGATTCGTTTGTGGTACCGTGGACAGAAGAGAGTCGTACATAACGACAAGGGGGTGCTGGACTACACGTTGTGACCACTGTGCGGGATGACCACCGTCTCGTCCGAATGGCCGTAACCGACAGACCAGCTTCGTCCACAGCGTTGGCAAGCACTGCAATTGGTATGGATAAGTGTGTGTCGTGTGTTCGATGCCGTCTGCTGAGAGCTATACTACTGGCACGCATGCCATTGCGTTGGCTACAGTTGACCAGAATTCACCGACGCGACGCTTCATACTGTAATGGGCACGTGGAAGTTGTCATTGGCGTGCTGAGTGCAGGGCCGCATTTAAGCATAGGCTACATAGGCTGTAGCCTAGGGTCGCCCATAAATTTTTTAGGTCGAATTTTGAATATTTCGAAATTTAAGAATCCAGCCACTGCCGACAGGGGGCCCGCACCACATGTATAGCCTACGGGCCCACAGAGCCTAAATGCGGCCCTGGCTGAGTGGCAAAATGTTGCGTTTTCAGATGAGTCCTGCTTTAACTTACCCTACAGTGATAGTCGCGTGTTAGATGCTATCGTGGTGAACGCGACCGGTCAGACTGTATCGTTAAGCGGAATATCAGACAAACTTCAAGTGTGATGGTTTGGGGCGAATGTGGCTATAACACGAGATATCACCTGCTACATACTGAGAGAGCTGTGAAAAATAACCACTACATCATAATATTTGAGAGCATTCGGGAGGACGGCGGTTCGAATCCCCGTCCGGGCATCCAGATTTGGGTTTTCCATGGTTTCCAAATCACTCCAGGCAAATACCTGGATGCTTCCTTCAAAAGGCCATGGCTGAGTTTCTTCCAATTCCTTGCCCCCCATCCTTTCCCGTCTCTGAAGACCTCGCTGTTAAGACACGTTAAGCAGTTAAAAAAAAAAAAAGATATTTGAGGGCCTAAGGCATTGCCTTTCCTGCAGGCAGCTGCATATACCACATTTCAACACACATGTTCTTCGAAGAACGACGGGTACGACTGCTTACTTGGCCTGTATGTTTACCCGACACGTCACCAATCGAACAAGTCTGGGATATGGTCATTCGGCAACTTCTTCGTTCTGGTCCTTCTGAAACCACTGTCGGTGCTAAGGTATATTGATAAAATACAAAACTTGTATTTGATCCTAAAAGCTCACTCTGCAAAATTTAGCTATCAAACTATACTAGTAACCTGTAATTACTAATAACTACACTCGCTGTGAATTCTCCAGCCAATAGCTATCGAGGTGAGTGAATGACCTTAGGAAATTATATAGTAGCTGGAAAAATTATGATCACATATTTTCTTTCGAATCAATAAAGATGAAGTGTTACCTTTGGATAACACTATCTTACTACAGTTATGTACGTATAATATTCATCCATTCTTTTTTCCTTTTTCAAGTCTCCTATCCAGAAATATTGATTCCAACTAGAATAATTGCAAAAATTCAGAGAAAGGCATTGCTACAGCTCTTTCCCGCACAAACTACAACGGACAACTGGCGGCAGAGTCGCGCGAATATGCTTACAGTGGACGGGGTATCTTCGCGCAACACAGTTCGTGGGAATACATGCTTATTCGCGCAACCAATTATTTTGCTCGAATACACGTCCACTGGACGGCCAGCCTTGACCGAGCCGTGGTAGTTGTACTTTCTCCAGATATTATAACCGTTGCACTATAATCATAAGGTCCGAATTTGGACCTTCACCATAATAACGCTATTTTGTTTGATACTACGCTTCAAATATATTTTATTTTTACGCCTCGTGGACGTCAAGACCACTGGAGGCGGTGAAAGATAGGGGCATGGGACGGGAAGGAGTTTGGCCATCCCGGTATTTGCCTAGAGTGATTTCTGAAACCATGGCAAACCCAAATCTGGATACATGAACTGAAATTTGGATTCATGACCTGAATTCCAGATCGGAGCGTTACGGCCGATTCACCACGCCCCGTATCAGACTCCACTGCTTTCTGATATTCCTCCTCGCCTTATTAAGAAGGTCGCACCGAGCGTGGTGGGTGAACGGTTAACGTACCGGCCCCAAATCACTCCAGGCGAATGCCGGGATGCTTCCTTCAAAAAGGCAATGGCCGAATTCCTTCCCGTTCCTTGTACCCAAACCCATCCCGCCAGTAATGACCTTAGCCGTCGACGAGGCGTAAAGCAGTAAGGAAAAAAAAAAAAGAAAGAAAGTCGCTATACAATACAGGATCAATCAGCCCCTTCAGATGTGATTTCATCTGATAGGCTGGACTGTGAGTTCCAGTAAGTGGCGATCAACATAAACGAATTGTATTTCAACTATGTACTGACAACTGTATAAGTCACCTGAAACTATTTGATGACGAGTTATACTGAATGACGATCAACTTGATCGTGTTTTGTGATGCCCATTTCTACAGGTTATCTAATTTAAAGTTTCCGCACTATGTGTGTAAGTAGTGGCGTCGGCGCCTTGCTGTAAGTCCCGGACTGGAGGTTCGGATACCGATTGGCCCCCTTGATTGGGCCCCGCTCAACACTCACCCACCCGCCGGCAGCTTGTCGCATACTCACCTGCGTCTTTTCATCTCCTTGCAGTTAGTAAATTTCGACGGCTAATTCAGACTTGGTACGAGCAAACTGGTGATCATCGGAATTCATCACTCGCGTTTCAACGGGCATGTCTGTACCGTTTCGGACTCGACCCGTCAATGGCGTTCAATGTAAAGGCTCGCTAAAAAATTTTATGATTAACATTTCATTAACTGAGAACTAAATTATATTTACATTACCATTTCTGATGTGACAATTAAGTTTTTCCTGGCATATGGTAGACAGGAATTCTTCACGGGTCTTCTGCCGGATAAGTTCTTTTAAACACGACGTTTCGGCAGTGACCTCCGCTGCCTTCATCTGGTGAGCTGTTATCGCGAAGTAGCTGCCGGTGCCGAACCGTCGCGTCAGCTACTTCGAGATGACAGCTCACCAGATGAAGGCAGCGGAGGTGACTGCCGAAACGTCGTGTTTAAAAGAACTTATCCGGCAGAAGACCCGTGAAGAATTCCTGATTACCATTTCTTATGATATCAGGTAATTCGCACGAATCTATTATTGAAATTGAAAACAGCAAGCATGTTGGACAAGCAGTGAACGATAACCACTCCAGCATTTCCGATATTGTATTCTCCAAGCGTTTCAAACATGATTTCGGGCTGTCATCATCTTCCTTTACTTAGATCACAACAAGTTTTCATTTTATCCACAATCTTATCTTACGGTCATCAACGCGATATTCACCTGAAAGAAAAAAAGTGAAAAGTTTGTTGAACTAAACCGTGCAAATATGAGGGTGAGGCAAGCGTTAAGTCTCAAAGTGTCAACAAAACAAAATCTGGAACTTCTCGCACAGATCTTCAGGTTTAGATCATACATCCGACAGATTAAATGGTTAGTTATAGGAACGGAAAGCTGAAAATTCAAAACACAAAAATAAAAAAGAACTGCATCTATAGTCCGTTTAATTAACAGAGGTGACTCAAGGTCAACCTGCTATATACCCACTCCAGTTCGGAGTGAACAGAGTATAACATGTAATTTGTAATTCAGTATGTAAATATTGAAAGTAAAATATACATATTAAATACTTTTGTTTGTGTGCTGTGAACAGTTCTGTTATAACTGGCGGGCTCATACAATCATCAATCTGCAGGTAACTACACTAGTTTTCAACTGACGAATATACTTTCCTTTCTTTAAAACAAAAAATGTAATTGCTGTATACTTTCTTAGGCGTTTCCTAAAAATTCGATGTCTGCAATGTGCTGGTTGTCTGTGATATAATGGAAACCACATTGGCAAGAAAACATCATCACGAGGGTCTAAAATATTACATTGATAGCCAATGTAAATAATAATGTATCATCACATTATTGATGACTGTAGGTGTGTTATTACTTAATCAGCAAAAATCTTATTACTACTACCATTCTCGCCTTCGGTATTCGTTGACAGGCTAGTGTGGGCAGTCGATGTTCTTAAACACGATAGCTTATCATCATACTGCATCCAACAGGTGCAGTTTCAAATCATGACGGTGACAATGGTAATTAGAGTTTTGCAAGCGATTTTCAGTAAACAAGTAGGTGCAGTATGCGGTATTACAAACATCCTAATCAGAAATTTATATTTGCCAGGCACTGGGACAACAGTTTGAGTTCTTTTGTTCACTGCAGTGATCCGTCAATGTTACAACTACAATTCAAGCTTCACCTAGTTAAAGTTGTATAGTCTAGTGACTTATACCCTGTTCACCCTGTACTGGCGGTTCAAGGTCATGTTCCCCTCCCTCCACTCCTCCCCTTACCATTGCCTCCCTTCCTACCTCTCCGAGCAAAGTGCTGTGTTTACGTAGGCGAGTGGCGAACTTCCTCCTCTTCGCGTGAAGCAGTAAGGGCAGCGAAGAGGGGACAGAGCCGCCTCTGTTAACTGAACGGGGTATAAAAGATGTGTGATATGTCAAACAACAGTCACCGTACCGGAGATATTTTCTGGTTAGATAGCGAACTCTGCTCCAATGACTCTCCAACGCTACGCCACGCGTAGAATATGACTTTACAATATTTCAAACAGATATTTATTTCTGGATTATCGCAATACCTAACAGGTGAAAATATAATGACAATAATGAAAAATCATGATCTTGCTTACTCATCGGGAACTGTGCTCTAAAAATTCCATTTTTAATACTAAAGTAGGCCAATAACTGCAACATTAGTCAAAAAGATTCAGAAAGTTCCTTAAAGCAACGTAATCATGATAACCTGGCGTTTCTCTCCAAACGGTCTTGTGTGACTGCTTCGACCTGCGAAACCGAACCTGGTGAGCCATCAAAATGGCTAAGACCTGATGTACGGGAGAACCCAAGCTGCGTGCCTCAAACGCCTGTCCAGACTTCTGTTTCCTATTTTCCCCCGAAATATTTCCGTGTGTTTGCCTTCAGAGAGCCATGAACTATTTCCTCCCCGTTTCTCACCCAGTCCTCTGCCCACAATAATGACCTCGCCTCAAAGAGCCATACATCATCATGAAGCTCCCAATAAGTGGCAGTCACTATTTAGTGCCCAACATTCACCAGCAGGTTTTGACCTGTCTCGTAAAACATGTTGCCGCTAACAGGATACGAACCAACAAATGGCACTGTGACTCACTGATATACAAGTGGGGCGTGAGAAATTCACACACCTGTAGTTGTGAGGCACCAAGATAGACTATTCGGCATATTTTCTCTGAGTGTAGAAAGAGGGCGTACCCAGATTCACTGCAAGACTGCTGAGGCATCTAGAGTTGCTACAGAGGGGTTGAACAATCTGGACTTTAAACTTTATTTCAGGTGCCTTGTTGATATTTCTAGGGTGACACATTGTTTTTACTCTATTGTATTGTATATATTGTGTATTTTGTTATAAGTTAAATAAATAAAACATCAGCAACGAAAAATTAATACAGCTGTGAATAACTGTGTTGCTTAACACTGACGTTACTGGAGTCTGCAGTCGAAAACGAAGTTCAGTTGCCTGAAAACATGAGGAAGGATGGACGCCTAGAAGAGATATTACGTCGAATAAAGAAATTAAGAAGCATTTCAATAAATCTACCCACTCCAAGCATTGAAAAGTTGCCTTATAACGAAGAGGTTTACTTGCAACAATAGAAAGCAACTCCCAATTAGCATCGTGATGTGAGAGCCTATAAATCATCCTAACACAAGGACCCAGGAAAAAGAAATGTTGAATACTCTGCACGTTATCGTGGTCTCATGCCAATGGAACTTTTATGGTCATTGTCTGGTAGCTCAATGGATAAGCCACTTGCTTTCAAAAGTTCGCTGCTTCGATCCAAGTTCAAATTCCGATGAACGCAGGCATTTTTAAGAGTTTAGTTCGATCATATGAGCTATGTCGTGGTTCAGATTCCACGTTAAACTATGGGTTCCAGGGGAAAAGAACTGGCCATCCCACCTCTGACACAATGGCTTGCCTCCTTCGGGAGGATCAAACCAACCTTGGGGTTGTGGATTAAGTTAGATTTTTACGTCATATACAAAGTTTATGGCACAAAATCAGCAACACTCTTCAGCTGCAATGTAGTCTTTACGGGAATCATAACTCAATGTTTCGACAGCTATTTCTGCTGTCTTCTTTAGATGAATAAGTAATTCTGAAGAAAATTCAACGACCCACCGTGGCTGCCTCTGAGTGCGCACTCAAATAGTACCCTGCAGGGCCACTCAAATCGATAGCTTGAGAGGAGTAATACTTGGAAGACACTCTTTTACAATTCCAAACGAAGTATTTGTTCACGTTATCGAAACTAATGTTCCGTCGTGTCAGAACAATAATCGTAAGTTTGAACATTTGGGAACACGCAGGAGACAGTACATTTGTTTTCCTACAAATTTCATTTAATTTCCATTATACCATTGTTAATTGAAACTTCATCTATTTCCACTAAAAGTGTAATTACATCCTTTGGGACGCTGTATATTTATAAACACATGCGCCGAAATTTCACAACCCTGGTTTATCTCTGCATCCAAATCACCTGGAGTGGAAACCTTCCAAACTTCTTGTCTCTACCTTATCCCTCAGAATCTGCATTCTTTCAGTTATTTTCATTGGGTCTTTACGACTCGTTGACAAGGAGGTTTTTAGAGCCGGAAAGATGTGTGGATAAGTTGTAGTAAGTGGGCGATGGCCCTAATGATGAAACAGTTGTCATTAACCTGGATTGATTTCTGGAAACCTAGATGATCAAACAAGGAATCAAACCTTCCAAAATGACGGGTCAAACCGTTACCGTTCGCCCGCGAGCCTGTTCTTTTGGCTGTAGGAACATCCATCCATTTCAACACGTATTTGTTTGCATACATTCCGTCACACACTGTAGAGAGACTTTGTTCCTACGACTGAAACGGAATCTCTGTGGATCAGTGGCCATCTTCCTGCTGGCTGGTGTCCACGCCGCTTTGCCGCCTTTGCCCCTGCGTCCTTGACCGCAGGTAGCCCATTCCAGCAGTCTTCTACTGTCCAGCTCAACCAGGCCTCTCGTGCGCGTCACCACACTAGAAGGGGGTTCTCGCAATTACCGATACTAGGGTCACACATAATACTCACACGTTGCAAAAATTTACGAGTCGCAAAGTTACATCCACTGCCTAGTAATACGAACTTTAAACGACGTTCCAATCCTAATCTGACATATACAGTACATTGTGTTTTGTTTTACCGATCCAGGAGTGGTGTGAAACCATATACAGTAGTACTGTGTCGTAATTTATCAATTACCACGAAGATGCAATTGTTTTAGATTTCCAGAAAGCCTTTGACTCTGTGCCACACAACCGCCTTTTAGCGAAGCTTCGAGCGTACGGTATATCGGATCAGCTTTGTGAATGGATAAAGGATTTTCTAACTGGTCGGTCGCAGTATGTTGTCGTTGAAGGAGAAAGTTCTTCTAATTTAGATGTTACATCGGGTGTACCTCAAGGAAGTGTAATAGGACCACTCCTTTTCTTAATTTTTATAAACGATCTCGGAGACAAAGTGAAAAGCCTTTTTAGATTGTTTGCTGATGATGCGGTTATTTATAGGGAAGTATGAAATTTGGCCGATTGCTTAGAAATTCAGCGCGATCTGGATGTTATTTTGGCTTGGTGCGCTGAGTGGCAACTTACACTAAATTGTAAAAAGTGCAGGAAAATGAGCATAACTAACAAAAAGAATCCGATTGTTCAGAAATACGAGGTAAACAGTTCAGTTATTGATATGGTCGATTCTATGAAATATTTGGGAGTAACAGTACAAAGGAACATGAAATGGGACATACAGATTAATTCGTTAGTAGGTAGAGCAAATTCTAGGCTGCGATTCATAGGTCGAATCTTGAAAAATTGTAATGAACAAACAAAGGAGATAGCGTACAAATCCCTTGTGCGTCCACATTTGGATTATTGTTGTGCCATTTGGGACCCGTTTCGTAAGGGATTGATCGAAAGTATAGAGAAAGTACAGAGAAGATCCGCTCGATTCGTGACCGCTTGCTACAGTTCTTATGAAAGCGTCACAGAACTGATTAGTAGACTAGGTTGGGAGTCTCTGGTAGATAGACGACGCACGTTTCGTTTAAAATTATTGGTAAACATGCGTACTCCCACTTTTACTTTTGAATGTAGTGAAATACTTCTTCCACCAACCTATTTGAGTCGGAAGGACAGGAAAGATAAAATTAGAGAAATAAGGTGCCGGACTGATTCTTATATGAATTCTTTTTTCCCTCGTGCCATTAGGGATTGGAATGCACAGCAAAGAGATTAGCTTTGGTGCTGAGAACCCTCTGCCACCCACAATTTTGTGAATTGCAGAGTGTATATGTAGATGTAGATGTAGAAGATGAGACTCCTGCGCTCCTATGTGTTCTCTGTCCTCCTGTATGGCGTTGAAACGTGGACATTAACAGAAACTATTAGTAAAAGGTTAGAAGCTTTTGAAATGTGGCTATTTCGAAGAATGATGAGAGTACCATGGACAGACCACACCACAAATGCTGAAGTGCTCCGCAAAATGAAAAAAGATATGGAAATACTGACCACCATAAAAACACGGAAGCTTCAGTACCTTGGCCATATCATGAGGAATAATAGCCGTTATGAACTCCTGCAGTCTGTTCTCCAGGAGAAAATACCAGGAAAGAGAAGTGCTGGTAGAAGAAGAACTTCTTGGTTAAAAAATTTGAGAATATGGACCTCCAAGACAACTACGGAGTTAATCCGAGCATCAACCAGCAGAGACGAGACAGCCAAGATGGTTGCCAACATCCGAAACGGATAGGGACCAGAAGAAGAAGAATTTACTTGCTCCGTTATTTTTATGCTCTATGCCAGACGTTTTTTTAATAAGAATAATGTATATGGCATTATTGGTTGGAACATCCCGAAAGGTAATTTGGTTGGCTGGTCGACAGTGTTTCGATTTGCCGCGCATGCACTTCCGTGTTTGTGACACTAACTTAACTCGGTAATCCTACCGGGTAAATGGTACTTACAGTTTAACGTGGAATCCGATAAACGGAAGCGTTCTGCGTAATTCATATTACATAGCAAGCAAGCCAAGCTGTGCCAAGAGTAGAGGTCCGGTTAAGGGCCTTTCAAAATCTCCGCTAAGACGGGGATGTGAACCGTGGACCTTACGATCTCCAGTTAGACGCCTTAACCACCAACTGCCAGGCCGCTGCCCTTTCCGTTATTTCTGTAGTTTATTCGATCAGTTTAACGAAATAATAAGATGAAAATCTGCAGAAAATAATCCGCAGTTGAGTTAAAAGATGAGTATTTTCTACACCAAGAAAAGCAATGATTGAGGACTGATTGACAACGTGAAAAACAAATTGTGAGCTTGTTATTATATGAATTTAGTAATTATATTACCCACCAGTTTGTACGTGCGCTATGAAGCACCACCATATTGGACAGGGGAGGTTTGTTAGGCGATTTTCCGTAATCACATAGATGTACGCTGGGACGGTCCACAGTTTGTAGCTTACAAATCACACATTTCTCAAACAAATGTACATTTAGTGTACAGAAAGCCATTTACAAGTTTCACTAGCTGATTTCGACACCAAGTATAGCGTCCACAGCATAGGAGGATGAATCAACTCAAGGCATTAGGTCGTACTGTCCGTGGAGGTTTCCCACTCATCAACGCTGCACGTAAAAGTTCAAAGCAGCAGACTGCATCCTCTTTGTCTTTCCTACAATTTATATCTATGAATCTGCTCACTGAATTCAACAATTTTGCTTTCCAAAATCGAAATTTTCACACGTTTTCACTTATATGCTAATGGTTGAGTGTTGATTTAAGTTCTTGACATCTTGGGGAACAGAAGTTGAGTTTCTGTTGCAGCAATCAATATTTCTTCGAGTCTTCCTGGAGGGTGTGCGGTTACGTCCGTTGGACCTGATATTTGTGGGGACGCAGTTTCTGTCCTCAATGAGGACAACCAGATCTCCGTTTTCCATGGTTTCTGCATATCTGCCAGGCTTATAGGGGGATGATTTCTTCATAAAGGTTAAGGCCGAATTCCTTCCAGTTCATTGCCAGCTGTAACAACCTGAAGTCAAAGGACCCAAAGCACTATTGTTTTTACTTACGGCGTTACGTCTCGTCGACGGCTAAGGTAATTAGAGGGACAAGGAACGGGAAGGAATTCAGTCATGGCCTTTCTGAAGGAAGGATGCCCGGCATTCGCCTGGAGTGATTTGGGGAAACCATGGAAATCCCAAATATGATGCCCGGACGGGTATTCGAACCCTCGTCCTCCCGAATGCGAGGACAGAACGTTAACTGTTCACCCTCCACGCTCGGTGCCCAAATTATATACAGGGTGTTACAAAAAGGTACGGCCAAACTTTCAGGAAACATTCCTCACACACAAATAAAGAAAATATGTTATGTGGACATGTGTCCCGAAACGCTTACTTTTCATGTTAGAGCTCATTTTATTACTTCTCTTCAAATCACATTAAACATGGAATGGAAACACACAGCAACAGAACGTACCAGCGTGACTTCAAACACTTTGTTACAAGAAATGTTCAAAATGTCCTCCGTTAGCGAGGATACATGCATCCACCCTCCGTCGCATGGAATCCCTGATGCGCTGATGCAGCCCTGGAAAATGGCGTATTGTATCACAGCCGTCCACAATACGAGCACGAAGAGTCTCTACATTTGGTACCGGGGTTGCGTAGACAAGGGCTTTCAAATGCCCCCATAAATGGAAGTCAAGAGGGTTGAGGTCAGGAGAGCGTGGGGGCCATGGAATTGGTCCGTACAGTACAGTACATACTAACGAAACTAAAATGAGCTCTAACATGGAAAGTAAGCGTTTCCGGACACATGTCCACATAACATATTTTCTTTGTTTGTGTGTGAGGAATGTTTCCTGAAAGTTTGGCCGTACCTTTTTGTAACACCCTGTATATCGAGATATGACATTCGTGGAGGATACTGGAATGATAACGATTACTTAAAGTAAGCGATGGTTATTTTCATTCACATAAAAATTTTTACTCTAATTTTCTTTTTTAAATTAACTTTTTTACTTCCTTATTTTACATTTGTTATCTAAAATTGGTCCTACGATTTTGAAATTTGTTGTCAATTTCTCGTATCTAGAAGTTTAATTACTAAATCTGGTTTTACCATTTTATAGGATTTTACAGTTCTAAGAATACTTCTTTTCTTCTAATTAACAACTACTTGAAAACTATCACCACCAAAATAATGATGTGTCACTATACGTATCTTTCCACCACCTAAGATCTCACATCTCTACATAAGGGGCCATCCATAAATTACGTCACACCTTGAGAGGGGGAGGGGGTCAACAAAGAGTGACATCGTGTGACAAGGGGGGGGGGGACGTGTCCTAAACTTTGTGACATCACATGTATTATTTGTATCACTTTTGGCCTGTATTGCCTCATTGTCGAGGCATACTTATTTAAACGATCATGTGGCATCTGTGGATTATATTTTTCATCATACAAAGCCACTAACCAACATAAGCAATTACGTAAGAGGCAATTAGTGGTTTTCTCCATCACGAAGATTCGTCCACAGAGCATTGCTGCTAGACGAAACAGTGAAGTTCTTTGCTTATTAAACGATGACGATGCTTTATGGTTGGATGAAGATGATGTTGAAACATCGAATGTTCCCAACAAGAATGAAGTAACTATTATGCCAATAATAAACAGTATTAAGGAATGGGTTCAAAATCCACGGACACATGATGACTCAATTTTGTATCATTAATTCTATTTTTTATGTTTTTTTACTTTTTCTTAAATGTATGATTTATTGTTGATATGATTTTTTAACTAAAAATACATAAATCATTTTGAAAGTGCTGTTTTAATTTATAAATTTAAAATTGCAAAATATGTGACGTCACACCAGGGGAGGGGGATCCCACAAATGTGACAACCTGTGACATGGGAGGGGGGAAGGGTCCAAAAATCATGTGACGTAATTTGTGGCTGGCCCCTAACGCAGGTAGATTTCTATCTTACTGCTGACGTCAACAACAATGTTCTGACAACATGGCCGACAGATGTTTCTGCTGATGCTGCAGTGATACTACTAGCAAGCTAGCAGTCCTGTGGTATCATACCTCCTCCGGTATGGTTTTCGATTCATTCACTCCAACATGAGTTTCCTTCCGTAATCATAGTGCTCTGTTCCTTGACCTTTCGAAAGGTTCCTGTGATTTCTGCAGGCACTGCAGCGAATGACTATACTTCAATTCGCCATTTTAGCTCTGTGTCTTTGCAGTATGGGTAGTGTTAGTAGTACCCAGATTTTAAATTTCTTCCTCTGCTTCCCGTCTTTCCATTTCTAATGCTACCTGCTTGCGGTGCCATTTATGCTCTTCCCAAATACCAAAAGCTTGGGCCTAATGACCCCACCGTCGACCAGAAAAGAAGCCCTCAAACGAATAAAAATAAATCTCGACACTTATTTATAGTTGACTGTAATCACATTCACTGCAATGAGTTAGTGCTTACCACAATTACGTAACCAGAGTACGCGTATATGTCCTGACAAGAAATCTGAATATAAGATGGTGAACTGAATGTGTGAACTGAGGGTTTCCCGGCATGTCACTGAAATGTAATCTACGCGGGTCCGTGTCGGATGATGTTGTCGAAATCTAATCTTTCGACAACATCATCCGGCAACGAACATGCGAAGGTTACATTTCATAGCGAACTTAAAAACTCCCGTCTCTACAATGGTTCGCGATGCTATATCAGAAAATACGGTGGTAATGATAACGTACAAACAATTTTGTAATTTCGCCGAAAAACTTGTTTTTGGTACAAGCTCACTGCCAGGAATTTGCAACACAATTCCGCCTGGAGTTCGTTTACTTATCAGTATTGTAACGGAATTATATGGAGGAACACAGAAAAAGAGTGAACCAATGGCATTTGTGCTATTTATTATACACATTCGCGAAAGTGTGCCAAAATAGAGAAAAATAACTTGGCAAAACAAAATGCTAATCAAGTTTTTAAAAGTTGATTTTTTTATTATACAAGATATTGAACCTGCTAATAACCTCATCGTTATAGAGCGGAGATTGGAAAGTAATCATTCATACATAGGAGATTATAAGTGGCCAAACAAACAGGTGAAACAGAGGTTCGAAGAAACTGTAAATGAGGAGGTAAAAAAAACATTTCAAATGAAACGCAACTGAATTAGCTTGGATGCATACAAGTGATAATGAGGCATAAGAAGAGCCGTAATCCTGAAATCTTGGATGAAAAGGAAACTACTGAAACTGATGGTAGGTAAGATAAAATAAAATTGATCAACATGAAAAAAGAAAATGGTGCCGTGATATTTCAGAAATCAAATGAACAGAAATCCAAGAAAAGCAAATAAGTAAATGTAAAACAAATGCGAAAAACTAAATAATGTAAATACTGGAAAAATACAGGGGAAAAAAGAAATCAGAATACGGGAAAATGAATGTATTTGTGGGAAACTTCAAAAGAAAAGAAAGGTAAGTTGGTAGGGTTTTGATGAATTAACTGTAAGACTCAAACAAAGCAGAAGATGTGATTACTAAAGCATCTAAGATAAGAGAGAAATGAAATATTATGCATACTGATAGACAGGAGAGATGCATGGAAACATCCGTCCAGAATTTAGCAGAACACGAGAGATTCTACCAATTTATAATTCATTTCCGACGTATGCACAAGATGAAAACCACCCGGGCTGTTAACACATAACTCACCAACACTATGAAACCTTGACCCAAAATTATACATTTAAATGAATGAAAACTTCCACGATGACTACTTTCGGTTTAGTAAAATTGAGATACGCGTTACCATTGATATTAGATCAAAAAGAAAACGATAATATTCATGGCATTTGTAGATTTGGAGGAAGCTTTTGGTTTAATGGTGGTATGCCTCGAGATAAATCCCAGATTTCTATAGGATTCATACTGAGCCAGATACGAATGACCATTTCCTTTCCGCTGTGTGTCTGACTGTTGTATGTGTGTGAGTAACTGTGATGACCGTTTCTGAGAGTAGAGTATTATTTTCATTGTATATATCAAGACGAAGGAAGGGAAAGAGCGAAACCCGGTGCGAACTACTTCCTTCCTGTTCTTGCGAATGACACCAAGTGGTCAACCAAACTGAAGTTCCCAATCTTGCGGAATAATCAACATCAACACTCACTGCTTAGAAGTGTGGTATTTAATACAGGATCGTGATATACAGTCTGGTGAGTTATTGTTGATGATATTCACTTCGAGAAATTAGTAATTTTGAAGGATAACAGAGATCGTCAGTGAAATTCCTTATACTATGGGTGGAAACCGTCTGAGAACCAAAATTAGCTTACAGAACTGATTTTTCGTATGTGACTGTGAAATATATATATATATCGTATGGCACTATTGGCAGTTGAGACAACTAAGAGAGAGAGTTTAAATTTCGCATGCATTTCGCCTCTGATGGGGCTTTATCTAACTTTATAGCAATATCAGATAAAGAAGACCAACTGTTTTACATGGAATCCGAAAAACGGAGCATCTTTCAAATTAACAAATCAAGGCTTTGTTTAAAAATTAACTTCACTTTAAAAGCAAAGAAAAATTTCGGCATGGATCAGAGGCGCTAATAATCTCGCTGTCAACGAGCCCTAAAGCCAAAAAACAACAGCAACAATAGCCATGATCAGGGATATCTAGATCACCACTTCAAGCACTGAGATTGCTTACTGATGACGGTATAATGCGAATAAAGATTAAATCTTTTCAAAGTTTAAAAGAGTACAGACGTTACAATAATTTAAATCAGTGATGTCAAAGACGGCCCGCGGGTTGCATCCGGCGCCCGGGCCCTATCAATACGGCCCGCGATCGCAATGTGACACAGAAAGAAGAATCATGTATACTATACAATTAAATAAATAAACTGTTATAATAATTCAGTACATTTTTTTTAATCTGAATCTGGCCCGCCTACACATTCTAAATTTAATATAAGGCCCTCTGCAAAATTGAGTTTGACACCTATGATTTAAATAATTTACTGTTTAATCGCAGTTGGTTGCGTGTCCTATTAAGGTCACCATGTAACAATTTGATTTCAATAATTCAACTGACTTTTAAATGTGATGAGATGATGGTTAAAATAAATATAGAAATAATTAATTTAATAATACCTTTTACTTTTGAAGATAGCCATCCATTGACAACCATTCAGATACACTAATATTCCAAGTACTGTACTGCAGAAACGAGAATAAGTGGACAATCTTACGTTATTAACAACTGCAGGCTGATTTTTTTGTTGCCTTCGGGCTTTGAGCCCCGTTGACATCAAAGTCATTAGAAGTGGGTCTTGATTGGGGACTAGGGACGGGAAGGAATTCGAAAATGATCTTTTGAAGTAACCATCCCGCATTCAAGTGGAGAATTTTCGGGAAACCACATAAAACCAAACTCTGAATGGATTTGAACCTACGTCCTCTCGAACGCCAGGCCAAAGCTTTGCCGCTCATCCATTTGACTTGGTATGCAGATGGATTATGATATTAAATAATAGCACTAGGAATAAATACTACATGAAGACAGGTTGGACGCTCGCGAGTGGTTGAAAGTTTACTCAGCAAAGAACATTATCGACCAATGAATTCGTTCCTCTAATTGAATCAACCAAAGACGATATATAGAATTTGGAATATTTTATAGTCCTATCTTATCGGCCTGTTATCGAAATAATTACTCATAGTGCATTTCTTACCAAGATGGGAGAAACTAATTATATCAAGTCTAATTGAGACAAAAAAAATGTCCTTAAAAGCCAGTAAAATTCCATCGCAATTTTTATTTCTGCTAAAGACGACGGATTGTTTATTAAATCAGTGGGCTGGAAATTTTTAAACTGAGATAATTTTTGCGTCAAATTCCAGGAGGTATTTGATTTTCATTCTACACAAATTCTTCTGAACATTGAACGGAAGGTGATCGTTGTCCAATACTGATACCTGCTCAATTTCTTATAGAGAAAGATTCTCTGGTAAATCGTTGTGTAAACTGCTCAAACACTTATTAAGTGCTAGTTGTAAAATGTCCAAAAAGTTCGCGACAGTTTTATACGTCTTCAAATTCATCTTACTAGTGATAATAACCTGCAATTCTCGTATGAGTATTTTCTTTTTTATACAATTTACTTCACGTCTACCAGACGAAAACAAGGTGTTGTCCAAGAAAACTATTGTGTGTTACTATTATTCAACAGAAGTTTGGTTTTCACCTTGAAGGCTTCGTCCAGGTGATGGTTACGCAACAAGGTTGTGCTGTGCTGTGTCATAACACACTCAATTGGTTCCTGACCCTGGAAAACTCGCTCTCATGAATTACGGTGGCCAAAAAAGAAAACACAACACCGCATTTATTTCTCCTTTCATTTGTATCAATTACAGCTGGCTCTATTCCACCATACAAAATTCAAAAAAGTAATCAGTCAAATATTGCAATATCAGCCGACCAAAGTTACCTTTCACTATATAGCGTTGTTGACTTTAATTATGAGTTGTGTTCGTCTTTTACTGTCCGTAGTGTAGACCATGAACTTACCCACTGTACAACTGACTCCATTAAAACTCCGCCATAATCGATTTGGAGAAAATTTCACAACCGACCACAGCGGCCATACACTGCGGAAATTAAAAGTGTTACACCCAGACAGGAATGGAGGAATTTTAGGAAACCTTTTAAATATATCCAGGGTCATACACAGAAGAAATGATAGCAAATTGAAATGGATTAGGCTAAGTTTATTACCTTTAAATACAGTTGTCGGTAAGAAGTGCACCTATCTTGAGCATCTATTCATTCGTGGATCCTTGCCGGCATAAAATCAATAAGTATTCGGATGTCTTCTTGGCATCTTGGCATATGTCTCTCTACGCCTGCATGTCTTGTGCTGTGAGTTGTTGCACAGTTTGTGCTGGGTGACCATGTGACCTGATGTGTCAACTCCTGGTATCCCAGACATGCTCTACTGGGGACAAGTCTGGATAATATGCGGTCGAAATTGTGATCGCAGCCTCTTGCAAGGCTTGTGTTGTGATGGCTACAGTATGAGAACGTGCGTTATCCTCTTGTAACTTGCGATTTGGATGGTGGACATGAAGGATATCACAATAGGATGCAGCACGCAGTCCACATATTGGTGGTCTATCATTGTGCCTTCAACAACAACCACCTCAGTCCTTCTGTCGAAACTGATTGCCCCCAAATCACGACACCAGTGGCTGGACCTGTGTGACGTTCTGAAATCACAGCAGTGTAAACCGTTCTTCCACTAGGCCTGCGTACATGTTGTCGATTATCACTTTGTCACAGACAGAATCGAGACTCGTCTCGAAACACAAATGTACGCTCTCTCTGTAACCACTGCTTGGATCTGGCCTGCAGCCACCCGTCTGCCAGCAACAGCCACCCACACAAATTGGCGGTCTTCACGTGCTGTTATCCGTCTGTATGGACCTGGGCCTGCTGTAGGAGTACTAGAGCCTTCTTTCATCCACTGTCTAACAAGTCTATATACTGACACTGCACTACGGCCATTCCTTCGGGAGATTTCACGATATGAAGCACCCATTTCAAACACGCCAATTTTCCGACCTCTCTCACAGTTAGACATTTGAGTATAGAGGATCGCCACTCTTCACCTTGGCATACTTGGTCAACAAGAACTTGTGGACAAAAAAGTGTCATGTTACACCTCACTGTTCACCACTTATACGCTAAAAATTATAACAATTTTGGATAGTAAATAGCCCCGTAATTCTCATGCTATTACATGTAAAACTTTCAATTTTTAATCATTCCCATTCATTTATCACAACTCCGTCTGCATCTTACTCTTTTAATTTCCGCCAATGTATAACCAGAAAGCTCAAGTCTCTCAGATAGTTAACGTTAACTCGATACACTTCGTATCGGGGTGTTCTGGCATAGATGAAGAATCCGAGTATACTAAGATGCAGTTATCGTTCTTCCAAACCACTTTTCCAGCTGGTTGACGAGCCTCCTTCATCCAGGCCCACCGCTTACTGTTTGAGCGCCCGCGTGTAATACCGATTATGCCGCCCCCTGTCGAACTACAGCCAGTGGTGGATCTAGGGGAAATTTCCAAACCGGGTCAAGAAACTGTGAGATCTCCGCCCCTTCGAACATTATTTGCCGCCCCCATTGTTGCCATCCCGAGTGTCGCAGGCCGCCCGAAGCAGCTGTTAAGCTATTTTTTTTTTAATGAGTCAATATACAGCAATATCATTATACACTGAAGTGTCAAAAGTCATGAGATGAAGATGCAAATAAATATCCAAATAGCGGTAGAATCGTGGAGGAAACTTATAAATGTGCTTTGCAGTGTCGGAGCTTTCGTGAGCCATGCGAATGATTTTCTGACGTAATTATGGCCGCACAACCTGAATTAACAGATTTTTAATGTTGAATGATAGTTGGCACTAGACGCAAGGGGCATTTCATTTCGGAAATTATTCGCGAATTCAACAGTCCTCGATCCACAGCTGATATGTGTGGTTGCAACTAAGGACTCAGTGGGAAGCATGTGGGAGCATGGTTATAAAGTGCAAACCTTGTTCAAACATTTTATTGCAAGAATCATGGTCAACAATTAAACCTATACAGAATATCACAAATAATATAATACAATATAATACATAAGGAAGCTTCGATCTTGCAGATTATGATCTTAATAAATCCTGTACCAATACAAATATATGTTAATGCGATGACAACCTTGTTAAGCCATGAGAATATCCCTAATCACAATATCTCCACTTGTATTAAACATGCAAAGGGGGCATCCACAAATTACGTGAAGTGTTTTTCCGGATTTCTGGACCCCCCCCCTCCCCCCTGGTGAGATTTCGTGAGATTTGGCTGGACCCCCCCCCCCCTCTGGTGAGATCTGGTCCGTGAAAAACCCTCCTAGAAATCGACCTGGAAACTTTTGTAGACCTTTTTTTTTTAGGTCACAACCTAACTTTTTTGACTAAATACTCCTAAAATCAACTTTGGCCCAAATTGTAGACCTTTTTTTGGCTCTACTGTCCCCAAATTTTTCGCAAAATCTCACGTGAGTTTTCCGTAGACCCCCCCCTCCCCACTGGTGAGATTTGGTGAGATTTCGCCGGACCCCCCCCCCTCCCCTATTTCACCTCACGTAATTAATGGATGTCCCCAAACAGAAAATCCTTACGTGCTTGGAAACTTAATATAACAGGGCAGGCTCTTACCAATTTACCATCACAAAACAAATTTACAACTAGTACCAAACACAAATTTGTACACAGGAGGCAAAATACAGCAATTATTTTAAACAAACAGGAATCAGTTTACCTTAGCGTCCTTCAGTTTAACCTTAAGAATCAAGTTCTTACCAAAAGGTTCTGATAGTGTGTACACGCCGGCGCATAAGTCGTTACCACCCACACACACTGATAAGGTAGCGGGAACGATTAGCACCACATATCGGGGAATTTTGTCCATTCCTGTAACAAAATTATTAAGCACAATTAACAAGAAGGCAGTAAGCGACGCACTTTGTAGTTGGGATCATCAGGTATACTACCTCAAATACCCAACAGTGCTAGAAAATGGAAATTTATCACCTCGAAGCCACTGCCAGCCCCGCCCGCTGCCGTGCTCCCCAAACGGCGGAAAAACGCTCGCGAACATAGAGCGCAGTGGAGGAATTCCCTCGATTAATGCGAGTGAGGAACGATCTCGGTCGGGTCACAAATCCACATCATGCGGTACTTCCATGCCGCCGGGTCAAATTACAAGTCCTCGCTGATACCAGCAGACCTCTAACGTCGCGGTCAATTAGGGAAAATATTAGACCCAACGAACCAATCCGCTGCTGCCGACCGACTGACTTCCCGGTTTCGTGTCCCCGAAAATCAACTCCATCAGCCGGTAGAGGGCACCACCAGAGCCACAGCGTGCTCTCACGGGCGAAACTAGCACGCGGGCTCTGCAGGAACCAGCATCAGAAGACAATCAAGGGCGGGGAAAATAAACAATGCGAGCCGAGCACGGCTCAACAGCGTCAAGAGTGTGGCGTGAATAAGTGCTTTCCGGAATACCTCCCTCCATGGATAACGCCAATTTACTTAATGAGATATTAGTGTTGGCAGAAAAGCAACACTGCGTAAAAGAACAGCAACACTCAATGTCAGCTGTACGACAGACGTGTCCGTGCGGAAGTTGCAGCGAAGTTTGCCTTTGATGGGACATGGCAGCAGAAGACCGATGGGAGTGTCTCTGCTAACAAAATATCATCGGCTGGAACGCCATTCCTGGGCTTCTGAACATATTTGTTAGACCCTACATTACTGGAAAAAGGTTGCGTAGCCAGATGAGTCAGTATTCCATTTGGTAAGAACTGATGGTAGGGTTAAAGTGTGGCGCAGACTCCATTAAGCCATGGAGTCACTGTGCAATCTAGTGGTAGTTTAGTCTGTTTTTACATGGCATGTAATTGTAACTCAGGTCAAGTTGAACCATCCGTTGACTGGAAATAGTTATGTTCAGCTACGTGGAGATGATTTGCAACCATTCATAGCTTTCATGTTCACATACAACGACGCAATTTTTCAAGAGGACCATGCGTCATGTAATAAATCATTCAGTATTGATCTGAAGAACATTCTTGACAATTCCAGCTGATGACTGGGCCATCTATATTGCTAGACATGAATCCAATCGAACATATCTGAGAAATAATGAAAACATCAGTTCGTGCAAAATGTCCTGCACCGGCAAAATTTCTTGCCATTATGGACGTTTGTAGAGGAAGGATTTCAGAATATTTCTTCAGGTGACTTCCGAAGACTTGTTGAGTCAATGACACGTTGCGTCGTTGCAAAGGTGGGTCGCACACGATTTTGGGAGTTAAACCATGACACGAGGTACTTCAGTGTATACTTTTTTATGTCTTTACTCCTCGTCGACGTCGAGATTATTAGAGGCGGGAAAGAACTAGGAACAAGGAACGGGAAGGAATTCTGTCATGGCCTATTGAAGGAAAACCAAAATTTAATTCCCGAACAAGGGTTCAATCCTGCGTCCTCTCGAATGCGGGGCCAAGCGCTCCCCCAACAGTGTATTACTAAATAGATAAGGAAACAACTGTATTTATACTGGCAATTAGATGTGTTGGGAGCTTTTTGAGAATTTTTATCCCTGAATATCTGACTCATTTTAAACAAATAACAACGACTTTTTAATCGATGTACAATAATGGAAAGATTAAAAATTGAAATTTTCGCAGTGTTACAGAAGAATGTAAAAATTATTTGCTATCTTCTTATACACTTCTCTGAAAGAAGTTCTGCTGCTAACCCCAAACATCATTCTTATTATTAATTTCACAGTCACAAGTACAGATGTTTGGTCCACCGACTGGATTGAGGTTAGCGCAGCAACTGGGACGAAACCTCAAACTGCCACCCCGACCACACCATACCATCATACTACTTCACTATGCTCCCGCCGCGGAATTAGGCTCTTCCGAATTAGTCGCCATTACAGCAAGGACGGTGAGACCAGGCGCCTTTCGCCACCACTTATGGGTGCCCACGGGGAACCGCGCGGAGGCGGCGCTCGCCACGTTCGAGGCCGAAGAGCCTTCCAAAACCTGGACGTATAGCAAAGCCTCTCTGTGGTTCCTGCGCGCGACACCCGGCCCCACCCGAACTCCGCAGGGTCAGGCGGAAGCCGTAGTAACTGGGCACCACACAGGAGTGCCCCTTCACATGTTCCACCAGGCCAGCCGACCGAAGGTATCGTCACTGAATACGCGACTTCTCACACTAGGGAGCGCTCCTAGTGCTCTTTCCCCCGCATCCGCCTCACACTTGTGTCCAGTGCGAGCACGGGTGTTCCCACTCACCCGTTCAAGCTCCACAGAGCACCGTCGTAGCGCACGATCCCGCTGCAAAGGCCCGAGGGTTCCCACAACGTTCACAGGGGGAATGCTGCCCCACCCCTGCCGAGCCAGTGCACTACCAGTCCACACTTTTCAAGTGGACCTACTGTGGCAGCATTAGAGACAGCTTCCACCAGCAGGGATGCTACCCCTGAACCCAGAGGCGACGAACCGCAACCAAGAACCGTGGTACTGATCCCTTCATTCGACTCCGGGGATTATGCTGCACTTGCAGCATAGGTTACTTTCACAGTCAGTGTCAGTAAAAAGTTAATCAGTTAATTAGTTTTATCTGTTACCACACCTTCCGTGATTTTCAAAATGTTATCCGTAAGACCAAGAATGTTACACCATGGTAGGAAATGCGTTGACGACGCGGTTGTTATAGGAAATGACTGAGGGCAAGGGACAGTAAGGAATTCGGCCGTGGCCTTCACAAAAAACCATTTCGGAAAATAGTGGAAAACCGAAATCTGAATAGCCGGACAGTAAATGCGGAACATTTGCTGCGATGTGTCTTCAAGTATTTATTACCCATCTTTTCAGCCAGGAACTGAGTCTGGACTTACTATTGTGCAGTGAATTGGCGATAATCCTCTTGTAGTCCTGCGATTTACTGGTGGCTCCTGATATGGTAGGCGGTCCTGTGATTCACGACTCAGCATCGACAGTACTCAGCAGTCAAGGCCGCGTCAGCAGCCATCAGGTTTAATTACACCTGAAACTGTTACGGCACATTACATACGGCCCGCGCAGCGCTGGCGTGAAGCCAGGCGCGAGGGGCGTGGGCCAGGCGAGACACCTGACCACGCTGCACCAGACAAACGTCACCGCTTTATTTGTTACAACCAGCATAGCCAATACGTAATATACCACTCAAACGACTTTATTTGCTACGTCGCAGGCAGTTACAATACCGCATTAATCTACATTAATCTATTCTATACCTATAAAATGCCAGTCTACCGATGTCTGCCACACTCTGACGTCACGCTTCCCGCCTCCGCTGCCCAACCAACAGCGACCGGAGATGTTCGAGGTTATGCACGTCATTTAGTAACAGATCTATTTTTCTGAGCATCCACGAGTAAATGAGCTGCCAGTACACTAAAAGAAAATTGTGTATTTTGTAAAAATCGACATATTAATTATTAGTTGCTTTTTCTTAATAAAAATTTGTTCGATGTAGATTTTTCTTATAGTCTCTGTACAGCGATACTGTTGTTACAGTATGTTAAGAAATATCTACATTACATAATTTTCAAGATTATGAGCTTTATTTTTATAAAAATTATAGTTAGCGTTCAACACGTCATTTTTGACAGGCTTAAAAGATATTTATATTCGATGTAGATATTTTAAGTCACTGTTATAATATACTCGAAGAAATAATTTGCCGAAACACTGAAATAAAAGTATGTACTTATTATTAGTTGCTTTTATTATTGTCACTATATCAGACACATGTAAATATTTCCAGTTGGTCAAATTTAGATCGCAATACACTGAATGTATTCGTACAAGGGTAATAGAAGCTGTGAATTTTGAAGAGCAACATTAATAGAAATTGTGGTTATGTCGAAATGCAGACAGGTCCAGAATGACAACTGACACATTTTTTTTTTCCGGAATAATTCACAAAGAATTTAATTTCATAAATAATTTAAGCTGCTTTCGTAAGCGCCAAGTTACTGAAGTTATTCCATACAAATGGAAGTAGTTCCGCATTTATCGTGCTGAATGAGAGTTGGACCAGGAATAAAACCAATATCACGGACTAGATCATAACGTTTTGTAATTCCTAACTTATTTTTAATTTCGATGATTCGCTAATTATGACATCATTAATTCAGTAGAAGTATCAATTGTATCGCTGTGTAAACTACAGCCGAAAAATGTACAAATTACAAATTAAGGTTATGAGCATTACATAACAACAATTATAATTATTTAGTAAATCGCAATCAATTCCCAGTACATTTTATTCACCCGTAATTTTTTACGGGCTTTGAGACTAGTAGTATTATAAATGAGAAAGTAACTGTCTGTTTCTTACGTTTTCACCATTAAATGGTTGAACCATCGCTTAATGAACTTTGACAACAAAAAAATTATTCATCATTAGCAAGAACATAGGACACATTTTCGGGATGAATAACATATTTTGTGATAAAATTTTGAAAGCTAATCGAATGGTAATAGATAGACGGTTAGCGTGCGTAATTCTCTGTAATGTTAATCGTTCACCGAGTCACTTTGTGTCACAATTGTGGTGTTAATCGTTAATGTAGCAGTTCGGTTGACATTTTTCGTGTATTATAGTGCATTTTATTTTTAAAAAAACTAAGAAATGAATAGCCATAGTTACGCGGTCAAAAAATAATAGTAACCGAATCCAGAGGGTGATATGTTTATCTGTACTATAGCGTGATCTCTGGCGGCTATCTTGTAAAGAAGTGTTCATGTGAGATGCAGTATTATCTGTGGTGCATATCTATTCCTCGGTCACATAGAGTCTTAAAATATAAGCCAAGCAATAAACTTTCAAACTGGGAAAAACAGATACTAATTGGTTTAGTAGATACGCGTAATGCCTGGACAAAGTAACAGACAGATTTGTGAAAATATAGATTAGAACTGTTGAGCCTGAGAAGACTCCATTTCACAATTTTAGACCTTTATTATTTATATTATTGTTATCAGGTCTAATTCAAAAAGGCTATTACCCAGGAACTTGAATTTGTTTCCAATATCGATCATTTATCAAATTTAAACAAACAAATAAAAACAATTGGCAGTCGTTGCGGACTGCCGACAAAAGTGAAAACTTAAATACTTCAAACTATGAATATCGTGCGTGCTACGCGCTTATAGCTACAGATATACTAAAGGATAATAATTCCGTGTAGTCGTAATGACCTGGTGACAGTGTCTCTATTAGCTGCGTATTCAGTCCCTGTCTTAGCCGCCTTAACCTTACCCGGTAGTGCTACCAGGTACAGGGGACCTACAGTTTAACGTGTAATACAAAGCACGAAAGCGATCTGGCTGGCTTCATATTACACAGCAAGCTGCGGGTCTATGAAAATCCCCGCGGAGGCAGGGATTCGAACCGGGGACCTTTCGCTCACCAGTCAGACACCTTAAGCACTGAGCCACGAGACCGCAACAGATATTCTGTTAACATTAGCATGTTGGTGACGTGAACTCATAAGATTTTACCCATCCAAAAATCGTCCAAAACGCCTAAAGAAGTTTTCACCTTAAAAAAAAAAAAAAAATCTAACAGTCCACAACCCGAAGGTTGGCCGAATCTTCCCGAAGGAGATGTCACAGGCTATTGTGTCAGAGGCAGGAAGGCCAAATCCTTTCCTCAGGGACCTACAGTTTAGCGTCGAATCAGAACCACGGAACGTCTCGGTGTAGCTCTTATAATCAAATACAAACCTTAAAAATTCCTATTCACCAAGGGATTTCAACCCGCGACCACACAGAGAAAAACTTCTGGAAGTAAGCGCTTTAACCGCTGGGCTACCAGACCGCCTTGTTTTGAGGTATACGTGTGCTAAATACTGCAAAAATCTGATCAAAACTGTGGGTTTCTTTAAACAACGTTAACAGAAATTAAGGTGAAGGGGGAAAAGGATTTTTTTTTAACTGCTTTACGTCTCTCAACGGCGAGATCTTTAGAGACGGGAAAGGATGGGGGTCAAGGATGGAGGCAAGGAATGGGAAGGAATTCGTCCATGGCCTTTTTTTTTTTTTGAAGGAAGCATCCCGGCATTTGCCTGTAGTGATTTGGGAAACCATGGAAAACCCAAATCTGGATGCCCGGACGGGGATTCGAACCGCCGTCGTCCAGAATGCGAGGCGAGAACGCTAACCGTTACACCGCCACGCTCGGTGGGGAAAAGGAGAAAAGGGTTTAGGTTTTTCTAAATCAAAATTAAACAGTGTTTTTCTATTTATTTTAAAGTATGCGTATGCAAAGTTCCATCAAAATCGGATGAAAACTGTGTGTTTGTATGAAAAAAATTAGCAAAAAAAAACCATTCATTTTTATATATTAGATACACGTATAATCTACACTTGTTGAGCAAGCGCAACACGTCATATTTATAGCTACAGATATACTGTTAAGATCAACATAGCACATTGATGACATGAACTCACAAGATTTTACGTATCCAAAAAGCGTCCAACGCGCATATTATATGCGCAATATGTTGTAGCATGCCGATGACGGAAATACGCGAACTCAAAGATTTACCCCGTAAAAACATCGCATAGTCGCATATACAGTAGTTTGTAAGTTGAGAGTAAAATAAGCCAACGTTTTTATTTTTAGGTTAAGTTGTATTATTAATAGCACTGTTTTATTGAAACAATTTTTAATTCAGAGTGGATTACTTCTAGGACTAATTGTTAGTTAATAATGAATTTAATTTGGACTAAACGATTCCGCAAGCGAAACGTTGTTCGGTGTTGGTGTGTCCTGGAGCGGAATTCGCTGCCTAACAGGAAAATTGGCTTGCCGTCTGACCTATTCGATCCGTATTTGTAGAGATCAATAAAGTATGGTACGCAAACAGTGCGAGCTCGACTCGAACATGGCCGGATAATTAATTAGGTTTAAGGAGTTCATTTACTTTATGCGAGCATTCAACTTTCAGGTAAAACTTAACTTGAAATTTAGCTTTAACAGTTAGTATATTTCCAATGGAAACATATTGTTGGACGTAAGCGACAATCTGAGACTGGTGGATGAGTGGTAACGCTCTAGCCTAGCATTCTAGCAGACGCGAGTTCAAATCCCCGCATGGCTAAATCCCTTTCCATCCCTTATTCCCATTCTCTACCGCCTCTAATAACGTCGACAAGCAGCGAAGCCCTATTTTCTTATAATCTATTATATAATTTTGTAAGCTCACTCATTCACTCACCTCAATAGCTATTGGCTGGAGAACGGTGTCACGTGTCAGCCTTCCCTCGCAAAACAACGAGCAGAGATAGCATTAGATGAAATTCGTGGTTATGTCCACAATTTAGTAGCTAAGCAACTACTACCAAATTAATTCAAAAATACATTCTTTAAGTTTGCGTTTCGTAGCGTTTAGTTGTTTAAAAAATATCGATAAACGTGAAAAAAACGTGGATCTGGTTTTGAGTAACATGTTGCTACTGAAAGCAACTTAAAAGACTTTAAAAAATTAAATTACTCACGGTCTCTGCTGTAACCACGAATACCAATTGTCATTCCGGCTTGGGATAAATTTCAGTTTAATTAAAACTTTCACTAATGTTGTTGCTTGACCAAAGTTTATGCATTACGGTATATTTGCTTTTTGGGTATTGTACTGACATCTTTCGTTAATGGTCTTTTTTCATATTCGCTGCATGTAAAGTATTAGGTTATATTAAGTGGACATCATACCAAATATATTACCGAATGAACTATTCTGACAATTAATTTCTTCAGAGTTGCTCAACTGTTTAATAATACAGATTGTGTATTAAGTTCTCTGGTCGTTACAGATACTGTGACCAATGATTACATTATGAGTGTTTGCCCCGTCTCAGTAAAAAACAACGTGATGCTTTCGAAGGAAACAGGAAAATTTTAAATTTTGCAGAGTAAACTTTAAGGGCCAAATACAAGTCAAGTTTGTTTTTAATCAAATTCGAGTCTACGACCTTTGAAACAATTATATGATTGCACGATCTTACCTGTCCGTGTTTAATACCTACGTTAAATAATACTTCTGAGTTCTTCAAGGTCAAGAGATTTTTTTCACCCTAAGGGTGAAACAGGTCAACCTGTTATAATCTTTGACACTCAAAACTGGAAGTATTCTAGACCCGTGATGAATAATAAAGACGTTGTAGTACAAACTACCGGTTAAATATTATCATGGTGTATTAACAGATATTATTTGTGGTTCATATGTCATACATTTCTTACGTAACAATACAAACAACTCCTTCGTGCAGGTGTAAGAGAATGGTCTGCAAGATCTGAGTACAAACTGCGTAAAATTTTGATTTTGGCGTATCAGATATCATGTTATAGGCTAACTGAAACCGTTTACAATTTCGTTACCATAGTTTCTGTTTATCTGTCTGCCTATCACACAATTTCATGATCGAAGCAACTGAATCAATAATGTACTGATTCTAATCGAGTTTCTTAGATATGATCTCAGATTTAAGTTCTTTATCGGACGTTTAAGCCAGTTTTAATACAATTATTTCGTGATTTTTGGTACTGGAGATTTGTTTAATAAATATGCATAATAACGAATAGGCGAGAATATTCTATCAGAATCATAGTTATGGTGTTTCATATTAAATAATCAGTCTGTCAGAGTAATTCACCAATTTATATTCAACAATAGTAAACAGTGATTTAATGATAAGATCAGTGAAACCACCCCTATCAAAGTGAGCTATCAATTCTATTCTGATAAGTATTACGTGAAATACAGGTTATATTGCACCAGTAGCTTAATTTTGAACTCAGTTTGGTATTTAAGTAAGATTATCGGATATTACTCAAAGTCTCTTACATTTTGGTGTCATAAATGGGATAAATCGTCTCTTCACAAAGAGCTCTTATGAGGCACTTAACTACACTCACATACGCCTCATTGGCCGACGTTGTTGAGAACTTACGATGGTGTCTGGCGCTTGATAATGAATTAGCTGGGTCGGCCGAAGCTCGGGAGGACGTGCGTTCAATTCCCCATCGTGCTATCCAGATTTCAGTTTTCCCACAGTTTCCCCAATGGTCGAATTCACCCAGCAGTTTCCTTCCTCTAACGATGTCAACGGTTCGTAAAATCCTAAGGAAAAAAAACTTGGTTCAGTCCCGATTGTGGAGGTAATTTTCAATAATTGAAACTTGACCAACACTGTATGAGTGGTGGTAGTGCAAGATTACTCATAAAAAAATTTAAAAATTTAAAAATTATGCACCAAAGATCTGAGTTAAATCACAAATCTTTATGCAATACACATGAAGTGAAGGTAGTGACACTGCTGGTGGTGGTTATGCACTTATATCCTTTTTGAAAGACAACTCTTAAATAAAGGCCTGTCTCCATCTTTCATCAGCTATCCACAACACAGCTATTTACAATGCTCAATTTCGTCATTCATACATACAATCAGATTTACGAACATATTCGCACTGAGCAAGGCTACTGGAAACTGTTACATCTCGCGGGAAAGATACTAACAGTCCACGTATTTTACTGTCCTAGGAATATAGATTCTCCTTTCTTTATCATAGTTTCATTTAATAACGTCAAAAGTTTCTGTATATTTGCTATTGATTATTAGCATTTTTCAAACAATGTGGATATTTGGAAATGGAAAGCAGCTCTGCACTGGCCATATGCATTTATTGTAATTGTGTTTAATCGATAATAGACGTCGAAAACGCTTCAGCTTACTGTCCTATTAACATCTGTTCGTGTAACAGGGAATGCTGCAGTACCAAGCCGCCGGCGTAGTAATTAGTCTCTTACTAGGCTGAGAAACAGCTCACTTCAACTATTACAGCCTCGAGAAATGCAACATAACTGCGACTTTACAACTCGGCCACCATGAGATCATTAGAGTCAATGTTAACTTATCTGAACGATATAGCCCATACATTGAGCTGTTAAGTAGATCCAACAACTTCTAGTAATATGATTGCCTTCACGGCGGAACGCTGAACGAATAACTGCGTAAGACCAAAGAGCTGCAAGCAGCGTAATGATTAGCGTCTAATGGTATTAAATCACTGGCTGATTTACTTGGATACTAGGGACGTTCATATGTAACTTGTAATTAACTCGGAATCGAGATGAAGTAGGTAGTTTATATTTTTTCAAATTTAATGCACCTCGTTGATCGATGCAGCAGAGACATGATGAATGGGTCTGGCACTTAGTGCATGGATCGCTGGTTCGAGCCCCGGTAGTAAAAGAAATTTTCATCATTTCGAACCAGGGAAGGAGAAGAGTGATGCACAATTCGTTATCAAAATATTGTATACCAAACTGCTGTGGTGAAATCCCAAACCTCTCCGCAATGCGTATGGAATGAGGGCATACGACGCTTTTGATAGTAACTCAACTATAGGATTGAAACTTTAAACATCTCTCTCGCCTTTTTTTTTTTTTTTTTTTTCCTTCCTTATGTCCTTACGTCTCGTTGAGGTCGAGGTCATAGGAAGCGGGAGAAAAAGCGGGCAAGGAACGCAAAGGAAATCGGCTATAGGAACACACGCCTGAAGTGTTTTTGGGAGACCACAGAAAACCGAAATCTGAATGGTCGGGCAGGGATTAAAGCCACTGTAACAGCCCTCAAACCTAAACTTTAAATGGAATTGTGTTTTTTATGAAGCATTTGTAGCAAGCTAGAGTGTGATTGAAAATGGTTTTGTATATTTGTCTTGTAATTTACTGTAAATCAGTGTAAATGTTCTTTGTTTTGTGAAAACAAATTATGTAAATACCATTCAATATGTTTAAGGACAGAACTAGGCAAGAGAATTACTTAAATGTTTGTAATTGTAAGTATTAAGGTGAGCTACGATGGTTAAAGGATGATTTACTATAGTTTAAAATGGTTTATGTGGATAGTTTTGTGTTTAAGTACCTTTAATTTTCATTTCTAAGCATTTTGTAACTATTAAGTATTAATTCTTATTGTTTTTAATATGTTTTCAATTGCTTAAGTGTTGTTAATGTTCGAGAAATATCTGTCGGAAGCCTTTGTAGTGTTCTAGAGCTTTCGATAGAACTTATATAATGCGATCAACTAAGAGAGAGTTTTTCGACAGAGTTTTACTTGGACAGTTTTTTTGACGAGTTTATGAACACGGTGGTATGATGGTATTGTCTTTGGAAGAAGTGGTGAATCTAATCGCTGGAGTTTGTAACAGCCCTCATACCTGAACTTTAAATAGAATTGTATTTAATGAAGTATTTGTAGTGAGTTAAAGTTTGCTTGAATATGATCTGGTATGTTTGTTTTGCAATTTCTTGTAAATCAGTGTATACAGACTTTATTTTATAAAAATAAATTATTTAAAGGCCTTTTAATATGTTTAAGAACAGAATTGTACAAGAGAATTGCTTAAATGTTTGTAATTCCAAGTATTAATGCAAGTTACGATGGCTACAGGACAATTTTCTACAGTTTAAAATTATTTCTATAAATAATTTTGTGTTTAAGTATCTTTAATTTCCATTTCTGGCAGTTTTGTAATGATGTTAAATGATTAAGTACTATTTCTGATTGTTTTTAATATGTTTAATTGTTTGAGTAATTGTTAATGTTCGAGAAATATCTCGCGGAAGCTATTGAAGTGTTAGGGAAATTTCGATAGAGCCTATATAAAGAAATCAGCAGAAGGACGGTTGAAGTTTATACAGATTCACTTTGCAACTGCCAAAGACTGCGCTAGTAGTATCTCTGCATTGTATCTACGTATGTAAGCTGTATCGTTGACATCACGTTTGGTGAAAAAAAACAGAAATCTAAACTGAAATACATTGTGGACTACTTAATTATCAGATTAATTAAACCACGAAGAACCTGACAAGTTGTTTACATTTGTCCATATCTATGAAGTTCGATGTGCTTATGAAAATAAAACAAGTTAAAATTTGAAACTCGATCGTGGACTAGTTATTTAATATAAGTAATAAAAACCACGAACACTCTAATACGTCATCCCGCATGCCAAGACCGAGCGTCAACGTTCACTCTCCGTGCTAGGTTGGTTCTCTTGATGTCTTTCGGAAGAGTAATCCTCGATAGGCTGTCACACATTTTCACCCTATTGATTCTTTCATTTGTTACCCACAATACGCGTTACCCTGTTTACATCGAAATGGCGGCTCAAGGTCACGTTCCCCCAACCCGTATCTCACCTAACCATCTACTCCCTAAATAATTCTCCGAATTGAATGCTGTGTCTAGGTAGGCAAGTGATAAATTCCTCCTTAGTGTATAGGGATACGGACAGCGGAGTGGGGATAAACAGATTGTCCTTGAGCCGCCCCTGTTAACTGAACCGTCACAGTCACCTTAAAATGTAAATATCTTGGCATTACATTTGATAAAAAGCTTAACTGGGCAGAACACATTGGACATGTAGTATGAAAAGGTTTCAAAATTCTGCACTTGTTGAAGGCGGTGATGAGGGAATGTACCAGAGAAGAAAAGCAATTACAACACTTTGGTCACTTGGTTACTTGAATATGGTAGTGTAGTATGGGACCCACACTTTGAATATCAAATACAGTAATTGGAGAGGGTGCAAAAAAGGGCTGCTAGATTTGTTTCTGGAAATTATCCCTGAATGCAATCAGTAACAGAAATGATAAAAGAGCTGGAATGGGATTCATTGTAAGACAGGAGGTGGGTGAAGAGGGTCATGGGAGTGCACAATGCGTATATTGGTGATGAGGCATGGAAAGATATTGGTGTAAAAATTAAAAGTAATGTATGGAAGGGAAAAGATGACCACGACCACAAGTTGGCACTCGATTTCAGGCACAAGTGTATAGGAAGATTCTCTTTTTTAGGTAAGGATGTCAGGGATTGGAATAAATTACCAAGACAAATAATTAATAATTTACGAAAAACGTTGAAGGAATTTAAAGTTAAAATTTATAGAGGGCAAATGTAGGTGAGTGCAGGAAAGGTTTTTTTTTAGGAAAACTGCCACCGGAGCATACGCTCCATTGAAATTTAACCAAATATTATAACCTTCATTGTGTACCACTTAAGCGCGTATACAGGGTACAGTTAACGCAACGTTTTTAATGTTTTTTGGGGTCACTTACCTTCCCTTTCAATGCACTGGCACTATCTTCCAGACATCGTATCTTTTGACAAAAACTCTTTTTGCTGGGAATATTTTCGGGCCAATAGACTGAGAAACATTCACGATATATTCTCTGCTATCATTCCATTTATATTAGTCGCAAACTGCCATTTTAAAGTCCTTAAAGAACTTCTGATTTATTACAGTTTAATTTTTGTAAGGAATTGTTCCAAGCCTGGATGCACTACTGCTTCATGCAGGGCCGGCGGATATTATTAAACCGGAGTGAGGGGTCACACGTCACACAAAGGGGGTCCCCGTGGAAATGTTATTTGGTTATTTTACCTAAAAAGAAATATAACGTCTTCCATTTATTGGGAGAATTCGCCAATAATAATAATAGTAACCATGCAAACAATTCGTAAGAGAAATTAATGAGAGTAAAAACTTCCACATAAATTTAAATTTTTGATCATATAATTTCTTCAATTACATATTGCAACTGTGTAAAAAAAACTTCACTGTCATATATATTATTTCTATAAGGTATTATTTTGTCACAAGCCTGTATCTTCCTTCATACTTAACCAAATTTAATGAACGAGGTGTCATTTTAAAGCTTATGGACTCCACTTTAGTCACATCATAGTTTAAGAAATTGAGTTTTTGGAATTCGACTCTTAAAGGGCAAAAATGTCAATATTTCTTAAATACTGTTTTCTATGTTACGAGTCTTGTATCTCCCAGGATACCTATCTGAAATCCTTTAATGAAGTATCATTTTAAAGATTAAGGTCTCCGCTTTAGTGACGTCATATATTAAGGCAGCAATTTTTCGGAATTCGATACTTAAAGGGCAAAAGTATCAATATTTTTGCAATGCGTTTTTGCGTCACGAGCGATTTATGTCCCTTAATATGTAACCGATATAGATGAATGAGGTATCATACTAAAGACTAAGGTCTCCGCCGTGGTAACATTATATTTCAAGAAAGGAATTTTCCGTAATTGGACCCTTAAAGGGCAAAAATGTCAGTTTTTCTAAAATGCGTTTTTTGTATCTCGAGCCATTTATCTCCCTGGTTATCTAACTAAAATCGATAAATGAAGTAGGATTATGAGGAGTAATGTCTTAGCTTTGTGACATCACATTTTAAGAAAGAATGATTTTGGAAAATAACCCTTAAAGGGAAAAAGTATAAATTTTTCTATAACTCATTTTTGTGTCACGAGTGATATATCTCCCTTAATATCTAACCGATATAGATAAATGAGGTATCGTATTAAAGACCAAAGTCTCCGCCGTGGTAACATTATATTTCAAGAAAGGAATTTTTCGTAATTGGACCCTTAAAGGTAAAAAATGTCAGTTTTTCTAAAATGCGTTTTTTGTATCTCGAGCCATTTATCACCCTGGTTATCTAACTAAAATCGATAAATGAAGTAGGATTATGAGGAGTAATGTCTTAGCTTTGTGACATCATATTTTAAGAAAGAATGTTTTTGGAATTCAACCCTTAAAGGGAAAAAGTATAATTTTTTCTATAACTCATTTTTGTGTCATGAGCGATTTATCTCCCTTAATATCTAACCGATATAGATAAATGAGGTATCATATTAAAGAGTAAGGTCTCCGCCGTGGTAACATTATTTTTCAAGAAAGGAATTTTTCATAATTCGACCCTTAAAGGGTAAAAACGTCAATTTTTCTAAAATGCGTTTTTTGTGTCTCGAGCCACTTATCTCCCTGGATATCTATCCAAAATCGATAAATGAAGTAAGATTATGAGGAATAATGTCTCAGATTTGGTCACATCATAATTTAGGAATGAAGTTTTTGGAATTCAACCCTTAAAGGGAAAAAGTATAAATGGTTCTACAACGCATTTTTGTGTCACGAGCTATTTATTTCCCTCGATACCTAACCGATATCAATAAATGAGGTATCGATTTAAATATTAAATTATCCACTATGGTCACATCATATTTTACGAAAAAAAAACTTTCTCCAAATTCAACCCTTAAGAGGCAAAAATATCGCAATTTCTCAAAACTTTTTTTTTTTTTTACCTCGCTTGATCACTAACCGAAATCGATAAATGAGGTATCATTTTATATATCAAGCTGGCTGCATTGGTCACACCATATTTAATAAAAGGAATTTTTTGGAATTCGACCCCTAAAGGGAAAAAGTATCAATATTATTTAAACAACGTGTTTTTTTATTACAAGCCATTTATCTTCTTCGATACCTAGCCGAAATCGATAAATGACATCTCGTTTTAAAAATTAAGGTCTCCAGCTAGGTAAAATCATGAATTAAGATTTTTTTTTCGGAATTTCGTACTTAAAGTTGTAGCGCGTATGAGACTGTTCAGAGCCAAGTCCCTAGACTGCAGCAGCGGATATCATAGAGATGTCAATAAACTTTTTTTAATTAAATAAGTAGCTTTTCGGATATATATATATATATATATATATATATATATATATATATATATATATTACGGAAACACTGTCGTTTTTCTATACAATTCCAATGTAAACATTTTGTTCGCACAGCAACAAATATTTCAGAGATGTTGATATGTTGTGTGCATTTTGTTCAGGTTAGTTTTATCCTGTTAAGGTCAGTGACAGTTTGTCGTAAATACAGAGTGTTTTAAATTTTCCTAACTGTTTCGTAATATGCTGTGAGTATTTTGATGAGTACCTATTACACTAAAACAAAAAAAAATTTACTACAAAAGTACGGTTGTACTTTTCATTATATTACAAGCATTCAACCTCACTATTCATCGCATTTTATTCGCAAAGTTTTCGCACGGGTCGTCTAGTTACTATTTAAATGTATTATTACTCAACATTAATTGGACAATGCTAAATTTGTACTGTGCTTTGAATTTTTGGAAATGAATAATTTTTCCAAATCAAATTCATCAGTAAGGTTTGTATACACAAGTAATAATGAGATGATATTGAATTGAGTCGGCGAAAGACCGAAAAACTTCGTTCATTCGAACAGGATGACCCAGGAATGGTGACGAGTAGTAAAACGAAGCGCACAAACTCTGGCCTGTGTCCATCAGTCCGTTTGTATTTTTGTAAAAAAAAATCAAAAAAAAAAAATCAAAAAAAAATCTAGGTCCTCTCTCTCAAATTTGCCTTTTCGTAAGTTACAAAAACTATTATTCTGAAATATTTCTTGATTGACTGTAGAAAAAGTATTAGAACGGGGGACAGAGCCCCGGTTATTCTGCCTCTCTCTGTCTGACAAACGGTATTATAATGCCCGAGGCCATGGCTTATCGTTTATCTTATTGTCCTGGCTTATGAGGATATGAGGAGTCTATTATATGTAAGCCTGTGTTGAGCAGGTCTTTTCTTTACTCTCCATACCCACCCGAAACTTTCCGGATGGATACTAATACCCACCATACCATATTATCAGCCGGCCCTGATTTCTCGCATTCCTGTCGAACAAGTTGCAAAGTATTTTAACGACACATTTAAGAGGTGCGTAATTAAAGTTTTAATTCTGTAGGCTAGGATTAATAGTAATTTAATAAACATGAAAACAATTAATCAATCGAACCTTACACTATAAAAACAACAGTTAAATTCTATAGTAGGTTCAATTCTCAAAAGGCGCAAACAAAGTGTCAAAGTTTAGCGACTGACAAAGGTCCAGGGTGAGTGGACAAAAAGTTAACTGTCCCATTTTTGTTACCTTCATTTCTGACTTATAAAATCTTTTACAGAGCTTCCAAGAATCTACATTTTAAATAGAAAAAAACTAGTTTTATAATACTTGCGACTAATATCAGGGATATAAAATGGGATTGACTGTAACTACACTGATAAAATTACACTTTTTATTTATTCTAGCCTTGATTACCGACCTCGTCTCCGAGTGCAAAGCAGTTGGCCTAAGAACGAATCTTTAAAGCAAAAATTATGTCTAAAAAATGGGCCACAGAGGGTAATGTACAACTAGATAATAAATCTTTAGAAGATGTCAGTGAGTACATTTATATTGGGCAGATTATAAACACGAGAGGCGATATAAGACGTCGCATCTAGCTGGGAATGCAAGTTTCTGGGAGAGATTCTATTATCCTCAACTCTAATATTCGCAAAAATCTAAAGAAAATAATTTATGACCAATGCATTCTTCCTGTGCAATCATACGGCTACATTAAAATACAAAAGGTAAACTAACGACTGCCCAAAGAGCGATGGAAAGGTCAATGCTAGGTTTAACCAGAAAAGAACAACCAACGTTAGGTCAGTTACGAAGGTCCCGGACAACTTACAGAAGACAGCATCCTCGAAGTGACAATGGGTCGGCCATATTACACGGAGAAAATACCAAATATGGACAAAAAACAGTGTTCGAGTGGCGCCGAAGACATCATCAGAGACCAAGAGGAAGACCACCAAACCGATGGCACAAAGACATACCTAGGGTTGTCGGAATTAACTGGCAGAGGGTCACCTAAGATCGTTCAACCTGGAGAAGAGTGCTCTACCTGAACTCATGACTGTAAGAGGCCACATCAGTAAATGACTGAACTGGCTGATAGTTATATATTCACTAAAACGCAATGATGATTTCAAAGTTTAATATGTCTCAGGGTGTAACCGGGTAACTGAGCATCTCATGGATGACATCATAACGTTACACGAGGCACCTGTTGCTGTTGTGGCGGCGAAAGCAACTGGTGTCTGCCGATGAAGTACAGTGTTATGCGGTACTGGCTACTGTCAACGATCCGCAGTAAAAGGATTTACGGTAAGGAGCTTTCTCATTCTCCTGAGAACAGCAGCGGCGTCCTACTAAACGAGGCAATGGTAACACTTCATTGTCACCATGCCGTGACGTTGATAGTAATAACTAGAGACCGGATTATATGCATTTGCATATTAAGCCCATTTTCACTGGTTATTGCATATTTTACCTAAAACCTAGTGGTGATGCATAGTTTCACTATATTTACAATATTTTTCCGTAATGTAGCTAATAAATTAAATCTTACGTTATAGCCGGCAAAACCTACTAGCAGCACAACTCTTAGTCTACGACAACTCCCTGAAGAACTACGACCGATGTTTGGGAATGTAAATGAACTGATTTAATCAATAAAGAAAAAGTTTGTCAAGGCATGTTCTCGTAATAATGCCTACAAAAAAATGAAAAAAAAATGCCAAATGTGCCTTTATCTTCGGAACCAGTGGTAACTCGATGGGCGACGTGGGTAGAAGATGTACTGTTTAACATTGCGAGGCCATTAAAGGTATAGTAAACGACTTTGATATTGGAGAGGCTATGACAGTTCGTCAGTACAAGGAAGCATTTAACAATTCAAGTATTAAAACCGTAGTTTTAAATAGCATTCGTTTTTCCCACATACTTGCGAGTATTAAAATGCTTGAATCTCAAGGTTTGAAGTTGACTGACTGTGTTCAGTGAATGAATAAAATCCGCAATGCCAGAAGTATTCCTGTGTAAACTTTAAGTGAAATTTGAAAATATTTTAAACAATAAACCAGGTTTTCAACCTTTGTATCAAAAGCTTTAGTGATGGGACGTATGAACTTTTTCCAGAAACAATGACTGCTAACACAGCACCCAATTTCAAATACAGCACTGCCCAGTTACATCAGTGAATGTGGAACGATCCATGCCCATTTATAAAAATATTTAGAGGACGCGAAGAAACAATCTTACTATAGAATATTTGGGTCAGTACCCGATATTTTACGTTTACAACAGTAAAAAAAAAAGTTAAATAATTGTTAATTATCAAATTTATAAATATTTCATTAAACTACTTACTACATACTGATTTTTAAATAAAAAATATAAAAATTACTATTTTTATATTGTATAGTGTTGAATATTTTGACACTTTTCTTGCATATTTTAATCATTTTTATGCATATTTGCATGCATATTTATAGCATTTCGTGTTGCATATAATTGCATATAATCCGATATCTAGTGATAACACTAACGTTGATAGCTCTATAGATGTTAGTAATAACAATAAGAGTAGCAGTACTGATACTTTCTGGCTTCCGCTGCCTCTTATATCACTCCCCGCCCAGAATCTTCCATTAGACCTCAAGAGGGAGTTTTTTTTTTTTTTTTTTTGTCCAGTCTCTTCAGTATCTCCACCATTGCGAAGATCTTCTGGCCGCTCCAAAATAAGTCTGGTTTTTTTTTCAATAAAGCAACTTTTTCACAAATTCCTTTGGGTCTGTTAGGATTTAGATAACAGACAGAAAACAGGCACTAAATTTTGATATCTCCCGATAACAACATGGCGTCTACGAGTCATTATTTATTCCGCAATATAGAAAATCGCGCTAGTAATTAGGCTTACAGCATGATAAAAAATGTAATCTCTGGCATTGCTGGTTCAATTGCTTTATATTCTTGTTTTGCTTATGGTTTTACTAGTCGACGTCAGTGATATTAGAGGCGGGAAAGGATTCTGCCATTTATTACATTTGCATTTATATCCAGTTATGATAAATTCACAACGAATACACGATGCAGTGTAGTATATGGTCGTAACTGCAGTTGCAAAAGATTCTATTAAATTATTTTGGAAAAACGCAAATATCACGTCAAGATGCACAGCGTTTGCAGAGAACATTGGTTCTACTACCGAAAAAGGTAAATCGTTGTATTTTTTTTAATGACATTAGAGGCGGGAAAAAACTGGGAGTCCGATACGACGGATGAATCCCTAAAAACAGTATCATATGCTATCACCAATTTGCTGAGAGGCTCGATTTGGTGATAACGTATTGTACGTCACACCTCCGTTACCTTCCTTGCTAATTCCTAAATGTCGAGGGCCTGACTCCAGCGAAAGTATGCGCAACATATCACGACCTAGAGCTCTTTAATAATCGGATGCTTTTCCGTAGCTCGGTTTCTATTTCATTGTATCTATATCTCTGCCATGTGGTGTCGCGTTACAGAGGGCTTTAATCATGGAAAGGATTTCACCTCTGGAACTGGAATGAAACTGAAAAATGCGTAAGAAAAAAACGAAGAAAGATTATAATCTTCCCATCGATTCTAACACGTTATTTCCCGTTCGGTGTTATTTTAAAACACCTAAACGCCATGTCACGTAAGAAATTCGTTTCTATTAGTTACTTTCTTGTTTCCAGCGTATTTTTTAAAATATTTTTTCGAAACATGTTACTTTTTTTTTTTTTACTTTATCCATGATATATGGACTTTGTGAAAGTCTGTAACTGTTTAATATAATAAGGTATGCAAATAATTTTCTGCTACACAGTTACTTTAATAAATTATTATTTATTTTATTTTATTTTATTGATATAATAATTTATTAAAGTAACTGTGTAGCAGAAAATTATTTGCATACCTTATTATATTAACGCATATCAATAAAATAAAATAAATTAAATAATAATTTATTAAAGTAACTGTGTAGCAGAAAATTATTTGCATACCTTATCATAACATGTTACTTTGTTCCGTTTATTCATTGCCAGGTATCAAATGCACAGACAGCTTCCCGTCTCTTTCTCTACCATTATACTATTGTATCTGAACTATCCATCTTCCATCTTCCTTTTATCTTCCTTTTTTTTAAATAAATTTTTTTTATTTTTATTTTTTAAAGATAACGCTTGGCACCCAGGTAGTCATTTAAACAACAAGATACATTTCTAAGAATTCATTGTACAAATGTCCCAAACAATGAAAAAATACTTGCATGGTAACTTCAATTCCATAGATTTTAACAAAATCGAAAATACCAATCGTCCTGCTTTAGAATTACCATAAAAACAAAATTTGAAAAGGAATGTTAAACAATTACACAATTTTAAAATTGGTAATAACGAATCAATTTTTTAATGTAATTGGCACGATCCGCTTAGCACATTTTTTATTACACCACAGGCTGTCAAAGTCAGCTGTTTTAATAAATTTCTATACACTTTTTACATAAGATTTTTTTTAAAGGTTCTTTTAACGTTTTAATATAAAAAGAACATTGTTTTTGATGACCCAAACATCCTTGAGTAAATTAAAAAAAAAACAGGGTTCAAAAAGTCTTAATTTGTTGAAAGGGGCTATCCATAAATTACGTCACACCTTGAGGGGGGGGGGGAAGGGGGTCAACAAATTGTGACATCGTGTGACAAGGGGGGGACGTTTCATAAACTTTGTGACATCACATGCATAATTTGCATCACTTTTTGGCTCGTGGCGGAAGATGAAGATGATGTTGACACATGTTCCCAACACTATCGAAATCAAGAATGAAGTGAATATTATGCCAATATAAACAGTATCAAGGAATGAGTTCAAAATCCATGGACACATCATGACTCAATTTTGTTTCAATAATGTTTTTTTATATTTTATTAAATGTTTGATTTATTGTGGATATGATTTTTTAACTGTAAATACATAAATAATTTTGTAAGTGCTGTTTTAATTCATAAATTCAAAATTGCAAAATATGTGACGTCACACTAGGGGTTAAGGGGTCCCACAAATGTGACAACCTGTGATATGGGGGGAGGGAGGGGTCCAAAAATCATGAAATTCGTCTGAAGTAATTTGTGGATGGCCCCAAATGTCATGGAATAAACTGAAAAAAATCAATATCTCGAAAATAGTGAGACTTTTACTAATATAATTTTTTTTAATTTAATTTAATTGCAATGGAGCACACGCTCCGGTGGCAATTTCCCTACACACCCAACTTCCCCCTATCCTACACTCACCTACATTTGCCCTCTACAAATTTTAACTTTAAATTCTTTTAACGTTTTCGGTAGGTTATTCATCATTCCCCTTGGTAACTCATTCCAATCCCTGACACTGTGGATGGCCCCAAATGTCTTGGAATAAACTGAACAAAGTCAATATCTCGAAAATGGCGAGACATTTACTAATATAAAATTTAGTCATATGGTTGCAGGATTATTCTTTTATTACTGTTGTCAACGCGCCCGCTGATTTGGTTTCGATCAATCACCGGCCACCATTTTGATATTCAAGTCCACCTGTGGAATTTAAAGAGATATTACCAGGTACGAATTAATAGATAGTTTTACAATAGCACAAAATGTCGTTATTCCTGAGCTTGTCAACTAATAATGAAAACAAATTGCGTTGTAAATTGGTCTGAATATTAATCTGCAGGCTATTGGGACCATTGCTATTCATTATTCTAATGAATAATTGTGTTGATTGTTTACTATCTGAAATTAGATTGTTTGCAGATGACATAATGCTGTATAAAAGGATCAAAACGATAGAGGACTGTAAACAGTTGCAGGGTGATCTGGACAGGATATCTAGTTGGTTTGGTAAACATGGGATGAAAATAAATGCAAGGAAGAGTCAGCTAATTAGATACACAAATAAAAAACAAAAGGTTAATTATGTATATAAGGTGGGGAAAGAATTGCTTGCTGAAGATTTGAAATGTAAATATCTTGGCATTACATTTGATAACAAGCTTAACTGGGCAGGACACATTGGACAGGTGGTAGGAAAAGGTTTCAAAATTCTGCACTTGTTGGAGAGAGTGATGAGGGGATGCACGAGAGAAGTAAAGGAATTGGGTTACAAAACTTTGGTAAGACCATTGCTCGAATATGGTAGTGTAGTATGGGACCCACATTTTGAGTATCAAATACAGGAGTTCGAGAAGGTGCAAAGAAGGGCTGCTAGATTTGTTTCTGGAAATTATCGCAGAATGCAATCAGTGACAGATATGATAAAGGAGCTGGAATGGGCTTCATTGCAAGACAGGAGGAGGATGCGAGGGTAATGTGAGTGTACAGGGCGTATACTGGCGATGAGGCATGGAAAGATATTGCAATAGGTATCAAAAGTAGTTCATGGAAGGGAAAAGATGACCATGACCACAAGCTGGCACTCGATTTCAGGCACAAGGGTGTGGGAAGATTTTCTTTTTTAGGTAAGGGTGTCAGGGATTGGAATGAGTTACCAAGGGGAATGATGAATAACCTACCGAAAACGTTAAAAGAATTTAAAGTTAAAATTTGTAGAGGGCAAATGTAGGTGAGTGTAGGATAGGGGGAAGTTGGGTGTGTAGGGAAATTGCCACCGGAGCGTGTGCTCCATTGCAATTAAATTAAATTGAATTAAATTAAGTGAACTGGAAGGTGCAGCAGTCACGTGATCTTCCCGAGCAGGTGATTGAGGGACGGACTGTCTGGCGCGCGCCGTAACTGTACCGCAAATCGGCGGTAGGACCCCGTTGTTTGTTTCCGGGGAAAATGCTGCGTGTGAATGCGTGAGTAATAAGGCCGGGCACATTCCTCAGTCAGGCCGATAACCCCAGCGGCCCTGGCTCCCGACCCAACTCACTGACTAATCTCCACCGCCTTCTGAAGGAACTAACCTTGCATTCGGCTCAAATCATTTCGGGAAACCTTGGAAAACCAAAACCGACATCTCACTGATGATGCATTGATCTTACACGTTTATTTTACAAGTTTACAACTCCAAATTGTAGCACTTGCGTGTGTTTATAAATTTTTATGATGTCTAGACCGTCTTCATCATTAGCTACAAGAACTAGCAGCCAAATTACGATGATACATCCCATTATGTTTCTCCTCCTGTATACTCGTCAAATTAAATTTGTTAAGTTTATATTGCGAACGAAGAAGGGTCACAGACAAGGAATGGAAGTCCAGCACTATTCTGTTAGTCTACGTTTTTGTTTATATTTAATTTAATTGCAAAGGAGCACAGGCTCCGGTGGCAATTTCCCTACACACCCATCTTCCCCCTATCCTGCACCCACCTACATTTGCCCTCTACAAATTTTATCTTTAAATTTTTGCAAAGTTTTCGGTAAATTATTCATCATTTCTCTTGGAAACTCATTCCAATCCCTGACACCCTTACCTAATAAAAGAGAATCTTCCCACACCCTTGTGCCTGAAATCGAGTGCCAGCTTGTGGTCATGGTCATCTTTTCCCTTCCATGCACTACTTTTCATACCTATTGCAATATCTTTCCATACCTCATCGTCAGTATTGTGAGGTCATTCACATTATATCACGTAACGATTCGGTATTATAGACCTAACAAGGTGCGAACATAACTCAATTAGGAGTACTCCCGTTAGAAGTCATGCACGAACCGGTAACCAGTGGAGTGAAATTGTGATGTACATACAAACAATTAAAGAAATGTCGCGTTTGGAAATTGTTATTGTATCTTTTGAAATAGTGCAAAACTGATTTTCACTTATAGTACAGAAGTCACAGAATAAAAATTAACAAATAACAGAATACGCTGAATACCAGAAAATGGAACAAAAGAGTGTCCATCACACATAAACTAGACTCGAAATAAGCGCGATACAATTTAGCGTGGCAAAAATGCTTTGGTTGATATGAGTGCGTTGGCACGCTACATGTTACACGATTATTTCTACTGTCGTTTGTTTTCTTGTTATCAATGTGAGAGGGTAGAAAGTTCATCTTTCCTACCTGCTACGCATAATTACTGCATTTGTAGCACACTAACATTTTCCAGGTGCTTCCCTGAGCGGACCTTGAAGCATAAACTTTTGTGGTATTATTCTTGTAATCTATCCATACTTTAATTCCAAAATTTCGCTACGCTAATTGGAGTATTAACCTTTGACGTACTGAACTTCGGAAAACTGAAGAAATAAATTACCAAAGTTACGTAGTCAGAAAACAACATTAACAGAATCCAGAGGGTATAGTGTTTGGTAGATTTCTCAAATTGTTTATCTAAGATGTATTGTTATCTTTTGAGAATTGACGCCTATCTGTTCTCGGTAAAAAAGAATTATTATTTGTTCTTCTGTTACCCTGCCACGTATAATAATAATATATATCAAAGATTTTAAGCTAAACGAAAATCTTTCAAGCTCACCCCAAAATGGTTCGGTAGTTTTTACGTGATGCTTCGACAAAGGGATATATCGATGCAGCCCGCTTATGAATTTTTATTAATACAGATAGATGAAGAATATAAGCTAGCAGAAATTTTGCACAGATTGTGTGTGTACTGTTCGGCAATGATACGCCTCAGGTATACAAGCGGCATAGTTTTTCTATGAAAGTTGGAGAATCATCTCCGGTGAAGGCGGAAACTAGTTTGTCTTCTGGCAAGGTTCTGATGCTCGTCTTTTGGAACGCTGACGATGTTCTAGACGTCGATTTAGACTATCGACGCTCCAAACTACCATGAAATCTTTGGCAAGATTAGAGAAGCCTATCAGTCTAAAAGACGTAAGGTTACTAATGAGCATAGTAGCATACTATGCTCAGCATCTTTTTCATGCACGGCCACCCACGCTGCTGCTTCTACGTAAGCGAAATTCCAAGAATTACACTGACAGCTCTGGATCATCCCATCTTTAATGTAACTCTCTCAACAAAAAGATTTAAATGCAATAAATTATTCAGCAATGAGGTTGCATCAGAATTCCTGTGCATTTGACGGTGATAATTTACAATAAAGTTCTATGAATATTGAATTAAACATTTTCAGTGTTATGTGAAAAAATATATAAACAATAATGCAAGCTGTGTAGCATAGTAGATTTGGATTTATATTTATATGTATCAAGAATGTAGGCTTAAAAAACTTTAATGCTTGATCAATCCTTGTATTGGATAAATTTCGTGTAGCCGTAACAGCCTTGGGACCGAGTTTTAATTAGCCACGCATTCCACCCACGTCGTGTTCATCTAACCTGTCCCGGTATTTTCACGGGATAAAAGGGGGGCGAAAACATAACTTTGAACACCAGTTATCGAAGCTTTCTAGTGCAATTTACATGCTTATAGGAAGCCTTAGCAGGGGCGAAGAACAAGCCGCTACAAAAATTCCAACTTAAATGTGGGTTGCATCCACAAAACATTTTAAGAATGATAGCAGTGAAACGAAAGAAAAAATTATTGTGTTGTATTCAAAGTCGAAATGAAGTTATTTGTTAGGATCTTAAAAAACATTACACGCTGCTGAGATTAACGCAAGAAAATTGTACCGAGCGTGGTGGGTGAGCGGTTAGCGCTCTGGCTTCGTATTCGATTCGGAAGGACGGCGGTTCGAATCCACTTCCGGGCATCTAGATTTGGGTTTTCCATGGTTTCCCCAAATCACTCCAGGCGAATGCCGGGATGCTTCCTTCAGAAAGGCCATGGCCGAATTCCTACCCATTCATTGTCCCCAGTCCTATCCCGCCTCTAATGACCTCGACGTCGACGAGGCGTAAAGCAATAAGCAAAAAAAAATAAAATGTACAGGAGAAAACAGAACAAGGGAGACTTCCGAAAAGGTGGTCTAACAGTTTATACCCGACAACGGATGTAGATGTTTAAAAGAACCAAAGAACAAGGAGAACTACAAAACGCTTATTAGAAATGCATTACAGAATCATATACCCAGCTATCAGATGGCCTGTCATTGTGGAATCATGACAATGAACTTTAGGGCAAATCAGGCCCGGCGTTGGGGGGGGGGGGGGAGGAGCGGGTGAAAAAAAAGGTCGCCCATTTGGTGTGAGGGAGGGCCTAACCCCCAACTGGTTACGTGACTGCTAAGAACGCTTACCCCGGGCCCCAAAATCCTAGCACCGGTCCTGGGGCAAATAGAAAAGTAGTATATGCGAATGCAGGCTTTCCCGGCGAATAAATGACAACAAATCTTCTAGGGTTTGCAGCCGGATTTAATTATAAAGCAACAAGCTTTCGGCTACTAGCTCAGTAGCCATCTTCAGGTCGATTATGTACCATCAAGGCAAGATCGCCGATACATAATCGACCTGAAGATAGCTACTGAGCTAGTAGCCGAAAGCTTGTCGCTTTATAATAAAATCCGGCTGCAAACCCTAGAAAAGTAGTGATTGAAAGCTATTCATTCACGTACAAGAAGTGGTATATAAACGCTTGATGTGTTCTCTGATGAGAACTCAAATGCAACACATGCAGCACGGCGAGTTGACTCTTTAACCACTATTACTATCCGGTGGTTACAATTGTTCCAGCACCGCTTGTATACATACACTACTGTTTAAATAAGACAGTTTTTGACCATTTCTACGGCTTTATATCTTCTGTTTTCACGTATTCAACACAACGCTCCCGTGACTGCGATTCCACATTAAACTGAGGATCCCCATTATTCAGTAGGATTACCGGATTAGATCCGTAAACTACATGACTCAGTCAATGGGGGAGGGAATGGGAGGAGTTGCGTAGAATACTACGTTAGGCGGAGATGTGTCACAGTCATCGTGCTTAGCTTCCTTTTTAATTTAATTTGTCACAGCGAAAATGGGATACACAATACAGAACATAAAGTGGCTATTTATTTACGTCAATTATCTCCGTATTTTAGACACCATATATACTGACAGTACTGCGCATGCGAGTGTCTTGGAAGTCATAGTGCTCGAATCCAGTTACTTCCTGAACGCCGAAGCGGAAACATCGGCTCGCGAGCGTGAGTGCCGGTGCAACTTGTTTACTTCGAGTGTCGTACGGAAAGTGATTATAACGTCGCGAAATAATTACATCTAGAATTTACTGAGTGCACTTTCGAGATCAACCGTTCGCGTGATTAGTCCGTTCGGGACTTACCGAGTGGAAATCTCACAGCACAGTCAAAATATGGCGGACCCCCCGGTACACAGGTCAAACGAGTAATACGGGACTAGAAGCGTGCTACGCTAATAACATCAACGTCCAGTCAGTGAATTATGTGCCGAATGAAGTTATACAACCACAAGTAGTATCTTTTACAAGCGATCAGCGATTCATGCAGAGCGCCACAGAAGGCCTACAGCAGCAACATCCCCATCTGCAACAACAGCAGCAGCAACTACAACAGCAGCAGAAGAGGCAACAACAGGGTCGGCGTTAGGATTCTCGGGCCCTGGGTAAGCGATCTTAGACCCTCTACCCCCCGCCCCGAAGATATTTTTACTTTATACTCTTTTTTTGATAAATTCAGAACATTTTAATATAAAAAATTTCAAAATTATTGGTGCAGATTTTAAAATTTGTGTTTGATTTCTATTTATTTAGGCACCCAGGCTGGCGGGCCCCCCCTTTGGTGGCCCGGGCCCCGGGTACTGTTGCCCCGCTTAACCCCCCCTAACGCCGGCCCTGGGCAACAACAGAAACAACAGCAGCAGCATCCGCAGCAGCAATGGAAGAAGGATCAGGCAGTAATACATTGCAAGATCCATGCACTTCTATGAGTACTGCCCTGCACCACACAGCTGACACCGCCACGGGTGAGTCGATCCAGCCAGCCAAACGACTTACAATCACGAGTGGTAGAACAGGATGGGGTTACGCCAGTACAAATACAGCATACGGAGGAAGCGGCGTTGCTCGATTCAGTGGGGACTATCGAGAATACTCTTCCTCCAGCTCCGGTAGCAGATCATTTCGTTCCTATTAATGCTCAGTCTGAGTCAACTCTAACCTACAGCAGCAAAGGCAATAGATATAGCCGTACAGATTGTGGACCATATTATGTTTTCGTGGAGAGCTTAGATAGAAATGTGGGTAATTTACATCCGATGGCAATTGGCAAACTAATATTTAAGCATAACAATGACTTTAAAAGGGATGTAATCAACATCACGCGCATCGGAAAAAAATCGTATCAAAATAGAAACGAACACCGCAGGCTCTGCCATCCTAATAGTGCAGCTAGACATCTTCAAGGCAAAACATTTAGAAGCTTATATCCCAAGTTTCTTGATACATAAACAGGGCATCCTAAGAAATGTTGATACTACTTTGAGCGAGGAGGAAATTTTGGAAGAAATAGTATCCCCATTTCCGGTGGTACGCATTAAACGATTCACCAGAAGGTCGCAGTCGAATCAAGAGTGTGTGATACCAATCCCAGTCTGCTTGGTATCCTTCCGGTCGCAGAAATTACCTTTCCATGTGTCAATACTTGGAACTCGCTGTACTGTCGAACCATATGTTCCTCCTGTAACTCAGTGTGGTATTTGCTTGCGCATGGGACATCGCTAGGGACAATGTAGGTCACGTGAGGATCGATTGCTGGCCCTCACTTGGAGGCCAACTGCAACAGCCCTACAACGGTGCGTTGCGCGCTTTGTGCAGGCCAACATTATGCCTCTGACAGGAACTGTCCGGTATATCTTCGGCACCGTCAAATGAAACTAGCAACAGCGCATGAAACAAGTGCACCGCTCCCCGACAGAGAACATCAAACTCGAGGCTATGCCCAGGTGGCATCAATTCCACCAAACGTAAGCAGTCATACGGAGTTTCCGCCCTTATCGGCACCACATCCACAAAGCCCGACCGTCCTTCAGATGATACATCATGCAAACATCTCTCGTCCACAAATCCAGCAATTGCACCAAACACAGCAGACGCAGCAACTTTCTTCATCACTACAGCAGCCAGTGGCTCAGGGCGATGTCTCTCTGCCCAGAGGGCACCCCATGCATACGCAGGAGGCACCTCCTTCCAACCCAGCTTTCCCTCCGGCTCACCAACGGTTGTTTATCCTCCAGCAGTTACCTATTTCTCCCATTACTCATAACCCTTACCCACCAAGCCCTCACAACATCCCAACCCATACTCCAACACGGACTGACTTCCTTATAGAAGAAATATTCCAACTAATCATGTCCATTATTACTTCGCCCCAATCAACACTTATCGGAAACCCACTCGCCATCCGTGAGTCATTATTTGCTCTGTTAAATAGGTTAAATGGCTTTTCGAATTTTACAGTGGAATGCTAGATCGGCTATCGCCAACAAAGAAAGTTTAGAACATGAACTCCATAACAAAGATATAAAGATAGCAGCAATTTCTGAGACGTGGTTTAGAAAAACATCAACAGTGTGCTTCAAGAACTACGCCACAATCCGTTCGGACCGGATGGATGGAAAAGGAGGAGCAGCTCTCCTCAATCACCATGCACTTCACTTCAAAACTGTAAACGTTACAGAGGTATTAGATCATGACATCCAAGTTGTCGCCGCAAGAATCAAAGCTCCTACCCTAGAGTTCACTTGTGTCTCCACCTATTGCAAGCCTCTTAAGATCACATCACAGGAGACGTGGAATAAACTCTTAAATCTCCTAAACCCACCTCTACTTATATGCGCGGATCTTAATGCCCATAGCACCGCATGGGGATGTGCCTTTACTGATAGACAAGGACACAATGTCTTAGAGATGTGTAACGTGTACGGCCTATCTATCCTTAATGACGGGTCACATACACTCGTTCCCTCTTTATACCACCGTCCATCGGCAGTTGACATCACACTGTGTTCTCCGCCTAAAGCCACCATTGCTCATTGGTGTACATCAAAAGACTCACTCGGCTCCAACCACTACCCAGCAATTATAGACATCGACCATATCCCTCTAAGTGGCCCTGGTCCAATCCCGTCAAGCAAGTGGAATATTAACGCTGCTAATTGGACACTATATGCAAAGGCAATACTGCATGAGGTACGCAATTTTCAACACCGCGATTCAACGATGGATTACTATAATCTCTTCATAGAAGCTCTGGAGCGCGCAGCCTTCATCTCTATTCCTCTTAAAAAGAACCCCGTTCAGAAGAAGAGTACTCCAACCGTATGGTGGAACACAGACTGTTCTAGGCATGTCGCTCTCCGACGTGCTGCTCTGCGGGAATACCGAAGCCACCCATCCAAAGACACGTTTCTCCGATATCAGCAGGTGCCTGCCCGCACTAAGCAGTTCCTAAAAATGACAGCCCTGCATAGAATTCTGCTCCTCCTTGAACAGGCAGACCAAAATAGAAGAGGTATGGCAACGTATAAAAGTCCTGGGCAACAGAAAATACAGCCCGCAAGAACGCTCCGACGATACTACTTGGCTGGAGGATTTTGCTTATAGAATTGCTCCACCTTCTACAGCCCCTCCTCCATATAAATTCACTGGAGAAGACTCAAACAATTTTCTGTGCACTCCTTTCACACTTAACGAACTTCGAGCAGCCCTCAAGAACTGCAGCAACACCTCACTAGGCTCAGATGACATACGTTATCCCATGCTACAGAATTTACCTGAAGAAGCCCTAAACATCTTACTCAACATCATTAATAATCTATGGACAAGGAAGCTGATACCAGAAACTTGGAAGACTCAGATAATAGTCCCTGTATTTAAACCTGGAAAAGTTCCAGGAGTTGTTACATCGTACCGTCCGGCAGCTTTATCGTCCTGCATAGGCAAAACCGTGGAAAGGATGATGAAACACAGATTAGAATGGTGGCTAGAAGGTCAATCCCTGTTACCCACCACACAATACGGATGCCGCAAAGGAAGGAGTACCTATGACAACCACAGCATTCTAGTTACGGCGAGTCAATCAACCTTTATGAAAAACCAATACCTTACGGCTTTGTTCATGGACATATCTGCGGCATACGATAACGTTCAAATACCAATTCTGATTGATAAGCTCATAGCACTAGGCCTCCCCCATGACTTTGTAGCCGTAATTTATCAACTACTACGAACAAGAAAGCTGTTCTTCAGATATAAACACGTGCTACTAGGTACACGACTTACCCAGCAAGGACTCCCGCAAGGAGT